>OX336390.1:69494928-70694928 GCA_946902985.2 Meconema thalassinum
GGAAAAATATGTCAAACATCCGAGTCCTAGTAATTATATTCAACAAGTTCGGAATGTAATCTAAAAACTATCCGCAAATTTACTCCAAACATTATCCGCTATCCTCACAGCCATGCAAGCGATATCCGCGGGTTTATCCGCATCCGCGTAGGGCTCTACCGATTAGTGCGACTATAGAGCAGTCGTGTGTCCATGTTCATGCCGAGTGTTTCCTTATGCTTCATCAGTGCTGGACACTTCAGAATTTTTTGAGTTCCTTCTGATTTCCCACCTACACAACCTACGGCGGTGCTATATAACAGCGATGTAGCAAAGCCCCCAAACGAATGAAAACTGATTTTTGAGGATCCAACCAGTCTCCGGGTCGACTACCAAGACAAATTTCTTGGAGAGAATGTATAAATGAAACTGTGAAATCACACATTCAGGATGATCGCTGAGAGTTTGGGGATGTCAATATGGATCTCCGAACAATACAGCGAACAGAAATCGTAACATGGATTGTGCAACGTATAAATAGCAAAATTGTAGTTTCTTTTCTGATTATCGAGGAAAACATCAACATATTTAATTTATCGTATGGCTTTTAGTGCCGGGAGTGTCCGAGGAAATGTTCGGCTCGCCAGAGGCTGTAGCTGCTTCTAGCGGACAACCGTAGGGTTAGCTACTAGTTCCGTTCAATATCCAGTAGTTCCAACGTTCGCCACCAGATGTCAATGATACCCAGTGGTGAACGTTGGAACTTTGATAGAGCATTCCAACGAAATCTAACCTAGTAATTTTAGCTTCACAAGTTTAGTCTGTGGAAGGATCTTTTACATGCCATAAATCTATGACATGGGACTGCCGGCTTTACTTCCCCTCCGAAGGCATACTGAGGGATTTTAACGCTCTTAAAAAATCCAACGACTTCGGCCTGGTTTGACCCGCTATCTTGGGAACAGCAGTTCAGCATGCTATCAACTACGTCACCGAAGCCGGTATCAACACATTTCTCCATTATTTAAACCGAACCGGTACAGTACTTACAATTTATACATCGGGGAAATATTCTCCTTCGCAATCATACAAATACTATTTTTTGTTGTTGAATATTTCGAATACATCGGCGATGGGGGAGAACATGGAAGGGCTGGAACGGGGTACATACACTCAGCCATTAGAATCAAAGTAGGACTCTATTGTGGAATTTTCCGCCAAATAAAAAATCAATCCTGAAATTCTGCACTAAATGTTGATCCATTTAGGGGCCTTGCGACATCGTGGTCATGTATCCCCGTATACTTAGGTGTGTGTAATTTGCCTGACAATCTGCATTATTGGGTAGGAGGGGGCCATGGTCTTAAGATAGGCACCATCCCTTGGAAAACCACGGAGAAAAACACTTTATAGGGTGGCTGAGGGGGCGGGGGTTCGAACCCACCTCCTGTCAGCGTTGTCTCGCGAGGGTGAGTGTGCGTATATAGTTCCAGCCCTCAGACCAGGTTTAACCCGGTCCTCAGGGTTGACATACAAGAATACTAGCCACTGCGCCACGAGGTGGTTTGCACTAAATGCAGGCTACGCATTCCGTAATAATGTGCTCTATCTCCATGCTACTTGATTAAACAGGGAAGAAATTAAGACTTGCGGAGACAAAAGCTAAATAAATATAATAGCCTACTTGAGAGAGAAAGAGGAATCAGAGCCTCAAGGGAGGGGGCAATGTCAATTCGGTACGTCACATGTAGCCAATGATCCTGGGGAGTTACGTTTTAGGGGCCGATGACCTAGATATTAGGCCCGTTAAAAGAACAATCATCGTCATCAAGTCTCAAAGGACAGAAGTGTGTGTCCCTCGGCCGGTGATTAAAGCTTACAACTAGCAATCGTAAAACATGAAAGTTCTTTTAGCCTATGCAGCTGACGTCCTGATGTCTGTTAAATCCACATAAAGTCCATCCAGGAACAGGGTGCTTGAAGGAATGCACGGTAAGAGACAGTAAGCAGAAGAGAAGGAGTAAAGAATCGCCACCTATGGGCATGAAGACCACTCGGGATAAGTCCGGATCGCCATGCCGCTACCGGTTCTCATTCGTGAGAGCCCACGTTTATTTGTGATGTTTGTCGAGATTTGTCAACCTAAACACTTCCTTTAACAAATTTAAAATCCTAGATGTGCTAGAAGAAATTTAAGAATTCATAATCTATTATTTATTAATGTTAATATTCCTCAAACTCAATACAATTGGAAGCAATTTCCCCCGGTCCTTAGGATTAAAATAATGTCAATAATAAAATAATTCCATACGCCGTTAAACTTTGGTTGACATGAAAGAGGGATTAAGGAACCGGGAAGAAAGAGGCTGAAAAATCGATATTATCCGTAAACCACATTGATAGGGGCAGATGGCAGCCCCTCAAAGAAACAGTAACAAATGATTTCAATAACAAGGCCATGGTCACACGTTTAATATACACGCTATACCTCGTGTATTAACACAATCTTCAAGATTTTGACAGCATCAGGGGTATGCCAAGTTTATATCAATTTTGTGCCACTTTTATTCCTTTGCCCCTCCCTTTATGCAAACTATAAAATAGTTTAAGCTAACAATTCCTACATGAAACTATAAAAGGCACGACGCTGCACATTGATTATTCTTCGAACGTTTATTTCTAAGAAGAATTGTACGCTTAAACTAATGGGAAAAGTTGATACTTGAGACGAATTTGATTTATTTATAAGAACACAGTTTTTACAAGGTGCCAGTAGTTCATTTATCGCTCCACACTTACATTGAAATTTGCATTCTTGAAGAGGTGACAAATGGAAATTCGCTTAGACAGGGCACGGGAAAACAAACTGTAAAACTGGGACGTACACTTTTTATTTTAGTTTCCAATCTAGTCTCACAACAGAAAATGCACGATAGCGAATTTCAGGCACCGTAAATGGATCAATTCCACAAAACGTTTAGATGTCATTGAAATACTTCGAATTAGCATCAATATTTATTTCTATCTTATCCTGACAAACAAAAACAGCTTAATTACGACCAAAGCGATCTGAAGATGTTCTCTTTTCCTTCTCTGACAGCATATTCATCAATAACATACGAACAAAATTAATATTTACAGTTTCAACTTCGGTACTAAAAGATTCCTTACCTGCGAAATATGCGTAAATGAAGGAACAGATAAGTTTCGGCTACCAACGGCACAGCAGAAAACAGAGTCGACGATTTTTAAGCTATTTTGTTGTGAACCTAGTTCTTCCTCTCAGCTCTCTCTTTTGACTTTTCACCGTTCTCCTTGCTCCCTTTTCTCCTTCCCAACGTAGAAAAGGCGAATTGATGTTGAACGTAAAGAGGTGGTGCACTTCATAGCTCCTACCTCATGCGCAGACTCCCGCGCACAATTCCAATGCGCCGTAGACTCAATATCAGTTTGCGCAGATGTTCTTGTGTGCTTCACTCTCATTTCCGTTTCAAGCCATTTCGCCTTTCCAAGTGCCAACAATCCGCGCCATTCGTCGAGGTACGCCATTGTGTGATAAGCAACCGAGAAGTGAAGTGTTGGAGATTGATGCTCGGTAAAGATTTCGACCATAAATACTGTTAAAATTAGTGCCAAAAGAGGTAATTAATGTTTTGTTTATGTATAGTTTGCATGTTTGTGATTAATTTTCAATAGTGTGTTGTTTGTGATATTTTTGTGTGTGATACTTCGCCGCCTACGGTTTCTTTGAAGAGGCTTGTGTTAGTACGTTTTCAATCATAACCTCAGCTTGTAGCGTTTCAGCCGATAATTTGGTGTGCCTCATTTCTTTAGTGCATTCGTGTAATTTCATTTCAGTTTTTTCCTTTTTTCTTCACTAATATTTTATGATTTTAAATACTTACGGGCCGCCATTATGCGGTAGCGTCATCCCCCACCCCTCTCACTGCGCAACCGTTGGCGGCTTGGGTATGGACGCTAGCTAGCTATTTACATTTGCTACTCGTATTGTTTCAGGAAAAGTACCGACATGGGAACTGAGCAACAATTTTGCCTAAGATGGAACAACCATCAAAGCACATTAGTCGCTGTGTTTGACACATTATTAGAAAGTGGAACTTTGGTCGATTGCACGTTAGCCGCTGAAGGCCAGTACCTGAAAGCTCACAAAGTGGTTTTGTCAGCTTGTAGTCCTTATTTTGAGGTGAGTATCAATAATTTTTGAACATTAATTAAATTTGTCGATACGTTCCTGTTGTGTATATAATAAGGGGCATGACCTCGTTAAGTCCTCTAGTCTGTATGCCGGTTAAGAGTGGTTTCCTTTGATGTAGGAAATGCACCTTGTGTAATTGTTTGGAGTGGAGGACCTCTGATATATTGGCTCGAAATCCGGTAGAGATTTTTTGTTGTTGCAGTTTTATTATTCAGGAAGTGGAGGCAGTTTATAAACCTGTGAAGTGTCTTAGGTTTTTATTATTCATCCGCTTACCTAGTGGTCTCTCGACACCCGAATTTCGAGATTTGAATTTAATAAAGTATTTACTGCAGCCAATGGCCATGAGGCAATTTAAAAGTATTTGGAGAATACCCAGATTTGAATTTGTGTGCTCGACCCCAATCTTACGCTACACATGGATCCCGTCTTGTTTCAAACGTTGACGAGACTAACTTGTACCAGTGTATCGTAAAGGGAGGGTTTCTTTCTACTTGGTCTGTTATCTTTTTCGATAGGTGGCGTATTCTTACTCAAGGGTGTCTTTGATTTTTGTTGTACGGTTCGATTTAAATGAGTTCGGAAGTTTTTTTTAAATTGTAAGCAGTTCATATGGCGTTTAGGGACACTTCTGCTTCATGCAGAGGTAAATACTGTTGATTTTGAATAATTAGACTGATTTTTGTGAGGATCACTTACCTTTATACTGTTAACAATGATGGGTTACTGTGAAATTACATAGAACTCTTCAAGTTTGAGGTAGAACAATGGTATGCCCTGGGTCGAGGCAAGATCTGCATCCTGTGTGGGAGCTTGTATGTGGTCGACCAAGTTCTCATACTTTGGTATTTTTTGTTGCTGTAGCATTGTTCCATCATTCCAAACAAGTAGTTTCTTCCTTTGTATGTAAAGAAAAGTGACTGGGGGTCATACTTGCCTGATTGTGCACCTGTTGTAGGGAAGTTTGTTGCCTATAGCTGGGGTCACCTAAATTACAGTTCCTTAATGTTGGCAAACCTAATGTTGAATGTGGCACTTCCTGTAAGCTGGGAGTGCATCAGAGGGATTTTCTGGGTTTGCGTACCAGTTGTTCAAGAGGTCACGTCATGGTGTAGTGGCTAGCACTTTTAGTTGTCGCCCCCAGAGTCTTTTCTTTGCCAGGCTCTGGCGGGACATTTGATTCTGTTCAGAGTTAGGAATGGGGTACTCCGTCCCATGAAGCAAATCTCGGAAGAGGTGGGTTCGATTACCATCTCGGCCATCAGGTTTCTCACTTCTATGTTACAAGATGCCAGGATGGTTCCTAACTCAAGCCCTCAGTTGTCTCAAATTCTCACCTGTATTAAAATTATACATATCTAATATGGACATAATGACTGGTTTATAAGGACTACCCTTTAATACAATTACCAGCCTAGTCAGTACTGAGGGAATGGGTATTTATTTAATTTGAAAGTATGAGTACATGTCTGTGTTTTCATGCTATTCCCAAATGCATTTGCTGTTTGTTACTTGAAGGGTTCACTTGGGGAGTCCTGTTGTATTGATCATGTAAACAGGGTCTGTTTAGAAGCTTGTATGAGTATAAAGGGCACCAAAAATCTCTTGGGTACCGTTGATACTCCCTTATAAGGTGCCAAGCTGACCATGTGTACATATGGACAACAGGAATACCCTAGTGAGCCCTTCTAGGAACAAAAGGAGCATCTGAAATAGAACTTGTGATTTTCAGAAAACTTATTAATTATATAGGTAAAAGGCAGAATATTTTAAATTTATCTCAAAGTTCTGGATACTGTCAGGCATCTCGACTTGTTTAACAAACTATTTTGTCTTTTTTAAAAATATACTATATCAGAAAGTTGTGCGACAAAAATTCAATGCAGACTGTTCCAATTTCTCAGAATGAAACTGTTTTAAAATACTTGATGTGCATTATAGTGTGGGACAAACCATTGGAAGCCTGAAGGTCACGGGTAGTCGGTGCGGTGTTGTCATGTACGTTCTCGCATCCAGCACTCCAGAAGGCATCGTGCTATAGCATGGCAAGACCGGGAGGGGAGGAGAGCGGAGCGGAGGGCCGCTTGACCTTCAGGCTTCCAATTGTTTGTCGTGCACTAGAGTCGGTTTCAAAATTTGAGACAACAGTATTTCATAGTTCTTAGCCCTTGTAGACTGCATCATCTGGATGACAAGAAAACCATTAGCCGCTACTAGGTTAGAATGTCTGCTGAAAATTACTGCTTGTACTAAAAGTGTTAGGGGCATAAGCCCCAGGTTAGGTTTGTGTGTAAAGCCTTATTATGTGTAAAGCCTTATTATTCCGCGTTCACTTTCAAACTAGGCAGCAAAACCAGGGCCAAAAAATTTGGAAAAATGCAAATAAACACACACTAATAATAAAATGTCACAACTCATCTGTCTTATTTACTATTGCTGTAAAAGGGAAAATTGACTGAAGATACAGGGGTTGAACATTTTATAAATTGGCATTTATTAGCATTTCTGGTCTTTGTTTTGCTGCTTTTGTTTGAAAGTGAACCTTGATTGAGGCTACATACTAACACAACCTAACTTGGGGCTTTTGCCCCCCCCCCCATATGCACAGTTCAGTATTTTACAGAAATTTTTTATAGTTTGGTCGTGCATCGGTTCTGTGAAAGAAGAGCTGTAATTTCAATTGCAAATAACACGATTAGCCAAGTAGAAGTGTAAAAGCCACGATTTGCTCTCTATGAGGAATTAGGAGCAGATACCATGCTGTTCCGCCCCCTTGAAACGGAAAGGACTGTGGAGCCTTATAGCGACGGTGTTGCTAACTCGATGCAGAGGTAGCGCTGATGTCGTACGTTATGTTCACCCTCTTCGAGTACTGCGCTTTCATAAGTTGGACAACACAAACCTTGAAATAGAAGACGGCCCATGAAGGAGCAGTTTTGCAGGTGTTAACTGATTGTACCAGTAGTAAGATACCGTACCCGAAGAGAACCAATAACATTCATTTCGTTGGGATATGACGCATTCATTACTGATTGACAATGTCGATAGCACGACTCTTCCTTCTCGGATGTATGCTGACGATGTTAACAATTTTTAAGTCGGCAATACTGTTGATCACCTTTTTTGTTACTGGTTAGGGTATAATTTAGTTCCTTCCAATTTTATTCTTGTTTTGTTTAGATTAATATTTGTAATATTGTAGTAAGTTAGCTGTGCGGAAAGGGTGCACAGCTGTGATCTTGCATTCGGGAGATAGTGGGTTCGAACCCAACTGTTGGAAGACCTGATTCGATCGAACAGAAAATAAAGCAGACACACAATAACACCAATGAAGTGGATAGTGCTTTAGAACTTATGTTGCCGGTGGAACTGAGCAGGGGCTCCACTCCGGGCGAGCATGCAGCTCAGGACGAGGCTCTTCTATCCAGCGTGCTAACCTCAATTTTTTTTAAAATATTAAGACTTAATTAAAAATAAAGGATACTTCTATGCAATAACAAAGGTAATCAATTGGCAGATAGTTAATGTTGTTTTAAGGGGTGGAACTACGAGGTCATCTGCCCCGATTCGCAGATAATTTTAGGAAGCTTTTATGACGAAAAATATATATGTTAAGAGTTCCTTCATGATAAAAGGTGAGGTAACAAAATCAGTGTAGGGAGGTTTTCCATTAAAAGTAAAAGCCCATAAGACCCCCAGTCTTTTCTAAACGCTGGATGCTCTTTAGTATTCATAGAATTATTAAGTGGTTGGATGTAAAGTGGAGTGCTAAAATGATCAGCTTGCTGCAGTCCAGTGTGGTATTCATGCAGTCGTGGAATCTGTTCAGTTTATGCCGCAGTTGTTGGTTGTTGTCCTCGAGACATCGCACATTGAAGAAAGTTTGCTGACCACTTGCTCCTCAGGTAGTCGGGCGTCCCGCTGGCTGGTTGGAATTTTTATCTTCAATCATTTTGACCTTTATTATATTACCAATATTGACCGGTAGCGCTGCACACCGTGAGAATATGTGTATAAAAAAATTAGTAATGAAATTAGCCAAAGTACCTGTAGTAATGGTATCTGGAGATGTTAAATTAATAGATGTTGACTCGTCCGCTGTCATAGACCCACCCAGCCGTCCCAAATAGCGACACTACTTATATAGTTGAAATGAAGTATCTGGTAGACATCTTGTCACTATGTCAGGAATGCCAACCCCGTGCGTTTGGTACTATCTCGCACCGTGTATACAAAGAAACAAAAGAGCGTCGATAATGTAATTTATAATTGCACCAAATCCAAATTGTCAGTCGTACTTTAACCATGGATTGTGTGGCATGTGAAATTACTTCATAAATTGTATCTTATTAATGTTTTACATACAAAAACAAACCTAACCTGGGGCTTACGCCCCAGACCCCCTTCCTTGTACTAGCAGTAGTTTTCGGCCAGGCAGTACTTTAAGTCTTTACGTGTGAAATGGTGAATTTTGTAAGCGACATGTTGGTAACGTAGTCACATTTCCGTCTGTCGAGTGTCCAAGATGGCGTCCGTAGTGAAACGAACACGATAAAAATTATTTATTTTCGTAAAAAAAACCACATTATTGACGTGCGGCAGTTGTAGTTGAGATTGTGAAAAGACTCCCAACAACTCCAAGAAAGGTATGTAAGTCATAAATCCTATATTTTCAATAATATACCTCGTTAAAAGTTACGAAAAGGCATATTCTCACGGCGTGCAGAATTACCTATTGACCTTTATTATATTACCCATTTTGGATTGCCACTGAGCGTAGCTGCGCCAGTGTTCGTTGTTTATTGTAGCAGCTTCCCTGCAGGGCGAAGTGGGGAACACAGCTATGAGAGTGCATTCTTCACATAAGTCGAGCAGCATTGCACGTCTCAGCTCATGTCACCACGGACAGTTAAACGGAGACTGATGCTACTGGGGCTGAGTCATATCCTACTCGCACAACTGTACCTGTACGTGAGCGAACAAAGAATAGTTCCCATCTATCGGGCAATCTATTCGTGAAAGGGTAACTGACTATCCAGCAAACAATAAGAGTGTACTGTAATTCAGTACATCGCAATAAAACCCTCTTGTTAGGCCAGAGTTTGACATGTGGAGCAATCAGCTGCTGAGTGAACAGCTGACATGTCAATGCATCACAAGTGCTTTTTCACAGTATAATGCTGTTGCAAGTGATACGATACATACTGTTCTAGGCAGCTATATACATTATAGGCCTGCCCTACCTATATTTATTGCATGTAAATAAGAAGTGCACCAGGATCCTTTCTATTGAAACCTCAGTTCGGCTGTGGAAAGTTTTGTCACAAAGTTTTGATTGAATAGGTGGCATTTTGCTCAGCCCACTATGCACAACACTCCCACGAGGTACTGCAAGCAGCTACGATAAGCCTTGCATTTATTCGTCACTGGTAGAGCACACACAGCATAATTTCAGGGTAACTGACAACTTACGTATCAATTGCACAGGCGTGAGGCTCGCATGTTCTATGTACGACTGCGCAACCATGGCTGAACATCCCAAAATACGTGATGTAAACTAGTTTCTGCTGCAGGATGCAGGACTTCCTCCTTGCATTGACTTTCTTTTGAATACATAGCATTCATCTCATGTCTCCTGCAGTCACTATCTGTGCAGTGAATCCTGGTTTTGCTGCTTAGTTGGCAAGTGAATGCAGATGTGCAAAATAAATCCTTTTCCATGTGTGAATTTCTGGAAGTGAGGTAGTGGATCATGCTGCACGACAAACAGTACAGGCATTTTGGGGGACTGATTAGCTGTAATCTGAAAGTGATAAAGGGATTTTCGTGTGGCGAAGCTCCTTCTGGCACTGAGGGAGTCCAGTCATTCAATGCAGATCATAGGGATAGGCCATGTGTGTTCTTAACCAGACTAGGGGTTCCTTGGTGTGTGGCGACTGTCACATTTTCACTGCAAGTGGACCTGAAATGTCGATGAAAACCTTGGGTCTACATGATATACTCTTCTAGACAATGACATGGATGCATAATTGAATAGTGGGTTAGGACAATGTGTCCCAAGTTTTCTAGTGTTGTATCCTGAATTTTTTCCCCCGCATTATTTTTTTTCAAATGTGTGTTTGACCGTGCATAGTTGACGGCAGAAGGTCTGGTTTAAAGGTGTGTCTTTCTTTAATACAGCCGTGCTTGTCTAGTGGAAGGTGCATAACTAATTGCCAGCATTTGAAGAAATTCAGAACATTTTTCACTAGTATTCACTAACGTGGTAACCTCTCAACACTAGCTCAGTATAGGTAAAATATTCAAACTATAATAAAGCCGACTTGACGTTTCAGGGCTACGCTAGAGCTATCGACTATGTTAAATCACTTAAACTAGCCAATTGCAGGCAACCTTGGCGTTAGCCTGGCTACTGGTGCCTTCTGGTCCAGCCCTATACCCAGCCTACTCGCTGAATCGGGTGTTCACCTCTAAACTATCGACACCAACATATGATGCCAATGTGCGTCAAATGCCCCAACTTCCGAGATATCGAGCTCTCTTCAGTACCACCAGAAGTATGGCAACCGACCGATTGATGCTGCAAATAAATTTCTCTTTTTGATTTAATGTTCAATCTCAGTCAATCAATACATTAAATAAGTGCTACACCGCACTAGTTGTGGGACATGTTTCGAACCTTAAAAACGGTCCTTCATCAGCCACAAATGGATGCCGTTAAAACATTACATATAAAAAACACTGAAGAAAGTAAAAGAACATCATGCATGTACACATAGTCACTCCTAAAACACAATACAGCCCAGAACAAATTAAATATAATACACATTAAAACTTTAAAATCTTATTATCTAGTTCATGACACCCTGTCCATCTTTGTTTCATGATTTATTATTTATTAAATCCTGTCCACTTCAAGAGCTCCTCGCTTGGCGTGGCACACAATGAGACGTTGTTCTTACAGTCACAAGGTGTCATTATTTGGACGAAACAAACGCTCAAACATTCCCATTGAGCGGCTTGAGAATGAGAACTTAATTTCCAGAAAACCCCCTGTGGACAAGAAGAAAAGATAATAATAATGAACGCGCAACTGATCAACAAGATTCGCCGCGGGAAGAAGCACTTGCAAGGTAAGATTTCTTCCCGCGGCGAATCTTGTTGATCAGTTGCGCGTTCATTATTTTTATTTTATTTTCTTCTTGTCCACAGGGTTTTCTGGAAATTAAGTTCTCATTCTCAAGCCACTCAATGGCAATGTTTGAGTGTTTCGTCCAAATAATGACACCTTTTGACTGGAAGAACGTCTCATTGTGTGCCACGCCAAGCGAGGAGCTCTTGAAGTGGTCAGGATTTAATAAATAATGAATCATGAAACAAAGATGGACAGGGTTTCATGAAGTTTTAATGTGTTATATTTAATTTGTTCTGGACTGGATTGTATTTTAGGAGTGAATGTGTGTACATGCATGATGTTCTTTTACTTTGTTCAGTGTTTTTTATATGTAATGTTTTAACGGCGTCCATTTGTGGCTGATGAAGGACCGTTTTAAGGTTCGAAACATGTCCCACAACTAGTGCGGTGTAGCACTTATTTAATGTATTGATTGACGGAGATTGAACATTAAATCAAATTAGTACTTTGTCAATACGGACCAAAATGACACCAAATATTCCCAAATTTCTCTTTTCCTAAAGCCTGTGGTGTGTTTACTGCGGAGCTCGATGCCGTCTACGAAGCTCTGCATGCACGAATCCGCTTTTTCGTGTGTACAGACTAGTGTCCATTGCAGTCCAGTCAATTGCTTCAAGTTTCCCGCAATGCCCCCTAGCGATCCACGACCTAGCCGGGTTGTGCCGCGCTGACACTCGAATCGCCTTTCTGTGGCTTCCAAGCCATATGGGAATTGCTGGAAATGAGTTGGCGGGTGAAGCTGCAAAAGAGGCGGTATCACTACCATCTCGACTAATGTAGGTACCCGCTAGAGATTCGATTTATGCGGACAAGTACTGGCATTTTGGGAGAGTCAGTGGCTAGTTCACCCAATACCCAGTCTACTAAGAGATTTTATGGGAACTACTCACTTGGGTCGAAGCTTTTCCGGTCATGGGAGTCTCGTCATTTTGTTTAGGCTAAGGATAGGTCATACAAGATCCACCCACTCAAACCTAAGTAGAAGAGAAGACCCCCCACCTGTGGAGCTGTTTTCACAGTGGCCCACATTGCTGACTTGTGAAGAAACCTTGGTTTGCAGATGACACTCTTATATTAGACGATGGCACGGTGGCTGCTGATCATCCGCTTTATAAGCGAGAGTGGGTTAGGGCCAGCAATCTAAATTCACCAGTGTACATTGACTCAAGCGACTTGTTAATTATTAGTTAGATTTAATTGTTTGACCATTTCCTCTTTAGGTAGGGCTTCCAGCGACTCACTTTTCTCACTATTTGATAAAATTGCTCACTATTCTCACTTTTTTTTTTCAAAACTGGTCACATTCTGCATTAAGAATGGTCGCGTGCACCATCAGATGGTTAGAAATTACCCAAAACACCCATGAATGGCTAGTTCGTTTTTCTGCCACCGCTGCCGGCAGTGAGCCAAGCGGCCAGAAAGCTTCCATGGTGCAATACCACTGCCGGAGCCGTGCAGCGATAGACACAAAAATCACAAACAGTACTCTTTAAGATATTATTAACATACGCACAATTTCGTTGACACTTTTGGGGGACCAATTTGATTTTCAGATAGACAAAAATTTTAAGAATGTGTATTTCATTACAGTTTTTGTCACATTATTTGGGGGCTATGGTTTGTTTTGGGGAGCTTAGCCACCCAAGACCCCCCTAATTGTGCCTACAGATATCAACTAAAGTTGAAATTATGAACCAGATATAGGCCTATGACCATCAATGAGAATAATGCTACGAATGGATGGAAGCCCTGTCTTAAGGCTTCCACCTCTAAATTTGTGTACTTAAATAATCAGTGGTATATTGGCTTTCACGGCCAGTGAATTAAAACTGCAATTTTTCTGAGTTTTAATAATCAGTGTTAGGGGCGATTGGACTTGCTGTACCGCCCGTCTAACTCATATTTCTATGGATGGCCCTGTCCTGGCTATAGTTTCTTGGCTGAATGCATTGGAAGTTTGTGCCATAGTTTAAGCTGAGTTCTAAAATTTTGTTTGTGATTACCTGTATGTAGTATTTTTTCCTGTATATAGGCTACTTCAATTACATGTGGTATTATTTTTTCCTTTTCAGTTGTTGTTGAGCCAACATTATGAAAAACATCCTATAGTCATTTTGAAAGATGTGAAGTTTCAAGAACTTAAAGCCATGATGGACTATATGTATCGTGGGGAGGTGAATATATCTCAGGACCAATTAGGAGCTCTCTTGAAGGCAGCTGAGTCCTTACAAATTAAAGGCCTATCTGACAGTGGGGGAGGGGGGACTGAGAGAGACTCCAGTGATAAGAGACATGAAAGGCGGAAAGAAGCGCCGCAACCTCCACCTCCACGGACACCACCTATCCTTCCTCATTCCTCTGGTTTAACTATTGAACATCGTCGTCCTGTGCAGCAGCCGGCACCGCCTCCAGTAGTAGACCTTCCTGAAGATAGTCCTCCACCTCCACGAGTGTCAGGTTCTCGAGAAGGTAGTGTGTCTCCCGTGCCTCGAAAGCGGAAAAGGCATCGCCGTCGCTCAAGTGGAGGTGATGATTCCGCTCCAATCCTCTCCATGACTGAAAGTCGCGAGACCAGCAGCTCGTGCGAACTCCCCCCACAAAGTCAAACGACAGCACCTAGTATTCCTGCAACTATTTTGCCAGTAGTGCCCGCCCCTAGCTTAAAACCAGCTGCAGAGCAGCAAGTAGCCCTTGGCCAAGAGGAACAGACTGAAACTGAAATTATGAATAGGCCTTTACCTTCTACGCAACCGAACGTATCGTCACCACAAACTATGCCTCATGAACCTGAAACAACTCCTAAAGTGGAACCTCCATCAGAACTTTTAGAACCAAAGGCTGAGTACCTGGATGATACTAACGAAGATAGCGTAGAGGACTTAACGTTAGATGACGATATGGATGAGATGGACCAAGCGAAGCCAGGGCCATCTCACGGGGGCGAAGGATCGAGCAGTCAAGGAGGAGGTTAGTAAAATTCAACTTATGTTTTGTTTGTTTTGCGAAGCCAATTAGTTTCAAATGTGCTTGGTTAGAATTATATTTTGTATAGATAGTGCTGTTTGTGATATAGTCATTGTTAAGTGGTTCGTTTTATTTAGAAATAACTTACTATCGAGCCACGTTCTTCGCATTCTGATTTGTCTTATTAAACATTGGTAATGTAGTCTGGTCAGTTTTTCTATGCTTTTGTTGAATCTTGAAAATTAGTTTTCAGTGAGATGACCTCTCCTAATTTCTTGCAAGATGTGGCAAGTTTTTGTAGGTACTGAAGAAATTATTTTCATAGTTTGCATTTCCAATTGCTTCCTTTTGTTCTTGGATGGGTTTGTTCATAAGAATGGTAGAGCAGCAGTTTAAACTCTTCTGTTAGTGCAAAAAAGGGATTACTGAAAGTTTATTTGCTTGTAGATATTAAGCAAGTGTAGTTTCTTGCAAATTCTGACTGGCCCTGGCTGTTAAACCTTGTTTTCTTATGGAATGTGCAGCCTAGATTCCCTGCCCTTTTACCTTGATCCGAGGGATCCTTTCTGAAAGTAGGTTCTTGGTTCTTTCCAGGCTATCTGGGTCAGCTGTATTCGCTGATCCAGCGCCATGTGCCTCCCCCTCTGTCCTTGGATGCTCCCCACCTGTTAGAGGCACCTAAGTGGTTGCCAGTGTCTCCCATACGTGAGGCAGCAGACCTTACTGATGACACTGTTGATAGTCTGCTGCGTTCGCTTGCGGGAGATGTCATGTTCCGTAAATACTCCGTCCACAATGTGACCCAAGCACTGGAAGCTGTACTTAAACAAGGTTCTACAGTCAGTCAGGCTTCTGTTAGATTTGGCATTAAGCGCTCTACCCTTCAATTTTATCTGAAGAAACTGAACATTGTTATGCGTAAATCAATCTAACCAAAATGTTATAATTTGATAGGTTCATTTCCCCCTCCCTCCCCCAACATTCTCTGTAGCTGAAGTGCTGGAACATATGTTGAGTAAACCATTCGTAATGAGCTCGCTAGTATTCTTGTGTCCACATTTCGATGAGTCTTCATTCATTAATTAACCTTATGTTTCCAAGTAAGTGTGACTATTTTGCCCTCTTACCAATCCCATTGCTTATGTCAAGTTCACAATGCACCGAATGGTTATTTCTCTTGAGGAAAACTTTAATGTTAGTTTTTGGTGCACCGCATTTGAATACTAGTGGTAGTATTCGGTATATTACAGGGCAATTAGCATTTATGCTACATTCAGGCAATATTACTACCCTGTTCTTCTGTGGATAGTTGTGACTCTCTCTTGTAGGATTTGCACCATGGCATGTTGCTGCAGACCGCTCAACGGACGAAGTTTTTATGGCGGCTCAAGAGGCGGTTGGTGCACATCGAGACTCCCAAGGTAAGGATCGCATAAGAACTATGTACATTGGAGGTTCACACCACTCTGCTTCATTCCTGCTGTTAATAATTAATTTTAGGTTTCCTTAATTTTTTTTCCAATTAGTTTTTGAACGAATTAATTTCAATTTGTGTCCTTATTGTTCTGTAATGGGAAGAGTTCATTTTGTTTGCTTTTGAAAACCTGTTCCACTCCCCCCCGTTTTTTAAAATTAAGGGAGTTGATTTTTTGTATTGTCCTTATACCAGTCCTGTTAGAGTGGTGTGTGCCTCTACTATACCATTTTGGGGGACATGGATCATGACCTAGCCAAGGGTGGTGCCTCAGTCTCTTTGTTCTGAAGGAACACCTGTAGTCTTTTGCTTGAAATTTTATCCAGTTTTCACCCCTCTCTCCGAATAGTGCCATGTGGATCTCGGCGTGGTGGGCGAAAGAATTTCCAAGCTTGGTGCCCACCAACTTAAAGCACCCTCGCCCCCCTTTTCCCCATTCGCACATACACACCCTGCCTCTATTTTAGATAGGATCTTGCTGCAAGATTCTTACATTTGCAGTGATAGTTTAATATGGGACTGATCAAGACAAATTTTAATTCTTGCAGCATGTCATATTAGGGTTAGTCATATGCTTAATTACTAGACCAGGTAATAGGTAGTTCCTTACATTCATGCAACCTCATTTATTTACCGTTGGGCTAGTCAGTGTAGCTTCATGAATGAATGTCTTGAGGATTTTATTATTCACCATTACTATGAGATTTAAACTTTTCAGTCTTACTGTCTCGTAGAATAGATCCTGGATGTCTGACAGGCCTACTTTTGGACTTCGGTTTGTTCTCTGATTATTGCATTCATGCAAGACATGGGCATCATAGCATTAAAACTGTCTTTCACTGTTCTATTGTTCTCTGTTGGAAGTTCCTGTGCTTATATTTACATAATGCAGTGGTCGATATGCTTGCCTCATCAAGGTAGGCTGGTACAAATTCCAGGTTAATGCAAGAGATTTTCTAAGTGAAATGTCAGCGTGTGGTTTGTATTCCTCTTAATATGGAACGATTGATGGTCACATTAAGCTACAATCTTCCTGCTATCTTATAGGGTGATAATTTTTTTCTCGAAGAAACACATACCTGGTCGATCTTCCTGCTATCTTACAAGGTGACAATTTTTCTCTCGAAGAAACACATTCTTGGTATATGAAGGTTTTTCAGCAATCCGAATAAGACTTTTTGCTAGTTGCCTTTTTAAGTACCTCATGTTCAATGTGGATTTGATGGAATGACTCATATTGAATGAGTAGTTATGACAGCATCTGATTTTCATATCAAAATCTCAAGTTTTTTGGTTTTCTAAGGTGGCTTCATTTTTGGCTTCATCTTGAAGACTATTTCAAAGCTCTATTTACACCTATTTAAGTCTGAATGTTAAATTATTTCAGCATCTTTCCAATACTGTTCAGTTTCTGGACAACATTGATTCTCGAGATATTTTAGAACTTGGTTATTCAGCGATTGACGTATTCTCAACTTTCAAGTGTACAATTGATTCTATGTTCCAATTGTATAACATAGTGGATTGCAATCTACATGAACTATTCCCAGTTCTGGATATGGTTATGACAGTGACTGCAAGATCTTCGATGCCTACCCCGGTTTTCAATTCCTCAAACCATTTTATTACAGTTTATTAATACCGATTCCTAGGATGATCCATCTTTCTCAGCTACCTGATTTCCTTGGAGTTTGAAACATTTAGTGTTTCAACTCTTCAGAATTATATTCAATTTTACTGCAATGTCTGGTGGAGAAACCAGAACTCGAAGTAAACTGTGGTTGTTGTGCTTTTTAAATTGCAGTTAAGAATCTTGAATCGTGCCATTCTCTTTAAGGGTTATGTAATGTTGCAATCATCATTTTAGCTTACTTATGAGTAGGCAAGTGGAAGGTTGCCTCCCTAGTGGCATCAATTATGCTTTGGCTAATTTGCTTGGAAGGTTGCCTCAGCGTCATCAATTTTGCTTTGGCTAATTTGCTTGCCTAACTTGGAACTCTTCGTAGTGTCTACTAGTGCATTTTGTGTCTCATTGCCAGAAAGTTCCCATTTAGGACAAATAAAAACCTACGAAGCTTTATTCATACATTGTATGGAAAGGTGTGCATATATTTTTTTCAGGTGAAAATTTGTGAAGATCCAGTAATTTTATGTCGGCAGTCTTAATTAGTAGGCAAGCATTCCATTATGCTATTTTTAGTGGGTATCTGATGGAAGGACTAAACTTCAGTGTACATTGTCGTCCCCCCCACCCCCCCCACCCCATCTTCTGACAGCACCGTGGGATGAATCACCAAAAAGGTAGGGTGGAGAGAGGGGGCAGCCTTATTTAGTTGCAATATTACGGGAGGCTGGGGGGCACCTTGGGTACTTCTAGCTGAATTTGTAAAGGTTTAATTTCGTTAAAATTGGTTTCAAACTTCCAGTGTACATTGCGTGCTACAGCACAAGACATGTGTTTCAATCTTAATCATTCATCTAGCCGGATTTTTTTGCTGCATCTTGCTGTCTATGCTTATGATGCCATGTCTCCTTCAGTGGTTCTGAAAGTGATATATTTATGTGTATATAGTAGTGGCATTATTCTTGAAAATGAAAAAAATTTGTTGAAAATTGAAATGTCTCAGGGGAAATATAGTCCATTGTTTCTCCCCCCTCTCACTGTATTCCAAGAACAATGCCCCTACTGCTGTAGTTTGTAATATTAAATGTAGTATTGTTTTCTTGGGTATTGGCCTTCTATGAACTGTCTTTGATTTTTAAGCATGCTGCTTTCATGACTTATAGAAATAGCAGAGAAAAAAAATCCATTTTTCTATGTATTCATCTGATGGCCTTGACTGCCATTATCAGTACTTGCTTCTATCACACATAGGTCCCTCCTTTAAACTAAACCACCACTAGGTAATGTGCTATTGGTGCCAAGGGTGTTTTATATGGTATTGCATTATGTACTCATTAAGTTGTGTATATATATATTAACATAGGTATAGGAAATGAATATCAGCATGCAGATTAGAAGTTTGAAGTTTTAATTTGGTTTCTTAGGACAGGGCAGTGTTAAAATTTACCTGACAGTAAATCCTAGACAATGATGGTTCAGGTATTACAGGAGATACCTGGACCATGTAAGGCTAAAAGTCATTAGTGGTTTGCATATGGTATGGCTGCGCATATTCCCGAGCCAGTCATGTGCTGTCGAAATGTTTGTGGATTTTGTTCATTATTAAAGTCTGGAGAAGATCCATTATTAAAGTCTTCAGAAGATCGTGAAGATTTGTTTTGCTATGAAGAGAACAGTTGAGTAGTAATGCTCATTTCAAGACCTGAATTATTAAAATCAAGATTGCTGTTTCTGGATTCTCACTAGACAATTGTAAGTATAACGTTGCTTCTACATTTTATTTTTTGAATGTAAAATGGATATTTTTTGTTCACATTTTGTGACCTGTTACCGGATAGTTCTACCACATCCTTTCTCTGTTTCTTCCGCTGTTTTACGATTGTGGACCATACCTCTTGGCATGGGAAGCAATGGTCTGAAGGGATTTCACTTTCATTGCTTTGTGTTTAGTCCCATGTTCAGATATTTGGCAACCTCATTTTAGCACATCAACTCACGGGTCTGCTTGGTTATCTCCTAGCCGAGTTCTGTAGTTGGCATTCCATTTTCCCCTCCCTCCCTGTATTAAAAAATAACGGCTATAAAGTGAGACTGCGAATTTGAAGTTTCTATTTAAGAAGATGGACAAGATGATGGATATAGTTTGGGATTATAATTAATCTGATTAATTATAAGCTCATTCTTGTTCCCACGAGAAGTGCATTTTTATACCGGATTCTGAAGATACGGCGGTTCTACATTCGGCCTTAAATCGTTTTAACTCAGTTCATCGGGTCGCCTTAATTTCGACCAGATATTTTTCTCGAATGGTTTTAAGTTCCGAGTTCGTTGAAGAATTTGACATGTTGATAAAAGGTCGAGATTATAATTAATTTGATTAATTATAAGCTTGCTCTTTAAGTCAACAAGTGTGAGGGGAATTTTGTACCAGGTATTGAAGATTATGGTGCCTTGATATACCAGTACATTGGTTTGAAGAGAAAATCTGAAGATTGAAGTCAGCAAGATTCCAATTGGATATCTCAGGTAATCCTCTTCCTAACTTAAAATCTTTTCTTCTTCACTGTTTGTTCCACTGTTGTGAATTTCACATTTCTGTGACTGCATTGGATTGATATATATATGTGTGTGTATATGTATATGACCTGGCTTCATAGCATGGGCTGCAGTGCGTGCTATCGTTACCGGTATTGTCCGTTTTTGAGATATGCACCCTTAATGGGTGAATTGCCATATTTCGGTACTGAAAACATCGGATTTTATTAGTTTTGAATACGCGGTTGAACATATGATTGTGCTGAAGCAAGCTGTTGGATTTTCATCCTTATGCCTTGAATATCTGGATTTTTAAATTTTTACCTTTCCACTTGGAAACTAATTTGCTATTAGTCATTAAGTTGGAGTGGTATCGATTGTTCCAGAGGCATGGTCCTTGTTTCGTGGGGCGGCTCCTTGCTTCTCTCTCAGAACGGGCCACTTGCCTCCATTCATCGACAATAGTGCTAAATTGTTGAGTTGTCCGCGGTGTGACCGCAAGTATTCTGTGAGTTATACTCTTGATAGACATATGCGTTATGAATGTGGAGTTGAAAAACAGTTTTGTTGTTCTGTTTGTCTGAAGCGTTTCAGTCGCAGTGATGTTCTGAGAGCTCATCAGAGGAATTCAGGTCATAACATGACAGCTGATATACCTCCAGAGCTAATGGGAACGTTACTTTCATCTAATCATAAATAAACCAGTGTTTTTCTGTGGTGCAACAATGTATTGACATCGAAATGCTCGCTATTCATTTTTTTGCATATGGAATGTGAAGTGTACTTGCTTTTTAGGTGTCTTCGTGAAGAAATGCTATTGGACTTTTGAACAAAGTTGACTGGTATGTATTCAATTACAGAAATATTATGGTGTTTGAAGCCATTTTCAGTATTGCCTTAGCAAAGTCAAGTTCGATGCTTTTCAGTCGATCAACATGTCGACCGATAGAAAAGCATCAAACAATTGTATGGAAATATTATGATTTACTTTTGACTGACTGCATTTATCAAAGAACTTATTGTATTGATTGAGAGGCCTACTAGGTGATTTTTCGTTATGAAGATGAGTTGGGAAATGTACTAGTGGGTGAGCTCTGACTTAAATCGGAGACCGAAATGTTAGCTATTGTAGTTTGTTGCATCTAAAGTGTATGCTATGACTAACAAAGTTGACTGGTATGTAATCAATTAAAGGAATCTTGTTTTGTGATTTGCTGTTGACTGGTTGAATTGATGGGGTGTTCCACTGGGTGCATTATAGATTTGAAGAAGATGGGTAAAGAGTGGAAAGGTGCTAGTGGGTAGGCTCCGATTTTGATCGGGACCTTTGGATGCAGGGTGGGCATTTTTCCACTCTTCCCCATCCTTTTCCTCCATTAGACACCTTCTCATTAAGTATTACCTGCTGAAATAAATCGCCATTTCTGGGATGACGTTGAAGTGCTTGTGTAGACGGAACTTTAGCTCTTGAGCGACTAGGACTTGACATCCTGGAGTTTTTTTCTGATATATCTTAGCTATTCTGCTTATTGCGAATCCTTTGTTTGTACTGCTGTAGTTCGGCATTATTTGGAGCATTGACCATTGCGAGAGGACTCTTGTTAATGGTAGTGTTGGCTGGCTACTTCAAGAACAGGTACTGTATTCAACATTGCGTACTTTTCACGCTATATTCCTGACCTGAAACGAATGCTTGTTTTGGTGCCCTGTCGATGGTTTTGAGTATCCCGTTTCCAATTTCAGTTGGCACCCCCATGGTGTATCCAGGTAACATCTGTCCGCGTTGTGGACGTAAGTACAAGTACCGTAGTGGACTCGCTCGTCATCTGCAAGACTGTGTGCCACCCACGTGGAAGTTCGGCTGTCCACAATGCCACTTCACGGCTGCCAGGAAAGAAGCTCTGCACAAACACTGGGAGACTGATCATTAATGTTTAAAGCGCATCTAATACTTGGCGCTAGCGTATATTGGCTGAGTTTGCGTTGACCGTATTGCCGATGACTTTCTATTGCAACTATGTTTTTAAATTAAATGTCTTGGGTTACTTGTTATGCTGACTTCCGAGTTGTTTTGATGTTAACGCACCTTATTTGCATGCTCCATAGCAATTGCCGCGTTAGAGGTATAATTTAATCTCCGTTCATAGCTTGATTGGAGCAGAGTAAAGCTCTCCAGGTAATGGTATAGAGTTGATTCTACAGCTCTTCTCAGGTTAGTATCTGAACGGTTGACTGTTCTTAAGTCATTAGTGCCTTACCTCCTATGTGTGAACGAAAGTGAGTTCAAGTGTGTTTTTTTTTTCTTTCTTTACCAAAGCTCTCCTGCTAGTTGAAACTATGTTTTGATTCGATCTGTTTCGTGGAACAAGATCTTTGCTAAAATGGAAGGCTCCTAAGTTGTGGACATGCTTCCTGAATTCTTTCGCAGTTAAAGTGGTTCTTGGAATTTTCATAGTCTGTTCCCTTAATTTTCCAGGAGAAACAGTGAAGTACATTTATCTTGCACTCATTCAAGTTTGGTTTTGAATCTGTGTTAGATATGGTATTTTTTTCTTTTCTTTTTCAAGACTTTTTATTAGGGTGTTCTCAAGACTCATACCATTCTCATAAGTTTTGGTTGCTGGTAGGGCAGCTTTGGCTTCTGCCCTATCTTACTCGAAATTGCCTCCAGTGGATTGCAGTCGATTTGCTATGGCTTCAATAATACATGGCCGTTAAGAACGTTTTCTTCGCGAAGCTTATTTCCAGCGCCAATGCAACGAGGCTTTTGTTGCCTATTTCGATGGATTAGTCTTATTTTTTGCGCAGTTTAATTTCCCAAGAGGTAAGTATTTCAGGGCTGCTCGTTTATTTGAATTTCATGCTGGGATTGCTGAAGATTAAAGAAGAATAGGGAGAGAAGATCTAAATGATCTCTCTGCCTGTGTTCCAGTGCTCAAGAGGATTGGTAATTTGGTATAGTATGTATCATTCCTTCCTTTAAGGTATCTATAATTTCTTGGCTACTTAGCTGCTATTTTCAGGATGTTGGCAATTTAGTCTGTCGCTAGATCATCTTCTGAGATAAATATTTCATGTGTACAGAATGTCGTCTTAACCTAATTTCTCGCTGCCTCTGCCTATATGGCGTGATATGTGAAGTTCACATGTATACTTGTGGGTTTCACGTGGATATTGGTAAAAATACTGCCTGATGGTGTAATCTACCTTAGGGTTAAACTAGGTATGTCGTGACTACAGTATGCAGCAAAGTTTCGTTTTGCAAGAACTTAAATCCTCATGTTGCAATAATTCATTAGTATGCACTTGTGCTTGGCACTACCCATGTCTATAGTAGACGAAAAATTCCGATCATGGTGTTCCTGCTTCCTGTTGGCAAGAAGTCTCCAAGAATTCCAGCTAGAGGAGCAAAGCAGGTAAGTATGGTCTCCTTTAGGATCCCTTCTTTCCACACAGTCCAATCCAATATACTACTGTTCCTGTCAGGTTCTCTCTCCCGAAGAAAAGTTGCCAAGACATCTGACTTCGAGGCTGTACAGAAGACTCCGATCTCTTTTTGGAGCAGATTGATGTTTTGTATATGATTTCAGAGAACCTAGGTCTTCTGTGCTACTCTGGAAGATTGGACTTCAGGATTCTATGCTGAATCGGTGAATCAGAGTGTCTTGGTGGATGCGGCTTGAAAAATGGTCCTGTGTTGGCGTATGGATGGAAGAATTTGCTGTGATATTAAAATGTACGTACCAACTTCTTGTGTTTATTAGCTGTTAAATGTGCATGCTGTAGTGCCTTATTTTCCAAAGTTTCCTTTTAATGGAAAAATTATCATTGTTTTTTGGTAATTTGTTTTGCTACTACCTGCCTGTTATATGCCCAATTATCCCTTTTTTGTGCTGTGCTCAGCCATAAAGTCACAGCAATAAGATGCCCAGCTTTGTCTGAAAGTATCCATTCTTACAAATCAACCCTCCAGGGTCGTGAATAGCAAACAAGCTCCCACTTACAGATAACCTAGATGTTAGGCCCCTTACAGCGGCAATCGCAACTTGCTATGTCTTAGTGGCTGGGCTCTTCAGTATTTTGACTTAATATGGCATAAATATTCCTTTGCATGGCCTTGGGAGACAGTTTACTTACTTTTTAATTTCACTGGTGTGGTGTAGTCTCCTGATCCTTGTTTTTTTTTTTCCCTTGGTTATTATGTGCAGTTTGGGCCTTGGCTTTAGAGTTCATGGAAGGGGGCTTGGATGGCCAGGTTTGGTAATAGTATGCCTCGTTGTTTCAGAGGACTGAGTAATCACTGTACCTTCCCAGTGCATGCAGTGGTCGGTTATTTTGTCAAATTGTGGAAGCTCAGTCTGTTACTTGAACCTTTCTGCCAACCCTAATCCTTCCAGTTTCACAGCATGGTCCCAGACTAGGCAGCCTTTTTTATTCCCCCATTTGCTGGGTTGTAATAGTATGGGCAAGTACTGTGCGACAGGTAGTTGCTAATATAGATTGGCTAACGGTAAATTTTGCAATGATGAATACTGGGGTTCTTATGTTGGCAGAAAGCAAGGCAGTGCATGGCCCACCAATTGAATAAGTGTCCACTATAACGTTGCAAGCGCCAATCCCCCCCAAATGCCACTAGATGATTGGAGAAGTGGATAAGAAGCATCAACGATTGGGGGTTTGCAACGTTCTGGTGGGGACAGATTCAAGTCCTTGCATTTTCAGTACTAAGATCAGGGTATATTCCCATTTCTCTCACTGGTGGATGTAACTTATTTCCTACCATCTGGCTATTACAATGAGCGCTCGTGTAGGCTCTGTCACTAGTAGTGATTAGTGCACATGACACTAGCCAAAGGGCTTGATTGTTATTTTGAACTGGTGATTATTTCCAACATTGTAGGAAGGCTAATGCCATCATAGAAGGTATGCTTTTTGAGCAACCTAGGTATGTGGCCATTCCTGTTAGTCATTATGATCTGTCTTGCCATTCTGTTGAATCTTCCATTCTATCGATTGTTTTGTAGCTAGATCAATTTTTAACAGCTTGACACTTTGCATTATTTTGTGTTCCCTGGTAGCATTACAGACAACTGGATTTTGCACACAGATCTACGTATTCAATCTTGTTGACTTTCGCCAACCCTATCATGAAATAGCATAAGTAGGGTAGTATTTTCCTTAGGGGGGTTGGGGGCAGCTCAGCGGTCAAGCTGTAGCTGTTGGACCTCAAGGTGGACTGGGTTCGATTCTTGGCCAATAAATGTGATTTCCTGTGGTTAAGATTCCACGGACATGTAAAACTAACAATATTTTTTCCTTTTGGTGGTATGTTTAGGGAACTCTGTGCCACGAGTTGAATTAGTGATGTAGGAAGTTTCACCTGTTAGGGTTCAGAAGATAAACTGCTTACCATGAATCTACATAAGATTAGTATAAATCTACTCGGAAGGTCTTGTGCAATACAAAGTGCTCTTGCACTCGTGGCTCCCCATAGGTGCTTCTGTGCACTTGTCTTCTAATTACTCTGGTATCAGGTTGCTTAGAACGCTCCCAAGATTTGACCAATAGGGAGGATCTAGGTGGAATGTTCTGCTGTTGCTAAGGATGCGGGGGTCGATAATCGGATAGTTCCTTCGGAATTGAAAACTCGTGTTCCCTGAGCAGCACTTTTACCCAAATCAAATGGCACTGCCAGGAACTTGAACTAAACTGTAACCCTATTATTACTTCCTTACTGGAAGTTCCTTTCCTTCTGTTGGTGTGGAAATACTTCCTGTAGTTCCTTCTGTTGGTGTGGATATTTTTTAGATTGGTATATAAGGGCAGTTGGTGCTGCCTTGTTAACTTCTGTATCCAAGAAGCAATCCGTCTCCCCTTAAGGCCTGTCTGAACATCAATTTCCGGACGTTAGCATTCCTTACGACAGGATCGATCATGTATGAGAAAGTGGATTGTCTATATGGACGGTGCAAATACGATCTTGCTGCCACAGGCCTCATAAACGCCTTCGTTGTAGGGGACTCCTTTGTTTTATGCAATGATAATTTTTTCCAATTCATGGTGATATTTTTCAGTCTCCTGGGTTCTATTTTGACCTTTTCTGAAGATATCTGGTAAATTGCTCAAGTTTACTGGTATATTTGCCATAGAAATTTGGGAAATTTTATGCCTGTGGTATCTTGATGCAGACAGTCATGTTCAGGACCTTGGCGAAGTTAATGGTTGTCTGTTTTAATGCCATGGTACGCAATTCTTAATGGTTTTTTTCGTTGCAGAAATTTGACAAGAGTGTCAATTGCTTTGTGAAGATTGTTTTAGTTTGGGATACTCGCAAGGCACAGTGGGAGGCTTGTGATGTAATGGCGTTTTTTCATCTAGTTTCTTTTACTGCAAAGCCATCGATTCAATTAGGTTGCTAGTCCTTGCCATATCAAATAAACTTCCATCTTCTGGAAGAGCTTCAATTGGTTTAACTATGCAATTTGCCACGTGAGCTGCAAGCATCTGGCAATAATTTCACACTACTTCATGGGAATAGTTAATTGTATTGCTAACTAGCACCCTGCCCCGGCTTCGCCCAGTATCTTTATAGCTTTACGCAGTGTAAGAAAAGATTCACCGAAATAATTGCTGCTTGGCTTTCCTTGGTCATAAATGTTTTTCTACAGATACCTTCCTCTAGGAATCCTTCAGACTTGTAACAACCACATCAAAATCCACCCAGTGGTTCTAGGGATTACCCATTAATCCAGCATTCCTATTTCACATACATCCTGATTAATTTTGATTCTCGGGTATGTTAGGTTGGACCAATGTTTTCTTCCTGTCTCTTTCGGTAGATTGAAAAGTTGGGTTGTTCCTAGCTCAAGACATTGGAATATATTACAATCAATCCTACACAAGTTTAGGTAGACAGCAGTAGTGCCCCTGCATTGCCTTGTGACATGCCCGTTGCATGCCATATCTAAGGCTGGTGATTATCATTGGATATTTAGATACTGCCATGCGGAAAGGTTCACCCTTGGCAGTCTGGTGCCAGTCTTGGCTCTTGAACTAGGAAGTTCTTCGTTGGCTAGGTCCCAGATATTCAAAATATTTTCCCTATATCACCAGTTGTAGGATCCTGTACTTGTCGTTCTTCATGAAGTGTCCTAAACTATCCAAGCTTGTCTTAATGGATTGTACTTAAACCTTGCTAATCACAAGACCTGTATTTAATCTCTGTGTCCAATTGGTGCATGGCCTTCCGTATACAGCTCTACGGAAGACCTATCCTCAAATAATTCTCAGCCAAATTCAAGTTACAATTGAAAGGTCCTTTTTTTTTGTACAAATGTGATTCTCACATGCTCGGTCCTGATATTGATCTCGTGGCCGTCCTTCCATTTTTGGTTCAAAAAACACTCGCAGGATATTGATGATGCTGAATATGTTAAATTTCTACGTTCTCCAGTTTTAGCCTGAATGTTCTCTTGTTTGCCGATTACCCCAATTATGGCGAGCAGTGTCGACTCCCTCCAATCGGCACTTTCAGCCAACAGCACTGCAGCATATCTGAAATCATTAATATGTTGTCCATTGATGAAAATGCTCACTTCTTGAGGTGCGTAGTAACGATAATATCTCTTTGAGTACAGTTGAAAAGTTGAGGAAAGAGTACACATCCTTCTTGATCACCAGTTAATCGCAGCCTGTCATCCAATTCCAACCTGGTTCCAATAAAGGTTGGCAACAAAACTAAGATGCCTTTCTTGTAAAGGCTGATTTTCCTTGACCTCAACAATGTTGCTCTAAGGCTTTTTTTTTTGCGTCTTGGAACTCTCGCTGATCTGGTTTTCACAGAACATAACGT
The DNA here is from genome assembly GCA_946902985.2 of Meconema thalassinum. NCBI lineage: Eukaryota > Metazoa > Arthropoda > Insecta > Orthoptera > Tettigoniidae > Meconema > Meconema thalassinum. The sequence continues at coordinate 69,522,768 of OX336390.1, forward strand.
AAGTAATGTTCAGATGTATCTGAACAATGATGCTATCTAAAGATTGGCATGTATCTGATCTGTATTATCCACTGACGAAATTTGTAAATTATTTTTTTCTCCAGAGCCTTCTTCCTGAAATCTCGGAACAATTCAAAATTCCAGCTTGCATTACATCATTACCGAGCTTTGTTACAATCCCAGTATAATGGAATTTGGTTTTTCAATTGTCATGGAAATGCAGTATATGGACATTGGTGTTGGTCAACCTTGAATTTTGTAGCTTGTTTCTATAGCCTTTTATCTTGACGTACAATTTCAATTATACTCCTCATATTCCCTCTAATCAAATTATCCAGTGAACAAGGTAGACTTGGATCCAGTCCAGAATATGTTGGGGGTAAGAGAATCGGCCTTTTTTTACGTGCAGTTTAGGCTGCAATATTCTCTAGATTTTCACTCTTTATTTCATGATGGTGCATTTGTTTATCGGCTGGGCTTGTTTCAAAGATTTCCCATTGTTGTCTAGTTATTTTTTAAAATTTCTAATGTTTGATCTCTAGCTTAGTAAGGGATGGTCCTAGCGTGGGAATTGTTCTGTTACTCGGGCATTGAGCAAGCATTTTTAAAATTTGCATTGGGCGATTTCCTTCTCTGTTGCAATGTGATTCGCACGAATTGCTTTGTTAGCTACAGGGTTTTCCAGAATGTCCATTGTTATATCTTTCGTTGAATGCAAATGTTTCAATACCATGTTTGTATTTGTCTCATTTCAGGATTCTCGCGGAAGCTGGGCCTATCTTGCATTCCTCGCTTCAATTTCCTGGATTTGGCAGCAGATGATCTGTTCCGTCATGCGTGTCTGGTGTGTGGGAAGAACTACAAAACACGTTCAAAATTGAATAGACACATTAGATTTGAGTGTGGTCCTGCAAGGAAGTCTCTTCAGTGTAGAATTTGTGGGAGAAAGTTCTCTCGTCCTGACAATTTGCGTCAGCATGAGATAATTCATTCCATTCAGTCTTCTGCCTAAGTACTGGTGATTTTTTAAAATATTCGTTCCGGATCAGTTCAGTGAAAAGTGCTTAATGAACTTTCGTAACGGTCTTCAAATTCTATAAACATACTGTGATTCCTTCAATTTTATATGTAGTTAAACTGCATTGTGAATGGTACATGGGACCTGGATGCACTGTTGCTATTTCAGAAAGTGAAGTTTGAAGTAATACTTATTTACAGAGCTCTTTATATTTACACTAATTGTTGTGCATTAAAATTGTTAAATTTATTTAATGTGATTATTTCTTCCAGTTTTTGCATTCCCTTCCTCCTTCCATGCCATGTCTGCATACACTACACCGAGAATGTGGGTACTTTTTAGCATTATGTCTTGACAAAATTGGGATTCCTGGATCGTGGAACTCTGGCTATCATTTCCCTAGATATTGGCTCTTCCCAAGGTCCTAGTAGGATATTGCAAATATTTTTCTTTGCAAAAGTAGGTGTCGAGTTTTTAGTACAGGTCTTGAGGTTCTCTATTTTCTGATCTGAATTTCTATGTGGTAACGATCTTTTTTCTAATCGTGTGGTTTAAAACCATGGTAAGTAGTTATAAATTGCTAGCTTTACTGAAAGAACTTGTGGATGTACTACTTAGTCTTCAGGTCAAAAAATGGGGTATATGGAGATGGATCAACTCAAAAGTTTTTGGTCGTATTATTGTTCTGCTTGCAACACTACATTTTCTACAAATAGGCATGTCTTTGTGGTACTGTTTCTAGTTGATTTGTGTAAAACATCCTCAATATTCTATGTGGATTATATCCGGTATAATCAAGTGGGGTTTGGCACTGGCAATTTCATTGGTTCATCATTTTGTATCCAGTAATACTTTTGTTTAAATGCCAGTATTGCTTTGTCCTATGGAGTGAGAAACTCCTGTAGATGGCGATGATGTAGCCTCCTTCCCCTTTCATGGTGTTCTATTTCAAGGGGCTGCAATTCATGCTGCTGACTTCCCTTCCAAAATTCATCAGTGTTATTCGGTACTTACATGTGACCATTCACATCAGTATAGCTGCCAGTTTTTCATATACATTTGACCCTGCTTGGGGTGCTGGTTTTCTAGATGTTGAAATTCCATTTGCATGACTTTTCTGGTCTACTTTCCCCCAGTCCATGACTGGTGCTTTGATTATGCATATGGGTGGCATATTTAGGGTGAAATATTATATGGGTGTACATGTATTTTGCTGGCTCTTCGTTGGACAGAATGCCCGTTTCTTCTGCGGCTCGAGTTCAGAGTTTAATTTCATTTGTGCTATCATAGGCTTCTACATTGTCTTGGGCTATCCTTGCTTTTCTACTGATAATTTTATTTGTTGGTTTGCATCTTCAAGCAGTCTACTATTCGTCAAATAATGCTTAGCTGATTTAACCTATCCCATGGGTCAGTTTTTTCTTTCTGTAAAATCTTGGCTGATTTTATTGATAGACTGAGCCAGTGAAGCACTTCGCTGTCAACAACCTTTGTTAAAATGCTGGATTGACGGATTCATTCGTTCATAGGTCTTTAAAGGAGGTACATATTCTGGAATTTATGGGTTCCTTCAGTAGGTTAATGGGGAAACTGCAAGTGTATACATTAACAGAAAATCGCTTGTGGATGTGTCGGCGATTCAGATATAGCCAAGTTTTGGCTGTTGAAGGGAGCAGTTTTGTCGTTCAGGTGAGTACATCCCGATTTTGATAATTGGGTCATTCAGTTGGTCACCTTCCATCAAGTATGTTTTATGCTCTGCTCATTAGTGGAGATATTCTAGTATTTTATTGAGACTTATATGAATAGAGTTTTACCTAGTCGGTTACAATTTTGTCATTACTGGGCTTGATTTACCAATTCATGGCCCCGTATCAATTGCTGGGGCGATTAAATGTTCTATGGTTCGGATAGTTTTTTATATCGTGGCTCCATGTCGGATTGAAAATTATTAGTTGCTGTCATGTGTTTATCTTCCACATTTGTATGGGGAAAAATAGTATTTCTGCAGGAAATTCTGGCAGACTAGAAGTAACCACTGAAATGATAAGTTTGAATGTTCCTCAGATTACAGCAAGATTTTTTTGTCTTTTCTTAGTGGCTTTAACATTCCTTCGTGTGTGCTTGATGGGAGGTGAATTTGTCTAGTTGTGGTCTAGTATTTTCTTTCAGCATTGAGGCTAGTCTGTATTATAAAAGAACATCTAACAGCTGTTGAGCCCAGCATGTGGAGGAATGCAGTGTTGCCCAATGCAAGAGCCCAGGGTCCTTCAGGATATTCTATGTGAATAAGCGAATGTACATCGCACAACTAGAGTCTTGTTGATATATAAGAGTAAATTGCAACATGGCTAGTGACGCCATAAGAGTTGGTCTGCTGTTAACTGTTCTTTCGTAATACAGATCAGTTTTCAGTAGGAATAGAATCTAAATGTTCCTGGGTGTTGGGGGTGAAGGTTGTAATTTTGTTGTACTGCTTTTTTTTTTGGCAGTAGTCCTGTGTACACTTTGGCCCAGGAGCGAGGGCATGTCCTAATGCCAATTAGCTGTGAGTTATACCACCGTTACTTCAGACTAGACAATTTGCCGGCTGGCGATACGGTGTTCCCAGTTCACTAACTCGTATCAGCTGACATACATGGTTACACACATACTCGTCCATAACTACATAATAGCAGAAATTACACGTACTGCGGTTAATACCTAAGCAGGGAAATATGGTATCGAGTAAATTGCCTTGGGTCCGGAGGCTATAAAGGGAACACCCCACTCATTTCGGAGTCGCTATTGCAGTATGTTGAATGATAACTTGACCCCAAAGACATGACAAATCTTTCCATGTCTTCAGCAATATCTTCCTTCTCCCTAGCTTCATTAATGACTCCTTCCATGTGTCTCTAGATTATCTTCCACCTTAACATTGTCCACAGCCTGTGTACGAAGTCTTTCTACTTCTGAAACCGGCGTAATATTTCGCCTGGGGCATTGAAATGGCAGTGATAAGGGGGAAGTCTGATTACTTTAGTCGCCTAGCCATTTCGTCCACCTCATACACTGTAAACTGTGGCTTGTTAAATTTCATAAGCTCCCCTTTCTTCATGCCGCCACCTAAAGGAATGCTGTGGCTAGTCAGCCTCTCAATGGACACATTCTTGCCATAGTGCTTGGTTGTGAAGGATAACTAGGATATGGAGCATTGTCCATGACAATTGTGCTCTTCTCAGGAAAGTTTTTCAGCAATAATGTTCATCTCATGATAATCGCCAGTTTTCTTGGATCGGAACACATGGAAGAGAATTTAGTACGAAATCTTGTGACGTACCAGCATGAATTAAAATTATTCTCCCCTCGTTCCCAACAGGCACTGCCCATGTACCTTGCATGGAATCATCCGTCTAGGCTTTTCCTGGGAATGCGAAGTGTTGACCCAAGGTCTCATCCGGCCACACTAATCAGTTTTCTTGCATGATTGCGCTCAAAAATCTGCACTGCCACATTGCAGTGAGTCTTCTTTCCATTAGTATTCTCCGCCCCTTAACCCAGATCGTTCTACTTTTCCCGAGATCTCCCTCCGTGAAAAAGGTCGCTGTTGTCAAGAGGACTGTAATTTCTCAATTGTTGGATGCTCTTTTCTGCGATAGTGACGGCAAATAGAATCTTGTTGGAAAGCGCCCAAATCTGTCGCTGTCTTAAGTCCTATTTATTTTCTTGCATGGTGTCTAGTTTAGATGGTCCGGCTGCCAGTTATTTCCTGGGTTTGACTCCTTTTGTAGAGTTCCTTGTCGTAAGGTCTCTCCTCTCTTGGCGCTGGACCCCGGCTTGACACTGTTGCACACACGCAAGTCGGAAATAACACACTCGCTACCTACAACTACATGTAATTATACTACACAATGTCAAACGACAAACAAATACTAAGCTATTAAATAACAAAGACTAGAATAACAGAAAAATATACGAGATTACACAAAGACCGCCAATGAAACTAAGCACAATGCAAACAGCAGTCGACAACATCTGAACGCAAGATGTCAGCGAAACAATATATATATATTTGAATGGCTGCCTATGATAGGCTGGTTGGTATAGCACTGAAGCTTCTAGTCTGAAGTAAGGATGGCTCTAGTGAAGTCTTGCTAAGCAGTATAGGGCACCTGCTGTTACAACAGTATATTTTAGAAAAGAGCTGCATGATTTATCCCTGCTTCACCCTGCACCCATGAACTATTGACCAGGGGACTACTGCAATCTTCTGATACATGCAGATATTTTTTTGTGTTTTATTTTCATTTTTGTTAATTTATTATGGCCTACTTCATATCTTGGTAACTCAACCCATTTCACTGTAGATTTCCCCTCCCACAGAGTTAGTAACTAGATTTGGTAGGAGGTGCCCAGAGCTTGTTCTAAGTGAAGTCCAACTCTTGCATGGGTTTATACAACTTCAGTGTGTTTGGCACTAGATCTCTTACCGTATTTAATTTCCTCGTCCAATCTGTCGGTAGGGGCTGACAATACTCGTATTGCTCCAGGAAGTGTCCGCTTTAATTTTTTGGTTAAATATCTTTGCAGGATTCTGTTAATAGATTTTAATGTATACTAGAATGTTATACCTTTAAATCAATATTAAGACTTTCAATATCCTAGTTGCAAGTTGCACCTACAGTTGGGTTTTTGCTATTTCTGGAATAAGCTTTTAAGGTGGCTGTTCAATGTAAAATCTATTAAGTGTGATTTGTCCTTTTAGACGAAATGTTTAAATAGATATGAAGTAGGTCTTACCAAATTTCAGTGACATGCTAAAAGTATGTTGAAATCTTAATCCAGGTATTGTCCTATATAATTCAAAAGTATCGATTCAATTGAGCCATGCATGTGAAGTATTTAAAATGCTCGTGCTCCAGTTTTCGACTTGGGAGACTATCCAGACCTTCATGCCACTGAGAATCTGAAATTACTGAACAGACTGTTAGTCCTATGCTTCAGCAAAAAGTTACATTCCAGTGGGAGTACTATCCACTCTGGCTCATAGGCAATGTTCATTTCCTAGGTTTTTTTGGTGTAATTTTAACATTTAACTTTGGCTGCATAGTATCACTGACCATGTAACCAGAATTTTTTTTAAATACCTAATGGGGAGTACCTTGCAGGAGGGGATGTTTCTCTTGTTTTAAGCCAATTATGTAGTTGGTGCATACCAGATGCAAAACAACTTTGAAGATGGCTTGTTATGCCGAGTACTGTTGACGCACGAGACTGGCGAGGGAAGGCACAGCTCTATCTCACAGTATACACACGACCTTCTCCCTGAACACAAGGCACTCCGAATGTTAAGTGAATGTAGCAGCATAGGCGTAATCGTGCGAATAGGCTCGCCCTGAGGCCGGTATGAGATACCATGTTCGTGCAAGTGTCCACCTGGTGTAGTGACAGCATTCTTGGCAGTCTCCTAGGAGGTCTGGGTTAAATTCCTGGCTATACCAAGCAATACTTCTAGTCTGGGAATGGCGTACACTCATACTCGTGATGCAAAGCTGAGAGGTTCATTAGTTTCTCATCTCTGCCATCCTTGAAGTGGTTGAACATTTTTACTCCTGGAAAATGCTGAGATGGTTCCTTACTTAATTTCAAATAAATGGTAAAATTACATGGGGTTAAAGTACAAAGATGTCCTAGCCCCTCACATGAAACTTTCTTATTTAGTCCCCATGGCATTCTGAGTGACATTGCTTGTGGACTCAAGCTAATAGAAGTACAGAATAAAATTATTGGGGTCAGGTTTTGTTTATTGGGGACCACCTTGTGGTGTACTGCCTAGCACACTTGGTCAATTCTTGGCTGTTGCCTCGGACACCCGGTTTTGATTTCCCCTCTGAGGGCTGGAATGGGTACACTGCATCATGAGGCACAATTAAGATGGTTAGATTCGTATCTCGGCCATCCTGGAAGTGGTTTTCTGTGGAGTCTCATATCTATTCAAGGCAAATGCTAGAATGGTATCTAACTTGAGACCGCTTCCTGCCCAAATCCTACCTAGATTACAAATACAGATTACCAGACAAATTCCACACACCCAAGTACATGTGGCTGCATGACCACGATGTTTTATGGGCCCTAAAACATTTGCAGCCAGACAATAACAAGTTATCAGGTTTTGTGGTATCTCTTACCTCTATTCGAAAGCTTCCTAAAGGCCATATACCCTGAAAATTATATTTCTTGCTTGGCTAAGTGAAACTGTTCGGCTGGTCCTCTGCTTGCAAAACTTCATCACTGAATTGATACATCAATACTGTCGCTCTTAATTTCCTTCCCTGGTAAACCTAAATATATCGACACCTAAATCATTCTCTCTAATTATCCCTTCAGTTCAGGGGCGGAAGTCTTCCGAACGGCTGGTCATAGATAGCTCCACAGGGTTGAACAGACAGCTTCAACATTTTTAGCTCTGTAAGTAAGGTCTTCAAAATAATTTATTATTTTCTTGTGCTGGGAGAAGTGGATCTGGCTGCTCCCTAGTGTTCAGTTGTTTCGGAGTTTGGTCTAGTCTTATATTAGGCACACTCTCAACTGGTGTCATTGCTGCATTAGGGGCTTTCCTCGGACATTTTATTGTTCATGGAGATAAATATTCTGCTAGATCAATTACTGGCTCAGGTCCACTTGAATGTTAAATCATGGCTCCATTTTGAAGGGTACAGTATGTTCAGGTCTTCATTGAAGGGTAGATCTTATTCCACTAAATTCAATGTGCGTTCTGCTGTGGATATGGCTGTTCAGCCAGGAGCGGGGCCTTAGCACCCAGAGCACACGATCCAATTATTTTTGACATTTTATTCTGTGCCTCCGTGGCTTAGGCGGCAGCACGCCGGCCTCTCACCGCTGGGTCCGTGGTTCAAATCCCGGTCCCTCCATGTGAGATCTGTGCTGGACAAAACGGAGGCAGACAGGTTTTTCTCCACTACTCCGGTTTTCCCTGTCACAATTTCATTCCAGCAACACTCTCCACTATCATTTCATTTCATCTGTCATTCATTTAATCATTGCCCATAGGAGTGCATCAGGCCTCGGCAGCCGGCACAGTTCATATCCTCGCCGCTAGATAGGGGCTTCATTCATTCCATTCCTGACCCGGTCGGAGACTGGAAGCAGGCTGTGGATTTTTCATTCTGTGAATTAGCAGCACCATCGTAGGCACAAAGCAAATTGATTACAAGCTCCAGGCACTAGAAATGAGCAGAATATTCTGCTCTAGTAATTGCGATCTATTGTAATGCTACCCATAAATTTGTTACAATATTGTAAAGTACTTTTCACAATATATTTAAACGGATATTTCATTATTGATAGATTGACGATTTCAAGCCGATAGAAAACTTCCATAATTCAAATTTTTGGATAATTCAATTTCTTGGTCGATATGTTCAGCTTTGAATTATCAATCCCACTGTTATTGACTTAATACAAATGGATGGTATTGCCAAGCCGCACAGTAAATGACTAATTATAGTACTGTGGAATTATTTCTTAACAGAAAGGAACATTACTGAGGCGTTTCATAGATAAATCTCCCTTTATAATGCCGATGACACTTGGGTAGCACGATCCAATTTTCTCTGTATAATAAACACTAATATGGCCGTCACGACACCGGTTATCAGACTGATTCTACACACCCACAGTTCACGGGGCTACATGACGTGTTGTCACGGCCCCTAAACTGAGGTAAACCAATTTTCTCGGTGAATTGCTTGGCCTAATAATTCTATCTTGACGTGTTCGGGTTCGAGCTAGTGGAGAATCTTGTATGCAATGTATGTGGCAATTTCCTCAATATCTTGCCTGTTGGTTCGTTGACTGCAGGAACTGATTTATGAAGAATACCATGCTTCAAAGATGCTGACTAGAATAATTTACTAGAGGATGGAAGACGTTGATGGCATTTACAGAGTAAGGAGAGGCTTTTAAAACAGTTGATTGGCGTCGGTTGCTTGACATTTTGTAAGGGATTGGAATAAGGTACAGGGATAAGAGGGTAATCTACAATCACAGAAACAAGACAAGTTATTTGGGCCGAAGGACAGGAGGGAAGCTGGTATTCAGAAAGGTGTAAGGCATGCATGCTTACTACTTATCCTGTAAATTGAACATGGAAATGATGAAAATTTGATTCAATGAGAAGTAATTTCAGCTTGAGATTGGCTAATGACATTATCTTAGCAGGGCGTGGTGGCGCAGCGGTAAAGCTGTTGGCCTTAACATGGCGGACCGGGTTTGGGTCCCGTGGCTCTTGATTGCAAAATTAAGTCGTGTAAAACTACGCACTTTACTTGACCAGAGGATTTGGATGAGATTTTAAATGGAATGTAGTGAAGTCTCGAGGGAAGAATTTATGGGTAAGATCGATGGATGTGAAACAAATAATGGGATCCAGCCGTAAGAAATAGGTAGCCCTTGTGTATGGCAAATTGACAGGTGAAAGGCCAAAAGAAGTAGGAAACTTTGGATCTACATAGGAAGTAATAACCAGTGATGGACCTAGCAAAGACAATATCTAATGTTAGTTGCCTCAGGCAAGGAAATAAATTTGTTTACTTCTAATCAAGATTTAGGTATTAGGCCTGTATTAACACTATCAAAGAAATTTGTCAAAGATCTTTGATAAAATATCTTTTATAAAAGATACGACAGTGTAATGGGGAAATCTTTTATAAAAGGGGGTTTTACAAAATTTATTTTATAAAATGAAGGAGCATCATGCTATCTTTAATAAAAGAATCAAACCAAAATGGCAGATCATAACAGCTGGGATATTACCACAGCAAAGATGCTCATATCAGAGTGTGAAAAGCATGAAATGTTACATAATGAACGGTATACAATGTAAAGCATGAATAACTGATAGAAAGTGTAGGTGAAAATAGCGGAGACTATAAGCGCTGCACATAAAGGACGCACATTTCAGGTGGTGTGGGATGTATTAAGAAAAAGGCAAGTTAACAGTGCAGAAATGCAAATGGTAAAAGCTATGTACAAATATTGTGTCTGTAGCGTAAAGACCACTATAGGAGAAACAGAATGGTTCAAGGTGGAAACGGGTCTCCGTCAAGGAAGTGTATTGTCCCCCTTACTATTCATCATAGTCATGGATGAAATCCACAAGAATGTTAAACAGATTGGGACAAGAGGCAATAAAGGCCATGCTGTTTGCAGATGATATAGTGATATGGGGTGAGGATGAAAAGGAAGTACAAAAACAAGTAGATGTATGGAACCAAGAGATTGAGAAGTTTGGGATGAAAGTTAGCACAGAGAAGAGCAAGACAATGGTAGTGTCAAGGGGAAGTAAGGAGGGAAGAGGAAAGATAGAAGTGAACGGAAAAATTCTAGAAGTGGTGAAAAGTTTCAAGTACTTGGGAAGTGTGATCACAGAAGATGGAAAGATTACTGAGGAAATTGGAAAGAGAATACAACAAGCGAACAGCTTCTACCAGAGTGTTAGGGGTATTCTGTGGAACCAAGATGTCCCAAAGAAATGTAAGCAGGTATTATATTCAACCTATTATGGACCCGTACTAACATATGCAGCTGGAGCATGGACCACTACAAAAAGAGAGGAGAGTAGAATACAAGCAGCGGAGATGAAATTCCTAAGAGGTATAGAAGGGAAGACCAGAAGAGAGAAAATCAGAAAGGAAGAGGACAGGAATCTTGAAGCTGCAGGACAAGATAGAACAACAAAGTTAAAGTGGTATGGACATATGAGAATGGGAGAGGAGAGGAGAGAGTGCCAAAGAAAGCTTTTCGGGGAAGAGACCGCGCGGAAGGCCCCGAAAGAGATGGGCAGATACAGTGTGGGAGTAAACCTGAAGATGTACTTAAAGGGGGAGAGGAGTGGTGGAGAGACAGGCAACGTTGGAGGTCCTTGATTCACAACCCGACCCAGGAAACGGAAAATGAAGAAGAAGAATTTCAGGACATCAAGAGGAATTAGTTCAATAGGCTGAAATAAGCCGTGAATAGTAGTGTGTTTTATGTTATAATACAATTCGCTAATTTCACTTACGGTATTACAAGCGAATGTAAATAAAGCACTTGATCTTTACCAGTACGTAATACATGTAACCAAGCTTTGCCTAGTTGGCTGATTGAGTCGAGTGCTAGACTCTGGACCAAAAGGACCAGGGATCGAATCTCTCCTAATGCGTAGTTTTTTACTTCGTATGTTTCAATTTGATTTGCTCGGGCAGTGGTTGTTTCAAACGACACCATTAATTTCATCATAATTAATAATTACATAATGTAATTTTTCAAGTCGTCGTAATGCAGCTCGTTCACCAAGATTTTATTCGTATCTTTCCTGTCACATGGCGACCCATCGTTGAACCCATTGACGTTCACTTTATCTTTCCGTTTCATATACATACCGGTATTGCCACTACAGAATTTCATCTACTGTTGATGTAGTGTAATGGTGTGATGATTGTTTTGTATAACTTTTGTAAGAGTTCAGTTTTATAAAACATTTTATAAAATTTATTTGACAAATTTCTTTGATAGTGTAATACCGGCTTCAGGAAGTCATTTTTGAAGGCCTATGTCGGGAGCATGACTATGGAAGTGAACCTTGGACTGTTGGTGCAGTAGAAAAGAGAATATTGGTGTTAGAGGAGAATATTCAGATGGGTAGAGTAACAAATGAGCTATTAAAGCGACAGGGAGTGGAAAGATGTTTGTGACGACTGGTAATTAAGAGTAGAGAGAAGTTGGTAGGGCACGTACTAAGAGACCCAGGCGTATGAATGAAAATGTTATTCCAGCCAAAGGGTCAGTTGGTACAATCATAATTAATGCATTAATAGCGAAAAGGTTTGTAGGGATATTATCACTAGGACTCTTTGCTGTATTCATTCGCTGATGAGTTCTTTTCTTGCACAACTCTGTGTCCGCGTAGCGTGCAATCGCAGTCTTCTGTTGCTTCGTGGTAACGCCATCGCACAGAGCTTGTGGTGAAACCCTTGTATAGCCCTTCTTGTTACTACATGTCGTAGCTCTTGGTTAGGGCCGGTCCATTTCCTCTCCATCATGGCATCAGTTGTGTAGAATTCCGGCCATATTTCTTCAAATTTCATTTTTCTTTCAGTGTACCATAGTTGTGGAAGGAAGGGTCGACAAGAACTGTAGGGGTAGACCGAGGTTAGATAGCAGATAGCTTCGGATGTAGCTAAGTAGAGATGAAACGATTAGCTTAGGAAGGGATGAATGGACAACTGCATCAAACCAGTCAAAAGACTGAAGACTCATTGATATGAAACTCTGCGTCCATTGTAGCAACTTCCGGGAGTTCATTAGAGGAATACTAAAGATCATCGCTGGGTTCAACTTCTTGAACCACCTCGTGGTGTAGCGGCTAGTGTTCTCGGCTACAACTTCGACTTTTAGAAATGCAAGGGATATTTATTATATTCGATCCACTTGGTTTCTTGAAGTGGTTATTCCGCATATTCCGTTGATGGAGAATAAGTAATGCTTTCACCAGTAACACTACACACACCTGTCAACATAAGCATGTCCCATGGTGAAGCCGTGCTAGTTAAATCATGCACCACAGCCGTTAAGTATTTCCCGGGGTGTAGCCGTGCTAGTTAAATCGTGCATCAGGGCAGATGCAGCAAGTCCGGAGATCATGGGTTTAAATCCCGGCGCTGATTGGCTGTTATGAGTGATATTCTCCGTTTTTTTTTTCTACACTCCCTCCAGGCTAATCGCAGTAAAGTACCGGGGCACCTAACTATCCCTCTCCCTTTACACTCACTATTGCTGTCAACACACAAATAAGAGTTATCAGGCAAGTTCTACCTACACCCCTCTGCACGGGTCTGATGACCAAGGAATGAAGGAGGTATCTTAAGTGGAAGGTGTTACTATACTGGTTGGCGATTCTGATCTAAGTCGAGGCACCTGATTGGGTGGCGGAGGTTGCAGGTAAGGGGGAGTTAGGTTAGGTAGGAGAGCTTAGATGACATGAGGCTTGTAGATTTAAATCTTCTGATCTCAGGAGTAACACCTTGACAAAAACCTTGGGCCAGCTGACCCGTCTGGTCGTAACTTGCCAGGCTTATGGGTTACGGTGAAGACCTCGACGGCAGCTACAGTGGAGAGGATAATCTTCGGTACAGGTATATGCATCAATAGGGACATATATCGGATACATACGGTTTAGGGCACCCTACTGCCCATGGGATGAGAAATCATCCCTAAAGGCAGATGAACTAGCTTGATCTGGTAAACGACATTAGGATGCAGATGGCAACGGGAAACCACTTCATTATAGATCCTAGGGATATCCCTTCTAGTATAGTAGCCATTCCAAGTTGCGGGAATGGAAGCGTAGTTACTCATAATGGAAGTCGGAAGCCGAGGTACGGCAGGAGTGGACATAGCAGCATGGCCTCTCCAGTAGTCATGCGAAATCCTTGCGAAGAGAACAGTAAGTTCAACTTGGGAGAACACTATCTAAGCTTGGAAAATGGGAAGAAGTCAAGATCTCAATGATCAAGAAAGACCTGGATGTGATAGGTGTCTTGAAACTAGATGAGCAGGAAACTGTGACTTTCAATCGGGCAATTTCAGGGTTGGTTGGTTCTTAAGTTCGGGGGCTGCGACAATGCGTCGTGTATCCCCGTGTACTTTGGGTGTGTAGAATCTGATAACCGGTGTTAATTGTGATGACTGTATTAGTGTGTGTTATGTTTTTTAATTCAAGTTAGGACTGCAGAATTTTAAATTTTTCAAATAGTTCCTCCTTTTGCCGCCAAATGCCACCGTCAACGACTACTAGAGTAGAACTTAGCTACCCGACGCCACCGCAGTCGGCTCTTGGCAACGAACCTAAGATTGTTGTTTACATTCTTAACTTGTAAAATTTAGCTTCACACAGGTGTAATTGGTGGAAGGTTCTTTAACATGCCATAAATCTATGACATGGGACCGCCGACTTTACTTCCCCTCCGAAGGTAGGCATACTGAGGGATTTTTAACATTCTTAGAAAATCAGACGACTTCGGCCGGATTTTTGCCCACGATCTTGGGCATAGAAGCTCAGCATGCTACCGACTACGCCACCGAAGCCGCCAGATTTCAGGGTAATAAATTCCGGATATGATAAAAGGTGGACTGATTGGAGTAGCAATAATCCTTAAAGGTAAAAGGTATAAAATGTACTGTAATGAATACCTATCATATTAGTGACAGGATTATGATGGTCGAGATAAAAGCTGCCCCTATTGACATGATCATTATTCAAGTATATTTTCCAACCACTAACAGTGAAGATAATTTTCTAGAAGAAATTTATGATTGTATTCAAGAACTCTATAAGCCAGTAGATGCCAGAACTCTGTAGCGGATCCAGGCCTTGCGGGACTTTGGGCGATATGATAAGGTGGGACTCACAACAATAGGAAATTTAAAGAAATCAAATCAAATGGAAAATAGTTTTGTATTAATAATAAAAAAAAGAATAGTTACAATATTTTGAATACACTACAGTACTTTTTTTTAATAATATGAAAGAAACCTTTAAGTCCCCTTGAAGAAGATTATGTAAACTATGAAATATGAAAATATTACTTCGCGACTTTTTCCCGGCTGAAGTTTTCTATCATTTCACTGAAATCTAAACTTGCTAAACGGTCGCGGGAGGTCATAGCTGCACTGAAAAACGGAATATGAATTATAAATTAGTTTGAAAAGTATAATTAATTAATCAATTATATTTAAAACAATCCATGGCCCTGGGCGGTCGCCCTTTTTGCCGTCCCCTAGATCCGACCCTGCCAAATGGGAGACTTTAAAGCTACAGGTGTTAGTCATGAAAATTTTGTAACATGCTGGTAAGTTTGGAATTGGTGAAATGAACTCGAGAGGAGAGCCATTACTGGAGTTTTGTGAACAACATAAACTTGAATAACCAATACCTGCTTTGATGATCACAAAAGACGACTCTATTCATGGAACGCTCCTGGAGGTGGTAGAAGGCATCTGATAGATTACGTAATGGGGAGGCAGAGATACAGAAACCTAGTGCATACCAGTCACAGTTACCCAGTGGGTAATGTAGACATAGATCATACATTACCTGTAGCGAAGTGCCATATTCGATTCAGAAAACATAGAACGTACATATCTAAGAAATGGTGTTTTCAATGACACATTGCAGCCTTGGCTTCAAAATTCACAGGGAACTAATCATCTGAGCACTGAAAGCTCTGGTTGGATGTCAAGAACAACTTAATGGAAGCTGCAAATCCTGAGTGAAAGAAAATTTGAACCAAAGAAGCCTTGGATGACAATAAATTTTAGATCTTATTGAACCGACAAAATTAGAAGTAGGGATTTTGGGCGATATAGAGCATTTGAAGGTTCAATAATGCAAATGTGCCGCTTAGCTAGATGCAAGAAATTGGTGAGGACATCGAGAAAGATTTAAAATATGGGAAATCTGATGGAGCATATTTCAAAATCAAATCCATGCAGTACGAGAAAATCTCTAAGAGCAGTGTGGTTAAAAACAAAAGAGGACAGCTTCTTTTTGAAAATGACGAGATAGGAGACCGCTGGAAGCAATAAATTGAGGATCTATACTAGGGCAAGGAAATGGAAAACATTCTGGAGTACGTGGAAGATGAGAGCCAGATTGAGGTAGAAAACAAAGGCCACCAATTACAGAAAGTTGGTTCAACAGAGCACTGCACTTATAAGATAAAAATAGCCGTAGGTGTTTATTACATTTCAGCTGAGCTAACAATTGTGGAGACATTATGAAAGAGCAATAGTTTGGTACTACAAACTGCTATGAAGAGGGCATCCTACCACCAGGTTTCATGAAGAGCCGGACAATAACTCTGCCAAAGGAAGGAAAATGCCCGACCTGCTCAGATTACAGAACTATCGCCATTCCATCCCATGCTTCGAAGATCCTAGTAACAATACTTACAAGCCGAATTAGAAGCAAAATCGAACAGAATTTAGACTACCAATATGGCTTGAAAGCTGGTAAAGGTACTAGAGAAGCAATTTTAGCTCGGCGTCAAATTCTGGAAAGAAGAATAGAAGTTAACAGGAAGATTTGTGTAGCTTTCGTTGATATAGAAAAAGCATTCTTGAAGGTTGACTGGAAGTTATTTGAAACTCTTGAGAACGTTGCGTCTATTGGAAGGTCAAGGAGATGTTCGCTTTTTAACCTGTATAAAGCCCAAAGCACAGAAATGAACATTAATGGAACGATAAGAGAAGTAAGAATAATAAGAGTAGTGTGACGAGGCTGTCCCTTATCACCATATCTGTTTAATAAAATATTCAATTAGAACAGGGAAAGAAAAAAACAAAGGGATCAAATTTAATGGTAAACAAATTCATAGAATTTGCCTTGCAGATGATATTGTTTTGGTAGCTGATTCAGAGCACATGACTAGGATGCTTGGTATGCTAAACAAAACGTTAGAGAAATTGAAGCTAAAAATAAACACACAGAAAACTAAAATCATGGTTGTTCAAAAGAAGACTGCATTGAAGCAAATATTAAGTTATGCTGTACAAAATTATATCAGGTTAAAGAATTTTGTCACTGGTAATGACACTACCCAGATAACTGTCGCTGCCTTACAGAAGTCAAAAGAAGAATGCTCTGGCAAAGCAAGCATTTCAGAGCAGGAAAAATCTATTGTTAAATAATAATATCGTATGGCCTCGGGTGCTGGGTGCAAGCTTTGTTTTTTGACACCCAAAGGGTAGCTTGCATGTCGAATTTTGTTGTTCCTTGAAGCACTATGAAAGTCAAGGAGGTTAAATATCCAAGCTCCTTGAACACTATAGCGCTTTCTAGTAGAGAAATTAGGAACTTGGTGTTGGCGTAAACTCCCGAAATTATTTTTACCATTATGAACACGGCCTACTGAATTCAAATGGGTTGTTTGACATGCCAACATCGTATGACATGTTGTCGTAATTTTTGCCGCCTTTCAAAAAATCTCTTACCATGGCCAGGTGCGAACCTGCAAACTTGCGGGAAGGGGGGGGGGGGGGTAGTATTTTTAAATAAGCATACAGGAATTGAAACCAGGAAGAGATTAGTTAAAACCTTTAGTTTGGAGTGTGCTAGCTTATGGATGCAGGACATGGACTTTTGGAGAGCAAGCACAATCAAGACTAGAAGCTGCTGAAATGTGGTTCTGGAGAAGATTAATGACCAAATCTTGGATGATGTTAAGGAGAAACGGACATCATTTTATTCATTAGAGCAGAGAGAAACTAAAATTATTGGACATGGCTTATGGCATGGCACCCTTCTCCTGTGTCTTCGAAGGCACGATCCTAGGGAAGAATCGTGAGGAAAACTGCGCTTCTCGTACCTTAGAAACACTATCACTCAGCTGGGTTTTGCTTCCTACGTCATGATGAGGACTGCTTAGGATCGTGGGCTGTGGCTTTGATAATGATGATCACTTGGAATGGGAACAGGGTGCCATATTTCACTTTTGGAATCTGCACGTGCTTGGGAGTTTAATCTGGTCTTGCCTTGTAGAGAGATATGCAGCTTGACTGTCAACAAGGAAGGAGAATAAACGCTTGATTAATGGGGATTTATGATGGAATGCAGGAATTTGAATCTAGGAAAGCGGCAGGTGAAGATAGGCTAGCTTGTATTGGAGATTTGAGTACGGGACAGGAGCAATTTTGCCTTAGGGTTCCTGCTTGATTTTTGAATTAACAATAGGGCTAGGGCCTGAATATTTGTAATAGGCTCCGGTGAAAGCTATTTAATGACGGGCCGAGGGAGAGAAGATAGTGATTTTTACAGATCTGTCAGTTAACCTGTACTATAAAAGTCCATTCACACATATCCGTGACGTGTCAGTTCCGTGAAATTGTATCAGTGTCAGTGATGATTCATATCGTTATTATTGAATCTCTCTGATGCGTTCACACTTGTCCGGCGCAGTGCCGTAATTTGTGCGTCGGTATCAGTGCAGTGTCCGTTCTGTGATATTGAGTATTGTCGCCAACGATATTTTTGCCGTTTTCACGGACGTGCTGTGGTGTGATTTTGTTCGTTCTTGTGAATATAGGCTAAAATGAACAACGACCAACTTATTAAACTGGTTCGCATTAATGCTGTCTGATAACCTGTGTTATTATGGTTGCATAACTCAGGTGAGGAATGGGAAGGAGGCAACCATGGCCTTAAGTTAGAAACCATCCTGGCTTTCGCCTAGAGTAGAAGTGGAAAACCAATTCCAGGATGGTCTCTAGGAGAGGAGGACCTTCCTCTACGGCCCCTTAAAACAGCAATAACTAACTCGTTTACTAACGAACTAGACCTAACAGGATGGCATCTTCTAAGTTCTGCCTCACGAAGCTAAGTCTACCCCGTTCCAACCCTCAGACCAGATTCAATTTCCAGGGCGACAGCCAAGAATGCTAGTCGCTACATCACGTGGTAATTTCTGACATCTCAGCGCCACTCACTCGCTTTCTTCTCGCATTGGGCGTAATTTATGAGATACATGTTAAAGACGAGATTTAGCCTGGTGTCTTGTGGTATAAATGGATTTCACCAAAGTGCCGTCTTACGTATGGATCCAGGGCGCAATCGTGCGCATTATTCCAGCACCATGACCTTGATGCGGGCTGCAGCAAGTCCAGATATCTAAGGCTAGTGTCCCACCGATGACTACGGCCATACTGAGGGTGCTTGTCCCTTGCAATATCCTATTTTTCCATTACAACTGTGATTTCTGAAATATTATCTCAAACCCCGTAAAAATGCCTTATGTTCCCTCACGTCAGCTTGTTGCTGAACACATATGTTTCATCATATGAAATACATAGGTTTAAGAGATCACCCATCGACAGCGTCTCGCTCTCTCTCTCTCACTCTCTCTGGGGGCTAGGGGTATCTTTGCCATCAGCCTCATGTATTTGTCCAACAACTTGTGCTTTTGTGTGGCAACTGGAATTATCCGATTCGTGAATGTGTTAGGTGCCCCGGGATTTGAAACAAGGTACTATCCTGACATTTGCCTTCAGGAAGTGTTGAAAACTCCTGGATAAAATCAAACTCACGGTAGCCGGTGTCAGCACCGCGATTTGAACCTACGATCTCCGGACTTGCTTCAGCTCCTCATCGCGGTTGTGATAAACGATCCAATGAGCACTGATACCTATCAATTAAATTCATAACAACCGGTACAAAAGAGAGCGTTATGAGAAGCTCAGCGGCAGTGATTTCCTAGTTTTGTGTTTCTGACACTGAGTCAGAACAGAGATACGTAACTACGTTATGTCTTCGAACAACATTGATCTTCCAAACTAAATGACAAACTACTATTTTTTTAACTAAGAAGGAAATGCCCGCTTTAGGAGCAGCTCCTCATCGCGGTTGTGATAAACGATCCAATGAGCACTTGATACCTATCAAATTCATAACAACCGGTACAAAAGAGAGGGTTATGAGAAGCTCAGTGGCAGTGATTTCCTAGTTTTGTGTTTCTGACACTGAGTCAGAACAGATACGTAACTACGTTATGTCTTCGAACAACATTGATCTTCCAAACTAAATGACTAACTACTATTTTTTTTTAACTAAGAAGGAAATGCCCGCTTTAGGAGCATCAATAATTTGCAATATTCGTTTTCATTTATTTTTTTCAACATAGTAATACCGTAATTACTTACGAACATTAGCCGTACAATCCAAATGACAGGAAATAGGCAAAACAGGCAATCCATTATACATTTTATTGGTTATGAGCATATCAACAAACCAGTTTTGCAAATATTGTATTACACAATATTTTTCCACATCCATAAACTTAGCCATTTTGACAATCACTGAACTGAAGCAAAACTGATAGGTGTGTATAGCCATCACTGAGACACGACGGATATCACGGAACTGACACGTCACGGATATGTGTGAATGGACCTTAAATGGGAACAATTCGGTAAGACTACTGCATTGACTTGCCCATCAAGAGAAACTTGGTCTTAACCTCCTTGATGATGGTCTCGCATTAATAAATATAGAAGTCATTTGTCTTCATGGGTTCAGCACCATTGACTTAGGCCCGTATCACACGACACTCGCTAGCATGGAAGCTGTTGTGATCGCTGGTATAAAATCCTGTATGATTTTGTTCATCCTCGTCCGTACACCTACTTTTATGGCTGAAGTGTATCACACGCTAGCATTTCGTGCGTCAAGTTGTAAGAAATAAAACATGGAGGACGGTTATCGTTTGGGGGGTAAAATTTACAGTCAATTCGCATTATTAACGCAAAGCGGCTGTGAAACTTGCTTTAAGTACATTTGAAAACATGCCTGGTACTGAATGAATGAATTCCAATCAATATTTAAGATCTAACTGTAATAATTGGTATATAACCATACGCGCTAATAAGAAGCGTAACAAAATTCAGTAACGTCTGTTGCAAAAGTGTGCAAGTGGTATCGCGCCTGCTTGCTGCGTTAAAGATCCCGGGTTCAAGTCTATCCAATGGCGAAAATTTTTACTTCTTTTTACTTATTTTATTATATCCTCACGTCGTACAACAATATTGCAACTTAGTTTTGTCAACATGATCTACGAGGACTATAGTAAACATGTTTTCTCTCATAAAAATCTATTTTCCCTAAAACCATGGACGGATACTATTCGTGACAACTATTAGAATTTGAAATGAAAATCCACAGCCTGCTTCCAGTCGTCCGACCGGGTCGGGGAATGGAATGAATGAAGCCCCCATCTAGCGGAGAGGATATGAACTGTGCCGGCTGCCGAAGCCTGTGGCACTCCCCTGATGCAATGACTAAATGAATGACAAATGAAATGATAGTGGAGAGTGTTGCTGGAATGAAATTGTAACGGGGAGTACCCGGAGAAAAACCTGTCTGCCTCCACTTTGTCCAGCACAAATCTCTCATGGAGTGACCGGGATTTGAACCACGGACCCAGTGGTGAGAGGCTGGCGTGCTGCCGCCTAAGCCAAAGAGGCTCCCAACTATTAGAATTTAAACAGTTCAAAATTTATCCCAGCTTAATAATGATGTGACATGTTCTGTATTTACTGGATATTTGCAAACTTAATCGAATGTAGGTGGCAGGTCGGTCGCGACAAGATGATACGACTTCATATAGCCTAATGATTGTGTTGAATGTTGTTGGCAATTCTAGGCGGGCTCTTGTTGAAGGGCAGGCATTTTTAGACGCCAAGCACATAATTGTGTGCGGGAAAGTGCTAGAAACAGAAGATTTTATGAGACTTGAAGCTTTATGCTTACAAACTAGTAATTCGAAAGGAGTACCTTATCAGATACAAAATGAAATTCGGTTGCCAAGATTTTTTTTTTTTTTTTTTTTTTTTTTTTTTCAGGAAAATATAGGCCTAATAAGCGTGGAGTCTGTACATTGCTTTACATACTTAAATTTGGAAGATATACCGGTAATCTAATACTGTCGAAGTCAATACATCAACGACTGTAGCTTAGCCTACAAGTTGACTACCGTATAAAGATTTTTTAAATTTTTAATAAGCGCCTGATTATAAACTTAAAAGACCAGAGCATCGAGAGCATCACAGATTTGAAGCAGCAATGGGGAAAGTTAAAGAAAGACTACCACATGTAGGCCTACGATAAAGCGAACCCTAAAAGTAATTTTTGCCACATGGAAAGAACAGCTGTCAAATCGACCTTGCTAAGTCGCCTAGTTTGTAGTGCAGGGAAGAATGTAGGGTACTGGTTATTGTATTTATTAATATATAATTCTCCTTTGTAAAATGCCAGCCGCATGCGATCATATCCTTCGAAATCGGCTTTGCGACGCGAAGTAATTGACTCCATTCCGTCTGAAAAGTTTTCTTTTTGTGGAAGTAATGCATTGATATGGCAATTATTGTATGATACACCGGCAGTTTAGTGTTATAAAGGCATGGATTACTTTCGTACCTTTCAATAAGCGAAGAAATAACCTCATTTGCCCAAGGACGTGACATCCTGTGTTTATGAAATACGCTGCCTTCGAGAAAAAGATTAACCAAGATTACTTGGAGATGCTACCGCTAGGATCTCTGCAAGGACAGATTGGCTCAGGTGCTGAACCCTCCATATAATCTTCCAGCGAAAATTGCACCGGACCAGTTACTGAGTTGCCATGAAGGCTGTCATAGAAGGCAGAATCTAGTATAGAAGGTAGAAATCACACGGTGCTAGACGCGGCTATACCAGCGTGTACCCGTTCTGGTAGCAGCTTCCATGCTAGCGAGTGTCGTGTGATACGAGCCTTACTGTTCACAAATATGAAGTAACATATAGTTTTCCTGGATTTGCTAGGAAACACATTCATTGTGACGGGACCTGCCCCTGCGATGCCAGCTGAACAAAAATGCATTACATTAATGATGGAAAGAAAGACAAACTGTCTAGATCTTTAGGAATAACACAAAACAAGGACAGTCAGGAGGGAAATAGACACTGAGAGAAGATTAAATAAAAGGGAGTGAAAAGAATGACCCCACAATAACTACCAGTAACACTGCCCATTTGCAAGAATGGGAAGAAAACCAAAGAAAATGACTAGTGCCATCATAGGCACAAAGCAAATTGATAACTAATGTCGTCACGCCAGGGGATGACAGTTCAACACGCTCTGATGGAGTAAGGGGGGGGTCTTGCAGTACGCATGCGCGGCCCGCCTATACCAAACCTAAATATATCGGCTGGCAGTCAGTTAGTTGCTGATACTTCCTGCATGACCATTTGTTATCGGGCTTCACGTGTGTGTATTGTTACCTTCCTACTGTCCATATTCATACAAGCATTTGTGTTTACCTTTAACAGTGTGGCAGTATCAGGCACAGTGAACAACTTCATGTTTTTGGAATCCGCGATACGTAGTGGTCCAGATTGCAGCATACACCAGCAGCATTGATGCATGATTGTATCTGTCGTGGCATAATAACCAGGAGTTAATCAAGGCACTGTCAGTCCAGATTGTCCCACGCCTCAACGGCGGTTCGGCGTGGATCTCTCTGATTAGTTGGCGAGTCATCGCGTCCAAAAACAAGTCTTCCAATGTATCCCAGGCATGTTCGATGGGGTACATGTCTGGAGAACACGCTGGCCACTCAAGGTGAGCGATGGCATTGTCATGAAGGAACACATTCACAAGATGTGCACGATGCGAGTGAGAATTGTCATTCATGAAGACGAATGCCTCTATGATTCTGCCGATATGGTTGCACTATGGATCGCAGGATGTCGTTCATGTGTCGTGGAGTCGTTTTGGCGCCCTTCCATGACCACCAGTGGCGTATGTTGGCCCCACATGATACCACCCCAAAGCATCGGGGAACCACCACCTTGCTGCACTCGCTGGGCAATGTATCGAAGATGTTCAGCCTGACCAAACTGCCTCCAAACATGTCTCCGACGATTGTCTTGTTGAAGGAATCTGCGACACTCGTCTGTGAAGAGAAAGTGATGCCAATTCTGACGGGTCCATTCAGCATGTTGTTGGGGTCCATCTGTACCTCACTACATGATGTCGGGGTTGCAAAGGTGGACGTCTGGAGTGGTCCGCATCATACAGCCTATTGCGTACAGTTTGAGTCGAAATACAACGTCCTGTGATGGCACGAAACAACTTATTCAGCATGGTGGCATTACTTTCAGGGTTCCTCCGAGCTGAAATTCGTGAGTAGAGGTCATCCACTTCCGTCGTGGCCCTTGGGCGGTCTGACGGAGGTATGTCATCGACAGTTCCTGTATCTCTGTACATCCTCCATGTCTGAACAACATCGCTTTGGTTCACTCGGAGACTTCTGGAAACTTCCCTTGATGAGAGCCCTTCCTGACACAACGTACATATGATCAAACGGCGGTATTCACCTTCTAGGCATGGCGGAACTACAGACATGTGCAGTATACTGCAGTATGACTGGACCTGTTCTCCTGTCTAATAGCCCCTGCTCATGCATGGTTGTGTACAGCTTGGAGCAGGTTTAATGACACCTAGGAACAGTCTGAAGTGCCTGTGTTCATGATGCTATGTCGACATTCAGCGTCAGTCATCAGGCGATCCTGGAACCGAGGTGATGCAACACTATTTTTGATGTGTGTAAATACCTAAACAATAGAGAAAACCAGAATTCTGGCCAAAATGTGATATGGTGGACATACTACGTTTTGAGAAATACAAGGTGGACTCCTCAGTTAAGACACCAAATTTGGATCCCGTTCCTAAACGCGAACATATGCAGCTACTATGGATAGTTGAAGGGTTCAAATTTATCCTAGGTCAAAATTCTGGTTGGTTCCTTAGTTTAAGGGCTGCGACAACACGGTCATGTAGCCCCGTGTACTTTTGGGTTTGTGTAGAATTTGTCTTGATTACCGGTATTAATTGTGATGGCGGTATTAGAGTGTGTTATCTGTGATTCAGGTAGGAGGACTGTGCAGACGATTAATTTTTTTAAGTAGTTCCTACTTTTGCTACCAAATGCTACTGTCCACGTCACTTAGCTGCGTACGTGGCTACTAAATGCCATTGCAGTTGGCACCTGGCGATGAATGTTGGTACTAATTTAACGTTATCAAACTAACCTACAAATTTTAGCTTCCACAAGTGTAGTTAGTGGAAGGTTCTTTTTCATGCCATAATTCTATGACATGGGACCGCCAGCTTTACTTCCCCTCCGAAGGAAGGCTTACTGAGGGATTTTTAAAGCTCTTAAAAAATCCGACAACTTCGGCATGTTTTGAACCCACGATTAAGAAATTCGACACACATTATGACTTACGCATAACCACGGAAGCATTATTTACGGTAGATAGCTTTGAAGCCATTTTTAAGTGTTGCCTAATTGATATTGTGATATTGTACCTTTTCAGTCGCTCAACACACTATAATTCCTATTACTGGAATATGCGAAAAAAAATAACCTGAAATTAATTACATGTGATTAAGATATATTTTATTTGTTACGGCTTGCCACGGTGGGTGAGTGGTTATCGTGTCGGATTACTAACCCCAAGCTTGCAGGTACGCTTCTGTCCATGGCAAGTGATTTTTGAAAGACGGCAAAAATTACGATGCGCATGTTGTACGTTGTTGGCGTGTTAAAGAACCCATTTGAATTCAGTAGGCTGGGTTCATAATGGCTAAATTAATCTCTGGATTTTCCGCCAACACAAAGTTCCTCATTTCTCTACTAGAAAGCTCTATAGTGTCAAGGAGCTTAGATTTGTTACGGACTAAAGAAGAGGGAGAAAGGTAAGGTATATCGCTTGTCAAGCGAGCACCTTACTGTATATCTGGAGGCGGCGTCGGTGGCGTAGTTGGTAGCATGCTGAGCTTCTATTATACCCAAGATAGCGGGTTCAAACCCGGCTGAAGTCGTCAGATTTTTTAAGAGCCTTCAAAATCCCTCGGTATGTCTCCTTCGGAAGGAATTTTTGGCATGTGAAAGAACATTCCACTAACTACAATATTATTGTGTGGGGCTAAATTTATAGGTTAGATTTCATTAACGCTCTATTAAGCTCCAGAGAAACAAGTGAAGTACTACTGGGCGACCCATTGCGCCCAACTATGTTTAACGTTGTAACAGGATGTTATCTATGAAATAAGACAATGCTATGTTATTAAGTTCCAAAAGCAGTGATGATGATTTCCAGGTATCAGTGAATCAACCTGCAAATTTGGACACAGAAAAGCGGATTTAAAATAAACAAACAAAACTGTAATGTCTTCATTCAGAAATGGTGGAAGACAGGATAAAACTAGGTGGGGAAGAAATTCAACCAACAAATCACTTCAATACCTAGGAATCACTCGACAGACAACGGGAACTACGTTCAGAATACATATACATGAACTATGGGAGTGACGAGCTACTGATCTTTTGTACCTATGAATAGTGATGGAATTATTCAGGACTAAAATAATGCCAACTGTTATTTATGGTCTCGAGATAAAAGCGGAACACCTGTCAACTACAGATCTGTTAACAATAGAATTGACAAGAGCGAGGGTCCTTAAATTAGCCTTAGGAATATCAAACAGCAACACAATCACGACTGGCGTATGAATACTGACGAGAGGATTTTTCTTCATGGAGGGTGTCGAAACCCAGATGTTGCTGCCGAATACAAAGCAGATTAAAGATATTCTAATACAAAGAAAGGATAAAAGAACAGATATCAATAATGACTTACATTCGACAGATGTCATGACAGATAGAGGTTGGTGGGGATTGAACATAGAACTTCGGAGTGTCCTCATTTGGCTATCAGGGCATGAATTCCACCACAATATCTGTGAAGAGATATACTTCCCTCAAGTAAAATATATATGCATGTGTCAACTCTGCAAGGAAACTTGCTAAACATATCACTTTAATAAAAGTGAAAAACTAACAAAATCACTGAGTGAATACAGCAAAGAACAGGGAACTCGTTTTGAACTTGTATGCACGGTTGTGAGCTTTTCTGTTATTTTATTAATTGTGAGTAATAGGGAATATAGACCAGTTGGTACAATAAATACAGTTTAAAGAAGAGTTAACTTCAATATGATTATGTCAAGAAAACAAGGTAGCAGTGATGGAAGAACTATTCTGTGCACATGCTGGAAATGAAGTACTGCAATATACCCAAGTGAAAACCATAGTTTGTGACATGCTATAAATCCCAAAAAGAGGGCTTTAGGCCGGTATTTCACTATCAAAGAAGTTTATCAAAGAAATTTTATAAAATATTTTATAAAACTGAACTTTTATAAAAGTTATACAAAGCAATATTCACACCATTACACTACATCAAATATTTTATCATAGTTCAGCAAAATGGATGAAGGACAGTTCCTTGTTCACTTGACTGTTTTACGGTAGTTGAAATTCTGTAGTGGCAATACCGGTATGTAAAAGAAACGGAAAGATAAACTAAACGCCTATGGGTTAAACCGTGGGTCGCTATGTGACAGGAAATATATTTATACGAGTAAAATCTTGGTGAACGAGCTGCAGTACGAAGACTTGAAAAATTGCATTATTTAATTATTAATAATTATGATGAAATTAATGATGGTGACGTTCGAAACAACCACTGCCCGGGCAAATAAAATTGAAACATACAAAGTAAAAAACTATGGATTAGGTTAGATTCGATCCCAGGTCATTTCAGCCCGAAGTCGAGAGCTCTACTCGTTCAGCCAACTAGACACATGCTCACGGAAGTTGGTTACATGCATAAACTGAATAGTAAAGATAAAGTGCTTATTTACATTCACTTGTAATACCATATGTGAAATTAACGAATTGTATTATAACATAAAACACACTACTATTCACGGCTTATTTTAGCCTATTTAACTATTTAATTCCTCTTTATGTCCTAAAATGTGCGCCCTCTATGTGCAGCGCTTATAGTTTCGGCTATTTATGCCTACACTTTCTATCTGTTATTTATGTCTTACATTGTACACCATTCATTATGTAACATATTATGTAACATTTAATCCATTTCACACTCTGATATGAGCATCTTTGTTGTAATATCCCAGCTGTTATGATCCACCATTTTGGTTTAAATATTTTATCAAAGATACCATGATGCTCATACATTTTATAAAAGACATTTTATAAAACCACCTTTTATAAAAGATTTCCCCATTACACTGTCATATCTTTTATCAAAGATCTTTGACAAATTACTTTGATAGTGTAATACCGGCCTTAGAAACACTGAATGTGGTATCCATTGTGAGGACAACCTAAAAACTTCCACTAAAACAAGATGTTGGAGGCAGTGAAAATTGCAGAGGAGAACCATCAAGAAGAAAACTGATTGTAGAAATTGAGTGATATTGGCTCTGAGTCAGAGGCAGCCAAAGTTCCCCTGAAATATATCGATAGACGTTTGGGAGCAACTCCTCCTGGCGTGCTTCACTTGCCCAACGGTAAATTACGATCAGAACTGGTTGGAAATGGCTGTGAGATTCTCCATAGAGGAAGTGGGAATGGCTATAAACAGACTCAAATTTGAGAAAGCCTGTGGCTCTGATGAGAGTTTCAATGATCTGTACCAGGTGTAATCGGAAGTCCTCGCTACCCTCTTCAATGAGTGTGTCTGACTGGGATTAATCCCAGACAGCTGGAGGAAATCCATTGTGAAAATGTTATGTAAGGGCAAAGGTGATGCAGTTGACTCTAATAACTATAGGGGAATTGCACTAGAGAGTATGCTTTATAAGTAAATGACAGGACTAATTGCTTGCAGACTTGTAGTTTCAGTTTGTCGACACATGAGTCCCCAAATTAGATTAGGTGGGGATTTTAATTATTTTCCTGGTGCCTGGAATAAATTACATGAATTATTTATACACTTAATAAAACACTTCTCACAAAATGACTGGCCAGATTGGGTGATGGTATTTTTGCTGGAAGAGCAGTTTGGTTTTCGGAGAGGTAGGTCCTTTCGTCAAGCCATTCGATGCATACAAGAATACATCGAGGCCGCACTGTCGAAGTGTAAACAGAATTGTATGTAATATTTATTGACTTCATGAAAGCATTTGATACTATTAGTAGGACTATAGCTTGCCACCGTAGGTGAGAGGTTATAGTGTCGGTCTACCAACTCCAAAGCTTGCTGGTTCACTCCTGGCTGTGGTAAGTGATTTTTGAAAGGTGACAAAAGCACCGCACGCATGTCATTCGCTGTTGGCATGTTAAAGAACCCATTTGAATTCAGTAGGCCGTGTGCATAATGGCAAGATTCATCTTGGGATTCTCCACCAACACAAAGTTTCTACTTTCTCTAATAGAAAGCGCTATGGTGTCAAGGAGCTTTGATATCAAACCTACTTTACTTTCATAGCACTCCAAGGAACAACAAAGTTCGACATGCAAGCTGCCCTCTGGGGCAAATAATAAAGCTTGCACCCGAGGCCATACGATATTATTATAGTAGGACTATCGTCACGGAAAAGTTGGAAATGTCATAGGGCAATATGAAATACGCTGAGTGAGAATTACGTGTAGAACTGCGATGGCCTATCCCGCTCTCAACTGATACGGCAGACTGATGGCGTCCTACAGGGAGATCCTCTGAGCCGTTCTTCATAGCCACAGCAGATGTACATATAGTAACATCAAAAGGAATTTGATTATACATATGTGCCGACAATATGGTAACACCAGACTCGCAGGAAAAGCTCCAGAAAACATTCAATCGATTGGTACAGTGGGCAGAGAGGAATGAACTTTAGTCTTAACGAAGATAAAACGGTGTCAAGCCTCTCAGAAGAGGTGGGAAGCCAGCAGTTTTCCAGCACAAGCCTAGACCTGACAGTAAATGCCTTGGCACACTTTAGATGTGTCGTCCTTCAGACTTGGGTAATATCTTCTCCCTACACATATAAAATCGTCAGCACAGCAACGAGTGATTTAATTCATCCCAGTAGGTAGTGATGTGGGCCGGGTAAATACCCAGTGGGAAGGTAAATATAAATTGGGTATATACCCAGTGGTCATTTAAATACCCAAAATGAGGGTATTTTCATTTTTTGAGCTTTGTACAACACTTTATGAAGTGTTGGACAAACAAGGACTGAAACACAGGTATTTCATGCCTTAAATTGAAATCAGGAACAATATTGATCCTTCAAAACTAAAAGAAAAGGAAAATGGATGCCCGGGTATTTTTGGGTATTTATATTTGGCACTGTAACCTTGTCTTTAAGTGTGTTTTTTCCTTAAGCTAAAGTAAAATATTGAATAAAACCTTTTGGTTGTTTTGTGTTTTAAATTTTTAATAAATACCAAGATATTGAGAAGGTCGAGTTTTATTACCGTATTGGAAATGAGCAACAAAGATGTGGGAGGGAAAAACTACTTTTGTAGTAATAAGAGTAAGCTATATGCATATTAATTGAAATGTGTATGCCAAAACTCAAGGTAATAAAATATATTCAATAGAAAGGACATTTGAAAAGAAAATACTTAATTACAGTGCTTTAAGTTATTTTTCATTAAATTTTAAATATTAAAAAAATATTAATTTTTTAAACCATACTCTAAGTAATATAAATGCATGTCAGGAAGTTTTTGTGGGCTCTATAATGGGATGAAGATGCATGCCAGCAAGCATTAGCAACAGTGCTCAGCTCATCCTACCCAGAATTCAAACTGACATTGTACTTCTCTCCCATTTTCTATTGTTTGATGCCTACTGTACTTAACATAACTTTTTCAGTGTAGGGGAGTTGTTAGTTTATATCTCCTGATCTAATTCCCAATTTTAATTCTGTTTTTAAGTCCCAATTCTAATTAAATTTAATTTTATTAACTATCTAATGTTGTTACATTTCTAAAAAGTTAATGTAGAATAGTTTGCATACCGGTACCCGTTTTTAAGGTTCAACTTACCATGACAGGATTTTTAATGAAGAATCTAAAATACCCGGGTATTTACCCAAATTGGGTATTTACCCCGATTTATAAATACCTGGGTATTTTACATCACTACCAGTAGGCTTTCAATAGCAATAAAACTTGTTCAGGCAGATGTATTGACAATCGCTAAGTATGGCATAGAAAATGTATGGATACATCTCGCGAAGATACATGTCTTAAAACTATAAAGTTAAGGCAACTTTGCTAGCCTGAGAAGATCTATGACTTAGCTATTGCCAGTCACGATCGCTTACACCGATACCATAAGAGATGGAGTAGGAGAGCAGAAGTATGGTCAAGAGTTTTATGCAACGGATGCCATGACTGGTTGTAAGCAAACTATGAACTAAGACATCTGATAACTAGGTACGCTGTGCATTCCTTTCACTATCTGGTCTCGGGAACGACAAATTTCATGAACCGGGAGCCGATTGTAGTTGCAATAATTGTTATGTACAATATAATTTTGTCATTAGCTGCAATAAGTATTTTATTACTAGCCTCTGCTTTGTGAAAGATTTTTGAAAGGATTTCGGATAATTATTGTTCAATGGATATTGGCCTAGTAAGTGGTCCTGACAGTCGGGATACCAGTCGCCATGGAATAGGAGTGGGCATCTTGGACATATTCTGAGTTGTGGCCCTCCTTGTGCTCAGGCGACTGGGACTACCCAGCTCACTTGTTCCCTGAGGTGAAACTCCTGGGGCCCTGTGTATGTAACACTAGCAACCTGCTTCACTTGAACTTTCTAAACCCGCTAAAAATATCATGAGCAAGCCTCGGACCTATGGGAGTGATGGAGCCCCACTCCCATCTTATAGATCAGGGACTCCTTGGAAACGAAGTGGTATTCGATGGGGTGCTATTAATATCAAGGGTGGCTATGGAAGGAAGAAAATAGAGCTAGCTGAGTCAGCAAGTAGGTTGAGATTGGATATTCTAGGGATGAGTGAAGTTCAGATAAAGGGAGAGGAGGAAGTAGGAGATTACAAGGTAGATATGTTAGGTGTAAAATGAGGCAGGGCTAAGTGGGCAGTAGGGCTGTATGTCAAGAGAACCTTAGGGCCTAACATAGTTTCTGTGAGGTATGTAAATGAACGATTCATTTGGATAGATTTGGAAAAGTCGTGTCAGGATTTTTTAGTGTACTCTCCATGTGAAGGGGCGTATCAGTAGGACGTAAACAGATTTTATGAGATACTGAGTAATGTGGTAGTGTGAGTTAACAATGAGGACAGTGTAGTATAGAGGGTGGGATTTTAATGCCAGGATAGGAAATTGAACTAACAAGGGAAGTCTCTGAACCGGGAAATCGCAGATCCTGCTGGAACTTTGCAGATACGTTGCGTGAGCCCAAATAGGCAGAACCGTGAAGAGAAATCTTTCGGAAATTAACTTCCCCTTGTACTAGATGAAAAATTAAGATTTACTCGTTTGAATTGGCGCGCCAGCGGCGTGAGCTTCATTGGCTGCTTCGGAGGTTGCTTCCCGGCCTACGGCGTACAGTCACCGAATGAGAGGCAACAGACCCAGCATACGCTTATATCCGTATACGGAGAGTGTCCCATGCATTGCATGATGAATATTAACATTGCAAAAGTTATATGTTGTCTGGAGGAAAAATATGGAAAATGTATGGAAAGGCCTCTCAGCATTCAAGAACAGGACTTGTTGGACAGTTTGGATGGTAGGCTATATATAGGCTATTGATAGTTTTGTGCCTATCTGACTTTCTGGCATTCGTCTCTTGTAACAAGTGTCTTTATTTGTCGTGCTAATTGATATTTACAGGTATCATAACTGGTTGTATAGAGAACAGCACTATGAACGTGGACTCCTATTCTACTCTTACTGTCGCCACACATGAGCTACCAGATGACAGTAACACCAACAACTCTGATGAAGATAATATTTTGGCTGCCACCGATAGCTCACCCAGGAAAGTGTCAGATGAAGCTGTGGGTATGGAATACAAACAAAATGCTGTTGATTATTGGAAAAGCTGTAAGAGGCATCCACTTTCCTTTTCGTCGGTAAAAAGTAAGTTTCACCGTTTAAAAAGCAAGAAAGATTTATATTTGTGGGCAGAGCAAGTGAAAAGGGGAGGCACCCGACGCGACAAATTGAGAACAGTAGCATGTGCCTTAAAAGCCCAATTTGGCATTGCCCATCAGAATAATGACGTAATATATGACGTGACAATTCAGCAATGGGCTATACTAGCTGCACAGGACGTAAAATGTACGGGGTTTAAAGCCAGCCATTCCTGGGTGCAGCACTTTAAGGATCGCTTTAATATCATTTCGCGAAAAATAACAACTGTGACGACATCAAAGAATGCCCATCGAGAAATGGATATTATGTCAGCAGCAGAAATATTCGTAGAAGAGGTTACATCGGTTCTTGATTCTCTCGGCCCTGGGAACGTGTGTAATAGTGATCAAAGTGGGTTCAATTTGGAGATGTGTTCGGGTAGGACACTGGCTATAAAAGGGTCGAAAACGGTTTGCTCCAAAGTGCAATCAGTGGGGGCCACAACGCACAGTTATACAATAATGCCAACAATAACAGCAGCCGGCTAGCAACTAGGACCTCTCTTCATAACTCTGAAAGAACCAAACGGTGTGTTTGGAAAAAGGGTGAAAGAAACTATGTTTGCACAAGACAATATTTACGTTGTTCCTACAAAATCTGACAAAATGGGATCCGCACAATTGAAGGATTGGTTTCACAATGTTTTCAAACAGCATGTACCGTCCGGCAATGCGGCACTCCTTCTGGATTCCTTTTCTGGACATAAATCGTTAGAAAGTGAAGAGAGCATACGACTGATGATGATACCTCCTGGAGCCACAGCCTCTTGTCAACCATTGGATGTATACGGCTTTAGGGTTTGGAAAAGCTTTGTCAGTAGATTTTCGAACTCCGTTCGGTTATTGAATTTTGACATCAATTTGACCCAGAGAAATACAATCTTGAAAATGCAGTCTCTGACATATCACCAATTGTCGTCCCCTCGTTTTACTTCAATGTGGCAATACGCATGGTACCGAAGTCAGTACCTGTCTGACAATCCCGGTGGGTTTGAACACCCTGTGCCATATTGCTTCGATATCAGTGCAATACAAAGTAGTACTTGCACTCGCCCGTGTTTCATACGGTGTGGATGGTGTAAAACCAGTTTGTGTTTCCAACATTATTACCACGAACATCACTGTTGTCAGAACTATGTGAAGTAGCTTGGTCACTGACTCACTTGTTTGACTATTGGTTCAGTTTACTCCGTGTTGTGTTGTAATGATATGTATTTGTTATACCTTACACTGCATGATTAATAATAAAGCACGACGTGCAATATATTGTAAAGATGCAGCATTAATGTCCACGCCGCAGCGCAGGTTGTGAGCGCGAGTACGGCAGGGCAGTCGTTTGGAGCATGACCTATTGAGCCACCAATCAGGCGTGAGGCACACCCACACTTGACCAGCGCGCACAGTTCAAAATTGTTGTACTTATTGCCGTCTACGGAGGGCAGGAGTTAATTTCCGAAAGATTTTTCTTCATGGTTCTGCATAGTTGGGCTCAAGCAACATATTTGCTAAGTTTCAGCAGGATCCGCGATTCCCCGGTTCAGAGACTTCCCTTGTAAGGGGTATGAGAAGATGATTGGTAAGAGGGTTGAGTATAGGGAAGCGAACACCAATGGGAAATCTTTAATGGACTTTTGTTGCTAGCATGGGGTTATCTGTTGCAAACTCATTCTCGAAGAATAAGGAGATTCAAGGTACACATGGGAGGATAGAGGAACCAGGCCAATAATAGATTAGTCACTTTCAATTTGGTAAATTGATAAGGACCTTGCTGTATGGAAGTGAGAGCTGGGTAAAATCAAGATATCTGATACATAAGCTAGAAGTAACTGATACGAATGGTTGCTGGGACAAATAGATGGGACCAATGGCAGGAAGGTACTCATAATGAAAAGATAAAGGCTAAGTTAGAAATGAACACGCTAGATGAAGCTGCTCGTATGAGCCGACTCGGATAGTGGGGCATGTGAAGAGAATGGTGGAGGAGAGATTAACTAAGAGGTTAATGAGTTCGGCTGTAGAGGGTAAGAGAAGTAGAGGTAGACCTAGATCGTTAGATTCAGTGTTGAACGATTTCAAAGTGAGAGGTGTAGAAGCAGAGGAGGC
This sequence comes from Meconema thalassinum, assembly GCA_946902985.2. Taxonomy (NCBI): domain Eukaryota; kingdom Metazoa; phylum Arthropoda; class Insecta; order Orthoptera; family Tettigoniidae; genus Meconema; species Meconema thalassinum. The sequence continues at coordinate 69,557,500 of OX336390.1, forward strand.
CACTTTGCTAACTGCTAGTAGGGCATGATGTAGGCAACTTGTTCGCAAACAGAGGCTTGCAGACTGGACTGGATGCTGAAAGGCTAAACAGTCTCAAATGAAAATGTATGTATGGACATAGGGAAGTTAACATGTGAGCAGCTTGGATTCAGAGATAATTTTTTTATGTGAATCTCGATGTAATAAGGCACAGGTCGACTGCATAGCCATTGATCTATCCAATGCCTTCAACAGGCTAAGTTGCAGAATTTTATTTGAAGAAAATGGCGATCAATGCGATGGACGAGAGCTCTTTTGGAAGGTCGAAGTCAATAGGGTTCGTATTGGAGGGTCATTATCTGAACTTGTCATTGGGGGAAGGCACATACAGTTTACACCACAGTGTTTGGCCGGTCAGTCCTGGTTTCACAGTTGTACAGAGAACAGTCTGTGAGCCTTACGCATGTGCAATTCATTTGTGAGTTTCCAGTTGCGCAGAAAACAAATCGTGTATCAATTGCACATAAGTGAAGTTCACCACCTATCCTCCGTACAACTGCACAATCGGGACTCACCGGCCAAAACCTTGGTTGTACCTCAAGACAATAAATTGGGACCTTTGTTGTTTCTGTTGTATGTAAATGATATAGGTGAAAACTTACCTCAGATAATATTTTATTTGCTGATGACATTGTCATTTATAGAAAAATTTAGGATATTAATGGTTGGTTATGATCTAAAATGAAATAAATGGCAAGGAGATACAGTCTAAGCAATGGGTTTGTAAATGAAAGGGATTGAACAGCTTACGATTATTTAGTAGGAGGAACTAGTGTGATGTCTGTTAGATATTTTAGTTACTAAGATATTTCTATGATGGCACTTAGGTAGATTTCATTAGAAAGCTACCTATTGCAATGGGTACCGTTGCAACTTTGGGAAAATCTCGACATATCTTCGCGTTTCACAAATCCCAGATCCCAAAACCACCGTCTGTTCAAAAGTTTATATTTAATTTATGTATCTATATATCCCACTTTCTTGTGGACACGATAACTACCGCCATTTTGCAACAATCACTTTCAAATTTATATATAAATATAACCCTTTAAAATCTCGGTCGAGTTCATTAATGGGCAAAATCGGACCAATGGGGGGATCTTTTTTGAAAAAGTAAAATATCGCTATAACTTTGGTTGATTGGTTGGTTCCTTAGTTTAGGGGCTGCGACAACGCGGTCATGTAGCCCCGTGCACTTTGGGTGAGTGTAGAATCTGTCTGATAACCGGTGTTAATTGTGATGACTGTATTAGTGTGTGTATCTGTTTTTTTAATTCAAGTAGGGACTGCAACTTTGAATTTTCAAATAGTTCCTACTTTTGCCGCCAAACGCCACCGTCAACGACTACTAGGCCTAGTTCAGAACTAGCTACTAGACGCCACCGCAGTCGGCTCTTGGCAACGAACGTAGCAACCAAAGAGCGTTGTTTACATTCTTAACCTATCGAATTTAGTTTCACACAGGTGTAATTAGTGGAAAGATCTTTAACATGCCATAAATCTATGACATGGGACCGCCGGCTTTACTTCCCCTCCGAAGGAAGGCATACTGAGGGATTTTTAACGCTCTTAAAAAATCCGACGGCTTCGGCCGGGTTTGAACCCGCTATCTTGGGCATAGAAGCTCAGCATGCTACCGACTACGCCACCGAAGCCGCTGCTATAACTTTCTTAATATGTTCATACTATTCTTCAGATAAGGGCCAAAAATTTATTAGTAAAGGTTTTTTGATAGCACCATCCATTGACTTAAGTTTTTTAGAGAAACAAAAATCATATCTCTCTCAATAGGCACAATAACAAAACTGTTTAAAATGGTCAATACTCCTAATAATTACCTAAAATGTTTGTCTGAAAGAATTTTTGATATGACCCACCGGGCCACCGTTACGCCAAGGTGCGTTTTCGGAATCAAAAGAAAATTGATGAGAGAAGAGCCAGCAGATGTTTCCATGACAACGTCAGCTCACGAGATCACATTCAGATTTCTATCTGTCTCTGTAGGAGATAAAATTTCGCATGAAGAAGTAACAGACCGTTAGTTAGGCATCAGTGTCGAAACCTTGCATAAGAACAGTGTGGTCACCAGTATAAAAATAGTCCCCAAATGACGGAAAGGTTACCGGCCCAATAAGACAATAAAATGTTATAAATGTGCATAAAAACAAAGTTATTTAATCTCCAATTTGTAATGTACTTTCTCACTGTGAGGGGTATAAAATGAGATGTGTGTGGTCCGTATACGAAAACCTCCATATTTGGCCTCTTATAGCCTGCCCAAGTGACAAAAGTGGCGAAAATCAGAAGAATGTGCTATATTTTGAAACTGACATAGTCCCATGTTTGATCTGGGTATCCAAATTATGTTCATGCAAAATTTCGGCATAGATTTCATGAGAAAGGTATGTATTGCAATGGGTGCAATGTTGCGACTTCCACAAAATTTTTATACATCGTCGCCTTTCACATTCCCCAGACCCCAAACCCACCGTCAGTTCAAAAGTTTATAAATACTTATATATATATCACTTTTTGTGGTGACGATAACTACCGTCTTTGTACCAATCATGTTAGAATTTATACATAAAATATAACCATTCAAAGTCTAGGTCGAGTTCTTTAAAGGGTAAAATTGCACTGAGGAGGTGGGATGGAAATAAAGGGGCCTATCTCGAAAAAAATGAAATGTTTCTATTACTTTCTTGGTATGTGAAAACTCGAAACTATTCTAAATTCGTACTATTCTTCGAATAAGTACCGAAAACGAATCCCAGTGAAGGTTTTTGATACGACCAGAATTTTGAGACAAAAAGAAATCATACCTCCCTTAATAGGCACAATATGGAAACCGTTTAAAATGGTTGGTTCCTTAGTTTAGGGGCTGCGACAACGCGGTCATGTAGCCCTGTGTACTTTGGGTGTGTGTAGAATCTGTCTGATAACCGGTGTTAATTGTGATGACTGTATTAGTGTGTGTATCTGTTTTCAAATCAAGTAAGGACTGCAGATTTTAATTTTTTTTCAAGTATTTCCTACTTTTGCCGCCAAGCACAACCGTCAGCGATTACTAGTTCAGAACCTGGTTACCAGACGCCACTGCAGTCGGCTCTTGACGACGAACGTCGGAACCTAAGAGCGTTTGTCAAATGTTTAACCTAATCTACTTTAGCTTCACACAGGTGTAATTAGTGGGAGGTTCTTTAACATGCCATGAATCTAAGATGTGGGACCGCCGGCTTTACTTCCCCTCCGAAGGAAGGCATACTGAGGGATTTTTAACGCTCTTAAAAAATCCGACGACTTCGGCCGGGCGTTTAAAATGGTGAATGGTCCTCAAAAATTACCTGAAACATTTGTCTGAAAGAATTTTTGATATGACCCATCTTTCCGCCAATAGCAAAATGTTTTCGGAATTATTAGATGGGGCTTCTCTTATGCTTAACACGTAGAACGTTTGTAGGTACACAACAATTGGCAGATTTAGTGAATTCGAAATCTTTGCCCGATGAAATCTCCGCCTTCCAGCGTGCCGAGAGGGATATTCTCATTGGCAATGGTGATGTGGGAGGTAGTTCAGAAAGCATACAAATCACTACACATGATTATGTGGGTGTTTTTAAGGTTGGGATAAGGGAGAAGGCTTATTTTATTTCTACGAAGACCTCGACAGATATATGCTGCAGGTGTGTCAACTGTGTCTAATATATTGTTCACTGAGTCCACTTGAATAATAGGATGAAACGAAAATAATGTATCAATTCAAATTTTTAAGAATTCTATTTTATTAAGGGTAGTACTACTTTAAATGATATAGTGCATACATTTTTTCATGTTAAGTAATTTGATCAAATAGTTGTGTAAGGACTTTTGCAAAGCATACTTTAAAGATATAATAACATATGCCATTTGATATAGAACCTGATGGAAAACAATCACATAGAGGTTTTTTAAAATGATCAAAAATTAATCATTTTATAAAAAATATGCTTGTACATGTACAGTACTATTGAACATTAAATAGAAAAGATTAAGTATTGATAGGCAGACAATTAATGTACATTTAGGTATAGAAATGGAAATGTATATCTGTCCGACGTTGATAGACTCTGACACCGTTTAACCGATTGCATTGACATTTTTTATGGTTGTAGTGCACACCCTAAGGAAGGTTTTTGGCAACAATAATTTTAGATAGCCCTCTCCATTCCCTTCATTTAGGCCCTTTGGCACATATCTACAGTGTTTCACTAGGCTCAAATCCACACCATTTCACTAGGCTCGAATCTACACCGTTTCAGCGATCTGAACCAAATTTTACGTACTTACCCTTTGGAACCCGATGAATAACACTGTCTACTTGACATTTTGGACAGCCCTCTCAATTCCCTGCATTTAGGCCCTTTGGCACTAAGCTACACTGTTTCACCGATCTGAACCAAATTTTACATACTTACCCTCATGGAACCCGATGAGCAACACTGTATACTTGAAATATCAGACAGCGCTTTCCATTCCTTTCATTTAGGCCCTTTGGCACAAATCTACACCGATCTAAACCAAATTTTACGTTCTTACGCTTTGGAACACGATGAGTAACACTATCTACTTGAATTTTCGACAGCCCTTCATTTAGGCCCTTTGGCATAAATCTACACTGTTTCACCGATTTGAAACAAATTTACGTGCTTACCCTTTGCAACCCGACGAGTAACACTAACTACTTGAAATTTCGGACAGCCCTCTCTTTTCCTTTCATTTAAGTCCTTTGGCACAAATCTTCACCGATCTGAACCAAATTTTACGTACTTACCCTTTGCAACCCAACGAGTAACACTGTCCACTTGAAATTTTGGACAGCCCCTTCCTTTCTCTAGATCTAGGCCCTTTCACACAAATCTACACCAGTTCACCCATCTGAACCTAATGTTATGTACTTACTATTCGAAACCCTGCAGGTAACACTGTCTACTTGAAATTGGACAGCCCTCTCCATTCCCTAGATTTAGGTCGTTTGGCACATAGACTACCAAATTTGTCAGAGAAGGGCCTATTTAGGCTCATTTTCAGCCTCGCAAAGCAAGAAACAAAATTCGGGATGTAAACTTTGGTTCAGTTTGGTGAAACGGAGTAGTTTTGTACAAATGACAAAGGGACCCTTAAACCACGTAAGGGGGCTCGTATTACACCGTGAGTGGGAGTTTTCGCACACAATTAAAAATTAAATAATAACTTCACTAATATGTAACATAGAATTATGAAAACTAGTAGGCTACACTTATAGTCAATATATAGGGACTTAATTTGATATATAAAAGGGAACAGTACATAAAGTATTGCATGATTTATTGAACGGACAATATTAGTGATTTTCTTCATTGCTATAAATCACAGAATACACGATTTAACCAGAAATACCAGTCAGAATGGAATTACATTTTTTTTCATGTAAAGAAAACACATGAATACCGAGGTGTGTAAGAGATAGAATGGGGCGGAGAGAGATTTGTCTGATAACCTTTGTTGTTGTGTTTGTGGTAGTGCATGTATTTGTAATTAAGTCTAGGACTGTGGCCTTTAGTTAGGATGCACCTTGACAGTTGCCTGGATTAGAAAAGTAAAACCACTTCAAAAATGGCCTAGGTGGGAAAGAAACAGCCTCTTCTCAGTTTTGCCTAACGAGGTTAAGTGTATCCTGTTCCAGCCTTCAGACCAGAATTAGCGATCTGGATGAGCCGGGAATCGAATCCGGACCTCTGAGGTGACAGCCAAAAATGCTAGCTGCTGTAGCGCGAGTGGTTGCAATCTACTTTTATTGTAAGATTTAATTGGTTACAAAATTGCCAGGAAATTAAGTTTGCATTATTTTATTAACGTTAACACATCAATTATTGAGATTTAAAATAAAAGGAATCATTAGAACATATAGGCTATTGAAAAATAAACATGTACCGTAGTTAACAATATTTCATTTTGAGGTTGATGCTTGATACTATTTAACTCCAGTGTTATTCGATTGTCTTCATTCGAGAGAAAGATGCTTCTCAGAGTTAAGTAGAAAATCCTTTCCCCCCATTAAAAAAGTCAATTGCAGAGCAGTGCATCTTAACCACGGGTACTTTTCTTCTGGAACGTGTACCCAGAAATTCTTTTCTGAGGTGCTTACTTTCTGTAGGTTTTGATATTTCATCTTCATCATTTCATTCCCTCACGTTTAACTCAGAAGAGACAGTTGGGGGAGTGTCGTTAACATCAACCTTAACATAGAAATCGGGAGTGGCTAGGTGTTGAATATCTTCCAATCGTCGCACTAGTCCTTTACCAAAGCTATTGTGTCTTGTGCAAAAGATGCGTGGTGCTGTTGTAGTTGTCATTTTCTACATTTTCTGATGGGCACAGCATTGTAAGATGTTGATGTGGGTACTATAATTCAACTTCCCCAATGAGCCATGAGAAGTAACAATTCGAAAAATGCCTTTGTATGAAAATCTTGATGAAACTGTATGTAGGCCTAGTATGCAGGTATCAGATCATCTTTTGCGCTATATTAGGAACACATGTTGCTTTTAGTGTATCAAATGCAGGTAGACTTCGTAGAGAATTTCGCTTGCAATACAAGGATGAAATCAGCTCATTGGAGCAAACTCCTAGTGGTTGTAATCACTGCTCTTGAGTGTTGGGGACTTGGAAAAAGTGTTACATTATACAGTAAGTTTGATGACATTTTCCATGACCGGCGCTGGGTAGATAATTTTCACCCAAGAAGTTATTGGTGGCAAGAAAGGCAAGAATTGGAAAATCAGCAAATATTGCCGATGGGTGTGCACTGCAATTGAAGCAGAAATCCAATTTTGTTAACATGGCCATCTTATAAGAATTCCTCAACGTCTTCGGTTTGAGCTGGAAATATTTTGCAACATTATTAACCCCACTGAAGCCTCCGTGGCTTAGGCGGCAGCACGCCGGCCTCTCACCGCTGGATCCGTGGTTCAAATCCCGGTCACTCCATGTGAGATCTGCGCTGGACAAAACGGAGGCAGACAGGTTTTTCTCCGGGTACTCCGGTTTTTCCTGTCAAGATTTCATTCCAGCAACACTCTCCACTATCATTTCATTTCATCTGTCATTCATTTAATCATTGCCCCAGAGGAGTGCGTCAGGCCTCGGCAGCCGGCACAGTTCATGTCCTCGCCGCTAGATGGGGACTTCATTCATTCCATTCCTGACCCGGTCGGAGACTGGAAACAGGCTGTGGATCTTCATTAACCCCACTACTTAGGTCACTTTCTTATTGACAATAGCACTCCAGAACCTCAACTTGGAATTTACTTCTTGGCAGAGATTGGAATCTTCCAATGAAAACTGTTGGAAAGTTGAGGCATCGTTTGTGAGATATCCCAAAGTTAAGATTAGTCACAGAAAGTTTGCATCCCTACATCCAGCAAGTACTAAACCATACCAGATACTCCTCACATAGGGGTAGATGACCTGGATGTTATGCCCCCACCATGCTTATATCTGCATCTGTTGGAATTGTGAAACAGTGTTTTCCATGATACCTTCTATTTCTTCTTAGGGGAGTCGAGATGAGAGGCCATGTTGTGTACACTGTTGTTTTAATTAAAGATTACTAACTGGGCGATAAACGAAAAATGTTGTAGTGATTATGGATGAGAAACTACGTGCTATAAGGTGACCAGAGTCTGGGGTAACAGCCAAAACTATTGCTTTGGAGTTAGGTATAGGAAAAAGTACAGTTGGAAATACCGAGCAGAAATTGAAAAATGATGTGCTGCCCAAGCTAGTGGAAGTGGAATGAATGTAAGAAAAACGAGGTAAGCATAAAGAAGTAGAGGAAGCTTCATTTTTGTGGTATGAAAATAGGAAAAGGTTTGCCTGTTAACCCCCCCTGGCACTACAGCCCGTGAAGGGCCTAGGCCTACCAAGCGACCGCTGCCCAGCCATTTGGCCTGCAGATATTGGGGTGATCAGTGCATCGGGTCCCCTCGGCCGTTAATCTTGGTTTTCGTGATCGGGGCGCTGCCTCACTGTCAGACATCTACTCAATTGTCCTCACGAGGCTGAGTACACCCCGTTCTAGCCCTCACGTCAGTTTCTAAAATCCCTGACGGAGTCGGAAATCGAACCCGGGGCCTCCGGGTGAGAGGCAGGGCCGCCTCTTACTGGGCCAATATTGCAGTAAAAAGCATTGCAGTTTCAGGGATAAATAGGAGATGATTCAGAATTTATTGCCAGTGATGGATGGTTGGATCGGTGGAAAAGACGATTTGGTATTCACCAGATTACCATTAGTGAAGAGACTTATCCGCTGACTAAGAGGCTGTGCCATTGTTTAAAGACTACCTTTAGAAGTTGATTGACGAGGAGGAAATTCCTGGGGAACAGTTGTTCAATTGCGATGAGAGTTGCAAGATGCTCCCTACAGAAATGCTTGCTTCACGAAAAAAAGCTGCAGCACCCAGATACAAGAAAAGTAACGAACGAGTCACCATCTTGGCTTGTAGTAATGCAACTGGCAAGCTAAAGTTTAGGGAAATCACTGTCTTTAAAACCTGGTTCCAAAATGAATCTGTACCAGCTTTAGAGAAACATTTGAAAGACAATTTGCCGAGACAAGCTATGCTTCTTCTTGATAACGTGCCTTTATATCCTGCCAGAGCCGAACTCGCAGATGAAGATATCAAGGCATTATATATCACCAAATGTAACTGCTCTTTGTCTGCCGATGGACCAGGGCATCATTGGATTGTTAAAGAACAGTATCACTGGCATCTTCTCAGTTTGTTGATATCTGTCTGTCTTTTAGGTAGTCAGCCTGTAGGCTGGTTAGATCCTGAAAAAGTGCAACCATAGGTTATGTGGGCTGAAACTCACTAAAACGAAGGGAGCACTATAATGAGGCAAACTAGGCAAGGTGAGGAGTGGGATAGTTTGCCATAGCTTTCCACACTGAGTCGGTACAGCAGTACCAACCCTACGAGTAGAACCTTTCACAGCATCCACAGGCACTAGCTGTGCTGCACATGTCATTACTCAGCACCACTCATACCTCGGTAGCTTCCATAAAATCACAGCCATGAATGAGACTGAGACATCAGTGAAAAGCCACATTTTAATCTAGCCTGTGCCAACAGACAAATGCAAATGTACTGCATCCATCAAGAGATGGTAAACGATTGATTGATTGATTGATTTTATTTTAACGGCTATTGAAAACTGTATTACCATTCTGTAGAGTTGGTTGGCCGAAGCATGGGAAGATATTCCAAATATATCACTGTGTATATCAATGACTTGAGTCATAATCATTTTTTCCCATTTCACTTCTACTTTACTTCTACTGTAAAGTAGTAGAAGTGAAATATTGTATTGAAAAGTGGAAAAGTAGAATTAAAGAAGAAGAAAATCACTTGTAAGGCCTTGAAAAATTCTTGCGGACCATAAGGGTGGATATTTTAATTTTGAATCCATGTGCAAACCAAAGTCAAAGATCGAAACGGTCTTGTTTCGTTGCTCTGAAATGTACCGGACTGTGAGGATGCTGATGCAGTGGACGTCACAGATCGGATAGCAAATTATGTTGATGAATTAACTAACGATATTGTGAAAATGGTGTCTCAGGGGGAAGTAACAGAAGAGGAGGGGGCAAGCTTAGATGACAGGAAAAATCTCACCTAACGTTCGGATCAGGACGCTTCAGGCAACACTGTAGAACATTAGTGAGCTGGAGGAAGCAACGCCAGTTGATATCGTCTGCTTGCGTAAATGGAATGATATTGCATCACGGAAGAGGGCTAAAGGGGGGGAAGCAGTCATTTACTGAAACCTCAAACCTATAAGTTTCAACTTATTTGTTTATTTATAAGAAGAATGTGAAATAATCGCTACTTTTTTTTTTTTTTTTTTCATCAGTTAAGATTATCAGTTGTCTGACTTTTTTTTGTGCTGAACTCATGGTTTTGAATTTTTTCACAGTTTTCTTAATTCCATAACGTGTTTGCATTTGCATTACAGGAAATTGTTGTGGAATTATCTTCTCACTCTACCAACAGATATGAAGTTTAAAAGTCGACAGCATACGGAAATATGCTATTCAACATTTCATTTGAAAGCCATGAAACAGAGTAAACCGATCAATTACAAGCAATGGGTCCTGTGGCTATTGCAACTGCCACTCCCAGACATTGCACAACCAGCTGCTCAACTGGGGCTCTCCTTGTAATTGCTCTGTGCACAGGATAGGCTGTATTTTGTATCCCAATATACTGAGCAAAAAGTCCCTTTAATGTGGAATAAAGATGACAGACCCTGCCACAGCATGTCATGTCAAGTCCACTACACATTAAATAGACTGGCTGCATGGCACAGTGATAACGTTCTTGTCGGCTGTGCCTAAGGTTTCAGGATCGAATCATGTCTCTGTCAGTTGGCATTCGAGGGTGTGCAAATGCGAGGGAGGAGTGTCAGTATATTTACTGGCACGTTGTAAAGATCTCCTTTGAGGCAAAAAAAATGCAATTTTAACATCGAAATGAGGAAATAATTGAATCAAATGTGAAAATATATAGGCCTACATGAGTGTGATTTTTTAAAACACCATCACACAGCTTGAAACAATGACCTCATATGAAGTCATCACTAAATTAACAAACTATGGTTTTTGCCAACTTTTCTGTCAACTTCCACACATCATGTATCATAAAATGAATAAGTAACTGAATGATTTTAAAGCATGAGACGGTTCACGTAAATGTGTCTTGAAATTGAACTTATTGGAAGCAGTCGGGCGTTCAATCACAAATGTCTAGCTTATGACTATTGGTTGCAATTCATATATCAAATAACAATAAATCTATATTGTTCCTCAACTATAAGCAATAATGGTTGATTGGTTCTATTACTCTTCCCTTCTTAACTCTGAGAGGAATATTGGGAATATCACACTAGGGGTCCAAACATCTTTGGTTTGTTCCCTTTTGGGGGCTGCGACAATGTGGTCATGTAGCCCCGTGTACTTTGAGTGTATGTAGAATCTGTCTGATAACTGGTGTTAATTGTGATGACTGTATTAGTGTGTGTTATCTGTTTTTAATTCAAGTAAGGACTGCAGACGACAATTTCAAGTAGTTCCTATATTTGCTACCAAAAGCTACCATCCACGACACCTAGCTGTGAACTCGGCTACTACTAGATGCCATCGCAACCAGCGCCTGGTGACTAACGTTGGAACTTAAGAGCAGTAATCAAACCTAACCTACAAATTTTGTTTCACACAAGTTTAGTTAGTGGAAGGTTCTTTTACATGCCATAAATCTATGACAAGGGCCCCCCGGCTTTACTTCCCTTGCGAAGGAAGGCATAGTGGGGGATTTTTAACGCTCGTAAAAAATCCGACGGCTTCGGCCGGGTCCGAACACCTTTACCAGAAATGATTAATAAATCACACCCCGGGCCTGGGAGGCACGACTTATGAACTCAGGGGTTAAATAATAGCAGTCTTGATGCACATCAGATTTGATGAACCCAGTATGTAGTCAGGGTATGAACTAGCTTCTAATTCCAGATCAGACATTCAGAAGGGGGCAGTGGTCAAAATTGTCTGACTGGGATTGGTGTCCAAATAGCTCTTCCGTTCATAATGTGGATGTCCTACATGATTGATTCTTAAACATTGGGTTGTCCAGGGCATAGGGGACTGTTATTTAGTTTGAATATTAAAGTATTGTTACGTTCCGTGGGTAAAATTATAAATTAATTTTATCTCTTCCTAAATCTCAGTGGCGGCTGGTGATATTGTTGCAGTGTTGCACAACTCCCAATAATTTTACACCTAATTCGTCGTTCTTTTCCTTTAATGTTTTAGTTTTATACATATAATACACTCAGATATGTGTTAAAATCAACGATCTTTTGTTATTATTTATCCTAATGCTTCACACTGTACCTATAAATGCACCCGCCTTCAAATCAAACTCCAGGGGGTTGGCTCTCTTGTGGCGACTCCCAAGTAGACAGCATGGCGTAATGTGATTCCAGCATGGACGAGGCCAAGCTTGTACATAGCATGCCGGCCAGCATGGATTGTAGGGAGTTGCAGACGAGCTGCCAGCCCCCTGGCAATACTCAGTTCCAAATGGCCCCGTTAGATTGCACTACTCTTTGGAAATGGCAACACCCTCGATTTCTCTTACCCCGCGAATGGCAGTTTCTTTCCCACACCACTAGGTAATGCTACACCACCCACAACAGTACAAATTGTGGTGTTTGAAGCCATATTTTCAGTGTTGCCTTAGTAAACAAGAGTTTAGTGCTCTTCAGTCGGTCAACACGAATGTACCCAAAAGAGATGGGTTATGCCCAAATCCTGAAATAAATTTCATGAGATTAATAAAACACTAGGATGACCAGTTTCGATCGTCAAGCGATCATCATCAGATCCATTACACTTAGGCTACAAAATCTATGTTTGAAATACAGGTGAAAATATTTACAATATGTACAATTATTTAGTTGCAGTATTGGTACTGCAACTGTCAGTGTATGCTAAATGCAGTATATATGTTAGGTGGAATGCTAAATGGTGATAGCTATCCGGAGATTGTACTTTAGAGAGATTATATGGTTGTAAACTATGGTTAAACTATAAAATTTTAGGCTAACTACTTATCTGATTGTCTTCCGTACTACAGCTACTCGCAGTTTTCGTGCTCACTGGAACTCACTGTGCGGTCGACTGCGGTGGTTATCTTAACGACTGATTTTTCCCTGCCTTCTCCCCCCTGTCCCTACGTGCTGTGGGGAGTGATAGCGATGTGTTTATGTGAGGTGTTGCCAACCTAGATAAGATGTATGTTATTGAATGAGGTGGAGCGTGGAGCATAACCCATTCGAACTAAGCGTTGACGGTCTAAGAGGACGTCCCGGCACCTTTAATACTGCCGCGAATATGGGCCTTGGTTTATTGCAGAAGAAAAGTACATCGTACACCTGATCCAGATAACATTTACCTATTAAAAAAACCCTAATTTCCCCCCTTTTTTATCTAGCTTGGCTGTGTCGCTAAATTGTGTTTTGTTTCCGACAGGGTTTGTTTTTTAGTAGCGTGAAGAGGGGTGAGCTCTCCATGAACGTGTGTTCATTTAGATTGTTGGGATTGTTTCGTTTGGCTAGGTGTATCTCGATTGCTTCCTTTATGTCAAGAGCTCTGCCTTTCGATTCGTGATGGATTATTTTAAGGTCCGACTCTATGTTGGTAAAGCTGTGCCCTGCGTCACACATATGTTCGCACACGGCTGAATGTGTTCCGTATCTTATCGCATTCCTATGTTCATTATAACGTGTGTCTACTCGCCTTCCACTCTGCCCGATGTAATTAGCTTGACAATCGGTGTCTTGGCACGTTATAGAATATACCCCTGACCTTGAATACGGGTCACGTTTATTTAGATTACTATTTAGGAGGTGCCTAGCGGTTGTGTTTTTCGTCATGAAAGCTATCTTTATGCCTTGTTTTTTGAATAGGTTAGTGATTATATGTATTCGCATTCACATAGTTGAAACGCGCAAATTTTTTCTCATTACTGTCCGGTTTGGGAATCGTTTTATCTTTATTTTTATGTTTGGCTATAATTTGATTTATTTTGCTTGGCGAGAAATTGTTTCCCTTTGCTATTTGCATAATAGTTCTTATTTCCTTATTATAGTTGTCTTTTGACATGGGTATGTTTAAAGCCCTGTGCACCATTGTTGCTTTCCGGAATATGGAATATGAAAGGTCGTTGTCTTTACGTTCAATAGTTATATCGAGATAATTTATTTTCCGGTCTATTTCGGATTCCTTAGTGAATTTGATAGAGTGGTGAAGGCTATTAATGGATTGGAGAATTGTTTCTTCGCTTGTTAGTTCAGTATCGTAGATGCAAATTACATCATCTACGTATCTTTTCCATATTACTATTCCCTTTGTTGAAGTCTTTTCTAAGAACGCATTTTCTAGTGCATTGATGAAGATGTCAGCGATTAACCCACTTAGTGGCGATCCCATTGCTAGGCCTTCTCTCTGTGTGTATATTTTATTGTCGAATTGAAACACGTTTTGGGTGAGAACGACCCTCAGTAATCTCACAATCTCTTCAATTTCTTTTACCGAATTGTTGGATTTTAAGTTGTTTTCGATAGTGTTGATTGCTTCAATAATCGGAATATTGGTGTACATGTTAGTTACGTCGAAGGATACTAGCCTGAAGCTAGGTTTCATTTGTAGGGTGTTCAATGCTGTTACTAGTTCTGTTGTGTTCTTTACAGAGTTGTTTTTGTCGTTGGAAAGACGGCATTTTAAGATTTTTAGTAACTCTTTGCTGATTTTGTAATTAGGGGCATTCCTACAATTGACTATTGGTCTCATTGGGCATTCCTTTTTGTGTATTTTTGGTTGTCCCCTCAATGACGGTATTTTCGGGTTCATGTTTATTAGTTTTGATTTTTCGGCTTTGGTCAGTATGTATTCTGTTTCTTTTAGCGCACTTTTTATTTGTTTTTGAATTTGTTGGTGGGGTCTTTTGTTAATTCCTTGATTTCGTTGTTGTTTAGGAATTCGACTGTTTTTTCAATGTATTCAGTTTTGTTCAAAATTACTGTAGTGTTTCCCTTATCTGCTTTTGTGATGATTAAGTCATGTTCTTTTATTTTTTGTTTCAACGACTTTATTTCTTTGAGTTGTTTGTTGTTTTGAATGTTATTGCTATCGCCCTCTCGTTTGAGGATTTTTTTGGCTTAGTTCGAATGGGTTATGCTCCACGCGTGGCGAGGGCTAATCCACGGTCTTTAATAGTTGTAGACCCACCTCATTCAATAACATACATCTTATCTAGGTTGGCAACACCTCACATAAACACATCGCTATCACTCCCCACAGCACGTAGAGACAGGGGGGCGAAGGCAGGGAAAAACCAGTCGTTAAGATAACCACCGCAGTCGACCGCACAGTGAGTTCCAGTGAGCACGAAAACTGCGAGTAGCTGTAGTACGGAAGACAATCAGATAAGTAGTTAGCCTAAAATTTTATAGTTTAACCATAGTTTACAACCATATAATCTCTCTAAAGTACAATCTCCGGATAGCTATCACCATTTAGCATTTCACCTAACATATTTACTGCATTTAGCATACACTGACAGTTGCAGTACCAATACTGCGACTAAATAATTGTACATATTGTAAATATTTTCACCTGTATTTCAAACATAGATTTTGTAGCCTAAGTGTAATGGATCTGATGATGATCGCTTGACGATTGAAACTGGTCATCCTAGTGTTTTATTAATCTCATGTAATTTATTTCAGGATTAGGGCATAACCCATCTCTTTTGGGTACATTCGTGTTGACCGACTGAAAAGCACTAAACTCTTGTTTACTAAGGCAACACTGAAAATATGGCTTCACACACCACAATGTTCACGGCTAGTCGGGCAAATCGTGAAGGCAAGAAATTCAAGTCACTCAGGCTTAAACTCATGAATTTAGACAAGTCAATTTGGTTCAACAAAAAATGTATAGAACTAAACCTCACCCCTAAATACGTACCAATTAAAACCGTACCGAACACACCAGCCTCGATCATTTCAACCAAACAAGCCAAAGCTCTTTGGATAAAAAACGAATTAAGATTTGCATACATAAGAAAGCAAAAAATTAACCAACAATTATACGACATTCAATTGCAACTAGGTAATTTCTGGCACGCAGCCCAATGGGGCAGCTTCACCGAGCACCTACATGACACCATCAAAATCAGAGCAACGAGGAAGCATGAAACGCTCGAAAATAAATTAAGAAAACTAGGAGAAACACAGAACCATCAATCTAACAAACAACACACGAATAACAATGAATTCAATTTCCACGGCAGAGTAAACAACAGAACGAACGTAACCTTTTTTCAAGGTGAAATGAATATGTTAGACAAAGGTTTGAAATACAACTGCACAGACGCACACACGAACCACAATATAAAACAGTTAATCACAGATATTGAGATAGCCAGTCACAAGCTCCCAGCAGAAGACAGGGAATTAACCAAAAATCTCGCCACCAACGAAGCCAAAAAAATCCTCAAACGAGAGGGCGATAGCAATAACATTCAAAACAACAAACAACTCAAAGAAATAAAGTCGTTGAAACAAAAAATAAAAGAACATGACTTAACCATCACAAAAGCAGATAAGGGAAACACTACAGTAATTTTGAACAAAACAGAATACATTGAAAAAACAGTCGAATTCCTAAACAACAACGAAATCAAGGAATTAACAAAAGACCCCACCAACAAATTCCAAAAACAAATAAAAAGTGCGCTAAAAGAAACAGAATACATACTGACCAAAGCCGAAAAATCAAAACTAATAAACATGAACCCGAAAATACCGTCATTGAGGGGACAACCAAAAATACACAAAGAGGAATGCCCCTAATTACAAAATCAGCAAAGAGTTACTAAAAATCTTAAAATGCTGTCTTTCCAACGACAAAAACAACTCTGTAAAGAACACAACAGAACTAGTAACAGCATTGAACACCCTACAAATGAAACCTACCTTCAGGCTAGTATCCTTCGACGTAACTAACATGTACACCAATATTCCGATTATTGAAGCAATCAAAACTATCGAAAACAACTTAAAATCCAACAATTCGGTAAAAGAAATTGAAGAGATTGTGAGATTACTGAGGGTCGTTCTCACCCAAAACGTGTTTCAATTCGACAATAAAATATACACACAGAGAGAAGGCCTAGCAATGGGATCGCCACTAAGTGGGTTAATCGCTGACATCTTCATCAATACACTAGAAAATGCGTTCTTAGAAAAGACTTCAACAAAGGGAATAGTAATATGGAAAAGATACGTAGATGATGTAATTTGCATCTACGATACTGAACTAACAAGCGAAGAAACAATTCTCCAATCCATTAATAGCCTTCACCACTCTATCAAATTCACTAAGGAATCCGAAATAGACCGGAAAATAAATTATCTCGATATAACTATTGAACGTAAAGACAACGACCTTTCATATTCCATATTCCGGAAAGCAACACAAACCTCGCATGCAATCGACAATCAGTCTAATCACCCCAGTACGCACAAACTAGCGGGTTTCAATTCAATGGTGCACAGGGCTTTAAACATACCCATGTCCAAAGACAACTATAATAAGGAAATAAGAACTATTATGCAAATAGCAAAGGAAAACAACTTCTCGCCAAGCCAAATAAATCAAATTATAGCCAAACATAAAAATAAAACGATTCCCAAACCGGACAGTAATGAGAAATTTTTTTCGCGTTTCAACTATGTGAATGCGAATACATATAAAATCACTAACCTATTCAAAAAACAAGGCATAAAGATAGCTTTCATGACGAAAAACACAACCGCTAGGCACCTCCTAAATAGTAATCTAAATAAACATGACCCGTATTCAAGGTCAGGGGTATATTCTATAACGTGCCAAGACACCGATTGTCAAGCTAATTACATCGGGCAGAGTGGAAGGCGAGTAGACACACGTTATAATGAACATAGGAATGCGATAAGATACGGAACACATTCAGCCGTGTGCGAACATATGTGTGACGCAGGGCACAGCTTTACCAACAGAGTCGGACCTTAAAATAATCCATCACGAATCGAAAGGCAGAACTCTTGACATAAAGGAAGCAATTGAGATACACCTAGCCAAACGAAACAATCCCAACAATCTAAATGAACACACGTTCATGGAGAGCTCACCCCTCTTCACGCTACTAAAAAACACACCCTGTCGGAAACAAAACACAATTTAGCGACACAGCCAAGCTAGATAAAAAAGGGGGGAAATTAGGGGGTTTTTAATAGGTAAATGTTATCTGGATCAGGTGTACGATGTACTTTTCTTCTGCAATAAACCAACGCCCATATTCACGGCAGTATTAAAGGTGCCGGGACGTCCTCTTAGACCGTCAACGCTTAGTTCGAATGGCTTATGCTCCACGTATGGCGAGGGCTAATCCACGGTCTTTAATAGTTGTAGACCCACCTCATTCAATAACATACATCTTATCTAGGTTGGCAACACCTCACATAAACACATCGCTATCACTCCCCACAGCACGTAGGGACAGGGGGGAGAAGGCAGGGAAAAACCAGTCGTTAAGATAACCACCGCAGTCGACCGCACAGTGAGTTCCAGTGAGCACGAAAACTGCGAGTAGCTGTAGTACGGAAGACAATCAGATAAGTAGTTAGCCTAAAATTTTATAGTTTAACCATTGTTTACAACCATATAATCTCTCTAAAGTACAATCTCCGGATAGCTATCACCATTTAGCATTTCACCTAACATATATACTGCATTTAGCATACACTGACAGTTGCAGTACCAATACTGCAACTAAATAATTGTACATATTGTAAATATTTTCACCTGTATTTCAAACATAGATTTTGTAGCCTAAGTGTAATGGATCTGATGATGATCGCTTGACGATCGAAACTGGTCATCCTAGTGTTTTATTAATCTCATGTAATTTATTTCAGGATTAGGGCATAACCCATCTCTTTTGGGTACATTCGTGTTGACCGACTGAAAAGCACTAAACTCTTGTTAACAGTACAAATATCGGAATTTCATACGGAGATATTGCTTGGTTCACACCCAATTATTTTTTGATGCTTTTTCATCATAACTTCATTTAATATGTTTGTCAATTGTTCTGTAAAGCGAGCCTAAGAACGCCACCATTGCTATAAGTAGATAAGTGGCTGAATTATTTTGCGACGTATTGTTGGTGTAGCTGTAGCGGTTTATGTTTGCTTTTACCACTCTTGTTCTTGAGTGTTTTGAGTTACGATTCGTTTTGTATATAGTTCATTGCGTATTTTGGTTCCAGGCAGATACTTAACTGTGCATTATTATTATTATTATTATTATCCGGCCCCGTGGTGTTGGGGTAGCGCACCTGCCTCTCTCCCGGAGGCCCCGGTTTCGATTCCCGGGTCCGTCAGGGATTTTAGAAACTGACATGAGGGCCGGAACGGGGTGCACTCATCCTCGTGAGGACAATTGAGTAGCTGTCTGACAGTGAGGCAGCGCCCCGATCACGAAAACCAAGATTAACGGCCGAGGGGACCCGATGCGCTGATCACGCGTCACCCAAATATCTGCAGTCCAAATGGCTGGGCAGCGGTCGCTCGGTAGGCCTAGGCCATTCATGGGCTGTAGTACAGGGGTAAAAAGGAATTATTATATTCATTTCACCACATAAGAGGGACAAATCAACATATCGTTGGCTTGTTTGCAAGACAGTATGACAACTTCTTTTAACGTGGCTCATTAAGAAACGAGCGAACAATGGAACAGGTCTACAAGATGAGGGCTTTCTGCATGGTGATATGTAGACCAGGATGAATTCCAAAAAATTATTATTATTATTATTATTATCATCATCATCATTTGGCTGATTGTGAGTAGGCCTATGTATTGACTACGAAATTTCTAGGCTAGCAAAATTCAGCACCGATATAGCACCCAGATTTATCATCTGTGTATCTTGGAAGTTAGTATTTTATTTTAACGGAATGTTTAGTTTGAAACATTATTCAAGGGCTAACATGTATTTTGGAGTGTGAGTGAAAATTAATAGAGTAAGTAATTTACTACAGTTTTCCCAGCTCCCTGATGAGGATAAGCTTACGGTAAAAAACACTCGATGTACCATTACCGGATAAGTATTGTCCAAAATATAAGTAGTTTGGTTGGTTGGTTCCTTGGTTTAGGAGCTGCGACAACGTGGTCATGTAGCCCCATGTACTTTGGGTGTGTGTTGAATCTGTATGATAACCGGTGTTAATTTTGATGGCTGTATTAGTGTATGTTATCTGTTTTAATTCAAGTGAGGACTGCAGACAGTAATTTCAAGTAGTTCCTATTTTTGCTACCAAATGCTACCGTGCACGACACCTAGCTTGCGGACTTTGCTACCAGGTGGCATCGCAGTCAGCACCTGGCGGTGAACGTTGGAAGTAATAGAGCTTTATCAATTCTAAACTACAAAGTTTGGCTTCACACAAGTGTAGTTAGTGAAGGTTTTTTTCATGCCATAAATCTATGACACGGAACCGCTGGCACACTGAGGGATTTTAACGCTCTTAGATAATCCGACGACTTCGGCCGGGTTTGAACCCGCGATCTTGGCCATAGAAGCTCAGCATGCTACCAACTACGCAATCGAAGCCGCTAAAATCTAAGTATAGGAGGGTGTTTAAAAGAGATATTTATGACAATAATAATTGGTTATGTGAATGCGATATTAAAAACGCTTTATTCTGTTTCCAATGTATGTTGGTGGAGAATCCGCTTGGACCAAAATAGGAGTTACGGACATTAATCACTAAAATAAAGAAACATGAATCTTCAGCTGTTTGAGATTGACACTTTTTGGAACTGTTAACGTATCTGCACATTTGGACAGTGCCAATTGAAGGAAAATTACGGAATATAACGATTAGGTATGTGTTAAATATTGTAATAAACTGTATTCGTTTCTGCGGCTCTATCGAACTGACTTTGCGTGGTCATGATCAAAGTGTAACATCAACAAATCCAAGTGTTTTTAGAGGACTAATTAATTTTAGCGCTGAGTTGGATGCTGTGTTGAATGGTCATTTGGTAAGGGCAACTGTTTTCAAAGGAACGTCCAAAACAATTCAAAATGAACTTTTACAGATTATGTTGCAGGTTTGCCAAAAAGAAGTATCAAAGCAAATAAAGGAATCAGAATTTTTAGCCATTATAGCAGATGAAACTAGTGATAATGCAAACATATTTCAGATGGCCGTTGTGTACCGATACGTAGTAAGAGGCAAACCAGTAGAACGGTTGTGGAGTTTCCTTTCTCCCTCAAAACATGATGCACACTCATTTGCAGCATGTTTACTGGAATAATTAAAGAAGCAGAAATTGAATGAAACTCCGCAAAAATGAATTGCGCAGACGTATGACAGAGCGCACGTCATGTCTGGTTCCTCTGGTGGGGTTCAAGCTATAGTAAAAAAACAATCCTATCCTTATGCAGACTATGTGCCCGTGTTTGTTAGTAACAACATTTTTCGTTAACGTACAAACTTGTCAGTTGCCATGTTTTTATGTCGAGGATTTTTATTATCCCGGAATTGAGAGCCAACCGTAGACAACCTGCTGTGTTTAAAATTCTTCCCATTAACTCAGGCATTGGGCAGCGCTTAGTTACATACATGTGAGCTTCGATGAATTCCTATAGGAAGAAGCCAAAAAGGTCATTAAAATATGTCTATTTTTGAACGTACAGTTATTTTGTAAAACCCTTGTATTTCAGTTTAATAGAAATGTAGTTTATCTAACGGCGAATTCATTTTTGTTACATGTGCGAACTTCCCATATAAAATTGCGACATCAGAAATTATGGTGCAACACCCAGCTTTTTATGCCATCAGCCGCCACTGCTAAATCTGATATTTATTCACCACACTTTCTAATACAATCGCTACATTTTATGTCTTCACAGAGTCTCTACAATCACACACCACCACAGCCGACTCGACCCGTCTCTTCCCTTTATCTTCCACTGCCTTGACAATCTCGTCTTTCGTGATTTAATCAACAGTTTCCTCACCCCACCGCTTAATGCCTGTATAGACACGTAGCAGTATTTTAGGATATTAAAATAAATCTATCTCTTGAAAGGCTTAAATGAGTTTTACAGAAACATTATATTTTTACGGTGTTTATTTTTGGGGCACAAATGTAATGTTGTTGTTTATTTTTGACCTGCTTAATTTCCACAGCGTTTCCTTGATGTTGAAATTTTGTTATAATAAATCCAGAGCACAATTTAAACTCTATTTCATGCCTAGTTATGTTTGGGGAGGGGGGGGGGGGGTGGAAGGGGGTAAACCTGTCTTGAGCTAGATAGATATCTAAATGGCTAATAATAATATTGTATGACCACTGCTGCCGGGTGCAAGCTTTGTTAATTGACACCCAGAGGGCAACTTGCACGTCAAATTTTATCGCTCCTTGAAGTGCTACCAAATAGATATCTAACCTCCTGGACACTATAGCGCTTTCTAGTAGAGAAATGAGGAACTAAATGGCTGTCTGATCTTAATATTTTTCAGGGAACAGAATGGACTATATTTATCAATAACTATTGGGGGCAGAGGCGGTGTTAATTAATTTGAACAATAAAATACAATTCATCTTTTGATAAGTCTAAAAAAGTCTTTTTACAGAACATACATTGTTTCTTTCTTTCTTTCTTTCTTTCTTTCTTTCTTTTCAAGACAGGGCCATAATAATATATCTTTAGTTAACAATTATTTAGTAGTTGTTGCTTCATTGAGTGGCTTGTACGCTGTAGTTATTTAGCTCCGTGTTCTTTGGTGTATGTATATACTGTATAGATATAATTTGTCTGATAACCTGTGTTGCTATGGTTTCTGTATTAGATAATGCATTTGTAATTAAGGAAGGGATGTGAATGAAAGGAGCCATTGCCTTAACCCCTATGCCGCTGAATTCAATTTTGAATTTTACTCTCAAAAGATTAATCTTTATTTTTCACCCTAAATAACTTGATTTTCTGGTTAAAAACATCCTCAAGACCACTGAAAAGATGATTCTTTATCGAAATATTTGTGAACTAGGGATCAAGTAATCAATTCGAATAGGACTTGGCTGATAGCCTTCAATGCAGAACTGTATGCAGGTAGATGAAGTGATAAAAAGTTTTTTCCTAGAGAAGAATTAACTACGTAAGGTGATTGACATTGAAGTTATAATTTCACATGGTACATAAATGCAACAAATATAACCACAAGTAATTGTTCATAATGGTCGATAACCTAGAAGTTTGGCTCCTTGGAGCATCAAAAAAACTTCCAAATTAGAAGTGGCCCTTGCTGTCTTATTATTTAAATACAGTAAATTATATACCCTCATCTTAGCTTTGGGCATTAAGTAGTGTATCATGACTGGAAGGGGAATCTGGAAGTCGAAAGATCTGGCAGCAACCATCCTGAGTGTGGTTTCTCCTAGCTTTATTTATACTCCTATTAGGTTGGTACCGTATTTGAAGTCTTGGATCATCTATCCCAATTATTGTCTCTAATAATTACAATTGATATTGCAACTTTTCATTCGGTCAACACAATATAATCCCAATTACTGGAACATGTTGAACATAAACTCTATATATAAAAATGAATGTTATGTGATAGTTTGTATGTGTGTGTGTGTATGTCCCCTTATGGGTTCATAACCATTTGTCTGATTGTGATGAAACTTTGATGAGTTGTTGTGGACACTACTGTGAAGGTTTCTGACTTAGTAAATCCATTTTGCAGTAGGTAGCGCATGAGTAGATTCAACAAATGAGAGACAGCGCACGAATCGTTTCAAAAAGTCCCGTATGCTTTCATATACCATTTATCTGATTGTGATGAAACTTTGGTGAGTTGTGTACACTGCAGGGAAGGTTTCTGACTTGAGAGGTTTATTTCTACTAGCAGTAACGTATAAGGTTCTATTGAAAACCGACTAGAGAAACAAACAGA
This sequence comes from Meconema thalassinum, assembly GCA_946902985.2. Classification (NCBI taxonomy): domain Eukaryota; kingdom Metazoa; phylum Arthropoda; class Insecta; order Orthoptera; family Tettigoniidae; genus Meconema; species Meconema thalassinum. The sequence continues at coordinate 69,581,188 of OX336390.1, forward strand.
CCACTTGATAGGTGAACACCAAGCGGGTTTTAGGAAAGGACGTTTGTGTGCTGAGCAGATATGATCGTTAAGATCCGCAGATGCAACAACAAGATAATCGCCTTAGTGGACTTGAAGAAAGCGTATGACTCTGTGAGTAGACTCTCTGAGTTGACGCGCTAGAAGAACTTGAGTAAACAGGAAGACTAGGGAACTAATCCATCAAGTCCTCGTAAATACAATAGCTAAGTGAAATATCTTGGGGAAATTTCTGACCCTTCTGAAGTTCATGCAGGTGTTACGCAAGGAGACGGACTATCTCCTTTTCTGTTTAACTTGGTTTTAGATTAAGTCATCAGAGAATGGGGAAAAATACCTCAAAGATATCGGTACTGCTTGGAACGAAATCAACGTCAAATGCTTGGCTTTTGCAGACGACCTAGCGATCATCACTAGAACAAGAAGGAACCTAAGTATGCTGTCGAGAGGTTACATAGTATAGCATCACTGGCAGGCCTTCAGATATCATTTGAGAAAACGAAGTAAATGGGAGAACTTTCTGCAAAAGTGCAAGGAAGATAAAATTGATACAGCATATAGGACGATCTCACAGGTATCCTCGTTTAAATATCTTGGAGAACTAATTTTATCATCAGGATTGGACAGTTTGGTCAGCATAGAAAGAATCTTAAGACTTCAAAGGGCATTCATACTAATCAATAAAATAAAAGAGTGTGCAAAATTGAAACATTACAAAACCGTTGTCCTCCCAGAAGCTCTATATGCATCAGAAATCATAACTTGAGGAGGTCAGTGGTGGCTGGCAATAATTGTTCTGTGTGTTGTAATATTTCCACTAAGGAGGAGGGAGGGATAGACTGCTTGATATTAAAGTAGAGGGTTTTGCATGGCAAAACTGTTACAGCTCATTCGTCACAAATGCTGCAGCCCAGAGAACATCACATTCACCTCGGGATTAAATGGTTTATGTTTTAATAACCTTGTGAGAATAAAACAGCGTAAGCTATACATGAGGGCGAGAAAGAATCACAGGTGTTGCGCTCACGCGTAAATTACATTGCGAGACAATGGTATTGGCAGTAGATGGAGCATGTCTTCGTCCACCCCTCTCCTCCTTTGTTGCAATCAGTTGGCAATGACCTGCCAAGTTAACTGTCGGGATAGGACTTACTCAATCTGACATCTCTGCTATACCCTCCACTATTGAGATCTGGTCTGTGCTCGAGCCTAGCAATGACAATGTAGCGAACGCTCTTATACTGTTGGTGCGCTTCCCTTCCTCAAACAGTTCACAGTACTACAAGATTTCCTGAATTATTAAAGAACAAAAACTCTAAATTCCCATGCTGTCGAGATAGAGGAAACACATAATTTCTTTTTTAATTTCTAGGAGATTATTATTATGGTATTATTTTTTAATGGAAAAAATCTGGTCGTTGTGCAACACTGCAAACTTACTATCGGCCACCACTGTTGTAGGAGGCCATTCAAAAATTGCAGACATTGAAAAGCAAGAATCCAAAATACTTAGAAAAATATTCGGAGCTACACATGAAAATGGAATTTGGATCAAGAGATGAACTGTAGACCTCTATATTCTCACAAACAGACAAACACTCTATGCAGGAGATGTTTGACATTTTTTTGGGCACACATTTAGGATGGACAACAATGGACTAACAAAAAGATTAATATAATTGATACTAAAAAAAGTCGAGGAAATGCAGGAAAAAGTGGGGACCAGTATGTGTTGAACATTGGGGAGAACATAATAAAAAACTGAGAAATCTTCAGAACCTCAGTAAATAAATACACAATGAGGGTTTATTTAACGTATGGCTATTAGTGCTGGGAGTGTCCGAGGACATGTTCTGCTCGCTCTAGTCTGTAGCTGCTTCCAGCGATCATCCTTAGGGTGAGCTACAAGCTTCGTTCAATTTCAATTAGTTCCAACTTTCGCCACCAGATATCAATGATACCTAGTGGTGAACGTTGGAACTTTGATAGAGAGTTCCGACGAAATCTAACCTTACAATTTAGCTTCACACAAGTTTAGTCTGTGGAAGGATCTTTTACATGCCATAAATCTATGACATGGGACCGCCGGCTTTACTTCCCCTCCGAAGGAAGGCATACTATAGGATTTTTAACGCTCTTAAAAAATCCGACGACTTCGGCCGGGTTTGAACCCGCTATCTTGGGCACAGTAGTTCAGCATGCTACCAACTACGCCACCGAAGCCGCACATTGAGGGTGAAACTTAGCAACAGGACTGGTACAAGATGGACAGAAGAACGCAATAGGCAACACAGCGAGATCATGAGAAGATTGTGTGAGAAAGTTCAAACTGACTCTGTGAATGACCATAACGAAGAAAAAGTAATAATAATACTAATAATACTCAGAAAAACCGAATCGACAAAACTCTAAAAGTAGATAGAAGAATAGCTAGAACATGCGTAAATAAAAAATATCAGAAAGATGGACTTTGAGGAGGAGCTACACAGTGGCGGTTCTAGAAGCTTAAATCTGGGGGGGCCCGGTTTGGTATTGAAAGTTTGGGTGACAGAATTCAATAGAAAAGTAACCATATTTGTGAAAATACACTGGGCAACATTAGCACAACCATTAACATGTTCAGTTACACACATACAACTATGCCATATTATTTAAAGAACAATAATGTACAGTAATGCATCCAAAACTAACCATGATCAGAAAATGAGAACCGAAAGTTACTTACCATAGGACAGAGATGAGACCACAACAGTAATAAATACCCTGCATTTTATAACTAATGTATGTATGCATTATAAGATAATATTGAGCAATAATATTCTTCTGTTTCCACCCTGGGCAAACTGGTTCACTATATCTGAAGGGTCTTGAAATAATGGTATTTTACGCAAGTCTTTTCGTGTCAATTGCCATGAAACTAATCCACTGTTAAAATTCACTTTAATATATTTATACAGGTTAGTAATTTAAAAAACTATAATTGGTTAAAAAAATCACATTCCACTGTCTCATAAATTTATTTTTCTGTTTCCACTCTGGGCAAACTGGTTCACTATATCAGAAGGGTCTTGAAGTAATTTTCCACTTAATTCTCTTTCAATTGAAAGAATTGCGAGATTGGAAAGCCTCTTTGTTGCCATTGTTGCTCTTAAATAGGACTTTATTTGTTTCATGACAGAGAAACTGCGCTCAGGAGAAGCAGATGACACAGGAAGAGTCAGCATCAACTTGAAAAATAATAGTAGTTGTGGAAAAGCAACTTCCATTTTCAGAAGTTCAGAAAAAAAGAATGAGGAAGTGTTTGGATATTTGCCTCTAAATACAATCTTAGCTAAACTGATTTCAGTCTCTAGCACCTTACGGTCTGTTAAGATTAGATTATACTTTTCACAGAACGTGAGAATATATTCAAAATTTAAAACGTTTTCACTTCTTGGGTTACAAGCATCCATTGCATTGCACACAAAATCATTTTCAGTAAATTACGCTCTAACTCTTCTACCATGTTGTCTAATATTTCAAAAAGATTTCTTTTACATGTCTCTGATAATGTGACATTTTCCTCTTCTTTCTCCGTTGAGGGTGCGCAAATGCGAGGGAGCCGTGTCAGTAGATTTACTGGCACGTTAAAGATCCCCTTCGGGGCAAAATTCCGGCACCCCGGCGTCTCTAAAAGCCAGAGTAGTTAAAAGGGACGTAAAAACATTAACATTATTATTCTTCTTTCTCCGCAGAGACTAGCATTAATAAAACGTAGTCTGAAAAGTTATTTGGAATACTTGAGACTCTAGATTGTTTATAAATTTTCACGCCTAACGACTGAGCAGAGTCACATGTAACCGCCCATAGTTCCTTAAAATAATAATCATTTAGTTTTTCTTGCAACGATTTTACAAGACCATAGATCAATCTATGTGCCCCTCCAAAGTCCACATGTTGTTGTTGTAAGAACATAGAGGCTCCATTGGCAAGCTCGAGAATATCAGAAAATATTTGTAACACAAACATCACCTTCACTTTGCAAAGCTGTTTCAACAAACCTTTCGCTTCTGCTGCCTCTTTCTTGTTAGCTGACTTTGAAAAATACTCTAGAGCTGCTTTAACTGAAGCAAAACGTTTCTGAAAATACATTACTCCTCTATATTTACATATCCATCGCGTGTCACTGAAGAGGTACCGTCTCTCTAAAACACGTTCTCCTGGATAAAGATCACTCTGTATCTCCATAAACTTTTGGTGTCTTACAGTAGATACAGACTGAAAAGCATTAATTGCTTCCAGTAAACCAAAAGTGTCCCCTACCACGTCTATTGCCTTTGAAATGTCCACCAAAACTAAATTTAAGCGATGTGCATAACAATGCACGTAAACACACGGGTTATTGACCTTTTGTCGCAATAAACTTTTCACACCGTTTATCTTCCCTGACATAACCGCGGCTCCATCATATGCTTGTCCAATGCACTTACATGGATCGAAATCCACTGAAACAAGGTACTCTAAAGCTGAATTCGCTATACTTTCTGCATTCAGTTGAGACAAATGTATAAAACCCATGAAACGCTCCTCTATAGAATTTTGTCCTACATATCTGACACATACGGACATCTGTTCCACTTTACTAACATCTCTAGCTTCAACCAGGATTAAGGAAAAATAAACATTGTTATATTTTTTCGTCTCTCCTCCAATATGTTCAACTATTATATTAGCTGAGATATCAAGAAATTCATTTTTAGAATCTTTAGGTGAGTAAGTTGCATTCTTTGGTAGACTGTTTACATTCTCCCTTGTGCTTTCACTTTCTAGTTTAATTACATTTAAAATTTCAACAAAATTCCCTTTATTATTACAACTGTCGTCATCTGAAAATGTTTCTCGATGACCTCTAAGCCCAATGTCTTGCCGAGCACAAAGTAATGCGACTCAGGCCATTGTGGCCACAGCTGAGCGGTTACGCAATATGTCATCTTTGTGTTTCTCGAATAGCTTCGAAATCACTGTGCTGCTACGTTCACTTTCCAGAAAACTGTTCCACTTTACTATTGAAGATTTATGACATTCACTATCAGCATGCTTTGCAAGTTTTTCTCCTATTCTTTTCCAATTGCAAAATCCAGATTCAGTGAAAACATGTTCAGCATTGCTTGAATCAGATTGAAAGAAATGACGACACGGAAAACAGAAAACAGCATCTTTGTTCTCAGAGTATTCAATAAATGTATACCTATCAAACCATTTACTGTTAAAACTTCTGTTCTTATTGTATAGTAACGTTTGTTTATAAACTGATTTACGTGGCTGGCATGGACCATCATAGATCGATGCACTGATATCAATTGTACTGGTTCGTCTATATTAGAAACAGTTGCACTCACATTTTTGTCACAGAGTTGGGGACATATCGATGCAATTGTATCGCATGGAGGTTTGTCTACATTGGAAACTTCTGAACTTGCATTTAAGTCACAAAGTTGGGAATAGAGTTTAATACTCTTCGGTTCATTGGGTTCACATGCACTTTCATCACACTTCCGCTTGTCACGAGAAAAGAACTTCAAAACATTACTCTGTTTAGACATACCATCACTAATACAAGAACACGTCTACTCAAGCATAGCGACTAATCATCTGCTACTGAAGACTGTTGCGAAACGATAAATCCTTTTTGTGATTGTTAGAACAACGAGCAGTCGGCACTGTCGTCTGTGAGACTTTGAATGCAGACCGCTTTGACTGATTGTTGTTGTAAAGAAATATCTGACCATGTTGATCTTGGTGTATGCACTACGCATTTTAAAAATATTGTATTCATACACGATTTCAATTGCGAGTTTAAATTACATATAATAAAATAAGTAAATAAATCTTGAAATTGAAAGAAAAATTAACTTAATTAAAAGCATTAGTTTGTTTTATAACAGATAAATTATATCTGTAAATTATCAATTTATTTAGTAACCAAGGAATTTTAAAATAATTATTTCACTAAAACTGGGGGGGCCCGGGCCCTCCCGGCCCAGGGCTAGAACCGCCTCTGGAGCTACAACAGCAGTTGAATGGTCAGAGCATCATTGTCATGGGAGATTTGAATGCACATGTAGGAAGTGAAAGGCAAGGATATGAAAATGTATTGGGAGCAGAAGGATGGGGTAGCAGGAATGAAGAAGGGAGAAAGTTGCTGGATTTTTGCAAGAGAAACGGTTTACTGCTAGGCAACTCCTGGTTCCGGAAGAAAGAAACCCACAAGGTAACGTGGTACAGCAGTGATTTAACAAAGAAATCTTTGGTAGATTACATGCTGTACGACTGGGAAATGAAGAGAAGTGTCAGAGATATAAAGGTAATACCATCAGAGGCCTTAGATAGCGACCACAGAATACTTGTAATGAACCTGGGAGTTGTTAAGGATAGCAAGAGGACAGAGTACCAGGAAAGGAGAATCAAAGTATGGAAACTCAAGGAAAAGGAAGTCAAGGAAGAATTCCAAAAGATAATAAGGGAAAGGATGGCAACAGACAATCCTAAAACAGGGGAAGAGGAATGGAAGCAATTCAAGAACACAATGGTGGAAGCTGCAGTGGCAATATGTGGAAGAACAAGCAACAGAAAGCGGTGTAAAGAGACACCATGGTGGAATGAGAGAGTAAAAGAAGCTGTGGGAAGGAAGAACAAGGCTTTCAGAGTGTGGTTCCAGGAAAGAACTGATCTGGCAAGGGAAGATTATAAGATAAAGAAGAAAGAAGCAAACAAGATTGTCGCAGAGGAGAGGAAGAAGTGGATGGTAAAGTGGATAGAGATGATGGAGGAAGACAGCAAAGGAAATAAGAAAGTACTTTATGGGATGGTCAAAAGTAAGAGAAGAGGTCTGCGAGAGGATGTGGTAATGAAGGACAAAAACGGAAATGAGGTACACAACAAAGAAACACTCAAGAGAGTGTGGAAAGAGTACTTGGAGGATTTGCTGAATCCAAATGGTCTTAGGGAGGAAGACAATGTATTGGAAGATGGAGAAGACAACACACGAATGGAAAAGGACCTGAATTGGAGAGAACTGGAGATGGCTATAGACAAGATGAAAGGAGGAAGGGCACCGGGTGTGGATGAAGTGAGTGTTGAAATGGTGAAGGCAGCAGGGGAGGTTGGGAAACAGTGGCTGTACCGTGCGATGAGGGTGATATGGAAGGAGAAAAAGACCCCAGAAGATTGGAAGAAAGGATTAATTGTCCCAATATTTAAGAAAGGAAGCAGAAAGGAGTGCAGAAATTACAGGGGAGTCACACTCATACCTCACTGTGCCAAGATATATGAAAAGATATTAGAAAGTAGAATACGAGCCAAAGTGGAGAGAAAATTGAGAGAGGAGCAGTATGGATTCAGACCTGGGAGATCAACAGTGGATCTCATATTTTCAGTGAGACAGCTCCAGGAACACCACTACGAATTTGGAGAGGTTCTGTTGATGGCCTTCCTGGACATCGAAAAGGCCTATGATAGTGTGTGTAGGGAGAAGGTTTGGAAAGCAATGGAAAACATGGGAGTGGAAAAAGGGACTGTAGGCAGAGTGAAGGAGATGTATTGTGGAAGTGTGAGTTGTGTGAAAGTTGGAGGGGAAAGAACAGACTGGTTCAGACAAATGAGTGGCCTGAAACAGGGTAGTGCGCTGTCACCCCTACTCTTTATTGTGGTTATGGACGAGGTAATGACACGGATAGCAGGAAAGATAGGAGAAGATAAGATGAAAGCAATGGTGTTTGCAGATGATCTCATGGTCTGGGTAAACAAGGAGATGGAAATTCAGGAGCAACTGAAGGCTTGGGAAGAAACAGTGGGAGAGTACGGATGGAAGTTCAACATCAGTAAATGTGAGATCCTGTTAACAACCAGGAAAATGGACAGACCAATGAGTGGGATAACACTTGGAGGTGGACAGCCGAAGAAGGTGGAAAGTCTCAAGTACTTGGGAAGTATAGTGGAGGAAAATGGGAGAAATGACAAAGAGATTACGGAACGTGGCAGACAGGCAGAAGCATTTCTGAGAAGCATTAGGAGCTTAGTGTGGAATAAAGATGTCCCACAAAAAAGCAAGGAAGTGTTATACAGAAGCTACTATATCCCGATACTGACCTATGCTTCAGAAACGTGGACAATGAAGAAAAGAGACATAAGCAGAATACAGGCAGGTGAAATGAAGTTCCTCCAAAGTAGGATCGGAGTAACAAGACGAGACAGAGTGAGGAATGAAAAGGTCAGGGAAATGGTGAAAGAGGAGCCCTTGCAAGGAGGGATTGAGACATCAAGACTGAGGTGGTATGGACACTTAAGGAGAATGGATGAGGGAGGATTCCCAGGAGGATACATGAGATGCAGATGCAGAAGAAACAACCAAGGGGAAGACCAAGATGTTGTTGCCTGTTAACATTTTTAAATGTCTCTGTAATTTGTCTCATTCAAGTGTTTTTATCACCACATCATCTTTTCATGATTATGTTCCATTTTCATCCATTCTTTTTACATGTTAGTTTTACCTTTTATCAATGTATTCTATGATTATACTGTTTTTTTTTTTTTTTTTTGGCTGATGAAGGGGCCATCATAATAGGCCCCGAAACATGTACCAAATGGTTTTAATATAGACCCATATATAAATTTTGTGTATTGATCAGGCGGATACCCCAATTTTATTATACTTTGCTAGGTGTTGATGCTGAATATAATACTGTTTGAGCAAGGAGGCTTCTAGCTTTTAGGATGAACATTATACAAAGAGTAACAGTCCATGTGCACTCTTCGTCAAGGAAAATGGATCAATACTAAATCTCTTGACTTTCTTTGCGTCGTTAACATGTTTCAGTGTTATCTATTGCCAGGTGGATTCAAAATACAGTGCTCTCTTGGTAATCCGGCAGATATCGGACCAGACCACTACCGGATTACCGACAACGCCGGATTACTGGAAAATAGGTTATGAATATTCCCGAATGGGAACATGATGTTAATTCCGTTTGAGCAGATGAATTATCAATTAATATGATAATATTGGTCCGGTTAACTCAAACATAAAATGCCAGCGTTTCGCCCCAGTGTGCCGTTGGGCTCGTCAGTTGGTACAGACACACCTCACCAATACGCGTGGCTAGCACATACTGAGAAGGCCATCACAAGACACAAAATACAAGTAGTATTGACGTCACGAGTGATGCCAATGTGCTACGGAAGTCAAGCTTCCTTTCATAAAACAAAAGCCTTACCTTGGCAAACCAATTAGGTTATGAATATTCCCGAATGGGAACATGATGTTAATTCCGTTTGAGCAGATGAATGATCAATTAATATGATAATATTGGTCCGGTTAACTCAAACATAAAATGCCAGCGTTTCGCCCCAGTGTGCCGTTGGGCTCGTCAGTTGGAACAGACACACCTCACCAATACTGGAAAATATCGAGAAAAACGCAGATATCATTTGAAAATCAGTTTTAATTTCATTGTACCGGTACTCTACAAAGTAAAAAAGTGTGAAAATACATCATAATTATATCTCACGTTATTCCTTGGAAGTAGACGGCTGGAAATATGCATCAATTGTGTATTGCTTTTTACAGTTGAGAGACACTCTGAGAACTTGTTCCTGTAACCTTCTTAAAACTAAGACATCGTTAGCAGAGACGCCATTTTCCTCCGCCCAGGCAATTGACGTGGCAGTTTTCTATGTCTGTCGTTTACTTTTTAAATTTTCATTCGTCTTAAAAAACGACTTTATTTTATCACTGTTTTTTCTTATGTCATGAAATGTAGCTCGACCAACACCGTATTCGTTAGCAACACTAGTTAACGTTTCGCCCTTTTCAAGCCACTTTAGGATTTCATGTTTATCTAACAAAGATAGAGTTTTATGTTTACGTTTTTCTGCACGGATGCCATCTTGAACACAACACAACTACAGTACAACTGTCCTACACTATACACCTGAGGGGGGCGTGCGTGAGTCATCGCTCTTGGCGCCAAAGCATTGTTTACTCAGACACTAGTCTTGTCGCTGCGTGAGAAACATTGTACAGTATTGGGGACGCATTATCAAATCAAGTGTTGAGCTCGTACTTGAATACAAAACTCCGGATTACCGGGAGTGCCGGAGAGTTGAGATGCCGGATTACAGAGGGAGTACTGTAGTGTTATGGGAAGAAACTAAATCTTGTGTTTAAGTACTGTATTTGAAATCTATATATATATAAAGCACAAAGTTTGTCTGTCTGTCTGTCTGTTATGTATACAAATCTACACCGTTTCACCGATCTGAACCAAAATTTGTATACTTACCCTTTGGAACCCTGCGGGTAACCCTGTCAACATTAAATTTCGGACAGACCACCCCATGCCCTGCATTTAGGCCCTTTTGCACAAATCTACACCGTTTCACCGATCTGAACCAAAAGTTGTATATTTAACCTTTGGAACCCTGCGAGTAACACTGTCCACTTGAAATTTCGGACAGACCACCCCATTCCCTGCATTTAGGCCCTTTGGTCCAAATCCACACCGTTTCACCGATCTCAACCAAAATTTGTATATTTACCCTTTGGAACCCTGCGAGTTACACTGACCACTTAAAATTTCGGACAGACCACCCCATTCCCTGCATATAGGCCCTTTGGTCCAAATCTACACCGTTTCACCGATCAGAACCAAAATTCGTATTCCTACCCTTTGGTGCCCTGCGAGTAACACTGTCTGCTTGAAATTTCGGACAGACCACGCCATTCCCTGCATTTAGGCCCTTTTTGCACAAATCTACACCGTTTCACCGATCTGAACCAAAATGTGTATACTTACCCTTTGGAACCCTGCGAGTAACACTGTCCACTTAAAATTTCGGACAGACCACCCCATTCCCTGCATTAGGCACTTTGGCACAAATCTACACCGTTTCACCGATAAGAACCAATATTCGGAAACTTACCCTTTGGTACCCAGCGAGTAACACTGCTTGAAATTGCGGACAGACCACTCCATTCCCTGCATTTAGGCCCTTTGTCCCAAATCTATACCGTTTCACCGATCTCAACCAAAATTTGTATATTTACCCTTTGGAACACTGCGACTAACACTGTCTGCTTGAAATTGCGGCGAGGCCACTCCATCCCTTGCATTTAGGCTGTTTGGCACAAATCGACACCGTTTCACCGATCTGACCCCAATTTTATATACTTACCCGTAGAACCCGACAAGTAACACTGTTCACTTTAAATTTCGGACAGACCACACTATTCCCTGCTTTTTGGCCCTTTGGCAGAAAACTACACCGTTTCACCGATCTCAACCAGATTTTACATAATTACCCTTTGGAACTCGACGAGTAACACTGTCCACTCGAAATTTCGGACAGACCACTCCATTTCACGCATTTAGGCCCTTTGGCACAAATCTACATCGTTCACCGATCGAAAGCAAAATGTGTATACCTACCCTTTGGAACCCGATGAGTAACCCGATGTTCCAAACAGACCCAGCCTGGGGCTGGAAACTGTACAAGATGATGATGATGATGATGAGTAACACTGTCCACTTTAAAATTTGGACAGGCCACTCCATTCCCTGCATTTTGGCCCTTGGCACAAAACTACACAGTTTCACCGATCTCAACCAGATTTTACATAATTACCGTTTGGAACTCGACGAGTAACACTGTTCACTCGAAATTTCGGATAGACCACTCCATTTCCCGCATTAAGGCCCTTTTGTACAAATCTACATCGTTCACCGATCGAAAACAAAGTATGTATACTTACTTACCCTTTGGAACCCGATGCGTAACACTGTCCACTTGAAATTTCTGACATAGGCCTACCACTCCATTCCCTGCATGTAGCTCAGGAATTCCTCGGGGTTGCCAGCTTCCTAACTCACCAGTCATTAGCCCTTGAGGGTGTACCAGAAGTGGTGGGTCTACACACACCCTGCCTCTTTGAGGGCCTTGAGTAGAAGACAGGAGATATTATGAAAAGGAAAAGAAGGCAGACCCCTCGAAGAATGAGGGTATCAGGAAAGATGAGACAAAGCCAATTAAGGCGGGAAATTGAAAGACTCCCTAGCCCTCGGATACCCTAATACAGTCTGGGTCGGAAGAGAACAAGAGTTGACCAAGGGAGGCCGACAGGAAAGAGAACTGAAATGAGCCCGGCACCAGGAAGTAGAAGCGATGCCAGACTCAGCTGGGGTTCCGTGGTCGCCAACCCACGTCCCACAAGTTGTGAGACCCTGGGGGGGGGGGTCAGTTGTGAGAATAGCTTGCTGATTCATCGCGAGGTGACTTGAGTGTACTTTCCAGAGCCCGCCGTGTTATCTCCTGCTGTCTATGCTGATGCCAGCACAGGGCCGTTGCGAAACAGTGAGTGATTCCCGGTCAATCTGTATAGGATGGGGAACCCCGAACGTGTGTCATCATATTTCGTCATCATCTGCGATCATCTCAGGTTCGTGCAGCTTGGACCTATATTCTTTGTCTTTGCCGAGCAGTACGCTCTTTCACTAGACGTATCCAGTACAGGCCAAAGCCAGAAGATAAGGTTGAGACTTTGGAAGACATCGAAGCTAGACACCTGAATTACCTATATCAGTTTTAAAATAGCACCATGTTCGTTTAGTAGTCATTTTTTCATTACCTTATTATTATCATCATAAGTGCAAATGACCTAGATGTTACGCGCATCATACCAATAATCACCGCCGCATAAAGTCTTTCTCGACTGTGATTTTTAAAATATTTATTTTTGGTTGGTTCTTAAGTTTAGGGGCTGCGACAACGCGGTCATGTAGCCCCGTGTACTTTGGGTGTGTGTAGAATCTGTCTGATAACCGGTGTTAATTGTGATGACTGTATTAGAGTGTGTTATCTGTTTTTTAATTTAAGTACAAACTGCAACTTAGAATTCTTCAAATAGTTCGTACTTTTGCCGCCAAGCGCCACCGTCAACGACTACTAGGCCAAGTTCGGAACTTAGCTACTAGACGCCACTGCAGTCGGCTCTTGGCAACGGACGTAGACATCTATGCGCGTTGTTTACCTATCCAATTTAGCTTCACACAGGTGTAATTAGTGGAAGGTTCTTTAACATGCCATAAATCTGACATGGGACCGCCGGCTTTACTTCCCCTCCGAAGAAAGGCATACTGACGGATTTTTAACGCTCTTAAAATATCCGACGGCTTCGGCCGGGTTTGAACCCGCTATCTTGGGCATAGAAGCTCAGCATGCTACCAAATACGCCACCGAAGCCGCCATATAGTTATTTTTATTACAGTACATTGTGTACATTATACGTTGAAGTGTCAATTCAATACCGGTAGTAGTTTCCCTTATCATCCTCATCATAAGAGCAAATGACCTACAGTAGATGTTACGCCCATTACACCATTAATCACCACACACAATAAGTCTTCCTCGCCTGTGAATTTTGAAATATGTATTTCTATTACGGTAGTTTGTAAGTTTGACGTGTCAATTCAACAGTATTTTTTATTATCATCCTTATCAAAAGGGCAAATGACCTAGATATTACTCCCTCATTGTCTTTGGGGGCAAATGCCTTAGATTTTAAGTCCAGTATATTTCTAACGAGACCTTAAAACATTATCATCATTCCACCGGGCGAAGCCGGGTACTACTGCTAGTATTCAATAAAAGTCACCTTTTAACAAATTGATGGACATTTCAATTTTTAATAATTGAATTATTATAACGGAATATCGCACAATGTACATACATAAAATTCCTAGTGTTGAGTACACAGGTCCAAAAGAGTTATTGTTCTTTTGACGCATATCTCCGCGTGATAGCGTTCACACTTTTTCCCGCACAATACACATATACAGTTTGCGTCTGGTTCATGGAACGCCCTCCTGTAGCACAGCTTGTGGTGGAATCCATGAACTGCGAAGCGTGTCATGGTATGGCGCAGTTCATAGCTTGAATCCATCCATTCTTGGTTGATCATGGCGTCAGTACGATAGAAATCTGGCCATATATTTTCTTTCTTCTCGTACAGCTCGTGAAGCAAGGCTTGATATTGAGGTGTAGAAGGCACTGCCACTCTCAGGCGTAGTTCCTCTATGTAGAACGGCTGTCGTGTGAGTTCGTATGTTAACCGCGATGGAGTGTTTTTGGCTACACATAGAATCTTTTTGAGGTATGTCGCTTTCACACTTTCCACCAAATCTAGATCACTCTTTGAGAGATGCTCCCAAATAATGTCTATTGCGTAAGTCATGATGGGAGAGATTTTGATGTGGAAAAGGGCTATGGCCGTCTCTAAGGACAGCTCACGAATACTTTTAATTTGGTTCATCGCCATGATCGCTGCAGATGCTCTTTCTCTAATGTGGTTTGTGAAAATTTTCCCATTCGTTTGCAGGGTCACGTCAAAATATTTGTAGGAGTTGACCCTAACAAGCTCCTTGTCCTGGTATTTGATGAGTGCTGCCGCAGGAGGCTTCCCTCCTCTGCGAAATGTCACCTGGACTGTTTTCTGTGCATTCAAACACAGGCTGTTCCTGTCCGCCCAGGTGATCAGTTTGTCAAACGCTTCTTGGAGCTGTAGGTACGATTGTGAAGCTAATGTCATGTCATCAGCATACATGTAAATGAAGACTTCCTTATTTGCTATGGTTTCGATAACGTCCCTTGTAGCGATATTGAAAAGCATTGGACTTAAGGGATCTCCTTGTAACACCCCAGTCGTCTGATGTATTGCCTCTGATCTTGAGAGGTCGTCATCAATGTAGACAAAGTTTCTTGACAGTATGGCCTGAATCATCTTGCTCAGGTAGTGCTCTCTACCTATAAGTTGATTTAGTTTCTCTAACAATTTAGACCGGTCCACTGAATCAAAAGCTTTGGCATAGTCAATGAACAGTACGTATAGCTTTCCTCTGGGGACGCGAAGAGCTTCGGTTATGTTTTCCATTAAGCACTGAATAGCCTGAATGGTTGAGCGCCCTTTCCGGAAGCCAAATTGCTCTTCAGGTATCATTGCGTTTGTCAAGGTCGTTAGTCTGCTCAGTAACAGGGTGGACAACACTTTGAGGCCGGCATTCTCTAGGGCTATTCCTCGATAAGAGTTAGGATCTTCAGTCCTGCCCTTGCCCTTATACAACAATTTGATAATGGAATATCTCCATTTCTCTGGTATCGTACCTTTCTGAAGGCACTGGTTGAATAAAGTTGTCCAGGCTTCTGTGAGGAGAGGACTGCTCTCTTTCAGGTGTTCGTTGAAGATGCCATCTGGGCCGCAGGCCTTGCCGCTTTTTGTACGTTTTATTGCCTCCTGGACTTCATCGGCTGTGAAAGGTTCTATTCCTACTGTGTCACTCGGTATGGAGAGGTCCATTAAGGGCATGTCCTTAGCCTGCAATATGGTCGTGAAGTGTGTTGTCCATCTGTCCATTGGTATTTCCCTCGAGAATTTGGGTATTCTCGGGTTAAGGGCCTTGTACGGGTTTTCCTTAGCTTGTTCCACCAGCGCCGCCTCCTGTGCCTTGATATACTTGACCCTCTCCTCCCGGAGTATTTCTTTATATGTCCTTTTCTTTGCTGCGTAATCCGCTCTTGATTCTTCTGTGCTGAACTTTAAGGTTTCATGTAGTGCTTCCAATGCTAATAATTGAATTGATAGTTGCTTTAAGGGATGAAACATTGAGGTTATCTGCCTCTCTTCACTGACATTTTCAAACACTTTAAACTGTCAATGCGGATTCAATAGTAATATTTACCCATAATGCCAAATATTTCTTCATGTTACTTTATTTGTGCAAAATCTCACCCCACACCATCTCACACATACTAAAAAATTGGTGTTACCTCCTTCAGTTTTAATGGTAGCTTGTAGACATTGGAACATACTGTATGGCAGGTCTCTGATCAAGTCATGTCCCATTAACTAGAGGAGTGTGTAAATCATTATATTCACTTAGAAAACCAACACCAAACACATTAGTTGATGCATCTGTAATGAGTATTCATGATGTAACTTTATTGAAATGATTCACTTTTCTTAAAGGGCAGTGCACAGTGGGTCAAAATCAAAATCTAGGAGGACAAAATTATTTATTTTCATAATTAAAAAATCAAAATTTATTACTTCTACAGCATTCTCATATAATTGCCGCTCACTATTCTGGGATATAAACGCATCTTAGTGAAAGTCTGTCACCACTGTTCAAGCAGTCTGAATTGGATGGTGAATGTAAGTGGCTGTGGTTTGGTTGTCTTGGTAGTTAGTGTGATGCTTTAAGATGGAACGTGCAGCTGAAGGTATGATCTTTGTAACGTGTTTCAGTTTTTAATGGGCGTAATTGTTACGTAATTTTAGCTATATTTGCATTATGTAATAATTAACTATGATTTTTGAAATTATATTTTCACTTAGATTTTTAGTATGTCGCGTCACTCTGCGTCACTTTCTACTTAATGTTAAAATGTAGATAAAGTCTTGTAGTTTACGCCTGTTATAAGATTTTTTGCAACTTACTTAGTTATTTTACGTTTTAGAAGATGCCGCGCAACTAGTTCTCACACGTTTACAACTGTTTGAAGCACTGGGTTCGATGATTATGTCAAAAGTGGAACTTTGTGACTTGGTTAAAAGTAAATTAGGGGTTGAAAATTGTTCCGAAGAGATAACTGAATGCTCTATCCAACTCCTAGTCAGAGACAATTTCTTGCATGTGTAGACGTAGCATAAAAAGTTCTTAACTGATGTTTATTATGAAGTAAACAAATTATATACGTTGCTTTCACTCTAAATTCATGATTAAAACGTAAAAATAATTTTGTCCTAGATTTCGATTTTGACACACTGTGCAGTGTGGGTAGACAGTAGAGCATTAAAATGGCTGATGCATATACTGTGGACAGGAAAAAGGGATAGAAACAACAACAAAAATTAAATAGTTGCTATGGCAGGCAGGTTTGGGTGGAGGAAGAGATAAAAGCGGGGGAAAAAGCTGGACACACCTCTGTTTTCACAGGTGTGTTCACACTGTCAATCCAATTAAAAGCTCTCCCCAATGACCTTGTTTAGTTGTTCCAGTCTCATTAGAATGCAACCTGTTATGTCCTGTTTTAAGAACTGATTGTTGCCTGCCCTCTTGATTAGGCCAGGAGGTTGAAACAAGTTTTTTGAGATGCTGTAGCATTGAACAGCTATTGATTGAAACAATGGTATGAATGTCTGCCTTTGATGATGGTAGTGTGTCCAGCTGTGGTGATTGATCTCCCTCCCTCATCTCTCCCTTTGCTCACCTTTGTCATTTTTATGTGTTTCTATTTCTTTTATCCTGTTCAGTCATCATTATGTGTATGTACCTTGTCATATTATCCTATTAAATTGTTACATGTATTGGTAATTATTCCCTCTGCTATTTTTTTCCATTCTGAATAGATAGAAGTAATAATAATATTTTAAGAAAACAATTTTTGAATTACAATTGGCATGATAATAACTGTCATGGGAACTATGTTATATCTTCCAAAATAGCCAAAATGTGGTTGGTTCCCTATATACAGTACTTTTGAAAATCTGATTTTATACAGTATGGAATGACACTGCTAGATTGTGTCTAGTGTGCATTGGTGGCTAGTTTGCAGCACAGACAAAAGCTGGAGGTTGTACCGCAAGTTGGATGAAATTTGAAGTTGAACAATGATCATACAGATCATGCCTACCATCTGTGTTGTACAATCCGGAGAAAACATCCAGCACCACTGGACAATGCTATAATCCTTCACAACAGCTCTCGCCGCAAGTCCTGTCGGGAACCTTTTGCAGTGGGAGGTCTTGGAACACCATGCTACTCACCTGATCTCATACTATGCTTCTTTGATTTCATTATGCAAGTGAAGAAGCTGGTGTTTGGGAAGTGGTTTACAAATTAGGAGTACATCATGACAGCGTTTCTACGAGAAGTGGTATGCGTAGCCGAATCTCACACAACTGATGGTATTCAATACCTTCGTCATCGTTGGCAAAGATCTGTGGAAGCCTTGGGGGAGTAATGCACTTTGTTTCTGTTTGTGCGTTATAAAACATTGTTCCTATTTACACATCTCTAAATTTCCCTTACCATCTGACTCCTGTACCCAAACACTATTTGGTGCAACCATTGCAGAGCCCATTCCAGTGACTCTTCATTGTTAATTTGTAGCTCTTCAGTCAGTCAACACGGATTGTGCCGAATGACTGGGCGGGGTACAAGATATAAATATATAACGACACTTCTGGAAAAAATTACATGTACTATATTAGATTATCACAAATAATGGGGCAGTTAAAACTGCATAGGCAACACTGAAAAAAGTATGGCTTCAAATCTATACCCTTCAGTGACTCTTCAATCACACGTAGTGAATTTCTGTTCCAGCTGTTTTATTGGCATATGAAATGATCCTCGTATATTACACCTTCCATTAATACGTGGGACATAAATGAATGGAAATAATACTTCCTCTTACACACAGAGCTTCTGATATTTGTACATTCAATTTAAAGATTGTAAAGTCTTCCAATGTCTTTACTCTGCAGCACAAGGACTTTCTTGACATGAAGAAGGTTATTCCAAATTGTTCCAAAGCCAAACAGAGTCAACTGTAAAATCTAGGTTGATATACTGTTATTCTAGTGAAATAGGAAAGGAGAAATACTAAGTCTGTGCGAATGGAGTATGAAGACTATGATGGACAAATCCTATGATCCTGGTTGCCTCTTCCATTCCACTTTAAAATGTTGGAAATGTCTATTTCCAGAATTTACACTCAATTGGACCTTCTAAGAATTTTGCTGTGCGGGGAAAGGCTATGCGAGGCTGGCCGTCTGGTTCTGCTTAGAGGTTTCCACGGTGCTTGGTGACTTGGCTCTGCTACATTGACCCATCAGGAATGCCATTAACTGTGCCACCAATTTACCTTCAATAAATACTTGCTGAGTTTTAACAAGAACTGGTCAAAAGCCTTTCAAATCCAGAGCAATAGTCTACTTGGGGACAATAGTGTGATATAAAAAACGCTGCCAATCATGAAGAACCTTTATCAAATGAGTGGTATAGGGTTTTTCCAGACCTAGAACAGGTTGACTTTTTTTTTTTTGTCAGGCATTTTATAGAATTTGAATGGCTTACTGCTGCTCATTCTAATTTATATGAGAGTATTACAAATATTTGATCTCATGAACATACTTTTGAGATATTCCATGTGTGACAGGCTACAGTATTTATCTCCTGATTTAGTGCCAGGTTTTCTTCCTGAAATTTTATTCTTTATAAATTCTGCATGAGATAGTATTTCTCTTCAAATATCAGAAATTCATGTCTGTCATCCTGAATTATCTTTTATCACAGATTTGCACTTGAAAGTCATATGTCTTTATTTTTCTAGCCATTTGCAGCCATTGATATTGGAACATCAATCATCACCACAGCTTTGTCATTTGGAAATTGTTATAATTGGCATTATTATTAATAGAATATATATTTTTTAAATTCCTGACCCTCTTGATTTGGGAATAAGAAGAGGTAGATTTATTATTATTATTATTATTATTATTATTATTATTATTATTATTATTAAGGAGACAAATGAAGGACAAGTAGTTTTCTAATTGATGGGGTTGCAAGGTAAGTGAATTCCTTTCAGTTGAAAGATACTTCTTTGTGGTTGGTTACTATTCCCTTATTGTATATCCTCATTTATTTTTAAGACCAAAATCCAAATTAATCTTTTAGACCTCTTCGTAAACTGTGGTATGTATGGAACCTTTGTTTCTGCTTTGCTTAATAATAATCGTAAGGCCATACAAGTATGCAGGATTCTGATGTGTTAAATTAATAGATTTAATTTTGTAAAACATAGAAACTCTTACTTTTCCACAAAATTATCCTTTGGTCCATATAAAAATTTTGATGCACCGATCAGCGCTACTACAATTAAGGAGTTCTTATATAATTATTTAAGTTCACATAAGGTGTTCTGTGTTGGTCACATGTTACTGTCATTCATACAGGAGCTCCGTGGTGTTTTTTCAGACATTGCCTTTGGTCTGTCATGCAGTCCAGGTCAGCTGCTAGATATCCATGGTACGCAGTACCATGTTTGCATGCTGTGTGGCAAGTCATATAAGCAACGCTTCACTTTGAATAGACACATGCGTTATGAGTGTGGTTTGGCCAAGAAAAGATTCCAATGTGAAATCTGCAAAAAGAAGTTCAACAGACCAGAATATGTTCGTCTGCACTGCATCAAATGTCACCCCTCCTACCTCACTGAAGAGCTTCATTGAAATCGAGAGGTATGGAAAGAAATGCCACTGTACTAAAGCAATTATTTTGTCAATTTGGTTTTGTTCATGCAGAACAAGATATTCCTGCTAGGGAAAACTGTTGGTACTTACATGTTGATGGAGCAAGCAATAATGTTTGGTTGAAAACCCATTGAATAACCTAAATATTACATTCCAGTGTCCTGTTTTTAAAAGTTAAATCATCCACGAATGAAGCCAAGCAACGTTCCATGATTCAACTGTGTAGCTCGCTGGTGTTTGCAGATCTAAGGTTCGAGATCTTTCACTGACAATGGCCATCCTGAATGTGGTTTTTCCTTTGTTCACTGTAGGCAAATGCAGGGATGTTACCTTATTTGAAGTTCCAGACCACCTACTTCAATCCTGGACCTTAATAAGTGTTATACACAGTCATGCCCATAACATTAGCCCGACACAGAAATGATGACCGAGATGTCCCAAACCCCTGATTGAAACAAGAATTAACTGGTCTCTTGATTGCTTTCTTAAGCTTTTAACATTGATATGTTTTAGGGCTGGGGTTTATTTGTGATTAGCGTGAACAGTTTGGTTACCAAGGCAACAAGTGTTCGTCATCTAGGCCTATCTATTCTAGTTCAGTAGAGACTTGGATAGCACTTGTTGAAGCGTGTTGCATCAACAAAATTTCCAACAACTAGTTACCATGGCAACAAGGTCTAGCGGACTTAGGTCCCAGTTGTTGAAGCGTGCATGATGCTAATAATACAATGTTTCTCAGTGTAGTGGAGGAACTTGAAATAAATTTCTTTCCGAAGAGTTGAATATGATACTACTGTAATTGGTTTCTCCTTCCTTTGGTATTTATTCTAAATATCTGGATTAAGATTTGAGCAAGCCTCCGTGGCTTAGGCGGCAGCACGCCGGCCTCTCACCGCTGGGTCCGTGGTTCAAATCCCGGTCACTCCATGTGAGATCTGTGCTGGACAAAACGGAGGCAGACAGGTTTTTCTCCGGGTACTCCAGTTTTCCCTGTCAAAATTTCATTCCAGCAACACTCGCCCCTATCATTTCATTTCATCTGTCATTCATTTAATCATTGCCCCAGAGGAGTGCGTCAGGCCTCGGCAGCCGGCACAGTTCATATCCTTGCCGCTAGATGGGGGCTTCATTCATTCCATTCCTGACCCGGTCGGAGACTGGAAACAGGCTGTGGATTTTCATTTTCATCTGGATTAAGATTTGAAAACTTATTGCTTGTCTGGATTGAGTTGCAATGTTTTAATTGCTTGATGTTATTTGTATGATAAATCATTGTTATACAATATTTCTAATGACATATATGTAGGAAAACCAGATAGACATAGAATCAGCCAATCATTGAACAAGAAAAGGAGGATAGAATTGCAGTAAAAGAAAAGCATAATGACAAGCAAGTGTGGGGCAGAGAGATAGAGAGAAATGAGGGAAAACAGCTGGCTGCACCACCATCTTCAAAGGTGGGCATTCACGCCATCTGTCGAATGCTATCGCCCTCAACAAGCTCTTTTCAACCTCTTGGACCGAATCCACACCTACATACCCAAGTACACGGGTACACTCCCAAGTGTTCTGTTTTCTCTCCTTCCCAACCCATCCACTTCAAGACAGAAAATCTCGTTGAAGAATGCCCCCCTGCTATGCTGGATTTTGAGCAACAGAAGAACTATATGTTGCCTACCCTCCTGATGAGACTGAGGGGTTGAGACAAGCTCGCTGGCGGGTATAATATTGCAGAACTACTGACTGGATTGATAGTGTGAATGTCCACCTGTGAAGATAGCAGTGTTACCGACTGTTGGTTTGCCCTAGTCCTTTTATGTGTTTATCCCTTTTTTTATCTCTTTCTCCACATGTAACTAACTGCCTGTCATTTTGTTAGTTTATCCATGTTTCTATCCTCCTCTTAGTTGCATTTCCTCATTATAGTTGTTCTGGTGTAGGTTTAATCTCACATGGAAGTATCAAAACAAGATAGAAAAGTCATAATCTATTTCAGGGATTCCAAGGGTGGAAAGTACATTGATCTGGATGGAAGGTCTCAGATTTGTTCCTTGGTAGCAGCATGAGTTTATATCTAAACCCAGCATTTCAGATTGCTCTATCAATTCAGCCTGTCAAATTAATACTCCTCTCTTTTTTTTTAAAGTTTCTTAACGGGGGAAAAAATTAAGACAATGGTTCGATGAAAATTAGATGATAAATTGTCATTTAATTTTGTTGTGGATTATGCTTTAACTCATTGGTCAAAGCATCTTCTGAAAATCTTTTAGCAATTCTCATAATATTGCTAAGTTCTCTCCAACACCAGCATATCTTATAGCTTTGTACAGTGAGTATTGTTGGGTTTCACCCTGGTTTACAACATTGGGCATATCAGCTGTCATTTTAAAGACTTTTTTCTGGTTTCTACTCGGATAGCAATGTTCCATTTCTCCAGGTTTTTAAATCGTTACAGTTATTGTTTCATTTTGAAGTTTGGGCTATTGTATTCACCATTCCCACATACTTCGATATGGTCTAATAACCTGGAAGTTCTTGGAAGACTGAGGAGCGATTTGGACCTATCTATTTGGAGTTGTCCTCATGAACACACAGTATGTACATGGAGCTCATGATCATGGTGTCCAAAATATGTGAATGGAATAAGACTTGATCCATTATGCTAGTTTAAATGTAAAAATACACATATCTGTTATAAAATTCTTATCAATCTTGATTGCTTTCAAGTTATTTAATTTAGGAACATTGAGGTTATGAGATCTGTGCACTTGTGGTTAAACATGCCTGATACCCAGTGGTTTAAAGGTAGGTACTTCATAGTGCTAGTGTGAGCGGCTCAATATTTTTTCATATCTTGATATTAGATGAAGATTGTTGTTTATAGGGCGGGACTTCAAGGTCATATGCCCCAACTCAATATAAGCTTAGGATATGTAGTCTGCTCTCTAGGGGCAAATGACCTTGCTGTTCTGCCCCTTAAAACGATTTGTAAAAGTTATTGTTACAATAAATCACTTCTCTTTTTTTTTTTTGGTGGTTAAATGTTTAAAAGTTTTCAGAATTGTCTGTGCAGATAAAAACCCTTGCTACCAATGATCAAAACCTGATCCTTCATAGATATAGAACAAACCAGAGAATGACTAGATAATACAGTCACATGTCACAGTATAGGGTGCCTGTTTTCTTCATCATGCTTGGTTTAATGCAAACATGGGGGCTCACTATTGTGCTTATTGATTGTGAGTATTGTCTGTGTGAGGTAGAGGTGGTGGACAATAGCATATCACAGTTTGAGTCAAATAGAGAATGATGCAACTAGCATCCTGCCATGGCCCAGAAATGTGTAGTGTTGTATCTACCACGAAAATCCTATGACATCAAGTCATAAGATTTTGGCAAAATTTCAATGAAAGCAAGTTTTGTTCGATCTGGTTGTTCAATGTTTTATGTCACTACATCTCGTGTACTGTAGATACAAATTCTAGAGATGGAAGGGTGGACTTGTGTCTTCCAATATGATTTAGGAAATCTTTTTGAATATTGAGTTTTAAAATAATAACTGGAATATATATTGTGTGTTTCTCATAGTTCCTACATAATTCACATCAATGCATATGTTTGCTTTGTGATGTTCGAATTTTTCTTTTCATTGTCAGGTGATGAATATATTTTTATCCCCTTACTGTGTGCTACTGTGTCATATTCATTCATCAGTCAACAGTCCTATGATGATTATCAGGCTCTAGCCTTATTTTAAATGTTTGAAAGTCTTTTTCAAGTTTTATGTGCTATAGAGTTGATGTTTATTTTTTCTATAATAATGTTGCTGATTTTTACTTTCGTATTTGGGTATTTGTGAGCTTCAATATATGCCTGGTTGGCTTCATTATGTATATCTATGATTTTCGTCATGATCACCGTTTTTACCGGTATTGAAATTTATATCTATAATTATAATATCCACTTTTCAATACGGACACATGGTTTTTTTTTCCAAATTTCTTGAGTGTCAGTGTAGTATAGTAAAACTCTTATAGAATCATTAAAAGCTCCTACCCTAGTCTGACTAAATTTATCTTTGTATATACAGTATTTGGAATGTTAATTATATTGGCTACACTTGATATTAAATAATTTTTATACATTTTGAGTTGAATTTACTTCACTGATGATGCTAAAAAATATTGTTTCCCGTGTTTGACCCCTCCAAATCCATAGCTTAATTTGATTCTGGTTGTGATAACCATTGTTTCCAGGATTATGTGAACACAATAAATTGGTGGAGGATACTGGATTTATAAGTCTCCTGCATCATTTTTCAGCTGGTGGACCTTTATCGTGTGTTGTTAAATTGGAGTTGTAAGTGATTGTTGATTGTTGCTGTTTGTTGGCAGGCTTGGCCCTAGCCTGGGCACTCGTCTCAAAGCAGAAGTTGACTACTAGCTCAGGTCTGAACACGTGTCCGCGTTGTGGGCGAACCTACAAGCAAGTCAGCAGCCTCAACAGGCATCTGCGCTACGAGTGCGGAGTAGCAGAAAAGCAACAGGAGTGTCATTTTTGTGGCAAAAGATATTACAGACCAGATACGCTTTTAGAACACTTAAGCAATTGTCGAGGAAAATTTCTTTTCCAGAGTTGAAAAAAGTAATATCTGTTTTTATTGTTAAAATCCCTTGACAGTTGCTACTGTGCATCATCAGTGGTGTAATTTTGCAAAACTATGATCCCCTATTCTTTCCTGTTATATGTCAAGAGATAAGTAAATTGTTATCGAGCTAGTGGTGTTACCTTAGTGGTATGGAATCCACTGGAGCAAAGGATAATGCTTGAAGAAAACCTGATTATTGTTCCGTCTGTAATCCCGATCCATTGATTAGCAAACCTACTACAGAACAAATAAAAAAAAAAATTAAAAAAATGTTGTACGTCCAGAAAGAAAATTCCGTTTGGTAATGAAAAAAGCAAGTACAGATACATCAAACTATTTATTGCAAAACAAACTGCAAATAGCTCCCACCATTTTGGAGGCACTTGCCATAGCGTGGCACAAGTTTTTGTATGTCTTCTTCATAAATCGTGCACTTGATCACGTCCTTCTTTGAACTGTCCCATCTCCTTAATATTAACTTACTTATCGCATTTTCTCCGTACACCTCACAAATCTGTTGATTAAAGTCGGCTGGTTTAGAGTTCTTCGCTTTCAGAAAATGAATGTCAGATCTAATCTCACATGCGGTGGGATTTTTATTCAACTTCGCCATTCTAACCGAGCACTATAAAGCATAAACTAAAGATGGCGATCTCTGTTGTTGCTTATTTTAGGGGGTGCAACATTGTTGTCATATAACCCGGTGTATTTGGGTGAGTATGGAATTCGTTTGATAACCTGTGTTATTGTGATGACTGTACTAGTTTGTGTATTTGTAAATTGGGGATAGGATTGGGAAGGAGGTGGCCATGGCCTTAAGCTAGGAACCATCCCAGCATTTGCCTGGAGTGGGAATGGGTACCCACGGAAAACCACTTCCAGGATGTCTGGAGTGGGAATTGAACGAACCCTCCTCTGGTCAGTTGGTTAGTTTTGCCTCACAAGGCTGAGTGTACCCCGTTCCGGCCCTCGTAACATAATTAAAATTTCTTGACAGAGCCGGGAATCAAACCCGGACTTCTGGGGCTACAGACAAGAACGCTAGCCGCTACACCTCGAGGGTTACAGTGATCTCAAAATGGAATCATCTCCTTCTCCTTGACTCAGCTTCTATACTCTGATTTACAAGAGATGAACGGTGAAAGCTGTCATCCACTTGTATGGTGAGGTGAGGAGTGGAGACGAGAGCAGTGTTGCAATGTATGCCGACACAGCAGTGAGCACATGGTTTGACTCAGTGTTCTACTGTGCCTTGACTCGTCACTGTCATTAGACCACCAGGCAGGGGGGCTAACTTCCCCGAGTATTTGTGTCTTCCTGCAAGCCTCTTGGAATGTTTTGAGTTATGATCTGCCTCAATGGCAACGCAGCATTTCCCCTCGTGCTAGCTTTGACTTCTGTCAGCGATCATTGTTAGTAATACAGAGTATACACACCTGTGCCGAACTGTGATGCAGCAATGCCATGGCTATGTATAAAACCGGAACTTACTTTCTGGAGCTGCCTTGGGTTTCAGTCGGCACGTACAGTTCACTCCTCCATTTTCTGATGCTGGGCCTGTATACCATACAGTCTGCGAGCCTCAAAGTTTGATGCATACATGTTGATATGCAAATTGCCAGTCGCGCAGTGAGCAGACAGTTGTGTATAAGCCATGAGCTGTGTGCTTCACTGTTGACCAGCAGCACCTCCAGTGGGCTGTGACTAGCCTACTACTCTCACTTCAGTGCGCAAGCTCTCAAGGACACCAGCAGAAATTGGTGGAATAAACTATATCTTACTCTCAGCAGACTGTTTTTTTTTTTTTTTTTAATATTATGTTAGTTCTCTATTGGGCAGTTGTGTATTTACTGGTAGTACCAAGGAAGTGAAATATTTGAAGACATTTACCAGTAAATGAACTGCTTTTCAGTCGGTCAACACGTTAATGTGCCCAATTAAATTGGCTGGGCAGTAAATTACAAGGATTATACACTTCTTTTATTATATATTTTTTAAAAGGGGATTAATTGGATCCCCTCTATTTTAATAAAATATTTAATAAAATAGATTTAATTTATCTCGGACTCGGCTATATTTTTTTAAAGGGTTTTATTTAAAACCATTTTCTAGTGTTAGCCCCTTTCAAGAAGTGCATAATAATTTTAATTATGCAGCCAATGGCCATTTATTTTATTTTATTTTATTTTCAGAACGGTTCAGGGAAGGGATTTTGGAAGGAAACCGGTCGTGGAGCTATTAAAAGGAACCGTCCCGGCATTTGCTGGTGGTGAAAATAGGA
Organism: Meconema thalassinum; assembly: GCA_946902985.2. Classification (NCBI taxonomy): domain Eukaryota; kingdom Metazoa; phylum Arthropoda; class Insecta; order Orthoptera; family Tettigoniidae; genus Meconema; species Meconema thalassinum. The sequence goes on from OX336390.1 coordinate 69,608,482, forward strand.
AACCATGAAAACCATTTTCAGGATGGCCGAGGTGGGATTTAAAGTCACGCTCTCCCGATGCCAGTAGCTCTCTCAGCCACTGTGGCCAGTTACAACAAGTGTATAATTAGTCTATTCTGAAGGAGCTAAGGATTGCTCCTAAATCACGCTTACTACTAAACATCCAAAGGCAAATGTTGAAATTTTTCGGCCATGTCATCCGGCGAGATGGCATTGAGAAGTGTACCATCCAGGGTAAAGTTGAAGGAAAACGGCTGAGGGGATGTGCCCCGAACCGGTACCTTGACCTGATAAAGGGTCTGACTAATCTGCCACTTCATAAATTAATGCACACAGCAGAAGACCGCGGTGTATGGTGGGGTATTGTTAAAATAATTGCATGAAGGGTCACGACGTTCGAAATCGAACTACAACCTATGAGAAGAAGAAGGTGTGAGTAGATAAGTTTTACTCATCTCGCAATTTAATTTCTAACGTTAACAGGTTCACCAGCTGAAAACATACTAGTGAAATATTGATTGATCAAATGCTTGGCTTGCAATGTCGTCATGATCAGCCCCAAGCAACTAGTTGTGTTTTGAATCTGTCTGACAACCTTTGTTTGTGCGTGCTACTGAGAGGCTAGATTTGGAAGGAGTTAGATACCATCCCAGCACTTTCCTCGATTAAGAGTAGGAGAACATGGGAAATCTTCTAGAATGGCTTGAGGTGGGAACTGTACCACTTCTTTTCAGCCATGAGACTCCATTGTAACCCTTAGACCAGGTCTAGGTAAATTTAGATTAAAACAGTGGTCTATGGGCTTTTTTTAGGTAGATTTCATTAGAAAGCTAACTATTGCAATGGGTACCATGTTTCGACTTCCGGAAAATTTCGACATATCTTTGCGTTTCACATCCCCCAGACCCCAAAACCACCGTCAGTTCAAAAGTTTATATATAATTTATGTATATATGTATGTATGTATTGGTCGAAGGGGGTGAAAATGGGGGGATTTTTTCGAAAAAGTGAAATATCGCTATAACTCTCTTAATAAGTGAAATCTAGAATCCATTCATAGTTCATACTATGTATCGGATAAGTGCCAAAAATTTATGTTTAAAAAGTTTTTGATAGCACCAACAATTGACCAAAGGGGTGGAAAAAAGTGGAGTTTTCGGGAAACATTTATCATATCTCTCTTAACCCATGAACGCCCGAATTAATACTTTTTGAAAATTTTGCTTTTTTATTAATAAGTCATACCTTAGGGTGTTATTGAGCTGCTCAAACCATATTTTACGAAGTTGGCATCGTAAGTTCCGGAAATACAGGGCTTGTGTTGTCAAAACCCTTACTGCATATTCTGAATGGTGATTTATAAATACAATAATTTACCAATTTCATATTTGTTGCTAATTACTTATCTTGATAATATTACACTTAAAAAAAGCACTGAGCAAGTATTTTGACACCTTTGAACCTTCGATCATATAGTCTAGTGACTAGTTACATGGTGTGGAACGGCAAGAAGCATGATAATATGCATGGTCCCACATCACATTTACAATATGTAGTGCAGACATTGCTTACACACAATTCATCGGCACACCGCCTCCGCTTATGTCCTAGGACGTTGATGACCAGAAGTTTGCGTCCATCTTATCACAAATCTTCAATGTCGCGGCTCTGTACTGCACGTGCTGTTGAGAGCCACCTGGCTCTACGTGGTTCTACACCATACGGTTTCACGTAGAATTGCGCCACTTCCCACTTTAACTCCAGTTGAGTTGTCCTTTACCGTTACATAGTAATAAGGTACCATGCGTTTTGGAGACTCTCGTCAAGATGCCAAGAAAATATGGCCCACCACCACTTTTTGTTTCTTATTGACAGGTGATATCAGTTCACATTTTCAACCATTAAGTTCGTTTCCCCATAAATTTGTTATAGGTGCCGATCAGGAGAGGACGTGGGTTTGTAACTATAGTACTTTTCATCCCGAGAGAATCTTGCGACATTGTCGAGGGGGAAAAACAGAGAGAGTCGTGGAGGCAACAGTTACTGTGCTGTTTTCATGCCAGCAAGCAATAATCATGTCGTCATTACTCCATTTCCCCTTCCTCCAATATTTCTGCCAAGGTTAGACTTCTAAATAATGATTATGTTATTGGATTTACATCCCTTTTAAGAGCTCTGGCAGGGTTGCCGGAATTTTGACCCAAAGGGGATCTTTAACGTGCCAGTAAATCTACTGACATGACTCCCTCGCATTTTTGTACCCTGAAATGCCAGCTGACTGCACCAGGATTCGATCCTGCAAGCTTGGACACAGCAAGAGAGAACGTTGCTGCTGAGCCACGCGGCCAGTCTAGACCTCTGAAATATCGAAATAATTCAAGCATTGTATTTTCTGAAACACTGCCTGCAGCCAGATATCTCGGCAAAGGTATGGTCTTGAATACGGTACTGGCAAAACAAAATATGCTACGGTGACATAAAACATATTATATCAAGTCATGCACTGTTAAAAAAGCTGTATATGGAAAAACGTTTTGTGTATAAATGCATGAAACGTATTCTAACTCATTTCATATGAATGTGCTACAGAAAATATCTTGCCTTACCACTAACCCTGTATCCGCCTAGCGTTACCATATGGTAATGCTGGGAAAATTAGTCCCGGGCATGAGCCGGTGTAAAGTTACACGTAAGATATGTTACTGAATTATAAATTAGTTATGTTTACTACCATAATCCTGAAGACAAAGTAAACTATCTCCATTTCACGCAATAATTTAGCATTGCGGCATGCCATCACGACGTGAGAAACAAACCTCGAAATGCACACGATTGTTGCGACATCACCCAAGACATTCCCTAGCGACTAGTGGGCGGGAAATGAATAAATAGACCTTCCATGATCATATAAGTGCAAAGTTCGAATATCTTTAACTGGCAAAGTTCCTGTAGAGCAATAAATGCAATGATCGGTACTGCGTTACCATATGGTAACGCTAGGCGTTTATGGGTTAATAGGCACAATATCAAAACCTTACAAAATGGACAATATTCCCCTAATAATTACCTAAAACTTTTGTCTGAAATAATTTTTGATATGACCCACCATTACGCCAAGGGATGAGAAAAATGATTTCGGAATTATAAGAAACTGCCAAGAGCCATCAGAGATTACCATGACAACGCTTCTAAATTGATGAGGGATGAGCTATCAGAGGTTGCCATGACAACGCCATTGCACGAGATCACATTCGGTTTTGCATCTGACTCTGTGGGAAGAGGCTTCGGTGATGTAACTGGTAGCATGCTAAATTTCTATGCCCAAGGTCGCGGATTCAAAGCCGGCCGAAGTCGTTGGAATTTCTAAGAGCACTAAAACTCTCTCAGTATGCTTTCCTTCGGAGGGGAAGTTCCAACGTCCGTTGCTAGTTGCTGGTTGTGGTGGCATCTCGTTGCCAAGTTCACAGCTAGGTGTCATTGACGGTAGTATTTGGTTCCAAAATTAGGAACTACTACTTGAAATTGACCGTCTGCAGTCCTTACCTGAATTACAGACTAATACAGTCATTACAATTAACAACGTTTATCCGACAGATTCTACACACTCCTAAAGTACTCAGGGTTACATGACCGCGTTGTCGCAGTCCCTAAACTGAGGAACTAACCAACATCTTTGCGGGAGGTAAAATTTTGCGTGAAGAAGTAACAGACCATTAGATAGTTACACATCAATTCCAAACCTTGCATAAGGACAGTGTGACCACAAGTTTAAAAATGGACCTCAAATGACAAGAAGGTTACTGTCTCCATAAGAAACAGTAAAAATATGCATAGAAAGACGAAAAAAAAAAGTTAATTAAGCTCCAATTTTAAAAATACTTTCTCGCAATAAATGAGGTGTGATCCTTCTACGAAAACCTGCATATTTTGCCTATTATATAGCCTATCCCCTAGTTTGCCAGGTGAAATCTACCTCCGCCTTCCGGCGTGCCGAGAGGAATTTTTTCTGTGGCTTATGGTTGAAGTATATTTGTGTAAATTCCCTATGTAATTGCTAGATTTACATGTAGAGTGGTCTAAAGAGAAAGTGATGCTTGAATTCTATTCAAAATACATTGCGAGGGATTACCCTTGAGATATTTGAGCTTATGCCCTAAAATGGTTTACTCTCACAAAGTGTATATCGTCGTTGAACTTGCAATACCACGTATCTAACAATGCTCTTCTTTTCCGTATGATTGGTCACTCCTTCCAGCCGTATGTGGATATGCGGTCCAACAGAACAATTCACATAGGGTTCATTTTCCTGTGTAGAGGCATAAAGGAAAATGGGCTTAAATTTATTGTACTGTAGAAATGTATATTTTCAGGGGCTGTGACATTGGGGTCATGTAGCCCGGTGTATTTAGTTGTGTGTGTGCATGTGGAATTAGTGTGATAACCTGTGTTATTGTGATGGCTGTACTAGTGTGTGTGTGTGTGTTGTAAATTGGGGATAGGATTGTGAAGGGGGTGGCCATGGCCTTAAGATAGGAACCATCCCCGGCATTTGCCTGGAGTAGAAGTGGGAAGTAGGTGTTTCCTTATTACAGTTACTGGAAAGTAACTTCTTCCACAATACGATGCATGACGTGGTATCATTGCAGAATGAGACGTTTATCGAAGCAACAGTCTCGTTCCTGTAGAAGCAAAACTATGTGCTATACAATAAGCAACTCAATGCACAGAAGAGATCTCTCTCTCTTGGTGCACTCATGAGCTCCTCTAGTTGTTTTTAATTAATTTTGGTGACAGGGACATCTTGGTTATCAGCTCCATGTACTTTGGGTGTGTGCTAGTTTTGTCTGGTAACCTGCATTTCTTTTGTGACTATTAGTGTGTGTAACTGTGATTAATTGAGCAAGGGCATGGGGAAGATGAGTTAAATCACTGTTCTAGAGGGATGGAGTGTGGAAATAAACACTCAAGATGGCAGCTGTTATAGCTGGGATTCGAACCATCAACCTTCTCAAGTGAAGATGTTGGTGTGGCTTGTATGTATTTGCAGCAAAAGGCAAAAGAGAAAGAAAAGAAGGAACTGAATGCACCCATGTAATATCTGAATTATTAAACACCGTTCAGAATTGGTTTCCAATTGACTCAGGATGGAAGAGAAATTTCATGAATTCTATAGGATAATTCCAAATATATTTCATTGTTTGGAGAATGCGGTTTCAGAACACTTGCAGACTTTTAACACAAACTTATGATGATTGTAGGAGTCCTCTAAATTATATAATAATATCGTATGGCCTCGGGTGCCAGGTGCAAGCTTTGTTATTTGACTCCCAGAGGGCAGCTTGCATGCCAAATTTTGTAATTCCTTGGAATGCTATGAAAGTCAAGGAGGATACGGTATATATCTAAGCTCCTTGACACTATAGCGCTTTCTAGTGGAGAAAGGAGGAACTTTGTGCTGGCGAAAATCCCGAGATTAATTTTGCCAGTATGAACACGGCCTACTGAATTCAAATGGGTTCTTTAACATGCCAAAAACGCATGACATGCTTCCCGTGATTTTTGTCGCCTTTCAAAAATCACTTACCATGGCCAGGAGCGAACCTGTAAGCTTGGGGTTGGTAGTCCAACACGATAACCACTCACTCACCGTGGCAAGAAACCATACTTTATTATTCCCCTAAAGAAAGGTTGAATGAAAGCAGTGGAGATATATCCTCATTTTTTTGTTCCTGCCACGATTTTCTTCCACCATATAGGCTAGTCCAGAAATGATTGCAGAAAGCGTTCATGCCTCCTCAAAAGATACATATGTCGTTGTTGAGTTGCTATCGTACCATTGTGCACATGAATATAATTTCCGTGTTTCCCTGCAATAAATATCTGTTGTGTTGCTTATCATACCATCTGTCGCATTGTGCTAGTGTGCAGTCTGCCTTAGGGGTCAAATTATAAAGATTTCATTGCATTTAAATTGCTTTATGGCAGACTTCACTGCAATGCCGAAAAGTCATCTGTTTGTCTTTGCCCTGCACCCACCCACTTCACTGTGTGCACGATGTAAGCAAACTGTGTTGTTGTAGTTGAGTGACTATGAATTATAAAGTTTCTAATCAATTTTTATTCCATCAAGAGTATATTTTTCTTAATTGGGTTTTATAGTTTGCATTTTCTATATTTATTTCCCTTTATAATCTGATTTTCAATGATTGGTAGCTCCACAAATTAAACATGTTTTTCTTGTGAGTTGCATTACAGAAAATATGCACTTCCCCATTCACCATTAAATTATCATTTTTGGTAGAATACCTTCTATGTAAGGAAGTTGTTCTACTCCACTCTTTTCCTTACAGCTGGTATCCAGTCCCTTGCAGTTTATAGGTTGGTTGGTTAGTTGGTTTAGGGGCTGCGACAATGTGGTCATGTAGCCCCATGTACTTGGGGTGTGTGTAGAATCTGTCTGATAACCGGTATTAATTGTGATGGCTGTATTGGTATGTGTTATCTGTAATTCATATAAGGACTGCAGATGATCAATTTTCAAGTAGTTCCTACTTTTGCTACCAAATGCTACCATCAACGACACCTAGCTTCGAGCTTGGCTCCTTGATGTCACCACATCCGACACATGGCGACGAACGTTGGAACCTACAAATTTGGCTTCACATAATTGTAGTTAGTGGAAGGTTCTTTTACATGCCATAAATGTGACGTGGGCCCGCCGGCTTTACTTCCCCTCCGAAGGAAGGCATACTGAGGGATTTTTAATGCTCTTAAAAAATTCGACGTCTTTGGCCGGGTTTGAACCCACGATCTTGGGCATAGAAGCTCAGCATGGTACCAACTATGCCGCCGCAGTTTTTGTAGGGATTTTATCCTAATATACAGGGAGTGCAATTTACTGTGTCAGAGGTAAAAAAAAAAGAATTATAGTAAATTTTACTCTTTGTGCAGCTGGACAGTATTTCTGTATTCAGCTAGGTGATGACGATGATAATTGTTGTTTTAAGGGGCCTAACATCTAGGTTATCGGCCCCTAATGGTTTGTGTGATCGTGAAGATGATAATGAAATGTAAACTATAACTAAAACTAACTACTAACTTATATACTAGAAGAAGAAATGGAAAACAAAAGGAGAATAAGGAAAATAAAAGACAGGAGGAAAATAAATGCCCTCGACCCTCGAAGAATGCGGAGTGAGGGACTTGGAAAGAAGGAGAGCCATGAAAGGCAGTTAGGAAAGGGAAATAGGAGAGGGTCCGCCCCACAGGTAAGGGAAAAAAGGGGGAAACCGGACCCAGCTCAGGAATCCCTCGGGTTCGCCAACTCACGAGCCGTGAGCCCCTGAGGGTGTAGCAATATCTAGGGTGCACCAGAAGTGGTGGGGCTACATACACCCGGCCTCCTTGAGGGCCTTGAGCAGAAGGCAGTAGATAACAGGAAAAGAAAAGAAGGCTGACCCCTCGCACAAGGAGGGTATCAGAAAAGATAAGACAAGGGCCAATTAAGGCGGGAAAGGAAGAGACTCCCTAGGCCTCGGATACTCTAATACCGTTTGGGTCGGAAGAGAACAAGAGTTGACCAAGTGAGGTCGACAGGAAAGAAGACGGAGAGGAGCCGGCACAAGTAAGTGGAAGCAATGCCGGACTCAGCTGGGGCCCCGTGGTCGCTTACCCACGTCCCACTAGACGAGAGCCCCTAGGGGGTATTCAGCTAGGGGTTGGTAATTATCCATAAGGAAACAAATTGGCCGAGACAAGCTTTCTCACATTAGGGGCAATCTACCGACAATGACAAAATGTAACATTACCAGTACTTTCTTTCTTTTTTTAGTGTATGATCCATTCTGTGTTGTGCTGATAGTGCCAGGCAGACTGACAGTAGTATACCAGTACCACACTGCCAAGAGTCCGGTTGCACAAGCACATTCTGCACCTTCTCACTGTGTTGTGCTGATAGTGCCAGGCAGACTGACAGTAGTATACCAGTACCACACTGCCAAGAGTCCGGTTGCACAAGCACATTCTGCACCTACTCACTGTGTTGTGCTGATAGTGCCAGGCAGACTGACAGTAGTATACCAGTACCACACTGCCAAGAGTCCGGTTGCACAAGCACATTCTGCACCTACTCACTGTGTTGTGCTGATAGTGCCAGGCAGGCTGACAGTAGTATACCAGTACCACACTGCCAAGAGTCCGGTTGCACAAGCACATTCTGCACCTACTCACTGTGTTGTGCTGATAGTGCCAGGTGGACTGACAGTAGTATACCAGTACCACACTGCCAAGAGTCCGGTTGCACAAGCACATTCTGCACCTACTCACTGTGTTGTGCTGATAGTGCCAGGCAGACTGACAGTAGTATACCAGTACCACACTGCCAAGAGTCCGGTTGCACAAGCACATTCTGCACCTACTCACTGTGTTGTGCTGATAGTGCCAGGTGGACTGACAGTAGTATACCAGTACCACACTGCCAAGAGTCCGGTTGCACAAGCACATTCTGCACCTACTCACTGTGTTGTGCTGATAGTGCCAGGCAGACTGACAGTAGTATACCAGTACCACACTGCCAAGAGTCCGGTTGCACAAGCACATTCTGCACCTACTCACTGTGTTGTGCTGATAGTGCCAGGCAGACTGACAGTAGTATACCAGTACCATACTGCCAAGAGTCCGGTTGCACAAGCACATTCTGCACCTACTCACTGTGTTGTGCTGGTAGTGCCAGGCAGACTGACAGTAGTATACCAGTACCACACTGCCAAGAGTCCGGTTGCACAAGCACATTCTGCACCTACTCACTGTGTTGTGCTGGTAGTGCCAGGCAGACTGACAGTAGTATACCAGTACCACACTGCACATTGCTGCAATATGCAGTTCTTTGCACTAATGCAAACTCTATGGTATAAGGATATAAGGAATGTATGTAAGGTTTCGTTATGTCCAAGGCTGTGGTTGAGCCCATTTGCAAACAGAACAGAAATCAAGGTATGTCTTCAAGCAGTAAATTGGTCACTTATTGAAAATGAAACTGAAGTATTTTGGAGGATAGTTAAACCTCTTGCGGATATCAAAAGGAGTTCATAAATAATTGTGGAGAGCTGCCAAAGAGAGAGTTGTTTTTATAATATTATGTGATTAAGATAATAAACTCTATTATATTCGGTACACCACATCATACTGTTACCTAACCCATTCAGCAAGCTACCAAGCTTCACAACTACTTTCACTGCCGCTTGGCAGCTTCATCAGGTGTGTTGGTCTGTTTCACAGCCTTGTCATCACTGTCTTACTCAACACTGCAGTGTGGTGGTCATGGTTTGCTCCTGGAGATGCCCTCTGATGGTATACTATTGCTGTATTTTGCACCAGCATATGAATAATTGTTTTCTTGATCTCAGAATAGATTACCAAATGTCACTTAAGTGATACCCATCGTCCCTCTTCATACTGTAATACTACAGCTTCATTTACAATGCGTGTCGAGTAGCTGAATTCGATCTTCAGTACTTAAACAATGTTTTAAGTTGATAGGGGGCCATGAGACAAAGCCAGCAGTCACAGAGCTCAGTCGTAATTGATTCCCTGATTAAGCTGCCATTGGGAAGTGAAATAGGCTGTGAAACTTATACTGTAGATATAGTTACAATATGATCTTATGTACCAAATATACTAGTGTTCATTATGAGGAGGGTCGTAATGTTTTATGAATTACAATTTTAACATGAATTTCCTGAAGCAATCCTGGTTATTTTTGCTGCAAGATGAAGCTAATCCCACCTCCAAAGCCAAAAACCTATGCCGAAGTGATAGTGTTGGAAGATATGAGGTTCAAATTGCAGTATCAATAGCAACTATCTTGAGAGTGTGATTTATAAACTCCTAGAAAATTAAGATGGTAGGCATACATTATTTCAAGTCCCAGGATACCTATCTCACCCATAGACCTAACTAATAATATATATCTCCATAAATAAATAAAGTAAGCTTTCTGTCTGAACATTTCGAATTTTTGGCTAAAACTTTTTATTTATCCAGGATGAGGTGAATAATGACCTTCGGTTTGATTTTTGTCTGTTTGCCTGTTTGTAATGGATTTGTCGTCGAAGCTACTGGAGCGAATTACATGAAAATTTGTATGTAAATAGAAAGCACCCCTAAAATGAAACTGGGCTACGCATTATGTAACACAATGGGGTGAAAGGGTTAACAGGAAGCCTCAAACCCTGGCAGTAAAACAATTGTGTAATCTCATGTACTGTCAGGTGACAAGTGGCTTGGTGATTACTCATTTGCTGATCTCAGAATATCGCAAGGTGACATGTCCGGACAAGGATGTCACAACACAGTTCTAAATTTGTCCAGATAAGTAAGATATTTATAAAATTTCTTATCACTTCCTCCCCTCAATGACGAACTACCTTTGATGGGACGGGCTCATGACTCTACCCGTCTGTCAGAATATTTTGACATGAGAAGGTGAGATAGATGTGAAATACAAGTACATGTATCCCAATGATGCACATTACCGTACTTCTTTCTGTTTCTCAGCTGGTGTGGGTCAGCAGCAAAGGGTTGGTCGTGAAACTAAACTTGAACTCGGCTGCTGGTTTGAATCCTACCACCGGCATGGATGTGTATTTGTTGCCTTTAATTGTAAGCACATTCAATTTGTATAATACAATGTTACATTACTGTACAAACATCTTTCTTTGTCATAATAATAATAATATCGTATGGCCTCGGGTTCCGGGTGCAAGCTTTGTAATTTTATACCCAGAGGGTAGCTTGCATGTCTAATTTCGTTGTTCCTTGAATTACTATGAAAGTCAAGGAGGTTAGATATCTAAGCTCCTTGAACACTATAGCGCTTTCTAGTAGAGAAATTAGGAACTTTTTGTTGGCGGAAACTCCCAAGGTTAATTTTGCCATTATGAACACGGCCTACTGAATTCAAGTGGGTTCTTTGACATGCCAGCATCGTATGACATGCATGTCGTATTTTTGCCGCCTTTCAAAAAAAAATTCACTTACCACGGCCAGGAGCGAACCTGCAATATTGGGGTTAGTAGACCGACACGCTACCCACTCACCCACCGTGGCAAGACAGTGATGCAAAAAAGGCCAAAAATCAACAAATATTTCTAATAGGAACTTATTACTTTGCATGCTGGATGTTGGTTTATTTCTCTTATCAGCCGTAGCCTACAGTGTTTTTCACTCCAAGTGATCTTCCTTTCAGTACCTAATCTAAGTAGAACAATGTATTGGGTGCAATTTGCCAAATTACATGGGTGTTGGCCAAACAAGGTCTGACAGTCTGGCAATAACTAAGCTAACCCCTGTCTCCCGAGCGATATTTTTGTTACCCTTACAACGTAAACCTATCATCGACGGGTGCAAAGAGCAATAAATCAATCACTTCTTCCAGTCTCTTCTATTCAACTTGGCACGAGCAAAGAACAGAGAAGTTGCTTAACTTATCCCTTTCGTACGTTATTACCTAAGAATTTGTGTGTGTTTGTAGCCTTTCACCCAGACAGCCAGAGAAAGACCACCAACTTTGTCTACAAGGAGGTACTCTTTGTTTTGCGATCTTTACCTATTAAATCATTGAACACATCTTTATGTGTGATCTCATAATGGTGCATTACTTTTGAAATCTTGTAGCAAAAGGTACTGAAAATTGTCTTCAGCAGTATCTGTTGGTAGAAGTTGTAAAAGTTTAAAAGTACTGAGGCTGGAATGACTTACAGAAGTGGTGTATGTTATGGATTCTGGAACTATTCTCATTACTATTGTAGGCCATTTAACCCATTGCTACAGCTTAGACAAAAGTCCATATATGCTTGCATCCGGTCATTAAGATGGGGTAGGATACTATAATACTGCCTACTTTGATGCATCGGTTTGTTTAGAATTAACATTGGGTACATCCTCCTCCAATAACATATTTCCCAATTTTATTTCTTCCCATATGCATTTATTGCCTCATTTTAGTTACAAGTGTGGATTTACATTATTTAGCAGTGCGAAAAATGGGGATATTTCTAAAACATGTTTTTGTTCAGATTGTTGGATTATCTTTCTTGGCCAGATATATTTCCATAGATTCTTTAATGTCAAGAGCTCTGCCCTTTGCTTCGTGATGTAGAATTTTCAGGTCTGTTTCTATGTTAGTGAACCTATGGTTGTTGTCATACATGTGTTCGCATATAGCCAAGTGTTTCTTGTGTTTAATCACATTTCTGTGTTCTTTGTAACACATTTCAATCTGTCTTCCACTTTGCCTAACCTTTACATCTTTCATCTTGACATGTGAAAAAATATGCACCTGATTTTGAATGCAGGTTTTTCTCTGTTAAGTTGCTATTATGTAGGTGCTTATGAGTGAGTTGTTTGTTTGTTTGTTTGTTTTGAAAGCTATATTAAATCCTTGTTTCTTGAAGATACTCGTTATTTTGTATAGGTTATTGTTCACAAATTTGAATCGTATGTCTTTGTTTCATTTTGGGTTGGTGAATTATTCTTTTGATTCTTCCATTGATTTGTCAGTATCAGAAATTGTTCTCTGCTGCCACTTGTCTTATCGTTTCAATTTCTTTATTGAAGTTTTGGGTTAACATTGGTATACTGATAGCCCTGTTTACCATTAAATTGTTGCCTGCTAATTTATGTGAATTTGGGTGGTTTGAATGGTTGTCATTAGTGTGGACGTTTGCTTGCAGTATAAGGAATATTTTAGATTTTGGTCCGCTCAATGGATTGTTAAGTCTAAGTAATTTATGTGCTGGTTATTTTCTGGTTCCATAGTGAATGTAATGGCTTGGTGACAGTTGTTAATTGTTTGGAGTAATGTACAAGTATTTTTGTTAGTTATTTCCATGTCATATATGCTAATGATGTCATCCACGAATCTACTTCAAAGGATTTTCCTTGGAGAAACTAGTTCTCTACACTATTAATAAAGACATTGGCATCCAGGCCACTGAGTGGTGACCCCATAGCTAGACCTGTTGATTGTTCGTATATTTTGCCTTGAAATTGAAACCCATTCTCGTTGAGTGTGACTTCATTCCAGGCCGGCTCCTCTGTGTATGCTTTGTCAGATTATATGAGTAGGAGAGATCATGCTTACAAAATTAGGCCCAAAATTTGAAAAACAAATTTAGCTAAGTATACTTTTATCAACAGGGGTATCAAAACTCGGAATGAGTTGCCTGAAGGTCGTAGAACCTTTCCTTAACAGTTTAAACATTTTCCAGAAGAAAATGAATATTGCATTCAGGGAACACAGAGACATTTTGGAGAGCAATTGAGATATCTGTATGCCAGCCCCGAGGTGTTGGGGTAGCATGCCTGCCTCGCACCCAGAGGCCCCGAGTTCGATTCCCGGCTCCATCAGGGATTTTAGAAACTGACATGAGGGCTGGAACAGGATGCACTCAGCCTCGTGAGGACAATTAGTTGCTGTCTGCAGTGAGGCAGCGCCCGGGTCACAGAGACCAAGATTAACGGCTGAAAGGACTCGACGCGTTGACCACGTGTCACCCCATAATCTGTAGGTCAAATGGGTGGGCAGCAGTTGCTTGGTAGGCCTAGGCCCTTCATGGGCTGTAGCACCACGTGGCTTGCTGGGGGTCTAATTGAGATTTCTGTAAATATATTGTTACCACCAGGCTTTGTCTAACAGTATCTATTAATAAATAATAAATTACCTTCACAACAGAATATTTCTAACTGTTAAAAGCTACATTAACACACAAATAACTAAGCCATTATCATATTATGAGCCATGTCTAGGAAATGAAAACGGACTAATAACTTAAATGTCAAATTGTTGCATACAGTTCAGGTAAGCAGCACATTAGTGACAACGTTTGTCTTTATTTCAAATTACAGCTGATGAGAGATTGTCAAGGCTGAATATAAAGGAACAAAGTGACGAATCAAGTGGGCAGACCTACCTTGATAGGCTTGCTGCAGGCTGCTATCATAAATACATATTGCTAAATCCTCACCGATGTACTGTATATCACTGGAATCACTACCATAACACCTGGGCATCCACTATACCAAATGTAGATAAAAAAAGCATTAACAACAACTTGTTGGTAGTGATTCAACGTGTCATAGTCAACTTGTAACCTATCCCCTCCATCAGTAGTTACATTAGAATTTTTATATTTTATTAGTGCCTTAGCCCGTCATGGGCTGGATAGTGCCAGGGGTTGTTTGTTTTTTTAGTGCTCAATTTAGAAGTACTTAAATCATAGAAAAGAGTCAGTTGTTAGAATATGAATTTTCACATACATGATATTATGATGATGATGATGATGATGACAATATATTGCCTCAGCTACCTAATGTAGATCTTTTTGAGTTGGGTGTCATTTAGGCAATCTGTTCTTTAATCTTGACATTCCGCTTGCACTGCCACCTAGTGGTAAAACCAAACCTCTATTGAGTGACCTGTGGCAGAGATTGAATTAATTTTGATTTGTAGTAAGCAAATGTGATAGTAGAGATCTTTTATGAGCCAACGTCATAAGACTTGGGTGCCCTGTAAAAATCCAACTTTCAACTGGGAATCGAGTTGTTGTTGCTTATTTTAGGGTCTGTGACATCGCAGCCATAGCTCCGTGTATTTTTCTGTGTGTGGAATTTGTGTGATAACCTGTGTTTTTGTGTATTTGTAAATTAGGGATAGGATTGGGAAGGAGGCTGCCATGGCCTTAAGTTATGAACCATCATGGTATTTGCCTGGAGTAGAAGTGAGAACCACAGGAGGTGGAAATTGAACTCGCTAAGTTTTGCCTCATGAGGCTGAGTGTACCTCATTCCAGCTCTCACACCAGAATTAAAATTTCTTGGTAGAGTTGAGAATTGAATCCAGAACTCCAGGTCGACAACCAAGATTGCTAGCTGCTACACCACAAGGTGGTCAATCTGGGAATTTAGTCCATGATCTTGGGATCAGGACATGAACGATCTACTTTTGATCCACTGAGGAATCTTTGCCTGTGGTGACCGGGCATAATCAAAGGGCTTTGGGTTTGAGGGTCTTGTGAGGGCAGGATTGCAGTAGAAGACGATTCATGATCACGTCATGCTCCGTATTTCTCTTGATGTTGTGTTTTTACTTTCCCACGAAATTTAATGTTAACTCTCTGTTAACCTTTGCATCCATCAGGTCATTCGTATAGTATCTTTTTGACTCACAGAGTCGCCCATTTTTCCTTATTGACTTGCTATAATAATCAAAAAATTTCCTCGGTTCTGCCTCGTCAATACAATTTATTAAAATTTTGTGATATAATCACATGTCACTTAATCTACATCGGTACATGTTTCGATGCCTATTTGCATTGGCATCATCATCAGTCTTTCTATTTATTGGCATACTTAAAAATCACTTTGTACACATAAGGAAATCTTTTGATTATTCATATACTATGGCTTCAACTAAATGTTCAGTACAGATTGAGGGTCTGTTGGTCCATGTATATGCTTCTTGATATTTTGGCGTTACTCCATCAAATGTGGCTGACACGTTCAAAGATTTGTTTGAGTGTTTGGAAGAGAGGTTTATATAGCCCATTGGAATGTTCTGGAATTAACACTAAACATGAACAAAATTCTGGTAGTATGTGGTTAACAGTTCTTTGGTTTGTGTTAGTAGCCTACGTGTAAGTTATTGTTATTACTTTACATGATTGTAAATAACACATTTCTCAAAATAAATTTATTTCGCGATATTTTTTGGCTTCAATATTGAAACAAATGGCACATTTTGGGTAAATATATTGTTGTGATATTTGCTGAAATATTTTGCGTATAACAAAAAATCTGGGACTCTACTGATAACCAGTGTTTCTGTGGTGACTGTAGTAGTGATTATTAGTGATTGGGATAGGTTCACTGGTACTTGAATAAAATACCATCCTGGCATTTTCCTGGAGGAAGTGTGGAAAACCCAAGGGCAAACCACTTTCAGGCTGATTGCTGGGATTTGAACCGTGAACTTGCTGCAACTGTGGCTTATTGTGTAAGGCTATGCAGAGGGGTTCAGATTTTCTATATAGAAAAAGATTAAATAAACTCAAATGTGTACAACCTGTTGTTCTGGGTCATGCGAACCTTTGTCAACTCTTTATTATTTATAGGACATGTCCATTTTTCACAGTTTGTCATCAAAAATTATGAAAGTTGAGAATTCAGAACAGCCTCAGGTCTGTGTCCTAGATGGCTCCAATCATTGTTCAGATATATACGTAAATAAATACGTAAATGAAATCAATGCTGTTTCTGTTTGTTAATTTGTGTATCTTAATTTAAAGAACTTATTACAATAAATGTACTGTGAAGGTTGTATTGGAAATGTATCTTAATATATGTTTCTTGTATAAAAATTAGGGATTATTGCAGACTCTACCTAATACCAAGGGAACCTTTAGAGTTGCTTTTAAATGCCCAAGATTTTTGCAAGAAATTCAAATGCAGTGTTTGAAAGCTTCATAATATTTTGTCAAGAACTTAATGTACATTTTCCCTCTTAATGGGGTTGTCAGGTGTTCCAGATCCTTAGGGACAGTACTGTATTTAAGTAACTGTCCCAGCCCCATTATATTCTTTCCCATGATGCTATTGGGCTTGTATTTGAAAACTGCCTTTCCCAGATGTATCCTGTTTTTGGATAACTTCATTACCAAGTGGAAATATAAGGAGCATCAATTTGCCTTCACAATGAACTGTGGGAATGATTTAAGATGAGAGCTTGATTTTCTCAATTTAATTAGCTTTGGCAAACATGGCTAATTTTATAAACATTTTTAATTTCAATGCCTTTGAAAAAAATATTTCATACATTTAAGTTACTTGATGTGGAACTGGCAACAGAACGATTTTCCCTAAGGTAGTACGAGCTGAATTCTTAATTTCAATGATCTATTCATAATTTTCATGTAATACTGTACATTTCATGTTTCAAGCGGTCGATAGTTGTGATAATCTGGCCAAGCTATTTAAGTATATTAGCAGCTTGTTGTCAATTCATTTTAAGGCCTTAGAACATTGGTAATCATCAGCTCTGTGTGCTTGGATATATATTAAATTTCTCTGATGACCTGTGTTTCTGTGGTGGCTGTAGGAGTGTGTGTGTGTGTGTGCCACTGTAAATTTTGGGGCTTAAGATTGAGATAGGTGCCCCAGGACTTGAAATATGGTACCATCCCGACTTTTGCCTGGAGTGAGTGTGGAAAAACCTAGGTAAAAACCACACTTAGTTGTTAGTGCTGGGATTTGAACCTTCGATCTCCAGACATCCAGCTCCCCCATACAGTTATCATGCACGATTTAATGAGCATGGCTGTTCCGACAGGTAAATATTAACAGCAATGGGAAATATACTGTAAATTAACATGATTTTATGAGAAACCAGAGTGATTTTTTATACCAAGTTTTTGTATTTATATTATATAACAAAATGATGAAAACCATGATTCATTTTTTTGGGTTCTTTATTCATTGAAATTAATTCAAAACTGGTGGATAAGTCATTAAATTATTTTAAATAATTTATATTTTTATTAATTACAAGAGGATTCTTTTTTTTAATCAGCTTGTAGTAGTCATACTCAGTTGGCAGCTCTACAAAAGAAATACTGTATAGGGAATAAAATGAAATCTATCTTGTCCCTTATTTTTACCATGTGATTATGGTTTTGTACACCTGGCAGCCCTGTTTCCTAATAAGAATATTGGATGTATCATAAATGAAATCGAGACTGAGTAGCTTTAAGGCATGCTGGGGATGAGAAATGGACAGAGTTCATTTTGCCATTTCTGACTTCGTAATAGCGGGTAAACCTGGTGATAATGTGAATGTTAGGAACCAGATTTGTTAACATGTGCTTGTCCTTTTTTGTATGTTTTTGCTATCTGGTTGTGTTACATGGAATTCTGTTCTAAAGAGATTATATTAAATATGTGCTCTGTGATTGTTGGCATACAGAAATATGATTATTTATGACTTATGAATGAGCTGACTAGTGTTAACATCTTGTTTTGAGTTATTTATTAATGTAATGAATGATCATATTAAAGATAAAATGAAATTCAAAATGTTTTAGTTATTTTTTACTGTGTGTTCCATTTTTGAATATAAGCATTTGCGTCTGTATTTTTTTTACTTGTTTTATTGAAGTAATTAGCTTTTAATGTTTGTAGATTCGTATCTTGCATTGTTCTTTCTAGTGATTCCTTTGGGCCATGGTTATATATCACTACCTTCAAGAAGTTGACATCAACAAAAATTATGGTTTAGAGAACTTGTAACTCCAGTGCATCTTACTAGACTGAAGGTTGGTTGGTTCCTTGGTTTAGGGGCTGCGACAACGCGGTGCTTTGGGTGTGTGTAGAATCTGTTTGATAACCGGTGTTAATTGAGATGACTGTATTAGTGTGTGTTATCTGTTTTAATTCAAGTAAGGACTGCAGAAGATAATTTCAAGTAGTTCCTACTTTCGCTACCAAACGCTACCTCCACGACATCTAGCTGTGAACTTGGCTACTACTAGATGCCATCGCAACCAGCGCCTGGTGACCAATGTTGGAACTTAAGAGCATTCATCAAACCTAACCTACAAATTTTGCTTCACACAAGCTAAGTTAGTGGAAGGTTCTTTTACATGTCATACATCTATGACATGGACCCGCCGGCTTTACTTCCCCTCCGAAGGAAGGCATAGTGAGGGATTGTTTACGCTCTTAAAAAATCCGACGACTTTGACCGGGTTTGAACCCGCGACCTTGTTCATATAAGCTCAGCATGCTACCAACTACGCCACCGAAGCCACCATGCTAGACTGAGGAGGTGCATTGTTAGAGGGGACTTTTGTTTGAATATTCTTCTTCACCATCGCAGGCGGACTCGCCGAGTTAGGTCTTCTCCAAGGGTTTGTCTCATTCCAGGTCGAGTTCTACAGATCTTTTTTCGTTCCTTGCCTTAGACCACCTTACCCATCACTTACCACAAACATAGCTAACCCTATTCAGTGGCTTGCCAAAACTAGGTCTACGTTAGGCTATAAGTCTTACATTTAAGAAAATACATAATGGAAGACTTCATTCTGGAGTTAATTGTCCTCTGTGGCTTCACATGTGGTCTTTGGCAGTGGTTTCTCTACAAGGTTACCAAAATTTGTTTGTCATGTGACCCTTACAGTAGAGCAGGTTAATGCTCTCATTAATTGAACACAAACTGAAGATTTTTGATTGTGATTTATTATTAGTTGGAGATTTGTACTGTTACTGTTCACTGCTACTTTTCTTACCTTGATGAAATGCTGTTTTTTTTTTTTTTTTTTTTTTTTTTTTTTAAATAATTCAAGCTTACTTTTAAATACTTGAGAAACATAAATCCGGAGACATTTGTGAAAATGTGCCATGTGCTGCCTTATTACTGACTCTTTTATGTTAACCTGTAGTCCCTGCTTGTCATTCCAATTTTCCTTCTTTCCATGGTTTGATGACTGAGGCCATGACGGTGCTTGCTTTCCAGGCTGGGATATGGCATCTTCTTATTATACTGCGACAGGCAGCAACAGTCACGAATGTCCACGTTGTGGCCGTAGCTACAAGCAGCGTGGTAACCTCAACAGGCACATTCGTTATGAGTGTGGAGCCGCCAAGAAGCAGCAGCAGTGCCACATCTGTGGCAAGAAATATACTCGGCCAGAATATGTCCGAGACCATTACTTGAAACGACATCCTGCATTCTTAGCTTTATAGTAATAATGTTGAAAAGTATTAATTTATTGATCGAGTTTGTGGTTTCTAGCATTAGCAGTAAATATAGAATTTGTCCAAATCTCATCAACCTGTATGTGTTCATGTTTTGAATTTGCTATAAAGTACAAAATTGGTTCAAAATGTAGAAAAAAAATAAAAAATAAATCGAAGTATTTATTTTTTAGGCCGGCCCCGTGGTGTTGGGATAGAAAATTAAGATGTCTAGAATCAAAAGCTGACCTTTGGCTACTATTACATTTGTTTTGCCAGCTAAGTTGTGTGCACATATTATGAAACCGTAGCCAATTAGAGCAAAGGTCTCCTCCATTAGCTTAGTGGTGCGAGCAACGACGTGCAAAGCTGGAGGTCGCGGGTTCGAGTCCCATACGGGCCAACCATTTTAATTTTCTACCTCCCGTCTAACTGGCTTGTGCTATCTGTGCAATTCACAACCTAATAGCTGAAGGCTCCATTTGTCATCAATGCGGTCATGAAAATCCTCTTCTGGTAAGCATTTTCTGCTAAATAATGTGATAATCTTAGTTTTTTTCAAAAAAGAAATACAGTATTAGATTTAAGAGGTACTGGATCTTCCCATAAATTAGAAACAAAAACCAAATATTTATTCATCAATAGAAAGATCAGCCATCTTTTGGATTGCATTTGGAATATTGCATTGGGGGCCTCTTTTTCATGGTCAAAGACAAAATGCTAAATTCTAAGGAACTTCCATGTTATATGATAAGCTATTATTTCAATCACTATTGTGACCAAACTTGGGGTTAATTATTGTCAAAACTTTTAACTTATTTTTAAATTTCAAAACTAATAAACTTTCAATACCGGTAGTTGAGATATTCCTCAACAATTAAAATTAATGTCGGTCAGTCTGTGCTGAAACTTAAATGGAAAGTTTGTGAAACTCTGACCGGATTTAATTGTACTTAATTATTTATGATGCTACTGTAACTGTGATTTTATTTTACAATGTCTTGTGAATTTTGTTTTGGTCTTAAATAAAATATTGACGAAGAATTTTCTGAAACCTTTTTGCTTTTTTTAAATTTATTTTTATAAGCTTTATTCGTTCATTTTTTAACTTAATCACTTAATTACTAAAAGGTTTAACTGTAAGCAAAATCAGTTATTTTTGTTAATCTTCAACATTTTATCAGTTAACTACTAAAAGATTTAACTAGAACTTTTATTTGTTAACTACTGAATGGTTTTACTTGAATTTTTCTTTGTTAACTACTGAAAGGTTTAACTTGAACTTTTATCTTTTAACTACTAAAAGGTTTCTTCTTCTCCTTCTTCTTTTGAGACCACAAAGGATCACTTTACCCAACCATTAGTTCGTCGACTTGTAGGAACTGTACGAGCCTTGCGGTCCTCCCAGTACTTCTTCATGCGTATTGATCGTCTTGCCCGTTCTTCGGCGGAAAATATTCTTGTAGGAATTTTCTTCTTTGTGAGTGGAAAATGAAACGTCATATTCTTAAGTGCTGTAGTTAAACTTTTCTTATTTGCAGCATCTTCTGTTGTTAGGCCAATTTATTTTAACCATCGGCATCCAGTTGTTGTGTTTTTTGAAGCAAGATTGTACTGCACCTGTTGTTTTAGAAGACGTGAATCTGGCATTCTCATGATGTGCCCAAAGAATCCTAGTCTTTTCTTTCGCATGGTATCAGTAATGGGTTCTAGGTTGTTATAGACCATATTGTTAGGTATTATTCGCCATTGCCCATCTTTTTTATATCCTTTATTGATACAAGTTCTTCCAATTCGCCTCCCGATCTTCTGTAATCTGTCGGTTTTAGAATGTTCATTTAGATGGAATAATGTTTCTGCTGCATATGTGGCTTCCGGTTTTATGACTATTGTAATGTTTAATTTTTGCATTAATTGATAAGCATACTAAAAGGTTTAACTACAGTAGAACTTTATTTATTAACTATCAGAAAGTTTGATTTTTATCTTTTACAGTAACTAAAAGGCTTAAGTTAACTTGAACTTTTATTTGTTAACTACTGAAAGGTTTAACTAGAATGTTTATCTATTAGGTACTAAAAGGTTTAGCTTGAACTTTTATCTGTTAACTACAAAAAAATTAACTAGAACTTTTATCTGTTAATTACTACAAAGTTTAACCAGAACTTTTATCTGTTAACTACTAAAACGATTAACTAGAACTTTTATCTGTTAATTACTAAAAGTTTTAACTAGAACTTTTATCTGTTAACTACTAAAAGTTTTCACTAGAACTTTTATCTGTTAATTACTAAAAGGTTTAACTAGAACTTGTACGGTATCTGTTAACTTCCTAACTAAAAGGTTTCACTAGAACTTTTATCTGTTGACTACTAAAAGGTTTAACTAGAACTTTTATCTGTTAACTACTAAAAGGTTTAACTAGAACTTGTATCTGTTAACTACTAAAAGGTTTAACTAGAACTTTTATCTGTTAACTACTAAAAGGTTTAACTAGAACTTTTATCTGTTAACTACTAAAAGGTTTAACTAGAACTTGTATCTGTTAACTACTAAAAGGTTTAACTAGAACTTTTATCTGTTAATTAATGAAAGTTTTAAGTTGAACTTTTATCTGTTAATTACTAAAAGGTTTAACTAGAACTTTTATCTGTTAACTTCCTAACTAAAAGGTTTCACTAGAACTTTTATCTGTTAATTACTAAAAGGGTTTACTAGAACTTGTATCTGTTAACTACTAAAAGGTTTAACTAGAACTTTTATCTGTTAACTACTAAAAGGTTTACCTAGAACTTGTATCTGTTAACTACTAAAAGGTTTAACTAGAACTTGTATCTGTTAACTACTAAAAGGTTTAACTAGAACTTGTATCTGTTAACTACTAAAAGGTTTAACTAGAACTTGTATCTGTTAACTACTAAAAGGTTTAACTAGAACTTTTATCTGTTAATTAATGAAAGTTTTAACTTGAACTTTTATCTGTTAACTTCTAAACGGTTTAACTTTATCTGTTAACTACTAAAAGGTTTAACTAGAACTTTTATCTGTTAATTACTAAAAGGTTTAACTAGAACTTTTATCTGTTAATTACTAAAAGGTTTAACTTGAACTTTTATCTGTTAACTTCTAAACGGTTTAACTTTATCTGTTAACTACTAAAAGGTTTAACTAGAACTTTTATCTGTTAACTACTAAAAGGTTCAACTTGAACTTTATCTGTTAACCACTAAAAGGTTTAAGTTGAACTTTTACCTGTTAACTACTAGAAGGTTTAAGTTGAACTTTTATCTGTTAACTACTAAAAGGTTTAACTAGAACCTTTATCTGTTAATTACTAAAAGGTTTTACTATAACTTTTATCTTTTAACTACTAAAAGGTTTAACTTGAACTTTATCTGTTAAGTTCTAAAAGTTTTAAGTTGAACTTTTATCTGTTAAGTACTAAAAGGCTTAACTTTTAACTTGAATCAGTTACAGTAACATTTTTGGTACTCTTTCCTATGTGATTTTGACATAATGAACAAAATTTTGAACCATTTTGTTACTAAATGCCAAATCTAGAATTTAAAACGTTACCTATATTTTATGTTTATAAATGCTATGAACCACAAACCTGAAAAGTTTGAGACCAGTTCCTCATCCCAGTCTGCTTTTTAGACATGTTTCTTGTTTGTTAAACTTTTAGATTGTCTTAATTATAACTTGTATTAATTATATTGAAAAAGAAAACCTGTTTTTCCAGGCATTATTGAGTCTCCTGATTGGGGCCAAGACGAATATCCATTGGATGTAAAGAGTCGGCTATGGTCAGAAGATGATACTCATCCACTTATTAACGAACAGCATTGGTCGCAAGATGATCCCCTGGACATAAATGGTCAGTATTTATGTTCAGTGTGTGGTCGCGGTTATAAAGTCAGAAGTAGTCTCCAGCGTCACATGCGTTATGAATGTGGACCTTCAAAAAAGCAAGCATATTGTAGTGTGTGTAATAGGTGGTTTAGTCGAAATGAATATTTGCCCGAACATCACCGAAGGCGACATCCCGATGTTCCTTTTTTTCCCTAACAGATTAATATTGCATATTACATGTGATTGTGACATTTTATAACTGTGTACTACCTTTGGTTAATTTTTAGCTTTCTCTGTGATATTTTTCTTGGATGTATTTTTTGGAAGCAAAGCTTTATTTCTGTGGGTATTCTGTTTGTAACTTCGTTGGCATTTTGCTGTAAACTCTCCACCCTATTTCTGAGCCTATTGCAACTATGATCACGGAAGGAGAAACTCCTGCTGTTCTTATAGTTTAAAGGAAGTTTGTGTGTGTTTCCCAACTGCTGTGCAACAACCTGGTACCATGAATTCTATGCGAGTCATCTCGCATTGGAACTTAACTGAAACTGACATTATTTTTAAGTGAGAAAGAGGAGCACCGAACATGAATAAAGCTAAGATATATAGACTTCGATTTCCATAATGAACATTCAAAGATAAATTCACTACCTCATAAATTTCTATGTAGATTGCATATCCCTGTATTGGTATGCAGCAACCAAGCAGACATTTTTCCAGTCAGTGACTATTTCCAAATAGTCTTTAAAGACAAAATTAGAACTATCCAAATCGTACGAAAGTTTTTTTTTTCTGAGTTTTTATTGAACCGATTGTTAATGCTTTATAACTTTTCTACATTTTTATATAAAATTGAATAATGTTGAACTACTGTATGTATATAACTGGTATCATTCTTTTAATATCTTTGATACAGTTTTTCTTTTAAAATTGTAACATTTGATCTATAGAATGCATACAATTTGCTTAAAATCTATAAAGAAATTATGAAAAATTTGAAAATCCATATTTCTATGAGGACTGAGCCTCCAAATCTTTCAAAATGAAATGTTTGGGTCGTAGTATGCTTAAGGTTGTGAATCACTGCAATGGATGTCGTTGACAACCAGTTGATAGATATGAAATTACCTAGTAAAGATGAGATAATTATTGTTTTAAGGTGCCTAACATCTAGGTTATCGGTCCCTAGTACAGGGAAACACGTGGTGTTCATTTTAGAACAGAGTGTCTTTTTATTCAAAGCAGGACTATATGACCACATTATTGTAAAGCCCCTAAATGAATAAACAACAAAGATCTATTTAAAGGTCATTTTTCAAAGATTTCTTAAATCTTAGTTTTAGCTATCATGGCTGATACTGAAATTAAAGGACAGCTCTCAATGATCTTGGATGATAGTCTCAATCTAAGCTAGTATTTTTATCCACAGTGATATGTTCTCTTCCATCCTGTGAAATTGAGTTGTTTGGAGTGAGGAATTTATGTAATACTGTTGATAGGAGAACATCCTGGAATAGATGACGGCTTTCAGAAGCTACTGGCTAGTATTAGAACCTGGTATCTCCATTAGTTATGCGTTTCAGTGAATGGTTAGCGGCAGTGTGTGCCGTACCTCAAGTAAACTAGAGGGGAAATTGGGCATTGTTTCTTGGCTTATTATCTGAAAATTGTTCTGAACCAGGTTTCATAGTTTCTTAAAAGATAATATGTAACATGGTGTTGGTACATGTCAGCAACTTCTGCAAACGATAAGCCTTATTAAGCCTCGTCTATTCCAAGATGTATTCATTGGAAGTAATGAAATAATTAACTGATTGGAGGAAACCTCTCTGAAGGGGTCTGGGATAATATTTAACATGGGTATTAAAAAGCAAAATATAGTTCAAATAGCTGTTCTGCAGATTTCCCTTGAATCTGCTTGCGATTAATTTAGTAATTCCTAATGGATTGTGATTTATTTGTGTTCAAGTACCAAGTTCAAGGTTGCAAAATATTTGCACTCCCATGTTGTGAATATTAACATGGCTCAAATATTCTAAACTGTTTGCAACATAAAGTGTAATATAAATAGGGCTAAAGGAAGAGCTGGAGTTGCTACAGTTCAGAATTTGGGGGGATAGACACACATTATGACGAATAGTGTTATCGTTTTGTACTTAATCAAATTCTTTAGAGGTAACATTTTTATGAAGCCTGGTTTTATTGGTTTTTGGTTATCTTTCTGTGAAAGAAAAAGTTATGAAATTTTTGTTGATAGAGGTTACATGTTGCTTTTGAGAATGATTTTATTTTTGCTCTGTCTTCCTTTCACACTTAATAGGTTACAAGCAACTTATACAATGTTGGCGATTTTAATGTGTTCAGTGCTTGATAATGTGTTGTCCTTTATGAGAAAACAACTGCCACAAATTATTAGTCATTGGACAGGGAAAGAAAAAATATAGATGCATAGATTAAGGACAAACACAATGAAAGAGAGATAAGGGAAGAATTATTAGTGTGCTACGTTAAACAGTATACAAAAAATAATAATTGACTATTTTGATGCTGCGTTAACGAGTTTCTTTTGTTGCGATGTTAGTTCGTTTGGTTAGCATGCATAGGACTCCTTGCAACACCTTTATCATTATTGTCCCCGTGTTCAATTTCTTGAATTGGTTTGTGGATTATTTGTTGCCATCTCTGCCTGTTTCTCCATGATTCTTCTTCAGAGACTTCCTGAAAGTTTGCCACTCTCTTCCTTCGATCTTGTTCAATTTGTTCTCTTTATTGTTTCCAGGGTCTACCTCTTGGTCTTTTTCCTCTAACTTCCAATTCTAGCATTGACTTTGGGATTTTTGTACCACCCATTTGTTTCACAAACCTTTTCAGTCTTTATTCTTCTACTCTCTCTCCCACTCCGCATACACCTACTGTTCCAAATATAGCTGTATTTCTTATTTGGTCTTGGCCAGCATACTTGCATGTGACTTACAATTTTCATTAATATGCAAATATTGCCCTTTCAGTAATGAAATTAAAAAAGTAATCTGACCATGAATTTGTTCTGTATATTTAATAATAAAGTGCTCCTAATAAAGGTATATAGTTTTCTATGAATAGAAAAACCTGTACTATCAATTGCTTATAAAATATTTATTGGAAGGAGTTTGCATGATTATGGATGATACAGGAGTATGTAGTAATTGAAAATCATTTGTTTTTCTATATTTATTACAATTTTCAGTATAGGTATGTGTGTAAATTTCATTGTAGTTTTGGCTTTAAATTTTGTCTTGCATATTTAAGAACTGCCGTGAAAAGAAAGCCATGCATAATCTTTGAATATACAGAGTGATTTCAGGGCATGTCCGGGGGGATACAGTAATATCTGTCCGAATCAGAAGTTGAGAATTTTATTGTAGCTTTGTTGTAGAGAAAATTGCAATTTTTTATATGGCTGGTTGACTGGCCTGGCCCTAGGTTTAAAGAGCCAATGTTAACCACAATAACTAGAATAACTTATTTGTCTGAGCTGGAGACTTGTTTTTGGCTGCAAATTGTAAGAACTTGACTTTGTAGCAATATCAGAGAAAGTCCCATGCCATGTGACTAATGAGAGAGTCCTCATCTCTATACGTTTGCTTGTTTATTTTTAGCCTACTTTTCACATTTTGCAAAAATGAGGAAAAAGTAGGCTTATGAGATCGATCCGGGAAAATGTCTGTCTGTCTGTCCTTCTGTCTGTCTGTCTGTCTGTCTGGCTGTCTGGCTGGCTGTGTGTGTGTGTCCCCCCTATCAACTCCTAAACGGCTGCAGCAATCGAAACCAAATTTAGTATGATTAAAGATGTATACCGGAATATCTCAAGCCCATATTTGAAAATGATGTCAGTGCTACCAACTGCTGAAAAAAACGCACTAGAAATTTGAGCTCCATGTTGGATCTCTTGGAAGGTATGCACTGGAGCTATTCCAAAATTGGCATACATGTAGATAATTCTATTTCAGTTTAAGTTCCAGGAGGATATACATGACAGTGTTGCCAAAATAATTTTAAGACTTCTGATAAGTCCAATTTTTAAATGCATATAATTTCAACACTAACAATTGGATTTCAACCAAATTTTGTATGCAATATGTGTACATAAACAGATATGACTGAGCGTATTCTTAAGAGCCACCAAGGCTGCCAACTGTTGATAATAGCTCTCTCTCTTTTTAAAAAAATCCAAATACTGTACCAATATATCAGAAAGTATGCAAGCCGACAGCTTTAAACTATGCACACGTATAGTACCTGACATTTTATATTAATTTGGAGTAACTTATATATGTCAGTTCTACCAACATGATTCTAAGCCTGCTGATAGGACCAATTTTTAAATACATGTAACTTCTATACTATCAGTTGGATTTCATCCAAATTTCGTATGTGCTACAGTATGTGTAACATAACAGATATGACTATAAGTATTGTTAAGAGCAATCAGGGCTGAAAACTGTTAATAAATGCTGTCTATATTTTCCCCCCTAATATTCTAGATAGGTTCATATACAGTAGATTAATCATTGGCATGAATCTTAATCTTAAGAAAAGTAGGCTCTTTAGTTCGTCACGGAATTTCTTGTTCTTATTATCGCCCTACAGCAATGTGCTGTTCCCTTGGCAAACAGAGTGGTCACAAACACAATTTGAACCTGGTTGATGGAATTTCTTAATTTTGAACAACTTAAAGTGAAAACCATGTATGGCGAAGCATGTAACCAAATGTCGCAGCTCGTAACCCCCTGATATGGTATTTGCAATGGATTTACAAGCACAGAATGTCCTAAAATGAGCAATGTAGCGTGAAGTGTCAAAATAAGAACGAAATACATGTGAAACAATAATATTGTGATTGAGATTTTTAAACATTAGTTTATATAAATCCCATTAGAAATGGGTATTTGTCAATATATCGTCGTGTGACTATGCTAGTGGCATAATTGTGTCGTCATAACTTGGTATGTTGAAATCCCAGGTTGCATCTCCCTTCGTTGAATGTGTGCACATATGGTTGTTAGTAGGCTTTGTTAATTAATTCATTATTAATTATTATGACATCATTTAAAAGGTTTTCTGAGTTAGAGTTCTGGAAAATATAATCAATATATTTTCTTGCCTGATTTTTGCTAGTCATCAATAAAACAAGTGCAATAATACACATCTTCTTCATCTTTCAAGCCTTTTCCCTAGACAGATGGGGTAATCTTGATCAGAAAATTATTTTCTGGAATAGAAAAAAAAAAAAAAGGTTTTTAAAACAAGTTACGAGGTGTTTGTAAAGGGGTTCTCTGCCTGCTAAGCAGATGTGCCAATCTCTTGCCTACAGGAACATGTCTGAAGCATTGCTATTAGGTCCCATCATGCCCTACAAATTACTTTGACTTTGATATTCTTGTTGACTAATTTATGTAGCACACTAATAATGTGTGAAAGTTATTCTCTCACTGAGGATTACACACTACCAACCACAGAAAGAATTCTCTTTGTTGTAGCAGTGAGTTGCATGGGGTGGTGCGATTATGTTCAGATTTGTTGTGTTTGTATTCAAAAACGTTTAGGAGACTTTTTTCCAGTTATGTAGCTGTGTTTCCTTGGCTGTATATTGGGCAAGGATATGATGTTATTGTTACTTTATTTTGGGTCTCGTTACATGTTGGTCATCAGCCCTGTGTTGTTGGGTATGTGTTGAATTTGCCTCAATACCAGCTACTTAAGGTGTCTGGGCCATTGTTGTTGGGACGATCTACAAATATCACTTTGGTCATAAGTGAGGCACTGCTTGACATTTATTTAGCATTTGGCTTTTAGTGCCGGGAGTGTCCGAGGACCTGTTCGGCTCGCCAGAGGCTGTAGCTGCTTCAGGCGGACACCCATCAAGTTCTGTTCAATTTCAAGTGGTTCCAACTTTCGCTATCAGATGTCACTGACACCTAGTGCTGAACATTGGAACTTTGATAGAGCGTTATAACAAAATTTAACCTACAAATTTAGCTTCACACAAGTTTACTTAGTGAAAGGATCTTTTACATGCCATAAATCTATGACATGGGACCGCCGGCTTTACTTCCCCTCCGAAGAAAGGCATACTGAAGGATTTTAACGCTCTTAAAAAATCCGACGACTTTGGCCGTGTTTGTTACAATTATAATAGTGAAATAAATGAAAACAGGACAATATGCTTGCAAATTTCTACCAATAAATATATTTTTGACCAAGGAGTGCAAGCCATGTAGATGGAAATGTCTGTTCCATGTGAAATTCAATCCTGAGACCTATGGCTTTGACCTACCATGACTTAACCAACTGAGGTAATGTGGGAGATGCTTTTGATTTTCATGGCAAGCCTATGCTAACATGATCTCACTGTTATCATTGTCCACTGTGGGCTCAATTACAAGAAATGGATTTTCATGACAGTTTGCAATACACACAATCTAAAAGCAGGAAGGCTCCTTAGTCATCAGTGCAGTCGTAAAAATCCAATTCTTGAAATATCTTTCACCTCTGGTAAATCTCTGGTGTTACTTTTTCTTTTACTTGTTACATTGGAGAGCGTCCTTTCATGCCCTTTCCTTAATAAACTCTTGCTTCCTTCATCATTTCACTCTCATACTTCACATTTTGTTTATATCTTGACTGGGTAGTGTTTGCCTGCTGGTAACGTGTGATGGTGTGTTCCTATGTTCTGATAGCTGAATGTTCTCCAAGACTGATAGATTAGCTTATATTATGCCAGGGAGTTGATATGATCTCTGTAAAGTGTTGTATATAGAGTGTAATTGAAACCAAACTAATGGCAGAAAATACCATTCTGAGCAAATTATGCTGTAAACATTGTCAAGAATAGCAAAGTACAGTAAGTTTCTCTCACACGCCCAGCCTCCCATTGACTCATCACTCCCCGCCCGGCATTGCATATCACTTAGCTCACTTTATGCGTGCAAGTCATGAGATAACAGTTAAAATTAAGAAAATAAGAATTAATAAAATAAGCTCGTACCTTATGACAGGAGATGTTGGAAATTTTCTCCTCCTACATCCACACATTTCTGGCATCATCTTAAGTAACTCCGATTCACACGCATAAATTCTGTCTTCCGTAATTGAGGCTTTTTCTCTCCGGATATGTTCTTTCAGTTCGCCCAACGTGTGAGAGTTTCTTGCATACACTTTATTCTTTAAGCATCCATATAAATAAAAGTCACAAACAGTTAAATCCGGGGACCGTGACGGCCATAAGTCCGTACTAATAACACGGTCTTCAAGAATTTCCTCAATTAAGTTTAATGTGTAATGAGCTGTATGCGCGGTGGCAGAGTCTTGCTGAATATATCCATTTCGACTGTTAGTATCAGTCGGTTCGTCAAAAAATGGTTTGAGTATATTATCTCTGTATCTTTGTGCATTAATTGTGCCTTGAAAAGAGGATAGGTCCTGTAATTCTGTATCCATTCACTGCACACCATACTCCGACCCGTTCGTTATGTAGAGGAATTTCGTATATGCGATGGGGGGTTTCTGTACTCCAATATCTGTTATTCTGCTTCGAACCATACCCGTGTAAATGATACCAAGCTTCGTCTGAGAAAAATATTAACATAACCGGAGAGAAATAGCCTCAATTACCGAAGACGAACTTATGCGTGTGAATCGGAGTTTCCTAAGACGATGCTGGAAATGTGTGAATGTAAGAGGAGAACATTTCCAACATCTTCCGTCATAAGGTAGCAGCAGCTTATTTTATTTATTCTTATTCTCTTAATTTTAATTGTTATCTCATGACATGCACGGATAAAGTGAGCAAAGTGCTATGCTGTGCCGGGCGGGGAGTGATGAGTCAATGGGAGGCTGGGCGCGCCCGCCGGCCAACTCGTGAGAGAAACTCACTGTACATTGAACTCAGGCTGGTTTTCTAAGTATTGATCTTCAAGATCCAAGACTATAGCTTCGATCCCGCTCAGTTCTATTCCATTTAATACGATTTCAATCTGACCGACAGGTACCCCTGCAGGTGTCTCAAAAATAATAGCAATTTGGTTGGTTGGTTCCTTAGTCTAGGGGCTGCGACAACGCGGTCATGTAGCCTCGTGAACTTTGGGTGTGTGTAGAATCTGTCTGATAACCGGTGTTAATTGTGATGGCTGTATTAGTGTGTGTATATATATTTTTTTTAAATTCAAGTAAGGACTGCAACTTTGAATTTTTCAAATAGTTCCTACTTTTGCTGCCAAACGCCACCGTGAACGACTACTAGGCCTAGTTCAGAAATTAGCTACTAGACGCCACTGCAGTCGGCTCTTGGCGTTGTTTACATTCCTAACCTATACAATTTAGCTTCACACAGGTGTAATTATTGAAAGGTTCTTTTACATGCCATAAATCTATGACATGGGACCGCCGGCTTTACTTCCCCTCCGAAGGAAGGCATACCGAAGGAGATTTAACGCTCTTAAAAAATCCGACGGCTTCGGCAGGGTTTGAACCCGCTATCTTGGGCATAGAAGCTCAGCATGCTACCAACTATGCCACCAAAGCTGCAAATAATAGCAATTTGGGGGGATGTTAAACCCATTACATTATAATACAGCAAAACCTGCCTTCAACAGAAACGAACGGGACTCAAAATTATGCTCAAATAATTAAACAATGAATATGCGTATAATGGTGATACTGAGAAAAAATGGTGTAGGCTACTTACTTTATTACAAGCCGGTTGTTTTAGATGATTGCTCTTGACTTTGAAGCAAGCGGGTGAGCCTGTACACAGTCAGTCTCTCGCCCTCTCGCTTCAAAGTTGTCACCACTGGTCTGATATAATGGAATTCCAGACTTGAACACGTGATGACACCACCGTCCAGAACAGTACAGGCAACGTCGAAGCATTGCGTGATGCGGAAGTGCACATTACATAGTTACGAACAGAACACCATTATATTTGCCAATGACTGTACTTCAACAGTAGCGTGAGATAATTTTGTCCATCATCGGACCGCATGGGGCAGCCAACAACAACACAGGTGCTGTAGTAACTCGCTCCGGGCTTCCATTATGATTTTTCACTCGTTTAAAACAAACGTTCGACCTGTAAGTGTTGTATTTACGTATTTCTGCTACGAATTAATACTGTGCAAGCAAAATTTACAGTGAACATAAAGGCAGGCATTTGTTGGTTGACAGTTCTTTAAGCGAGCAAAGGGATAGGCTTGGGCAACAGGAAACAGGCAAATAATCGTGCACTTAGACGTGTAAGTTGGAGAACAAAAGAAGGAAGACCTATTTGCACAGTCCTTACTAGCTACAGATCAACTGTTACAGCAGACAAGGTAGATTCTCACAGAGTGTGAGAAAATTTTCTAAACACTGCTTTCCGGAACTTGGAAATTTTCAGTTAAAATATGTATTTCTATTTCCGTTGCCTGCATAACACAGTTTCCATTTAATGAAGGGAATTCAACACATTTTCATCCCTAAATTGACGGGACCATCAAATATTTCCATGTAAGACAAGTTTCCGTTTAATAAAGGGTCCATTGAAGGCAGGTTTTTGCTGTAGTAAATAATAAATCTCTTTATCTGTTGAATAAGATTTCAAAATATGACCACAGTTGGGATTCAAACCCATCTCTCCTGCTGTCTGGGCAGGTGTGTTTAACCATTTACATCAATATGGCCACGTTCCTACCACAGGAAATTTTCATGTCATAGATGGAGAGGTGCTCCTAGGAGAGCTGTGTCCCAAACCTATTTCTATGTTGTAATAAATCTCAGGCTTGCATATAAGAGTTCCACAGTACTGGATTGTCATGCTTTCATGTTAGTGATGACAATGTCATATTGACTGCAGTTTATGTTTAAATAAACTTAACAGCCTCAGTCATAACCATGAAAACAATTTTATTTTATAATTTCCCTAGCATGCTTTCAGTCATTATACGACCTTCATGAAGGTTTTGTCTCTTTCCCCCTCCATATTTTACGCCCTCATTGGAACACTTAATCTATACAAATACAATTAAGTCTAACAACGGTAAGGTAACTGTACCGGTTTTCGTCACTGAGCCAGTCGTCGTCACTCTCGTATATAAGCACAAAAAATAAGCATGTCAACGGGTCTTTCTCAACGGACGAAGTCTTACGAGATTCGTCATACCTTTGTTGCCGATAAGGAGCAACTTTGCGAAATCATGCGTGCGATGTAATAGGCGATTCCCAGCGTCAAACATCTTGACGCGGCGTATTGCTTCTCGCATGTGCCAAGCAGGCACGCGAGTTAATTATGTGCATACGTGTTACATTCCGACATTTTAAAATGTTACAAGTGTTTGATAGAGTTGGTAATTGTTTCTGTAACATATGCGATTTGCTATTTCGTGCTCACGTTCCTAGTTTGGTTAGAAATGCTGGTGACGAACACTGGATTTAAAAACACGCACTTTACCATTGCTCGTCATTTGTGACGAAAACTGGAACATTGTCATATCTCCTTGTAAGACCTAACTAACAGCGGCAATACACTTATAATGAAGTTCTGAAACACCCTGCATTAATTAAATTGTCGTTTGATCATCGTGTCCAACAGTCGTCATAGCTAACGATCTTTAGAGCACATGCGTGACGAACACTAGTGCACGATAATGCTAAAGTTTGCGTTTACGTTTCAGAACCAATAACATTTACAGTGTGCTGTTATTATGTAGATCTGTCTCTTTGACGGCCGAAGGCCTACGCTGGCTGCGTGGCTCAGCGGTAACGTTCTCGCCTGCTGTTGCAGGATCGAATCCTGACGCAGTCATCTGGAATTTGAGGGTCCGCAAATGCGAGGGAGCCTTGTCAGAAGATTTACTGGCACGTTATAGATCCCCCTCCGGGGCAAAATTCCGGCACCCCGGGGTCTCTAAAAGCCGCAGTAGTTAAAAGGGACGTAAAGCAACATTGTTATTATTATCAGTAGGTTTAGGCCTAGGGTTTTTAGGTGAGCTAAAGGGGATTCTTTTCAAGTTGAGTTAGTCTAGGACTAAATCTTTGCTTTCAAGTAATATCTCGAAACGCACATTTCTCAATTAGCCTACGATATTCAACAAATGGAAGCTGCTATTAAGGTCGTTGAGGAGGACGGCAGCGGCATGAGTATTACAACGGCCGCGGAGAGGAATGGTGTTCGAGAAAACGCCCTCCCGGACAAAATTAAAAGAAAAACTAGGGAGGGGAAGATGGGGCCAAGTTCCGTTTTAACAAAGGGTGTTAGTTCAATGGGTTATCTCACTAGGAAAAGCGGGGTTCCCGGTAACAAAGGACAATTTGCAAAATAGCGACCAGTGCCTCACAAAAGAATTGAAGAGGGACTCTCCTTTCAAAGATGGGCGGCCAGGGAGGAAATGGTGTGAATCTTTCCTAAAAAGAAATCCAAGCCTGTCTTTACGAATCCCTCAAAATTTGACAGTAAACGGTGCTGCAATATTACAGAACATCAAATTAAATCCTACTGTTATTTGCTGGAAAACGGCTTACAGTCTATCTTGTCAGACCCTCGGCGATTGTTCAACGCAGACGTTCTGTTATGCCATGGTCTGGTCTCACGTTTTATGTGACTACGCCTCCCATCCCCCGGTAAAAAAAAAAGAAGAAGATCACGGCATAACAGCCCGGAAAAATGACCATTCGGGCTTGAACACCGGTCGGGGAAGCCTACATCTATACACGTTCTTGTGATTATATTGTTCGAATTTCAATTATTATTAATATTGCACTTTAAGTTAATACAAAAATAACTTATAATAAATGTGTGTAGAGCAGAATTACGATATTTTCATGCCCGTATGTCTTCTATCCACCATTCCCACTTCCCGATGCCGTCTTTTTTTTAATATGGTATTTCATTTTTTAAATTAAAAAAGCATAATTACTGGTACTGTTTTATTCATAATTGTTAGCCTCCAAGTCGATAAATCGGTGTCTTACGCAACAATTGACAGAAATGCATTAAAACAGCAGACAAGGAAAACTAACAATGTGACGGCCATTGGTGCAAATGGGTGACGAATATAGGTAAATCCAAAGACATCGTGCCGAGAACTGGGGCAAAAACACACAAAAAAAAAAAACACGTAATTTTCCAAAAACTAATATTTTCGATATTGAGAGTTTCCTAGTGTTTGAGTAGAGTTTGAGGTTAGGTACAGTGCTTTTGTTGATTAAATATACGGTACCAAAATGTATAAGGTGTATATATTTTCTTGACTAAATCTGTCTTAACATGACGACCATTGGTGCATTTACCTTATTTGGAGATAAGCGATTTAGCTTCAGCTCCTTCTGCGCCCAAAATTTCTTCATTCTATCTGACCTGGCTGCCCTTTGTTCATCTGTGATGGTGTAGTTTTTCTGTTCAAATGTTGTTAATGTGAATCGTAAGTATTTATTCCTTTATTTGTCTCTTTGTAAATATAAAAAATAAATTAGTGAAAAAATAAAAAATAACAGAAAATTTGACTTCTCATATTTGATTTCATATTGTTTTAAACGCCATAACTCATGCCTACCAGAATCCAGACTAATAAAACAGCTCTTTAGTTACTTCTGGAAGAGTAAAACAAAGAACAATTGGTTCAAAGAGATCCAGCATGATTTAGATGCATTAAATTTAACGATGCTCCAAATTAAAAATAGAGAAGAAAAGAACAATTTAAGGAATAAATATTTACGATTCACATTAACAACATTTGAACTACACCATCACAGATGAACAATGGGCAGCCAGGTCAGATAGAATGAAGGAATTTTGGGTGCAGAAGAAGCTGAAGCTGAATCGCTAATCTCCAAATACTGTTCTTAGACGTAATTGTATTTGTATGGATTAAAGTGCTCCAATGAGGGCGTAAAATATGGGGGGGAGCCATATAACATTAAAAATTTTACATGTGATTTGATCATGATTTTGTCCATATTTCTAAAATGATATAAAATATCCTAATTGGCTCAATAGTACGAGAAAAATCTTGCGTTTCTTGAAAAAGCAATCAAAATATATTTGTTTATAAAGTGCGTTTAAATAAATAATCAAGATGATAGGCCCTGCCAGAACAGTGTCGCGCCGAGCCAGCATAACAGTAAAGCTGAGCGGGTGGTATTTACACATGGGGCACTCACAAGTAACCAATCGTAACAAATGATCATTCAAAACAAAGAGAATTACCCGCAGCAGTGTCTAATTGCCCTCTGATTTTATAAATATCAGCAATTCACTTAAAAAGTGCATTTTAACAATAAACAAAGATGATAGCTGTTGCCGAGCTGTGTCACATCCCAATAGAGCCGGGCGGGTGGTTTATACACATGGGTGAGTTCTCGCATGGGCCCCCTAGTATAAAAGAAAAAACAAAAAGCCAAATTTCCTGTTTTAGGTATTAGAAAGTAAAGAAACCTTGATAAAACTCATGTTAACGATAAAAAACATATTATGTAAAATATAGATTTTTTAAAATAATTGATTAAGGCCGTTACTTTCGTTTAAACATGGGGAGAAAGTTATTTATTAATTCCTTGGCCTTATTGTCATGTGGACCATGTGGAGCAATTTGTTCATTACTGTGCCATGGTGGGTGAGTGGTTAACCCCAAGCATGCAGGTTCACTCCTGGCCATGGAAATGATTTTTGAAAGGCGACAAAATTTATGACACGCATGTCATACGCTGTTGACATGTTAAAGAACCCTTTTGAATCCAGTAGGCTGTGTTCATAACGGCATAATTAATCTCGGGATTTTCCGCCAACACAAAAGTTCCTCCATTCTCTACTAGAAAGCGCTATAGTGTCAAGGAGCTAAGATATCTAACCTCCTTGACTTTCATGGCACTCCAAGGAACTACAAAATTCGACATGCAAGCTGCCCTCTGGGCGCAAATAACAAAGCTTGCATCCGGAACCCGAGGCCAAATGATATTATTATTATTGTTACTGTTCCCAATCACCAGCTGCAGAAGGAAAGTGTCGTAAGCTCATTTGCTCAAAATGGTGTCATCTATAACCAGTAGTTACCTACCGCAATTAAAATTACTCCCTGTATATTAGGGTGTGTCAGTTTCTCAACTTTTTAATTTTCAAAACTGGCTCCTCCTCAACTCCTCAACTCTTGTTCAGAGCTGCCCTTCGTGGCAGTTGACACATGACTTGAAGATTCACAATATTATGTTTTTGTTATAAATATAATGCCATTTATATCGGTAAATAGTGATTTTATTAAGATTCAATATATTTACCAATAATTCAACATTTTGTCTTTTTAAATGTGTGAAAATCATGCCCAAAAGTGATAAAAATCGATTGCTATGTAGTAGCATTGTGCAATGACAAAAATAATAGTAAATATAATTTTTTCTCAACCAAAGACATATTTTCAATATATCCACAACTGAAGAAATTTGCAAAAACTAAAGATAATTTACCCCCTATTTGTAGAATTGGTGGATATTGTTGTTTTTAGGGGCATATCATATAGGTCATCTGCCCTTAAATTTATGGAAATACTAGCTCCATCAGAGAAGCACATTGAAAGATCTTCCATTCATGTCAGAGGAAAGTGAAAATCATATTAATATTTCTTGCAACTGGTTCGACCAGAGGTGACATATGGAAGCGAAACTCTTTTTAAAGTTACTCAGATAAACAGAATCGACAACTTTTTAAAACTAGAAAGAAAAATAGCTAGAACATGCATAAATAAAAAAAATATTAAAAAGATGGACAATGGCGGATAGTACCAAATGAAGTGGTATACAGAGAACTGGAGCCCATCACTGATACTATTTGGAAGAAACGGATTTCTTTTTTTTTTTGGTCACATTATGAGGACACCGGAAACCAGAATATCTAGAAAAGATATTGAGAAACTTTGGAATATGAAACAACAAGTAGGATGGATTAAGGAAATTAGAGAAGATATGAAAGAATTAGAAATAACCTTGGATGTCTTACAAAACAAAACAAATAAAAAAATTAAAAGACATAAAAATAAGATTTCAACCAAAAATAGACAAACATCATACAGTAAAAAGGGTATTTACAGATGAGGAACGCCTGAGATCAGAGCCAATGAAAAGCTACTGGGCAACTCGGAAAGAAAACTTACTGAAGTAGAGGACCAAAAAATGATTGTATGAAGCAGTCAAATGAGGCAGTAAAAGCAGAAGAAGAATTAGAAGAATTTATTGCAACTGCAATTGATTTTAATGACTTTTGGACATGTTTTTTACATGTTTTTTCCCCTCCAAAGAATTGTCTGATGAGGGAAAGCAATGGGAATGTTGAATTGTTGGTAAATTTACAAAATTATGATAAAATCCCAATTTTTTGATCAGTTATATACCAAGCTAAAAAATAGTATATTGAAACAACAAAAATATATATGTAAATTACCAAGTCATAAGTTATTGTTCACCACTCGTACTTGAAAATCTGGTAAACTTAAAAAATTGACATGCCCTAACATTGTATATTATTCCTCAATTTGTATTGTAACAAAGAATGATCACACTCTTGGAAACTGTTTTGGCCATGTCCTAAGTTGATTTAACAGA
This sequence comes from Meconema thalassinum, assembly GCA_946902985.2. Classification (NCBI taxonomy): domain Eukaryota; kingdom Metazoa; phylum Arthropoda; class Insecta; order Orthoptera; family Tettigoniidae; genus Meconema; species Meconema thalassinum. The sequence goes on from OX336390.1 coordinate 69,647,719, forward strand.
TTAAACAGAGCTAATGTGAACTTGATTTCACTACATTCCGTCATTTCATTGCTTAGAATAATCTAATGTCATAAGCCATGCAGCCAAACTGTTTACAGGAGTGTGTAGACTTCACTCGATGGATTCCCACATGCGCAGCTGTGCTGCGAGAAAGATATAAATGATAATGATGTTCATTCTTTTTTTGAGCAATTAATTATAGGAATACTCTTGTTTAAATGTTTATGAAAGTTGTACGTACTTATTGCTTTTATGAATGATTATTGTGTGAAAGATGATAAATGGTGTATGAAACACTGAACTGTGTAAATTATGTCAATAAAATATTTGTAATTGATGTTGTCTGATTATTTATATATACTGCACTTATTACCTTTTACAGACCCTTATTATCAATGTGGTTGTTTTGGCGCAGGGTATGTGCATGCGTTTTCATAGGGGTAGTCGATAGGGGATGGGTATATGTGTGTCCGTTTGTTGGGAAAGTCACATACCCAGAAGTGTCCCCATCTCTGATGGTAAAATATGTACCATAGCTTATGTATTAAAAATGTAAGAGTGTAGTTGTTATTGTTGTACAATGCAGAACATCAAGGTTATCTGCTTCAAATAACTCGCAACTTTACACCTTAATATTACTACATAAGTATATTCGTTGTCGTTCTGTATCTCATACACATGGGCACAGGCACAAACACAAAATTCCTTCGATACATACATTCAGTTTATGGATATTTATAAGTCTTTATTGCTCTCATTTCTTGACAAAATTGTCTTTTGTGTCATGAGGAAGGTAATTCCTAAGCTTAACAGAGCGGCTGAAAATTCAAATTGGTATACTGCTATTCTAGAAAAAGTAGTGAAGGAATTGCCCTGTATTGCCCTCTATATAAGGAGCAATTTATGTTAGCTGGAGGCAGTATATAACAGAGCTAGACAGATATTTTCAGAGAAATAGTGTCTATTTAGATCAGTGGTCTGAAACCGTAGAAGTCTGCGGACCACTCAGCCTGAAATTGAATCATGTACGGACCCCCCTCCTCCCCCCCCCCCCCCTCCCCAACACACCTAATCAGTTGTAAAATTTCCTCAATAACACTTTTTTTAAAGATATCTCAGTTAAAAATCTGATAGTCTTCGCCGCGAATACATTCGGACGATTCTCGTTCAACGCACATCGTATTCGAAATCCCCATTTATTGACTACTTTTTTTATACGTGCTGGTGGACCCTTTTCTCCTGCGGACCACTCCTGAGGCATTCGCGGACCACCGGTTAAGAACCACTGATTTAGATACATTGATGGATGATAGTTGATAGGTCAATGAGTTGTTCTGCTTGGTGTTGGACTCCGTATCTCCCTCATGGGATGCCTGGAAAGCCAACTAGACCTTCATCTCCGGAAGAATCGTCCATAGGATATTTATCATGACGGTATTTTGTGTTGTTTTGATATAGTTGTTATTGTGTTTACTTTATTTAGGGACTTAGAACTTCTTGATCATAAGTCCAGTGTACTTGGTTTATTGGAATTGTTTGATAACCAACGGTTGGTTGGATGGCTCCTCAGTTTATGGGCTGTGACAATGCAGTCATGTAGCCCCCACGTACTTTGGGTGTGTGTAGAATCTTTCTGATAACAAGTGTTAATTGTGATGGCTGTATTAGTGTGTCTTATCTCTAATTCAGGGAAGGACTGCAAATGATCAATATCAAGTGGTTCCTACTTTTGCTTCCAAATGCTACCATCAATGACACCTAGCTGTGTACTTGGCTACTTGATGCCACCGCAACTGGCACCTGGTGATGAACTTGGGAACTTAATAGAGTATTAATAAAATCTAACCTACAAATTTAGCTTCATACAATTGTAGTTAGTGGAATGCCATAAATCTATAACATGGGCCCGCTGGCTTTACTTCCCCTCTGAAGGAAGGCATATTGAGGGATTTTTAACACTCTTAAAAAATCCAACGACTTCAGCCGGGTTTGAACCCGCAAGCTCAGCATGCTACCGACTATGCCACCGAAGCCAACGGTATGTTTCGGTATGACTAGTTGTGTGTAGCTGTATTTATTTGGCTCAAGGATTGGGGTAGGTGTTCCAGGACTTGAAATAAGGTATTATCCCACCGTAGATGTCACATCTATAATAATGAATAGGCATTTGGAAAATAAAAGGAGTCCATTATGGTTTAAACTAGTGTTCCCTACTCCCTCTCTTAATTATTATCTGCCACCCTATGTGAAATGTTCTGGTGACTTTATTGTATCCACTGTCTGTCTTGCATAGGGATACCATTCATCCAGTTTTGCCAGGAGAGTCCTAGATTCTATCCCAAGTGTCCCGATAAACTTTGTCCTGGAAGTCCTGGGTTTTCATTGTTGCCTACAAGTTTTTATAATTTATCATCATCAGTTAGGCACTGAATTTGAGTTTCATGTACTAAAGCTAGGAGAACATCTTATCAATAAGTAGCCTATGGAAACCTGTTGATATCCTTTGAGTTGAAGAGAACAATTTCCATACATGACCTCAATTAACATTATGAAGGTTTCATGACTGTGTGATTTTATGAATTATGTCACTGAATTTTCTAAAGAAACCTGCAGTTAAGCACTTCTAAGATATGACAGAATCATTTTGTGTGTTAAAAATTATATAAAATCTAAACCTGACCAGTTTTGCCTTTTGGCATCTTATGAGAAATGTTATGTTAGCTACCGGTACTCATGTCCCTTCATGATGCCAAAATGCAAAACTGGTCGGGTTTAAATGTTAAATGGAAGTACAAACTAAATTTGTGTGTACGGTATATGATTACGGAATTCTACCAAGTATTGTTGGTCAGTACTATTAATAGATTTTCTTTTTTCTACGTTCACGTGGAATGATGGTGCAAAAGATTGTTAACCCACCAACATAGCTAAGCGGTCAAACATTTACTCCATGATCGGAATGAGGAGCTATTTGCTCCAAGATCCTGTATTAAAATAAAGATACTGTGCATGTAGTTATTGTTAACTTACCAGTTTGATAGGAGAATTTCTTCTACATATATACTTTTTCACATGGATTTTGTAGGAATGTGTCACTTTTGTTGAGACTCTATTTTTTGACATTTTCATGTCTAGATGTCTCACAATTTTGGGATGTTATTTGTTCACGATCAGTTTCCCAGGGCCAAAATGACATTATTTAAAAACAAATTTCTACATATCTTTATACCAAAAAAATCTATCCTGTAGCTACATGATAATTAATTATGGCATTTCATTCATGATACCCATACCTATTTAACAGTGTGGTCATTGACTATTCTGTTAAATTGCTTGATAATGATGAACATTATGTTAAAAATCATCACTTTACTAGTTCTTTGCATGAGTATTGTATACTTAGGAACAATACCGTATCGTTTAGGTACCATATGTTATTAGGCAATTAGCAGAAGAATTTGGTATTTTGTGGAATGTGGACAAGTTGAATTCATCTAAGTCATAGTGCTCGTTCTGTAATCAACAGTTAATTCTAAAGTTTAAAATACACGCCAATCAAGTTGAATTTTCAAGTATCGATTGGCGTGTATTTTAAACTTTAGAATTCATCTATCAATACGGATTACAACAAACATTTTGCTATCAATGGCAAATGTACGGTAATCTAATTATTTTTGAGCATTCAAAGTGAATGAATAATCTGGATATCTCACCTACAGAGAAATATAAATTTAAAAAATAACCACACCAATATCAAAATTCATGATTCGAACATTGTGCATAAACTTGCTCAACTTGAACCTTTCAGTCCAGCCAGTGTACAGATGTTATAGTTGATCACTGGAGTGAGGTAATTTTTTGGTTTGGTTTAAAAATACTGTATCTAGTTTGATACTAAGATTTCATAAAAGTTTCTCCTGTCCTTGCATTGACACTTGACAGTATTGTATCTGTGGAGATGAGGTATCAAGATTATTGTGTTCTTGTTTAGGATTTTAACTTTAGTGTGTCAAACAGGGGTAGATAATCTTGATGTACCCCCCCTCCCCTTAAACAATAATCATTATCACCACTACCATAGTTTAGCAAACAAAAGTTTTCCTTGTAATTCCTCCTCTAAATTTTCATAGATATTGATTTGGTACAAGACCTATAATTAAACAAAATTTCTAATTTGTTTCAAATTCTCAAGTATTTTTAGTACTTCAAATGCAGGAATCAAAAGTGTTGTTCCTTGTGCTTTTCTTTCAGGCCTGATTACTGGGAATAGACAGCCTCGCTCTCAACAACAACAGCAACAACAACAACGTGCATATCAATGTAGAGTGTGTGGACGGGGCTATGGTCGTAGTGACAATCTGATGAGGCACATGCGCTATGCATGTGTTGCTGCAGAGAAACAACAGTGTCACATATGTGGCAAGAAATACTCACGTCCCGACACCTTGCAAGAGCATTACCTCATGTCACATTCTATGGTATGCATCATAGTTATTTTCTCTTAGCTAAAGGGAGCAGTTATGCCTATCTTAAAAAGGAAAGGCTAGTGTATACTTGTGTGCCACAGCAATTGGCTTATAGCCTTCAATTGTCTAGCTACCTAAATCCTGATCGCCCACCATCCAGTCCAGTGACATGCATGTCATCAGTTCACTATCACTTGTCTAACAAGGGGAGGATACGATGCATGGGTCACCGATTCGAACCATCTTTAGTACACGTGTAGGGCATGACAATTCGTATACCAGGTGCAAGTAGTAAGGTGCGCTTCTCAGCCGATTCCGAGAAATTAATTAGTAATTATTCGTAATTGCTGTAGCGCGTTCATGTGCGCTGTACGTTAATTTGAAGCCAAGGAGCGCATGGTTCAGCGGTAAGAGCCCTGCTTCGTAAGCGTGGGATCACTGGTTTGAGTCCCACCGGTGATCCTCCTTTTTTTTTTTTTAACATAGGCAATTCGTACCACTGTAGGTGTCGTGAATAATGTTCATTTTGCAGTCAATTGTAATAACGGGTTCTGTGAGCGGGAAAAGGGATTCTGAAATCATCGTATGGGGTTGAACGTGTGTGACATTACATAATGTACAGTCGGGGCATTGCAAATACATTAGTATTATAAATGGTCAGGTGTACTCTATTATATGTATACGTTTATACAATGAAGGCCCAGTCTGTTCCGTTCATTGCACGTCAGTGAACCATTAGACCACTCCGTACCCCGCAAATAGTGTCTCTTGCTATGGGTATTGGTTGTGTTACCGATTTTACTATTCATGACATTCATCAACACACACATATTTCTATTTTTTTACACACTCATAATACATAACAATTCCAAGACATTTTTTTCTTCACTGCCTACTTGATATTTGTACTCTTGCACTGCTTTTTTGTTACTCTGTTCTCGCACTGCCTTCTCGATACTCTGTTGCTACAGTTGGAAAGTGTTCGGAACTGGCGAGGTCACCTGCACACAAACTAACGATAACGGTGGGCAGGAGGATAAACGGTTAACCCAGGAAACGTTGAATGCCGCATTCGTTCCTTGGCTCTTGCGGTAGCAACATCATAAGAGTGGGAATAATTGTGCGATGTCGGATATTACACGTTATAGTGATGTGTTGGTGACTACGAAGGCCGATGGAAGTAGACCGCATTCCAATTCCGCGACGAGGATGTAATCTCCTGTAAGATTTATTCCCACTCCCCTTTCCCGCTCACATAACACGTTATTACAATTGACTGCAAAATGAACATTATTCACAACACCTGCTGTTGTACGAATTGCCTATGTTTACAAAAAAAAAAAAAAAAAGCTCACCGGTGGGATTTGATCCAGTGATCCCATGATTACGAAGCAGGGCTCTTACCGCAGAACCGTGAGCTTCTTGGCTTCATGTTAACGTACAGCGCACAAGAACGAGCTACAGCAATTACGAATAATTAATAATTAATTTCTCGGAATCGGTTGAGAAGCGCACCTTACTACTTGCACCTGGTATACGCCTAGTCATGCCCTACACGTGTACTAAAGATGGTTCGAATCGGTGACCCATGCATCGTATCCTCCCCTTGTAAGGTATAATGAAAATGAAGAAATACTCACTTGAGATTTGTGTTCTTTCTAGATTACAAAAGCGAACCATATATTTTATAAGTTATGATATTTTGAGGTTTATTCATATTTTATGACCAACATAGGACCGCTTAAATCAATTCTTCTTCTTCTTCTTCTTCTTCTTCTTCTTCTTCTTCTTCTTCTTCTTCTTCAGTCTCATTGGACCACTTCAGTAAATCATTTCTTAGTCCTCTTCTTCAGTAAGTTTTCTTTCTGAGTTGCCCAGTAGTTTTTCATTCACTCTGATCTTCTCAGCCATCCCTCATCTGTAAATACCCTTTTCACTGTATGACATTTGTCTATTTTTGGTTGAAATCTTATTTTTAGCCTATTTTCAATTTTGAAAAAATAGGCTTATGAGATCACCTTTTGTCCGTGTGTGTGTGTGCGTGTGTGTGTATGAGGTGTCCCCCCCCCCCCGAATAAAATCTAAACGGCTGGAGCGATTTCAATGAAACTCGGTAAGTTTATAGCACTATTCCGGACGACCCCGACCGTGCCCTTCAAATTTTGTTACGTCTTACCAATCCAACATGGCGGCTGTGCAAAATATTTCACCAGCATTCAATATCTCCGAAACTATTCCCGATATCACCCTTGAATTTTGTACGGTGATAAAGGGAACTACTAGAAGTTCACCTATGTGACTTTTGAAAAACTGGTAACTAAAAAATCAACATGGCGGCCACGCGAATTCGCGACTTTTAAACAGACGTGTCTCGCCATTTAACTAACCAAACGCAATAAAACTTGGTACAGTATATAATTATACACATTGCAATGCACCGACATCTAACTTGGTTCAATTGTTTACATAACCACAAGATGGCGGATGTGCGAAATATTTCACTGGCTTTAACGCTCTTAAAAAATCCGACGGCTTCGGCCGGGTTTGAATCCGCTATCTTGGGCACAAGGTTATTTCTAATTCTTTCATATCTTCTCTAATTTCCTTAATCCATCCTACTTGTTGTTTCATATTCCAAAGTTTCTCAACAATTTTTCTAGATAATCTGGTTTTTCGGTGTCCTCATAATGTGACCAAAAATGAAATCCGTTTCTTCTGAGTAGTACCAGTGATGGGCTCCAGTTCTTCATTTGGTACTATCCGCCATTGTCCAGCTTTCTAATATTTTTTTATTTATGCATGTTCTAGCTATTCTTCTTTCTACTTTTAGAATTTTGTCGATTCTGTTTTTCTGAGTAACTTTAAAAGAGTTTCACTTCCGTATGTCACCTCTGGTTGATGCATTAAATGCACGCACTTCGGCAAAACACGACTACCGCACTAATCCCTTGTTTTCGTGTCTGTGCTTATATACTGTAACCGCATTGGAGTCCTTCTACATTGCATATACGCTGCAGCAACGCCCTAAACTGAAACTTTTTGATCGTGCCTTATACACTGGTCAAAACAATTAGGGGATCAGTTGAGATATCTAGGTTCTGACGTATTGTCATCAGAAGAATGACCTAAAATGGTTCGACGTCTGTTGGTTCTACGGAGTGGAGACAACAACATCACGGCAACCGAGATAGTGGTAATACCAGAAAGTTGCTGCAGTGGGGGTTGGTGTGGACGTGTGTTTACTCTACCAAACGAATGACACAAGCAGTTGGGTTCAGATGGTGTAGTGAGCAGGTAGTGCAATGCAACAACGTGACTTACCCGAAGGTATGACATGGAGAGCCATAGGAAGATTGGAAGCGGGACAGACACAGAGGGAGGTGGCTGCAGCTATTGGAGTGTCCCAAAGTGTAATTTCCAGGACCTGGACGCGATTTCAGACAACAGGAACCGTTAAGAGAAGGCCAGGCCAAGGTCGTCCCCGGGTAACATCAGCAAGAGATGACCGTTATATCCGGTTAACAGCCCGTCAAGACGGGAGGCTGAATGCAACTCAGCTGCAACGCACCCTCCAGGTGGCAACAGGACGCGCAATATCAACACAAACAGTCCGAAATCGCCTTCGGGAAAGTGGCCTCTACGCATGGAGGCCTATGGTGTGTCCCATTAAAACCACACCACCGTCTAGCCCGCAGAAACTGGGCGGAGGAACATCAGGATTGGCGTCGTAATAAATGGCCCCGGGTTATCTTCACAGATGAGTCAAGATCTTGTGTTCAGCCGCACAATCGTCGTTCCCACATCTGGAGAGAACGTGGAACTTGCAACAATCCCGCTTATGTGCAGGAAACAGCACCCTATCATGGTGGTGGACGAATGGTGTAGGCCGGAGTCAGTATTGGCGGACGTACGGACCTCCATGTCGTTCAGAATGGCACTTTGACTGCTCAGAGGTATCGAGACAAGATCCTTCGGCCGTTTGTTGTGCCCTACGGTGGTGCCATAGCCAATGGGTTCATTCTGGTGGACGATAGCGCATGTTCCCACAGAGCTGCACTGGAGTTCAACATGCTTGTCAACGAGGGCATTGAATGGATGGAGTGGCCAGCTTGTTCACCGGACTTAAACCCGATTGAGCATGTCTGGGATGCACTTGGCAGACACATTGCAGCCAGACCAGCACTTCCCACAACGGTTGCCGAGCTGGATATTGCATTCATGGAAGAATGGCCAAATATCCCTCAATAGCTGATTGATAACCTCATACTGTCCATGCCAGGCAGGTGTGCAACTGTCCTGGCCATCCAAGGTGATCACACACCATATTAGAGGGCAACGAGAATGACTTTTTCACTATTATGGTAGCCCCATGGTGCCTCGCTTTAAGTAAACGCCATGTAAACCTCCTGTAAAGAGTTGAAACAGCACAATATCGTACTGTAGCAGACACAAATTACAATTGTAACCGAACTCTGAATAAAAGACGTTACCATATGTATCTTGTGTATGATATCTCACCTGATCCCCTAATTGTTTTGACCAGTGTATATATGCCATATTGGTTGGACTCTTTTAACTTTATGTATCTATTCTCATATTTAAGAGTATCTATGGACTTCCTTAGCTTGATCCAATTGCTTCTTTAATTATATTAATATCGACATCTGATAATCTTTTGGGTTTATGGCATGTGAATAGAAGATGAATTTTGAACTTTCACAATGACATGTTAGGTACATCATGCTATTTGAAGCCATTCACATGATACGGGTGTTTGCCTGGAAAGGCAAACCATCTACTCTCTTAGTGATGTCATCCCATTGTGAAAGGCCAATGGTCGCTTCCGTTAAGTGGCCTGAAGGTCGACAAGTTTCAGTAACAGTCATCTACGATCCGTGGTTGACAGCCGCACCAGAACTGAACTTACTGTGCATCTGTCCTCTCGCTTACTGTTAGTAGGCTGCAGCTTCTATAATGCTGGTACCCATGGCAGGTTGCATTTCCCGGCAAACTCCCTCTATAAATCCATAAGAATGTCTGGTATTCTAGGCAGTGAAAGTCTTACAATCTCCAAGAAGGGTACAAGTGGCAAGTTCTTCAACTATAACTTAGTAAAAAATAAATTTAAAAATCTCATAGACATGAAAGGCCTATTTCTGACCAATCAAAATCAATTAAAGTAGCCTGAAGCAGTTCTGAAATATATTATATATATACACCGCGGACAGGCCAACAAGGACCACGCAAATATCACTTCTTTACAGGTCTAGTTTCCTTCTTTCTCTTCCAGAAGTCTTTCATCCTGGTCGACTGCACAGCTCTTCTTTCAGCAGTCCATTCTCCTCTGTTGAGATTCTTCTTCTCCCCAACAAGAATTTTGAGGCCAGAATTTTTTTTTCTGTACTCTATTCGATTTAGACAATCTTCTTCAGTAATTTTGAATTTTTGAAGTTCTTCTTTCATTGAAATATATTATTATTTATAAAAATTTATATCAAATTGAGTAATTTATTCATTACAAAATCTATTGAATTTTTGTTTGTTAATTGATTATAATATGTTTTCATTAATCCTTTCAATTGATCCTTAACTTTGACTCATACTCAAAACAGGTAGAAAGAGTACTTCATCTTTTTATACAGAGTGTTTGGAATACTTTCAAGAATTTCCAGAGTTGATATCTCATAGTTAAATAAACAATAAACGCTCATATAGGATTTTCTATGTGATGCTGTAAGTGGGAAATATGGGCTGATGAGTGGCATTGCATCTCCGAGTGTTTGCATATTGCTGCACCGTGGGGCTGGGACTCTTGACATCATGGTGGTCCTCTTGTAGCAACGCCAGTCTCTCAATTTTTCCATAATCGAACATTTGTGGGATCATCTCAGGTGTTAATTCCGCCCCAATGCTAATCTGTCGGATCTCGAGGGCCAGTCTTAATGGCTGTGGGCCAACTTGCCACCAGATACAATACAATTCCTACTGATTATCACTTATCCAGGACTGAAGGAGTGTCAAAACCCAATAATAAGGAATCAGAAATGTGCCCGTATGGCAAATTCCGTTGTCCATCGTTATATGAGGGTCATTCCATAAGTCATGGCAACTACGTTATATCTTTAGATAATGCTACAGCATGGGAAATCCATGATGTGCATTGAACCGTTGAGGCCGTGTGATATCTCAATGCCAACAGAAAATAGGGCTCGAGTACAGGAGTTAACGGCAAAGGTACAAATGAAAACCACACAATGGGACTCTGTGTAAATTTGTTGTGCACTAGTACAAATGGAACACAAATCATCCAGGGCACAGTTTCCAAGCATTGGAACACTGTTCAATAACTGACACGGACATGTCAGTTTGGGCAGACAAGGGGCGCATCCATTTTGCGACGAGTCGGCAGTTGCTACGCGTCCATGTTGGAAAGCCTCCACCCAACGTACAACTGTTCGGTAATCACCAACAGCTTCCCATAGTGCAGCATGACATTGCGTAGCATTTCTGCCACCGAGAAAAGCAATGTTCACGAATGATCGCTGTTCCAATCTGCTTACATACATCTTGTAGCACGGTCAAACTCAGATTGAACGTGTATGGCACTGGTACCTAGCCACCTGCACTTACAGTCGCCTTCTGTCGGGTGAATTCTGTGCTGTTTGCCGCGGGGTTTCGAATGTCTACATTGGAATTACCGTCATGCCATATGTTCGAAAGATATAACATAGTTGCCAAGACTTATGGAATGACCCCCGTATTATGCTAATTGAAATAGGCACTTGACATTTCAACTTGTTGAATTTTATTTCATTTCCACCACTCCTTCAGGGTGTACAATGTTTTTCTTTTTTTGAGTTTATTTGGTGCAACAGTTTTGCAGACATACAGCAATTGTCATTCAATGGTATCTATTTTGGAGGTCTTTTAAGGTATTTAAGAAACACCCTTTCTATTTGTGTAATAGTATGAATGACAATTACTGTTCTTGTTTTACAGAAAAAAGTAAGAGGTCAAATTCAGCCCCAGTCTGCTGTAGAAGTGGATTTTTCATCTTGGTCACTTCCTCTTCCATGAATGTTAAAGTCATCCATTATGTGATGAAGAAACAAACTGTGATCTGTTGTGAACACCTGCAGCCCATCCAGTCTAGTCATGGTTTAATTTACAGTCTGTTGATACTTAATGAATGGTTTACAGTGACTCCCATTCCAAGGTTTTTTAAATTTTGATAGAGTGGCAACTCAGCTCGATGCCATATGGCTAAAAAGTCCCATTTCTTGCATGAAAATACGGCATAATCAAAAATCATAAGATGTAGACTTTGGAAGTTCATGCTAATGCATGTTTTTTTAAGTTATTTTTTAATTTTTTTAAAGGGGCAGAATAGCAAGGTCATCTGCCGCTATGTGCACATTATTGTTTAACAAGGATAAAGAAACGTTGATCTTTGCACATCATTTTTGCGCATTGAGGGGGCGTGGTCAAACTGCTTGCCTCTCACCAAGGCAAGCTGAGTTCGATTCAGTGAGATTTTGGAAGTGAAATATCCCGGCCTGTTGTTTGGATTCCACATAAAATGGAGGACCCTCGGCTCATGATCCCGAAATTAACGGTCACGTAAAACTACAAGCTTCCTTCCTTTTATGTGCATGTGCATTTACAAGTTTATTTTGCATATTTTTATGATTTTGGCCAATAATGAATGTAATTTAAAAAAACTGGAGCTGCTTGGATTCTACCAAGATGCAAGATCCCTTAAGACACAGCATAGCCCTCAATCCTTGTTAGGACATTTCATTAACATACAATTTTTGGAACAAATTTGAAATCAAGCGGGATTTTCATATCAGAAATATCAGGTGTTTGCATTCTTGTAGATATGGTGCTGCAATATGGCCACAGAGTCAGCAAGAGTGGTCAGGTGATTCTTTTCTAAGCCAAGGTTCTGGAACAGTTCCACAACTTCTTGATAGATAGTGCCCCCTCGTACATTGAAGATTTTCATCTAATATATTTTCATTTTCCATACAACTAATATATTTACTTGTTTTTATGTGGTTTAAAGATAAATAATAATATAATATCGTATGGCCTCGGGTGCCTGGTGCAAGCTTTGTTAATTGACACCCAGAGGGTAGCTTGCATATCGAATTCCGTCGTTCCTTTGAACGCTATGAAAGTCAAGGAGGTTAGATATCTAAGCTCCTTGACACTACAGCGCTTTCAAGTAGAGAATGGAGGAACTTTGTGTTGGCGGAAAATCCTGAGATTAATTTTACCATTGAACACGGCCTACTGAATTCAAATGGATTCTTTAACATGCCAACAACGTATGACATGAGTATCGTGATTTTTGTCGCCTTCAAAAATCACTTACCATGGCCAGGGGCGAACCTGCAATCTTGGGGTTGGTAGTCCGACACTATAACCACTCACCCACCATGGCAAGCGGTTTAAAGACATATTGACTTTAAACAAAAAAATATTTGTCTTCATTTTCCTCAATTGTGCAATGTAGATTATTGCAACTATACAAGGGATTCTCCAAAAATTTCTGGTATTCCTCAGCATCAACAAGTTTCAGCTCATTTACCAATATTTGGCCATATTCCCTAGCATTTAAATATATTTTATTTTCGAAATAAATTAAAGGTTACTAATATTATGACAGATTTGGGATTCACACATGAATAAACTCACACAACTGGTTGTGTGGAACACTCAAAATAGATTCATGTCTAATAGCTACTATTTATAAGACGTGCTCAAAAAGTTTCCGTTTATGGCCGTACAGGTCAGAATCGGTATTCCAATCACTATGAACATTGGGCACTCATCCCACCGATGCACCAGGTAGAAGATCCCCGTCTGGTAAAACACTGTGTCCTGCTGCATGCGCTCCAGGAACGTGTTGCCTTCAACATTGAAATGCATCAGATGCTGCAGGCAAACAGCCATCCAGTGTGCTTTCTGTTCGGCATTCAACACCTGTGGTATCTCTGTAGCAATGCCCTCAAACGGAAACTTTTTGATCACGCCTTATATATCAGTATTTACAGGATCAACTTTTGCACTGCATTCTGTATGCAAGTCTCCACAGTACAACAGTTGTACACTTGCCCGATTAGTCCATATAGTCTCCACAGCTCGCACTTACCACCGTACTTGCCACTTTGGTTCCCACCAGAATCCCTCTGAGGTAGCTTCTCATGTGCTCCTGCTCGTAACACATCAAAACCCAGGTACTCGCTTGCGTCTTCCACAGTCACTGCTGCATCCAAGCTTTTACAGCACCTGATTCATTATTAATATATTTGCAATGTTTAATTATACATCGACAAAATGTCTTCTGCATGCCCCATAATGTAGGGGTAGCACGCCTGCCTCTCACCTAGGAGGCCCTACGTTTGATTCCCGGCTCTGTCAGGGATTTTAGAGCTTGATGTGAGGGCTAGAACGAGGTACACTTGGCCTCTCGAGGACAATAAGGGCAAGATTAACGGCCGAGGGGAACCGCTCTGCTGACCACGCTTCCCCCTTCGATATGAAGGCCATATGGCTGAGCAGCGGACGCTTGGCAGGCTAAGGCTCTTAGTGTGCTGTAGTGTTACAGGTTATTTTTAAATGTCTTCTGAGACTGAACAATGCACAAATAGCTTCCTGAACACGAAAAGAATAGTTTTGTTTGTAGCTGATGAATAATAACAGCTTAATTTGTACAATTTATTAGGTTGTTGACTGTTCGATTATATGCGATAATCATATTATTGCATGGGTCTTGGGTAGTTGATGGTACAATATGTGTTGCCACTCTAGGTTCTATGTCAAACAAGTTTTGTGATTTTAAATAACGTATATAATTTGTAAGGTATTTGTGTTTATTGTGCCCAGTCAGCCGTTGTTTTCATACGGTGTATTGAAGTGATGTATGCATTTTGTTTTATTCCTGCGAAGTATAATGTTCATACAAACATCAGAGTTTCAATAAAGGAATTTATATTTTATAAAGATACGTTGTTTTTAATTTTTTTTAAATTTTTGTGTCCCCTATCCTTCATTATGACATTGGCCTGTTGATTATGGATTTTATTTTTTGAGATATGAGGAAGTCAGCTGATGGTTGTGGGAATATCTCAAATAATGTATTTCTTTCACATAAGTCATAATTTTTCCATGTTGAATTGTTGATCATATCCAAGCTTTTTTCTACTTTTCAACACAGTAAGTTTTTGTTACACTAGTGGTCTAAAATACCTTCTTCAGCTACACTGTAGCAATCTCTTACACATAAAATTACAATATTATACAAGAAAAAAATAATTTTGCAATATGTAGGTTAAAAACATTGTCACTTGCTTTACAATGATTAAAACATTAATTTTGCAACATATGTAAGTTAAAAACACTGTCACTTGTTTTACAATTATTAAATAAGAAATAAGTTAAAAAGGGTTAAAAATATATTTCAAGTGTATTTTTAAAATTTTAACCTCCTTTTGAAAATATATTTTTTAATAAACTGTAAAGCAAATGACAGTGTTTTATAATATTACATATGTTGCTAAATTAATTTCTTTGTAAATTGTTTAATGTACACCCTCTGTCTGAAAAGTTTGGTGAATGGGTCTATATTACGAACGGATTGTTAGCTTACCTGAAACAGCCGTTACTATCCTTCGAAGTAATCCCCTTGGATGGTTATGCACTTCTTAGAACGGCTGTACAGTACTCTGGCTTATGGCCTCCCAAAGGTCTTTATTTGAGATGATCTTTGGCCACCATATTATCATTATGTACCTCAAGCTACGGTTTATATAAGTCTGTAGCCTTCACCAAAAAGAAGTGACATATATAAATTATATATAACATTTTGAACAATGCCACAAGCTGTACTACATAATTCCTGTCACAGGGCTTTGTTGAAACTCCACCTAGTGTGGTTCCTGGCAAGCCTGTTCACTTCACACCAGGAGCTGTTACGACAATATACAGTTGTTATTGTTTCCTTTTCAGTGTGAAGCAGATTCATATATAACAGGAGGAAGAGCCTTACAGTAGTCACATATGATGTGTAACATGTGACATGTTATCCCTTGTTAACAGTGAAATCTGTTGGTCATTGAAATAACTACTTGTAAAACTCCAGTGCCGATTTTCAGCAAATATGATATAATGAATATTTTCACACCAAAGAACGATAGCCACATGGCCGACAGTACCAATCTTCGCCACCGCGCGCGCTCATAGTTTCCGTCCCATCCATTTCCGTTTCATTTTTCAAAATCACCCCCACAAAAAATATACAGATACCGAGTGGAAAGATGTTACACATCAAAAACGACGTTTCGAGACAACTGCTTGTCCCTTTATCAAGGTTTGTCAAGAATCACAACAAGAGTCAATGAAAATCGTAGGCATCTATGTCTTTGCCAACCAGAGAAGTCTGCGGTTCCTGAACATGCCATACAGAATGACCATCAAATTCTCTTTCATGAAACTTCTATCATCTGTATGGAGAAACATTTCACAACTTGTGTGATTCGGGAGGCAATTAAAATAAGTAAACAAGTACACAACTTTAATAGAGGTGATGGTTATCCCTTGAGTAAATCATGGCTGGCCTGTCTAGTTTCATTACCAACATCTTCTTGGTCTCAGGAGGTCATGGAGTAACTAATTGTTTCGTCATGGCTTCCTATCTTACACTATTTATCTATGGAGGCCATATCCCATTGTTTACTCATTCTTCCTTTCTTTCTTTCTTTCTTTCTTTCTTGGCAAACCTTGATAAAGGGATGGTTGGTTCCTTTGTTTAGGGGCTGCGACAATGCGGTCATGTAGCCCCGTGTACTTTGGGTGTGTGTAGATTCTGTCTGATAACCGGTGTTAATTGTGATGGCTGTATTAGTGTGTATTATCTGTGATTCAGGTAGAAGGACTGCAGACGATTAATTTTTTCAAGTAGTTCCTACTTTTGCTACCATCCACGGCACCTAACTGTGGACGTGGCTACTAAATGCCATCGCAGTCAGCACCTGGCGACGAATTTTGGAACTAATATAGCGTTATCAATCTAACCTACAAATTTTAGCTTCCACAAGTGTAGTTAGTGGAAGGTTCTGTTTCATGCCATAAATCTATGACATGGGACCACCGGCTTTACTTCCCCTCCGAAGGAAGGCATACTGAGGGATTTTTAACGGACTTAAAAAATCCGACGACTTTGGCCATGATAAACGGACAACCAGTTCTCTCGAAACGTTGGTTTTTAAAGTTTCATTCGACCTAATAGCCCCAAAGCTATATTATGTATGCAATTGGTCAAGAAAGTTTGATTGGTTGGTTCTTAAGTTTAGGAGCTGCAACAAGGCGGTCATGTAGCCCCGTGTACTTTGGGTGTGTGTAGAGTCTGTCTGATAACCGGTGTTAATTGTGATGACTGTATTAGTGTGTGTTATCTGTTTTTTAATTTAAGTACAGACTGCAACTTAGAATTTTTCAAATAGTTCCTACTTTTGACGCCAAGCGCTACCGTCAATGACTACTAGACCAAGTACAAAACTTAGCTACTACACGCCACCGCAGTCGGCTCTTGGCAACGAACGTAGAAACCTAAGAGCGTTGTTTACATTCTTAACCTATCCAATTTAGCTTCACACAGGTGTAATTAGTGGAAGGTTCTTTAACATGCCATAAATCTATGACATGGGACCGCCGGCTTTACTTCCCCTCCGAAGGAAGGCATACTGAAGGATTTATGCAATAGTATAATAATAATGCAACAAGTATTCACCTCTCTCTCTTTTCCTCTGAAGTGCTGAAATAGCTAAGGATTCACCCCTCACCAGACATGCTGCAACTGCTTGCATGACTTGTGCAGATAAGATACATTTACGTGTATACAGTTGATTCGAATCAGTATCATTCATGTTACTCATTAAACAGGGTTATACAATTATTTTTACTGTTCATTAAAAATACTATTTCACAAAATGATAAAATTTCTGACTCTTATTCCAGTTCGTACAACAGAATTTGAATTAAAGAATAAACAATGGATGTCAGGGGACCTTATGCTCGCGAGCACTTTTTGGCTCGTATTACGAGAGCATCAAATTTCATTTGGAGATCACGCGTGTTATACAGTAACATGCTCACAAAAATCAACCTTACAGCATGTTAAAGTTGTGCATATCTTTCCTTATTTAGGAACTTGCCTTCTTGGAGGTTCAATATCGTGACATTGAAATTACATAGATATTTTGTTTTGTGATTTCTGTCATTTCATAATATAAGGTGCGTTCATAAAGTAATGAGCCGGAGGCTGTAATGCGCAAACCTGTGACGACATCGGCTAATCGTGGCGTGTGTAACGAGGTGTGGTTACGACCAGAGCGTGGAAGGTCACAGCCTGTCGCCACAGGGCACGCGTGCATGTCGCGTGACGATACAAAGCGAGCGGCTGCATGCATCAAACGTCCAACCAAGACCAAGATAGTAGGCCATTCGACATGTTTCATGGTGTGGTTGAAGACTGTGGGGCATCCATTGGGCACACACTTTGCGCAAGTGCAGTCGTTCCGTCATGATGGTGTGCACACTTCCGACGCTCAATCTGACCTCGGCGGCTATGGCGTTCACTGTCACTCGGCAGTCCTGGGTAATGAGTACATCAACCAGCTGGACGTTGTCATCGGTAATGCAGGGGGGTGCCCCAGACCGGGCATCATCGGCTAACGACACCCGTCCTTCCCTGAAGCGCTTGTGCCACGCTTTGACCCTTGCAAGGGGCATGCAGTGTTCGCCGTAAACTTGTGATATTCGGCGATGAATGTCCGTTCCCTCTACTCCTACCGCTGTCAGAAACCGAACAACACCTCTTTGCTCTTCGTTTGACGCCTCCATGTCACTGTTTGCAATGTGACTGGCAGCGTTGGACGATTGATGCATGCTGCTGCTCGCTTTGTATCGTCAAGTGACGTGCACCCGTGCCACCGGTTTGCGCATTACAGCCTCTGGCTCGTTACTTTTTGAACGCACCTTATATATTTGTTGTGTTGGATATTATGTATTTAGAAGTCCACTTTAACAGTGTATCCTTGATTGAATTGTAGACTTTCTGTACTGTAACAGAGGAGAATCAACTGGAAGAATTTATTAGCAGTCATACAGACTCAATGAAGAATATACAGTTGATTTGTTATTTTGGATGTTCATTATGCTTACAAGATCGTGAAAATCTTTTAAAAGAATATTTAATGACTTTGGTGGCATAGTCGGTAACATGCTGAACAGCTATGCCCAAGATCGCGGGTTGAAACTCGGCCGATGTCGTTGGATTTTTAAGAGCATTAAAATCCTTCAGATGCCATGTAATAGAACCTACCACTACAATTGGTAATGTGTAGCTAAATTTGTAGGTTATTTGGTTAGAGACGCTCTAGATTAACTGTTAAGCAGTTATGCAACCAATGACGAATAGATCACGTTTTTCCTTCCGTTTGTAGACTTTAATCCATTTCTTTCGTTTTCACTCATTACAGCTCCAGGCAGGAGGTTTTCCTAAGTTATACGTTTTGAATTCCATCTTGAATTCAGTAAGTCACTTTTCAACAAATATTAGTAAACTTCAATCTTCTCCAACGCATTTGCTCTTCTTCTAAAATTTTTGTTGTTTCTTTATAGCTTGCACCGCAAAAGCATAATAATAATAATAATGTTATTGGTTTTACGTCCCTTTTAACAACTGTGGCTTTTAGAGACGCCGGGGTGCCGGAATTTTGCCCCGAAGGGGATCTTTAACGTGCCAGTAAATCTACGGACACGGCTCCCTCGCATTTGCGCACCCTCAAATGCCAGCTGACTGCGCCAGGATACGAACCTGCAACCTCGGGCCCAGCAAGCGAGAACGTTACCCCTGAGCCACGCAGCCAGCCACACCACCGCAAAAGCATCTTTTGGCAAGGTCGCCTCACCAATAAAGTCCGTATGACATACTATCACAATGATTGTCAGCATGCCCAGCATAAAAACAATACAATAAAGGTCGAATGGGTCTCGTATACGGCAGTTTTCCTAGCCTGCCTTTGGAACCAGGCGATCAAGACCTGCTACAACACAGTGGCACCATACTTCAAGGACATACCAATACATTCTTAATGATGTTTTCAAACTAAACTTTATAAAATTTGAAAAAATTTAAAGTGTTTATCAAGCTAAAATTAAGCCAATAAGATGGTCAACAAAGCAATGAGATCAATCTCGTTTTATGGTGTCTTTTATATTAGGTTTCAATGCCTTGTTAGATAAAGTTTTTTGAGTGCTTTTTTCATATTTGCCTGCAATGTGTATGCTTTTTTGGTGATAATGTGATTTTGATTGATGTACAACGTTCCAATAACTTATATGGCTGAAGAAGGGTCATTTTAGACCCAAAACATGTCCCATTGGCAATAAACCTCTAGTTGTCTATAACAAAAAGTATTGATTGGGCGGAGACCCCTCACCCCATTAAAATTGATTAGGAATGCTCTATCAAGTTCCAACGTTTGCCGCTAGGTGTCAGTGACAGTAGCATCTCTGGTAGCCAAAGTTGGAACTACTTGAAATTGAACTTGATGGGGAGTAATAATTTTCATACGAGTGTCTTAATTACCATTATAGGCGAGTTGCATACGACTGTTTATGTTCGACGATAATTATAACTTTATTTAATTTAATTTTATGTTCGAACAGAAATATTCATAAATATCTTTCGAGATTCAGTCACTTGAATTTAGTGATCGGAGTGCAAGCACCGAGTTTGCTCTCTTTGCTTCCCAAGCTCACTGACCCACGCACCATGCATGTGCTCTGTCTGCTTGGCAGTGCCATATGTTTCTTTACAGCCTGCCGTATGAAAGAATGCCCTGTGTAGAAATTGGAGTTGGGGATATTAAGGTACAGTGCTATTTCTTTTCTCATATTCGCCAGTTTATTTACGCGAAGATATGGGACGGTGCACTTTCCATGTCGGTGATTATGTCTTTGTGCTTGCCATTATAACTACAATGGTTGATCGGATATCTTTTACATTGTCACCTTTCAAATCATGTAATCCGACATGTTGGATTCTGTGTTCAAGTGCGAAGCTATCAAGTACCTAATTGGTCACACATCATACATCTTGAGCTCTGATTGGTTGGAGAAACTGGACCTTAATTAAAATGTGTAGTCTACTATAATGAACCTCATTATAGTACAGTTTTCTGACATATAATAGTCAGGGTCGAACATAAAATGAGTATTGTTACGACCTTCATTGAAATATTTTTGCAATCACTGTTAACTCACATGTATCCTTGTGAAGACTTTCACAGCTGACATCTAATGGTAAGTCATCATATCCTGGGCCATTAAAGCTGATGGTCAAACTGGAATGATGTCTATTATACAGGTGGAGGATATGAACACTAGCATTATACAGTGCGAGCCTTCCCTATAGAACGGAACCTTGCCCGGCTGTGTGATGGGTGGAGAGTGGGTAGTTACTGCCAGTTGACTAGTATTTGCCGATTACACGAGTGGATCGTGAAGCCCCGAATGCTGTCGTTGCATTTATTACATACGGAGCTGGCAAGATACGTCAGTCGAGATAATTACAGCTTGTGGTGAAGTACTGTAGGCTGTTTCGTATCCCATGAACATGGTTAGGTATGGAATAAAACATCGAATTTTCCTAGTGGAAACTTATCTTCTCAAGAAGAAGTCTTATAGTAAATGTGTTCGTAAGTTTCAGCGCCATGTGATTTTTACTTGTGGGGGAATCTCAAAATGTATACAGAAACAATCTGGGTACTCTGAAGGCTCTTGAGAACTAAATAACTGCACTGATGCAAAATATCAGTGAGGCTGAATTACAGCGAGTGCACCAAAACTTCCTACGTTGGTGCAACGTGTGCTTAGAAAATGAAGGACAGCATTTCCAACAACTACTCTGAAATTCATATAAGTAATGATAATTATTAAATACAGTAAAAAAGTGAAAATGTGTTGAACTTATTTTATTTCGAGTATAGCTTTTAGTGTCGGGAGTGCCCGAGGACATGTTCGGCTCTCCAGAGGCTGTAGCTGCTTCAAGCGGACACCCATAGGGTGAGCTACAAGTTCCGTTCAATTTCAAGTAGTTCCAACTTTCGCAACCAGATGTCACTGACACTTAGTGGTGAACGTTGGAACTTTGATAGAGCGTTTCAACAAAATCTAAACTAGAAATTTAGCTTCACACAAGTTTAGTTAGTGGAAGGATCTTTTACATGCCATAAATCTATGACATGGTACCGTCGGCTTTACTTACCCTCCGAAGGAAGGCATACTGAAGGATTTTAATGCTCTTAAAAGATCCTACGACTTCGGCCGGGTTTGAACCCGTGATCTCGGGCACAGCAGTTCAGCATGCTACCCACTACGCCACCAAAGCCGCTTGTGTTGAACTAGTTGGGCGCTATACTGTTGCTAGTGCCAGTGCCTTGCCAGACAGAGTGCCCTGGCCGTCACACGGCACATGCAAAGTTCTGTTCTGTAGAGAAGGCTCTCACTGTACACAGGTCAACTATCATGTGAAGTAGAGCTGCACAATCCATGATTATTTACTCGTGATTGTTATATACTGTATAGTCTTCAGTGATTGTTCTGGACAAATCATGACAAATTGAACTTTATGATCCTGAAAATAGCAATCCATTGTTCTTTAGTAAGTAGTGCAAGTTGTTTTTTGCTCTTCTGTGCAGCTTTTAACATGTGCATTCATTCATGTATCTGTGTAAATTCCTCTGTTAACAAAATAGATTTATGATATGAACCAAGGCATCCTCAAGTCTTTCCTCTTCTTTAAAGTTTTGTTGAATATTCATTGCGAAATGGCTGTCTTAAGATACTGTGTATTCTAGTATAGCTTTATTCTTTTTTTTATCCCTTGTACTACTTAGTTCAGTTGTAAAATATGTAAAATTAACCAGTATTTATTAAATATATTTTCAGATGAGATTCGTTTTCCTTATGATGTCTCGACAAGAAATACTTCTGACCTTGAAATTCAGATGGTTCTCAATGCTAGAGGTAATGAAAGCATGGAGATGTGGAAATGCTTGCGGTGTGGTAAAATGTACCAGTACAAGAGTTCTTTGAATCGACACATTCGCATGGAATGTGGGCAGGCACCTCAACACCAGTGTTCAATTTGTGGTCAGAAATTTATTTATCCCTTTCACCTGAAAAGCCATTTATTTACTGTTCATTCATCAGAAATAATTCTTAATACTTAGTAAAATAAAACCAACAGATTCCTTGCTTGAATTAGGGGATTCAGTAAAGTTTTGTTTTGCAAGTTGGTTGTTTTTAATGAATTTTACCTCACCGTAATAAACTTCGTATGATTGTTGGGAAGCATGAAATGTCTTGGTGTTTTTCATTTATGTGTGTACTTTTTGGATACCGGTACCCTTTCCTCCTAAAACATATTGTGGAAGAGAAGTTTTACAATGTGGAGAGCTGCATACTTTAACCCATTAGTGCATGACGTTTCTAGGTCGATGTTTTGGTAGGTTTCTTGTATATTCCTAACCATTTGACCATAAATTAGGTATTTATAATTTATATTATTAATTATATATGAATTGCAGCCAATGGCCATAGCTGGGTATTTTTGATTGAACGCCCGAGGGCTCCCAACAATTTCAATTTCAAGTAGTTCAACTTTGGCCTCCAGATGCTACTGTCACTAACACCTAGCGGTGAACGTGTTTCTAACCAGCCAAATATAACCTACAAATTTCGCTACACACTACCAATTGCAATGGTAGGTTCATTTACGTGTCATAAATCTAGGACATTGGTCCGCCGGCTTTACTTCCTCTCTGAAGAAAGGCATACTGAAGCATTTTAACGCTCTTATAAAATCCGACGACTTTGGCCGGGTTTGAACCCGTGATCTTGGGAAAAGCAGTTCAGCATATTACCGACTATGCACCTATGCTGTGAGGGAAGAA
Source organism: Meconema thalassinum (assembly GCA_946902985.2). Taxonomy (NCBI): domain Eukaryota; kingdom Metazoa; phylum Arthropoda; class Insecta; order Orthoptera; family Tettigoniidae; genus Meconema; species Meconema thalassinum. The sequence goes on from OX336390.1 coordinate 69,671,213, forward strand.
CACTGAACGAGATCAAGAAGTTACTAAAGAGGAGGTGTGCTGTCGAGCGCCTATGTTCGACGTCAGAAAAACCATTGAAGCAACTAAACAGGGTGTGATGACATGTAGAGGAAAGTTGTATAACTCTTGTTCCTGTTCACCTGCCAAGACGTTTTTACACCGTCACCTTACTTCTACCTTGTGGTGTTGCTCTAGAGGTCCATGTTCGATTCCCACTCTGCCAACAAATTTAATTCTGGTCTTAGGGCTGGAACAGGTAGCACTCAGCCTCGTGAGTAGAGGTGGGTTCGATTCCAACCTCAGCCATCCTGGAAGGGGTTTTCCTTGGCTTCCCATTTCTACTCGAGGCAAATACCTGGACAGTTCCTAACTTAAGGCCACGGTCGTCTCCTTGCCAATCCTCACCTGAATTACAAATACACATACACTTACAGACAACACAATAACACACGTCATCACACATTCTACCCTCACCCAAATACATGGGGCTAAATTATCACTATGTCCAAACCCTTCAAATCAAAGAACAGTAATTTTCTAAAAATGAATTGATAAATTTTCAGTTGTTTTACATCAATCCTTTTATATTCTCCACTTTTGTTAAGGGATGTCGCCTAGGCTCTTCAGTGGGCACTTGGTGACCCTGCCCAGACCACCACTATCTTGCAGTACACCCCATATTTATATCACATTGGCGTGCTACTTTGCTGTGGGAACAAGAGAGCTAAAAGTTCCGTTAACATTGAAGTAGTTCCAACTTTCGCACCAGATGTCACTGACACCTAGTGGTGAACGTTGGAACTTTGATAGAGCGTTACAACGAAATCTAATCTAGAAATTTCACTTCACACAAGTTTAGTTAGTGGAAGGATCTTTTACATGCCTTAAGATTCTATGGCATGGGACCGCTCGCTTTACTTCCCCTCTGAAGGAAGGCGTGCTAAAGGATTTTAACGCTCTTAAAAATCCGACGACTTCGGCCGGGTTTGAACCCGCTATCTTGGACACAGCAGTTCAGCGTGCTACCAACTACGCCACCGAAGTTGCTTGTGTTGAACTAGTTGGGTGCTATACTGTTGCTAGTGCCAGTGCCTTGCTCGCCAGAGTGCCCCGGCTGTCACACGGCGCATAAGAATTTCTGTTCTGGAGAGAAGGCTCTCAATGTATTTTCTATACACAGTCCAACCAACAGCACCGAGAGAGAAGGCCATGCAATGCAGATTTGCTATGCGAGTGACGTCACGGCCCAATGACTCTGTGGCTATGAAGACCGAGGATAAACATTCATGTTGCTAGGGTATGGTGAACGCGTTTTGTGTTCCGTGTTTGCGGTCTCGGTACTGATTTTCTCGGAATTCCTATCCGGATATACTTCATGGTTATCAGTGCAGTGTAAAGTTATGCCTAATAAGTGAAGTGTGCCAAATTTTAAAGGCAATTATGCCAATGGACTGAATGTGAATGTTTTCTCTTTCCTAATGATGGAGGGGAATGGATACCGTACGAGCTATTCACCAAAAGGATTTTATTCCTACGAAACATTCCAAGGTATGTGTTACATAAATGCTTAAGCTCCAATATTCGCTAGTTTAGTGTAATGGGAAGAATAAACCTTGTAACCAAGTCTCTTGTGTGCGGACTCCATTTGAAACTACATTGGATGGAATGGACAACTAGTATGTTTAAAAGAATGGAAAACACGTTACTGCACCTTTGTCTAACCCGAGACTGATTAAAGGTTAGTAGACAGATAGTCCTACCCTTAAATGATATTATAGGCTAGCCCCTCTGTTCATTAAAATTAATTTAGATGTAAAATTCAGAATTTTTTAACCTAAATTATTTGTTACAGGTTATGTAGATTAGGTTTATTTGTTTTATAGGGCTATGCAATTTCAAGTGGGAGATATAAGTCGGTGTTAATGTGAGTAGTATTCACATTTCTATTGGGATTTAAATTTCAAGAACTGCATTAGGTTAGAGGCCGATAACCTGTAGCAGGTCCTGATTAATCTCTTATTTTTCTATTCCACTAATCTCATTCATTGCATTTATTGTTCGGGTGGGGGAAGGGGGGTCTGTGAATCGGGTTTGAGATTGAATAAATTTAGAATAAATATGAAGTGATAAAATTGAAGCCTCAGTGGCTTAGGCGGCAGCACGCCAGCCTCTCACCGCTGGGTCCGTGGTTCAAATCCCGGTCACTTTATGTGAGATCTGTGCTGGACAAAACGGAGGCAGGCAGGTTTTTCTCCGGGTACTCCGGTTTTCCCTGTCAAAATTTCATTCCAGCAACACTCTCCACTATCATATCATTTCGTCTGTCATTCATTTAATCATTGCCCCAGAGGAGTGCGTCAGGCCTCGGCAGCCGGCACAGTTCATATCCTCGCCGCTAGGTGGGGGCCTCATTCATTCCATTCCTGACCCGATCAGAGACTGGAAGCAGGCTGTGGATTTTCATTTTCACGAAGTGATAAAATTATCAGCTGCTATCCCCATGCAGATGTAGTCAACTGTGCTGCATTTACTTTCATAGTAATGAATAAGCTACTCGACAACCACAAGAGAGAATGTTTGCATCACTGCAACCAGCAGATTGTTTTGGTGAATTTAACATGAAGATCTGTGCCCACTGTTCTGTTTATGGGGTACAACTGTTCCATGCATGCCAGGGTATTAATTGAAAAGACTGTACCGGTACTGGGTACTGCCAGTAATATAAGAATTTTGTACACGATCTTAACGATAGCTTTTCACCCAAACCTTTGGCTCAGCATAAGAGGAGGAAACTTGTGCAGTAATTGTTTATGGGCATTCAGTGGAAATTAGACATTTTATAATATTCTTTCATTGTATGTAGATCAATTAATATTGTGTTACTTGATCCACTGTTGTACATGGCTAATTACTTATCTGTGAGTATAGGATGAACAATCAATTGGCATTTACAATATGTGACCACTTCTTGAAATTATTGAGGAATGTAGTGTTAGCACACCAAACGTTGGAACTGATTGCAAGAAGTTGTCCTAAATTGGAGATGTCAGTTTAGAACGCAACTCATAACTGCTGTGTACAGTTGCATTAAACTTCTAGTCAAGGAAGTGGTAAATAGCTCTTCTTTTTATTTGTATCACTGCAACCAGCAGAGTGTTTTGTTGAATGTTGGTTTCGACAAATTCCAGAGATGATATTTCCAAGAGAGATCACATCATGTAAGAGTCTTAAAGCTATCCAAACCATTTTTAAAATAAAATTTTGATGCAAATTAGGTAATAAATGGTAGCCTACTCTGCTAGCACATCTATGGACTGTTAACATTAATTGAGTCTTTTATATGACACCCAGATGTAACCTATTGAATTATTATGGGGAAGTAAATTTTCAAACTAAGCCAACTATTTTTTTATCCTTGTAATATTTATTTTACATAACACTATGCCAATGTGTCAATGATATGTTGTAGGCTAACTAGTGAAGGATAGATATGGTCATCTTTTAGTTTGCCTATTATTGTTTTTACACAACAGCACAGTATTTTCTTATCACTGATGAAAACTTTCTGTGGCTAATTGTTGTTCTTTCGTGAGTGGGTTAGGACATCACTGTCATCAGCCATGTGTAGAATGGATACGGGTAGAATTTGTATGTATGTATTTTCTGTGGTAGTGTGTGTATTATGATGCTAGAATTGGGACGGAGGTGACCATGGTCTTCTGTTCCCAGCATTTACTTGGAGGAGAAGGGAGAAATCAAACCCGCTTCCTCTCAGTTCAGTTTTAACTCATGAGGCTGAGTGAATTACGTTTTAAACCTCAAACAGAATTACATTTCTCGGCAGAGGTGTGAATCAAACCTGGACAGATATGATTGACTATAGATATTAATTTCTGTTTTAACTGTTACAGATTAATTTGTTATTTGTGTATGTGTCTTTTCTTCCTGTTGTGTAGTCTACATTTCACGTTAAAGTGGGGTGAATATTTTTCAAGTTTTCCATTGAATTGTTCTATACAGGGTGCTTCAGGAGGAATAGTAAATATTTTAGGAGGTGCTAGTATAGATGAACATATAACATGTGTCCCACTTGTATTGCGTACCGAGATACAGCTGGTAGTATTTAACCCAAACACATGTAGAGCCAAGGAAAATGAGGACGTTCAAAGTTGATTTTCAAAAATTCCACCACGAATGCATTTTGCACTTCTCTTGATAACACCCCGTGTAGCTCTTCGGAGGGCGTCTTGGCGTTCTTTGAGGAGGGCTGCACTATGCATAATCTGTGTGACCAACTCAGCTCGTGTTAACTTTTTCCTTTTAGACTTCGCTTTTCAACCATCCCCACAAACAAAAATCCGGAGGGGTGGACCTTGGTGGCCAAGAAACGTGCCCATATCTCCCGATCCATCTTTCCAGGAATGTTAGGTTTAGATGTTGTATCACCAGACGACTAGAATGTGCAGGAGCCCAGTCATGCTGGAAGAACATACGCATTCTTGTAGCCAAAGGAATCTCTTCCAATAATGTTGGAAGTTCATTTGCAAGAAAGTGTAGATAATGGGGTCCTGTTAGACGATGCGGCAACACAACAGGCCCAATCAACTGATCGTCAATCAATCCACACCACACATTTACAGAGAAGTGTTCCTGAAAATGTTTGTTCACAATTGCATGCGGGTTTTCTTCTGACCGCTGATGTTCATTACGAGTGTTATTGATGCCGTCACGAGTGAATGTGGCTTCATCAGTGAAGATTACAAATGGGATTAGTTGGCGATTTGCACGTATCCAACAACAAAATTCCAATCGTCTATCTGCATCTCCTGCTCGAAGGTGTTGAACGGGCTAGTAATGACACCGATGCAACCCGTGCATATGTAATGTCCACCATACTCTTGTACATGGAACACCGATACGTGCAGAAAGTTTACGTGTACAAACACACGAAACGACAACTGCTCTGGTTACATACTCGGTAACAATAAAAATGGGACACATGTTATATGGAAATTTTTATTGCAATTCATCTCTACTACCACCTCCTAAAATATTAACTGTTCCTCCTGAAACACCCAGTATATCACATTTATTGCTGAGACAAGAGTGTTTTCAGTCAAGTTCACACGCGCAAGGTTCGAAATGCATACTTATCGAGTATGATCGAAAACGTCGATTTATTAGTGTAATGTATCGATCACATCAACTTCTGACCATGTTTCATTTATGGATTCCTTATTTATTTATTCGCATCTGTAGAACGTAATTTGATAAACACTCAGTCTCGTTTCTTCACAGCTTGTTCATAGCAGCAGCGCTGGGTAGCACGCTCGCAGATGGTCGGAAGGCCATGACGTCAAATCATATTGCACGGCCTTCTCTCTAGGCGGTGTTGGTCCAACTGTCATGTGAAGTACAGCTGCACAATCCATGATTATTTACTCGTGATTGTTATATACTGTATAGTCTTCGGTGATTGTTCGGGACGAATTTAATTGTATGATCCTGAAAATAGCAATCCATTGTTTTTTGCTCTTCTGTCTGACTTTTAACATGTGCATTTATTCATGTATTTGTGTCAATTCCTCTGTTAACAAAATAGATTTATGATATGAATCAAGACATTCTCAAGCCTTTCCTCTTCTTTAAAGTTTTGTTGAATATTCATTGTTAAATGGCTGTCTTAAGCTTCTGTGTATTGTAGTAGAGCTTTATTCTTTTTTTTTATCCATTGTACTACTTAGTTCAGTTGTAAAATATGTAAAATTAACCAGTATTTATTAAATATATTTTCAGATGAGACTTGTTTTCCTTATGATGCCTGGACAAGAAATACTTCTGAGCATGAAATTGAGATGAGTCTCAATGCTAGAGGTAATGATGAAAGCATGGAGATTTGGAAATGCTTACAGTGTGGTAAAAAGTACCAGTACAAGCGTTCTTTGAGTCGACACATTCGCATGGAATGTGGGCAAGCACCTCAACACCAGTGTTCAATTTGTGGTCAGAAATTTATTTATACTTTTCACCTGAAAAGCCATTTATTGAGTGTTCATTCATCAGAAATAATCCTTAATACTCAGTAAAATAAAACCAACAGATTCCTTGCTTGAACTAGGTGATTCAGTAAAGTTTTGTTGTGCAAGTTGGATGTTTATAATGTATTTTACCTCACTGTAATAAACTTCATATGATTGTTGGGAAGCATGAAATGTCTTGGTGTTTTTCATTTTTGTGTGTACTTTTTGGATACCCTTTCGTCAACATATTGTGGAAGAGAAGTTTTACAATGTGGAGAGCTGCATACTTCAACACATTAGTGCATGACGTTTCTAGGTAGGTTTCTTGTATATTCCTAACCATTTAACCGTAAATTAGGAATTTATAATTTATATGATTAATTATATATGAATTGCAGCCAATGGTCATAGCTGGGTATTTTTGATTGAACGCCCGAGGGCTCCCAACAATTTCAATTTCAAGTAGTTCAACTTTGGATACCAGATGCTACTGTCCCTAACACCTAGCGGTGAACGTTGGAACTTGATAGAGTGTTTCTAGCCAGCCAAATATAACCTATAAATTGTACTACACAATACCAATTGCAGTCGTAGATTCTTTTACATGACATAAATCTATGACATGGGCCCGCCGGCTTGACTTCCCCTCTGAAGGAAGGCATACTGAAGTATGTAATGTGACAACCACCTGTGCTCGACGTAAACATTGATTAACCCCGCACAGACGGCACTAGCATTGGAGGGTGTATAAAGCATGTTGAATGGAAGTGGAAAACAGTTCAGTCGCTGTCGCAATGCGGACACGGAAAGATTTATCTGACATCAAGTGCATGATCATTGGTTTTCGGACCAAGGGAGGCAGCATTTCCAAAATTACTACGTTTGTAAACTGTTTGCGTGCCGCCATGGTTAAAGTGCACCTTGCATGGCATAATGGAGCTATTCAAAACAAGTGCCGAGGCAACTGTGGTGCATCACAGGCCATAGATGGGAGGGGTGAACGTAGCTGCAGAGATCTGTATGGGCGAATAGACGTGCAACTGTGGAGCAACTGACCGGCCGCCCAGATGTACACAGGTCTACCAACCGTGTCTCCTCAATGACCGTTCGGCGAACGTTGCTGTGTATGGGCCCCTGCAGCAGGCGCCCAGTTCATGCACCCATGTTGACTGTTGTTCATCGGCGACGAAGGCTGGAATTTGCACGCCAATACCACAACTCGACATCCATTAAATCGCAACAGGTGGCCTTTTACGAAGAATCACATTTTATGCTCCATCGGACAGATGGCCTTTGTTGTATATGGCGTGAAACGTCTGAACGCAAACACCCTGCGACACCCACCCTAGTGGAACTGGCCGGAGGTCTACTCGGCAAAAGGTGGTTATGCAGGCTATTGATGGCTGGTCACATTAATGTGACTGGGCAGTGTATAATTTGATTAATGGAATACATCAGACATACGGAGAACAACGAGACTGAGTTAGTTTGTTAGTTATTGAGGATTTAAGGGGAGGAACTACGAGGTCATCTGCCCCTGAAACGAGACTGAGTAATTGACTGTTGCAAAGCACAGTCTTGCTATTAAACATGCAATATCATTTAACAAATGCAAGATATTGGCCACTATTATTCCAGAATAGTCAGAGAAACCGTTGAAGCAACTAAACAGGGTGTGATGACATGTAGAGGAAAGTTGTATATCTCTTGTTCCTGTTCACCTGCCAAGACGTTTTTTCACTGTTACCGTACTTCTACCTTGTGGTGTTGCCCCGTGTGGGTGCGGGTTAGAATACACCCACGGTATGCCCTGCCTGTCGTAGGAGGCGACTAATAGGGCCGACATGGCCGAATAACTTGCCAGTTTTGATTTGTTCAGACCCCCTGTGGATGGGGAGGGCAGAATTCATCCACGGTATCCCCTGCCTGTCGTAAAAGGCGACTTAGAGGGGGCCTTATAAAGGTCAATTTTGGTTTTCTGGTCCCAGCTCTGGTTTGACCAATAGAAATAAACATGCGTGCTGTTAGGGGAAGGGCCACCAGCTTGGCCATCTGGCCAGAAAGCCTAGACGGTATGCCCCATCCCGTCAGGTGGGTGCGCCATGTACCCTACAGTAGTATCCGCCTTACAACGAAGGTCCCTGCATGGCCGAATACTGGAGCTGAATAAATCCTGTGCATGCCGAGGGGGAAGTGCCTGTTTGAGGCACTGGGACCCCGGGCAATATCTGCTATGCCAGGTAGGTATTGCCTTGGCTGGGTGGCGCCCACAGTGATAGCCCCCGTTCGGAGTGGGCAGTATTCGGGGAGGATTTCGTCCGGGATGCCATCAAAGCGATCACGGACACCTGTACAGGGTGGCACCCTTAAAAAGCCGTCTCTTGAGTGTCGAGCTAATCCCAAGGTGTATACGCCTTGGGATGAAGCCTTTAATAGAAGATTCCCCGCTGATAAGTCTCCTCGCTACCTGGTAGCTACGAGGACTGACGGGGGTGATTTTAAACTAGTAAAATCAATAATTTTTTCTGAGGAAATCGAGGGGAAATTTGGGGACCTAAGCGGGATTTCCAAGCTCCGGAACGGTCAGCTGCTGCTGCACACCGTTGATCGGAAGCAAACCGAAGCGTTGCTGGAATGCACGCAATTCGGCGAAATTCCCGTTAAGGTCTCAAAACACGAAACGCTGAATGAGGTCCGAGGAGTTATTTTCCATCGTGACCTCGTTTTAAATAGCGATGCGGAATTGTTGCGGGATCTGGGGAAGAGAGGCGTCACCAAGATTAGGCGCATCACCCGAAAGATTGGGGAGAACAGCGTCGATACCGGCGCTTTTATTCTCCATTTTGAGGGTGATGTAGTACCTAAGCAGGTGAAGGTCACATCGTACCACTGCGATGTTCGACCGTACATCCCTCCACCTATGCGCTGCTATCAATGCCAGAGATTCGGGCATGTTTCCGCCAGGTGCACTGCCAAGGCCGTGTGTAGAGAGTGTGGCAAGGGGACACATGAGGGTGAGAGGTGTACGCCTCCCCCGATTTGTCCTAACTGCCAAGGAAGCCACTCTCCACGATCGAAGCAGTGCCCTGAGTTCTGTAAGGAAGCAAAAATTCAAGAAATAAGAACTCTTGATAGGCTTTCATATCACGACGCTCGCAAGAGGTACCGTGATATGAATGCCCCCGAATTTCGGGTATCGTTTGCAGCTGCAACGACGCCCTCATTCACCCCTGCCGCATCCTTACCGAGTGTAGTACCCTCGACGCCCGTATTATCAGCTGTATTAAAATCACCCCTCGCTGTACCAGCGAAAAATGTCAGCCCGAAGGAGGTACAACAACCTTCTTCGGCCCAGCAAAAGAAGGCGCCGGTTATACCATCTAAACCGGCGCAATCGGAGAAGAAGTCCTCTTCTTCTCCGAAACGGTCGGCGAACAAGTCTTCCCCAGCTAAAGGGGGAAAGAAGACTTTGCCGACCGGGGCTGGTCCTTCTTCCAGCCCACCTAATACGAAAAATATAGGGGAGAAGAGGGAGACGGTTCGCCGCCGTCTCTCTCGCCCTCCTGCTGACGGGGTGGCTACTGTCTCTGCTGGCCTTTCCGCTCCCATTACCACCAAGGGAGCGAAGCCTGCTGAAGCCAAGCCCGTACGCATGGAGGAACTCCCCTATAGAAAAGAAAATAGATCGGCGGAGGAGAGGGGAACGGTTCAGCGCCGTTTCTCTTCCTCTCCTAAAGGCAGGGCTGCTCACGTATCTGCTGACCATCCCGCTCCCACCACTACCAGTGGAGCGGTGCCAGCAGGAGCGACCTTGTTTTATAAGGACCCGGCGTCTGTGGGGAAGGGACCATCTACTTCCCCAAACACGCGTCGGCGCCGATCCAAGAAGAAATCTCTTCGGGGCGTGTCGGGGACAGACACCCAGTCTTCGGACCGGGAGAAAGTCCCTCGACACCGCTCTCGCTCTTCCCCAAGAGCGAGACTCGTGAGGTCCGACGACGACCGCGCGCAACCCAAGAGAGCGCCCGCTCCATTTTCTTCGTCTTCGGACGGAGATGTGGAGATTGAGGTGTGCTCTCCTGCCCCATCATCTCCAACTAGAGCTGGGGAAGGGTGGCAAACGGTCAAGCATAAGTAGAAGACCCATTTCTACTTAAGTCCACACCATGGCACTATTACAATGGAACTGTAATAGCTATTCTGTTCATCTCGCTGAGTTACGACAATTAATATCTTCGTTTTCGGCAACCATTGTCTGCCTTCAGGAATCCAGGTTTCGTCCTGGACATGAGACAACAATGCGTCACTTCAAACTCTTCTCTAAAGACCGGGTGGACGGAGCTGTGGCCGCTGGTGGCGTCTGCACTCTCGTCCACTCTAGCCTCTTTGGTGAAGAGGTGCCGTTGCGTACTCAGCTAGAGGCAGTTGCAGTTCGTACTTCGTTGCCAGTAATGGCAACAGTATGTAACGTGTACATCCCGCCTGATTCTCAGCCGGATTACGACCAGCTGGTGGATCTAGTCTCTCAGCTCCCCCCTCCTTTCCTCCTTCTGGGAGATGTTAATGCCCACAACACCATCTGGGGCTCCGCTACCACTAGCGGTAAAGGGAGAGATTTTGAGAGGCTGATCAGGCGGCTGGACCTGTGTTTGTTGAACACAGGAGAACCTACGCACTTCTCTATTGCACACGGCACTTATTCAAGTGTCGATATTACCTTGTGCAGTCGTGCGCTGGTTCCCCTGCTACAGTGGGGTGTACACGACGACCTTTGTAATAGTGACCATTTTCCAATTATCGTTACTCTTCCGAACCAGAGAGCCATCGAGTTACCAAGTCGATGGATTCTCCGTCGGGCTGATTGGCCAACTTTCACGGCACGTGCGGTGTTTGCCGAAGATACCTTTGAGAGTGTCGACGATCATACCATTCACATAACGAATGGTATTTTGGCTGCTGCTGAGGAAACAATACCTTCCTCATCCGGAAACTCACGCCGGAAGCTTGTCCCTTGGTGGACAGCCGAGATTGCAGCAGCCATTAAAGATCGTCGACGTGCTTTCAAATGCTATCGGAGGCAAAACACTATGGCCAACCTTATCACCTTCAGAAGGATGCGTGCTAGAGCCCGATATCTGATTCGGGAGAGTAAGAAAACGACATGGGAAAAGTATGTGTCGTCCATGACGGCGCATACTCCTTCATCACAAGTGTGGACTAAGCTTCGTCGGATCTCCGGACACCCGACATCACTATCGATACCCGGAGTGTCCATCAATGGAGACATCATCACGGACCATCTCGCCATTGCCAACAGCATTGGCTCGCACTTCTCCGATGTATCCTCCTCCGGGAGTTACGATCCTACATTTCTGACTCTGAAGCGGGAGGCAGAGACTCACCCCTTGTCCTTTGCCACTGCTGCTTCGGAGTCCTATAATGTACCATTCTCTGAATGGGAACTGCGCAGTGCGCTTGCACTGTGCAGGGATACGGCTCCTGGACCGGATAACATACATAATCAAATGTTAAAACATCTGTGCGAATCCAGTATTAAAAAACTGTTGATCCTCTTCAATCGTATATGGATTGAAGGGGAGTTTCCATCTCAATGGCGAGAGGGGATCGTGATACCGATTCCTAAGGCTGGAAAGGATCCCAAGTTTGTAAGCAGCTATAGGCCCATTTGTTTGACAAATGGCCTATGTAAGCTGCTCGAAAAGATGGTGAACCGTCGACTGGTGTGGTTCTTGGAGGATAAAGGTATCCTGTCTGAGTACCAATGTGGATTTCGCTCTCATAGGTCCACCACTGACCATCTGGTGCGACTTGAGAGTGCCATACAGGGGGCTTTTTTCCGGAAGCAGCACCTAGTCACGGTTTTCTTTGACCTCGAGAAAGCCTACGACACCACATGGCGCTACGGGATCCTTTCCACCCTTCACAAGTGGGGACTCCGTGGTAACTTACCGACTTTCATTGCGAATTTCATGTCCGTCCGACTCTTCCGTGTAAGGGTCGGTAGGACATTATCGCAGTACTATACCCAAGAAAATGGAGTTCCTCAGGGTTCAGTGCTGAGTGTCACCTTGTTCGCGATTGCCATTAATGGCATTGTTGCCGCCGCCGGGTCCGCGGTATTTCCATCGCTGTATGTAGACGATTTAGCTCTGCATTACAGCTCTGGAAGTATGGCAGTCGTGGAACGGCAATTGCAGCTAGCCATCAACCGGGTCGACAGGTGGGCTCACGACCGGGGTTTTCGTTTTTCAGCAGCGAAAACCTCCGTCGTCCATTTTTGTCGGCTCCGGAGGCTACATTTACACCCTGAACTACATCTCAGGGATGCTGCGTTGCCGTTGGTTGACACTTATCGCTTCCTGGGGCTCCATTTTGACAGCAAGTTAACGTGGCAGCACCATATACGGCAATTGAAAATGACATGTCTCAGGAAACTGAACATGCTCAGGTTTCTTAGTGGCACTACGTGGGGGGCTGACCGTGCGGTGCTGCTACGGTTCTACCAAGCCCTCGTCCTGTCCCGGCTAGACTATGGTTCTGCGGCATACGGTTCAGCAAGGCCGGCAACCTTGAAAATGCTGGACAGTATCCACCATAGTGGCGTTAGGCTGGCTACCGGTGCCTTCCGGACCAGCCCGATACCCAGCCTACTCGCCGAATCGGGTGTTCCACCTTTAAATTATAGACGCCAACATATGCTGTTAGCATATGCTGCCAATGTGCGTCAAATGCCGCAACACCCGACCTATCAAGCTCTCTTCGGTACCCAAAACCACCAGGGGTACGCCAACCGGCCTCGTGCCACTCGGCCGGTTGGTATTAGACTTGATAGCTCGTGTACCGAAATAGGAGTGGCTGTAGGTCCCTGTATGATCCGGACATCTAGCGAGGTGCCTCCGTGGCAAGTCCCGCGTCCGGAAATTCGGTTAGATCTGCACCGAGGTCCTAAGGTGAACACGGATGCCTCCGTTTACCGGAGGCAGTTCCACAGCATAGTTCACCGATTTCCGGACGCTGGCATTCTATACACGGATGGTTCGAAGGTGGACGAGAAGGTGGGTTGTGCTTACGTTATTGATGGTGCAAATACCAAGATCTCTTTGCCTGAGGCCTGTAGTGTGTTTACTGCGGAGCTCGTTGCCATCTATGAAGCTCTGCAGTTTGCACTACAGGATGCTCGAATCCACTTTCTCGTGTGTACCGACTCTTTGAGTTCGTTGCAGTCAATTGCTACATGTTTCCCGCAACACCCCCTAGTGCAGCGAATCCACGACCTACTAGCCGGGCTGTGCCACGCTGACACTCGAATCACCTTTCTGTGGCTTCCAAGCCACATGGGAATTGCGGGAAATGAGTTAGCAGATCAAGCTGCAAAAGAGGCGGTATCACTACCACCTCGACCAATGGAGGTACCCGCTAGAGATATTCGCTCTCAGTTACGCCTACAAGTTCTGGCTTTTTGGGAGAGTCAGTGGCTAGCTGACCCACTGCCCAGTAAACTGAGAGCGATCAAGGGAACTACTCGCGTTTGGCGGAGCTCCTTCCGGGCCCGGAGAGAGTCCGTCATTTTGTGTAGGCTAAGGATAGGTCATACAAGATCCACCCACTCGTACCTAATGAGAAGGGAAGACCCCCCACTTTGTACCTGTGGAGCCGTTTTCACCGTGGCCCACATTTTCACCGAGTGTGTGGATCTTGCTGACTTACGAAGAAACCTTGGTTTGCAGACGACACTCAAACTTATATTAGCCGATGACGCGGTGGCTGCTGATCGCGTTATCCGCTTTATAAGTGAGAGTGGGTTAGGGCCAGCAATCTAAATTTTCCAGTGAACTTTGACTCAACGACTTGTTTGTTTTTGAATGATAATGTTTTGTTTTTTCCGTAATTTTTGTTAATTTTTATAATTTTTATTTTTTATTTAATTATTTGTTTTTGTTTTATTAATTTTTGGTCTTTTGAAATTTAGATGTCCACCTCAAAATTTTAAATTCAATACAAAATTTGTATTCTTTAATCTGTGTTAAGAGGGGCAGATGACCTCGTAGTTCCGCCCCTTAAAACAACAATAACTAACTAACTAACTTGTGGTGTTGCTCTAGAGGTCCGTGTTCGATTCCCACTCTGCCAACAAATTTAATTCTGATCTTAGGGCTGGAAACGGGCTGCACTCAGCCTGGTGAGTAGAGGTGGGTTCGATTCCAACCTCAGCCATCCTGGAAGGGGTTTTCCTTGGCTTCCCATTTCTACTCTAGGCAAATACCTGGACAGTTCCTAACTTAAGGCCACGGTCGTCTCCTTGCCAATCCTCACCTGAATTACAAATACACATACAGTTACAGACAACACAATAACACACATTATCACACATTCTACCCACACCCAAATACATGGGGCTAAATTACCACTATGTCCAAGCCCTTCAAATGAATTGATAAATTTTCAGTTGTATTACATCAGTCATTTTAGATTCTCCACTTTTGTTGAGAGATTTCACCTAGGCTCTTCAGTGGGCACTTGGTGACCCTGCCCAGACCACCGCTATCTTGCAGGACGCCCCATATTTATATAACACTGGCGTGCTACTTTGCTGTTGGAACAAGAGCTCCCTCAGCTTCACTCCCCCCTATAGAGGTTGTTGGCCAGTATTATGTGGAAAAACTGCAACTTTCATGAGAGATATTGCCAGCCACGATTGCTTACACCGATATCATGAGAGAACTACAAACAAAGAGAGCAGAAATACAGAATGAGTTTCATGCAACGAACGCCATAACTTTCCACAACTGATTGTAAGCAAACTACAAACTAAGACATCCGATAAATAGGTTCGCTGTGCACAGGGCTGGATTTAAGAGTATGCCGCATATAGGCTAAATTCCATTTGCCGCCCCCTCTAAAGTTCATATTTGCTTTATACATTTGTTTTATACAACAAAAGGATAGAGTTCGTTAGCGTTTTCATCTTTTTTTTTTTTAAACTAAGTTCATTTAGTTTAGATAAAACTACAATTTTAATGGTTTAGGCTACATAATACATTATATACAGTAATGAAATTAGTTAAGATTCGTTAAAAATGAAATGGGTTTCGAACATAATTAATTAATTCGTTCTTTAAGATCAGTGATCACTATTTTACACATACTTTTATATTTTAATGCTAATGACTATCTTTTGAGTAATTGAAGAACTGTGTTCAATTTGAATTAAGTTGTCCTACTCGGTGAAATAAAATTATACAAAATGTAGTTAATTACTAGTTTATTTGTTGAAAAATATACAAATTTCTCTAAAACAACTCACCCCATGTAATCTTGATGTTTAAATTTACGTAGCTTTCTTACGAGATTTGTTAATAATATCCTCATATGAAAGTACTTTTCTTGTATTTGCCTCAATACAAGTTACTGAAAGCGAGTTTAACCGTATTTTGGAAATAAGCCTACTAGTTCGCAGATAGTTCTTAACTCTGCTAAGGCAGGAAAAACTGTAGGATTAAAATATATTTTTAAGTAACATGTATTCTTAAATTCGTATGGAAAATATTATTATCGTCTGAAATACTTCATTTTAACTTTTGAATAAATTACCAAACTGCTGCCCCTGAAAATTTGCCGCTCTAGGTTGCAGCCTATTTAGAAATACGGCCCTGGCTGTGCATGGGTTTCACCATCTGATCTGCGGAATCACAAGTAATCATGAACCATTGTAGATGCAAGAGGTGTGGGGAGATATATAGTGAATTTGGCCATTGGCAGCAATAAATATTTTACTAAGAGTATGCTGATAACAGGACAGGTTGAATAAGACCTAAAGCACTGGGTAAATTAGCAATTGCAACTAGGTCTGTGTAGTGAACAACGCTAGCCGCATCTAGTCCAGAGGGGAACCTTAATGCAATATGCAGCAATATTTTAGTATGAAGATTTTGTCTGTACATTACCGCAGCTGTTGAAAATGTTCAGCTTGGACATGAATGATGAACATGTTCAACAGTTGCTGTAATATGAAGCTTAGATATAGTGGTTTTTAACAGTTGCTGTAAAGTACAGGTAAGACAGAAACCTTCATACTAGGCTATGGCTCCCTTTTGCCTGGCTGTTGTCTGCCGACCCATTGGCGATGCTGTCAGCATTGTCTATTAGATGGACCTGACTGTAGTCAATAATTTTCCCAGTGGATAGGTTTTTTTCATCTGAGTTATATGCAAGAATATAACAATTTTGGCAGGTGTATCAATAATTTACTTAAGTAAAACAACACAACTTGAAAGCCGCTATGGAGGCATCTTAGTGGGCTTTATCAGGTAGATAAGTTTAAAGGTCTTATATCCTAATCTAATATTACAGATCACATGCACTAACGGCTCTGGTAATCATTTCCTATTAACATGTTATAACTGAGTGTGGATAACAGAGAAATAACTAACAGCTAAAGCATGTGAGAACAGAACTAATTTATGCATGATGAGTGTACTATTTGGAAAGGCCAGGGTGACATGAGCATACAATTTGTGAGCACTCTAGGCATGCAATATTGACCTTCATTTGCGAGCTGAATACACGACGCATAGGCTCTTACTTTCTTTTGTAGAATATATTGTTGTAATGGAGGGTTGTATATAGCCTACTGTACTCTATCTGGAAATAAAAGAGATATGCCAAAGGAGGGAAACACACACTCAAAAGCAGCAAGAGGTGCAGGTGAATTGCCATGTCAAAACAATAAAGTATGAAATGGAATTTACTTGTTAATTTATGTAAAAGAGACCACCACAGTCAGGATTTAAACCCGAGTCTTCTGCATTAAAGACGATGCACCTTCACGTGGCTTCGGTGGCGTAGTTGATAGTGGGTTCAAACCCGGCCGAAGCCGTTGGATTTTTTAAGAGCGTTAAAAATCCCTCAGTATGCCTTCCTTTGGAGGGGAAGTAAAGCCGGCGGTCCCATGTCATAGATTTATGTCATGTTAAAGAACCTTCCACTAATTGCACCTGTGTGAAGCTAAATTGTATAGGTTAAGAATGTAAACAACGTTCTTAGGTTCATACGTTCATTGCCAAGAGCCGACTGTGGTGGTGTCTAATAGCAAAGTTCTGAACTAGGCCTAGTAGTTGTTGACGGTGGCATTTGGCGGCAAAAGTAGGAACTATTTGAAAACTTCAAAGTAGCAGTCCTTACTTGAATTAATAAACAGATACACACACTAATACAGCCATCACAATTAACACCAGTTATCAGACAGATTCTACACACACCCAAAGTACACGGGGCTATGTGACCGCGTTGTCGCAGCCCCTAAACTGAGGAACCAACCAACCAGTGCACCTTCATACCACTCGGTGTTCCTTTTATTCCTGTCCTTATACAGGGTGAGGCACTTAAAACTGTTTTTCGGAATATTTGGAAAAATACAAATCGGATTAAAAATAAGTTGCAAATAAAGTTGTTCACCTCGAAGGGGGACATCCAATAACATAAAGCTCGACCCCCCGCACCACGCCGGCAAAAATGAAAACGAGTTGAAAATTGTTGAAAAATGGTAATATCTCAAAAAAATGCACATCAGATTAGATATTTGTGAAAGTGCTATCATGTGACTCCGTCAACCCTCCCGCAGTGTATCCTTAGACCACTTTTATCGCTACCCAGGAACAACGACGTGGACGTAATACGAAGTAGTAATTTGTTCCCTTCGGGGTGCTTGATTTTGGTGATTCCCCTTGCCTCTCACTTTCTTGGGGTGCTTGATTACTGTGATTCCCCTTGCCTCTCACTATCTTGGGGTGCTTGATTACTGTCATTACCCTTGCCTCTCACTATCTCGGGGTGCTTGATTACTGTGAGTCCCCTTGCCTCTCACTATCTCGGGGTGCTTGATAACTGTGAGGCCCCTTGCCTCTCACTATCTCGGGGTGCTTGATTACTGTGATTCCCCTTGCCTCTCACTATCTTGGGGTGCTTGATTACTGTGATTCCCCTTGCCTCTCACTATCTCGGGGTGCTTGATTACTGTGAGACCCCTTGCCTCTCACTATCTTGGGGTGCTTGATTGCTGTGAGTCCCCTTGCCTCTCACTATTTTGGGGTGCTTGATTACTGTGATTCCCCTTGCCTCTCGCTATCTCGGGGTGCTTGATTACTGTGAGTCCCCTTGCCTCTCACTATCTGGGGTGCTTGATTACTGTGAGTCCCCTTGCCTCTCACTATCTTGGGGTGCTTGATTACTGTGAGTCCCCTCTCCTCTCACTATCTCGGGATGCTTGATTCCTGTGAGACCCCTTGCCTCTCACTATCTCGGGGTGCTTGATTACTGTGAGTCCCCTCTCCTCTCACTATCTCGGGGAGCTTGATTCCTGTGAGACCCCTTGCCTCTCACTATCTCGGGGTGCTTGATTACTGTGATTCCCCTTGCCTCTCACTATCTTGGGGTGCTTGATTCCTGTGAGATCCCTTGCCTCTCACTATCTCGGAGTGCTTGATTACTGTGAGACCCCTTGCCTCTCACTATCTCGGGATGCTTGATTACTGTGAGACCCCGTGCCTCTCACTATCTCGGGGTGCTTGATTACTGTGAGACCCCTTGCCTCTCACTATCTCGGGGTGCTTGATTACTGTGAGTCCCCTTGCCTCTCACTATCTTGGGGTGCTTGATTACTGTGAGACCCCTTGCCTCTCACTATCTCGGGGTGCTTGATTACTGTGAGACCCCTCTCCTCTCACTATCTCGGGGTGCTTGATTACTGTGAGACCCCTTGCCTCTCACTATCTTGGGGTGCTTGATTACTGTGAGTCCCCTCTCCTCTCACTATCTTGGGGTGCTTGATTACTGTGAGTCCCCTCTCCTCTCACTATCTCGGGGTGCTTGATTACTGTGAGTCCCCTTGCCTCTCGCTATCTCGGGGTGCTTGATTAATGTGATTCCCCTCTCCTCACACTATCTCGGGGTGCTTGATTACTGTGAGTCCCCTCTCCTCTCACTATCTCGGGGTGATTGATTACTGTGAGACCCCTTGCCTCTCACTATCTCGGGGTGCTTGATTCCTGTGAGTCCCCTCTCCTCTCACTATCTCGGGGTGCTTGATTACTGTGAGACCCCTTGCCTCTCACTATCTAGGGGTGCTTGATTACTGTGATTCCCCTTGCCTCTCACTATCTCGGGGTGCTTGATTACTGTGAGTCCCCTCTCCTCTCACTATCTTGGGGTGCTTGATTACTGTGAGACCCCTTGCCTCTCACTATCTCGGGGTGCTTGATTACTGTGAGTCCCCTTACCTCTCACTATCTCGGGGTGCTTGATTACTGTGAGACCCCTTGCCTCTCACTATCTCGGGGTGCTTGATTACTGTGATTCCCCTTGCCTCTCACTATCTTGGGGTGCTTGATTACTGTGATTCCCCTTGCCTCTCACTATCTCGGGGTGCTTGATTACTGTGAGACCCCTTGCCTCTCACTATCTCGGGGTACTTGATTGCTGTGAGTCTCCTTGCCTCTCACTATCTTGAGGTGCTTGATTAATGTGATTCCCCTTGCCTCTCGCTATCTTGGGGTGCTTGATTACTGTGAGTCCCCTTGCCTCTCACTATCTGGGGTGCTTGATTACTGTGAGTCCCCTTGCCTCTCACTATCTTGGGGTGCTTGATTACTGTGAGTCCCCTCTCCTCTCACTATCTCGGGGTGCTTGATTACTGTGAGACCCCTTGCCTCTCACTATCTCGGGGTGCTTGATTACTGTGAGTCCCCTCTCCTCTCACTATATCGGGATGCCTGATTACTGTGAGACCCCTTGCCTCTCACTATCTCGGGGTGCTTGATTACTGTGAGTCCCCTCTCCTCTCACTCTCTCGGGGAGCTTGATTCCTGTGAGACCCCTTGCCTCTCACTATCTCGGGGTGCTTGATTACTGTGATTCCCCTTGCCTCTCACTATCTCGGGGTGCTTGATTCCTGTGAGACCCCTTGCCTCTCACTATCTCGGAGTGCTTGATTACTGTGAGACCCCTTGCCTCTCACTATCTCGGGATGCTTGATTCCTGTGAGACCCCGTGCCTCTCACTATCTCGGGGTGCTTGATTACTGTGAGACCCTTGCCTCTCACTATCTCGGGGTGCTTGATTACTGTGAGTCCCCTCTCCTCTCACTATCTCGGGGTGCTTGATTACTGTGAGTCCCCTCTCCTCTCACGATCTCGGGGTGATTGATTACTGTGAGACCCCTTGCCTCTCACTATCTTGGGGTGCTTGATTCCTGTGAGTCCCCTCTCCTCTCACTATCTCGGGTGCTTGATTACTGTGAGACATCTTGCCTCTCACTATCTTGGGGTGCTTGATTACTGTGATTCCCCTTGCCTCTCACTATCTCGGGGTGCTTGATTACTGTGAGTCCCCTCTCCTCTCACTATCTCGGGGTGCTTGATTACTGTGAGACCCCTTGCCTCCCACTATCTCGGGGTGCTTGATTACTGTGAGTCCCCTTGCCTCTCACTATCTCGGGGTGCTTGATTACTGTGAGACCCCTTGCCTCTCACTATCTCGGGGTGCTTGATTACTGTGATTCCCCTTGCCTCTCCCTATCTTGGGGTGCTTGATTACTGTGATTCCCCTTGCCTCTCACTATCTCGGTGTGCTTGATTACTGTGAGACCCCTTGCCTCTCACTATCTCGGGGTGCTTGATTGCTGTGAGTCCCCTTGCCTCTCACTATCTTGGGGTGCTTGATTAATGTGATTCCCCTTGCCTCTCGCTCTCTCGGGGTGCTTGATTACTGTGACTCCCCTTGCCTCTCACTATCTGGGGTGCTTGATTACTGTGAGTCCCCTTGCCTCTCACTATCTTGGGGTGCTTGATTACTGTGAGTCCCCTCTCCTCTCACTATCTCGGGGAGCTTGATTCCTGTGAGACCCCTTGCCTCTCACTATCTCCGGGTGCTTGATTACTGTGATTCCCCTTGCCTCTCACTATCTTGGGGTGCTTGATTACTGTGAGTCCCCTCTCCTCTCACTATCTCGGGATGCTTGATTCCTGTGAGACCCCGTTCCTGTCACTATCTCGGGGTGCTTGATTACTGTGAGACCCCTTGCCTCTCACTATCCCGGGGTGCTTGATTACAGTGAGTCCCATTGCCTCTCACTATCTTGGGGTGCTTGATTACTGTGAGACCCCTTGCCTCTCACTATCTCGGGGTGCTTGATTACTGTGAGACCCCTCTCCTCTCACTATCTCGGTGTGCTTGATTACTGTGAGACCCCTTGCCTCTCGCTATCTCGGGGTGCTTGATTACTGTGATTCCCCTCTCCTCTCACTATCTCGGGGTGCTTGATTACTGTGAATCCCCTCTCCTCTCACTATCTCGGGGTGATTGATTACTGTGAGACCCCTTGCCTCTCACTATCTCGGGGTGCTTGATTCCTGTGAGTCCCCTCTCCTCTCACTATCTCGGGGTGCTTGATTACTGTGAGTCCCCTCTCCTCTCACTATCTCGGGGTGCTTGATTACTGTGAGACCCCTTGCCTCTCACTATCTCGGGGTGCTTGATTACTGTGAGTCCCCTCTCCTCTCACTATCTCGGGGTGCTTGATTACTGTGAGTCCCCTTGCATCTCGCTATCTCGGGGTGCTTGATTACTGTGATTCCCCTTGCCTGTCACTATCTTGGGATGCTTGATTACTGTGAGTCCCCTTGCCTCTCACTATCTCGGGGTGCTTGATTACTGTGATTCCCCTTGCCTCTCACTATCTCGGGGTGCTTGATTACTGTGAGTCCCCTCTCTCACTATCTCGGGGTGCTTGATTACTGTGAGACCCCTTGCCTCTCACTATCTTGGGGTGCTTGATTACTGTGAGACCCCTTGCCTCTCACTATCTTGGGGTGCTTGATTACTGTGATTCCCCTTGCCTCTCACTATCTTGGGGTGCTTGATTACTGTGAGTCCCCTTGCCTCTCACGATCTCGGGGTGTTTGATTACTGTGATTCCCCTTGCCACTCACTATCTCGGGGTGCTTGATTACTGTGAGTCCCCTCTCTCACTATCTCGGGGTGCTTGATTACTGTGAGACCCCTTGCCTCTCACTATCTTGGGGTGCTTGATTACTGTGAGACCCCCTTGCCTCTCACTATCTTGGGGTGCTTGATTACTGTGAGACCCCTTGCCTCTCACTATCTTGGGATGCTTGATTACTGTGAGTCCCCTCACCTCTCACTGGTTGGTTCATAAGTTTAGGGGCTGCGACAACGCGGTCATGTAGCCCTGTGTACTTTGGGTGTGTGTAGAATGTGTCTGATAACCGGTGTTAATTGTGATGACTGTATTAGTGTGTGTTATCTGTTTTTTAATTCAAGTACGGACTGCAGACTTATGAATTTTTCAAATAGTTCCTACGTTTGCCGCAAAACGCCACCGTCGAAGACTACTAGTGCAGAACTTAACTACCAGACGCCACCGCAGTCGGCTCTTGGCAACGAACGTAGGAACCTATGAGCGTTGTTTACATTCCTAACCTATACAATTTAGCTTCACACAAGTGTAATTAGTGGAAAGTTCTTTAACATGCCATAAATCTATGACATGGGATCGCCGGCTTTACTTCCCCTCCGAAGGAAGGCATACTGAGGGATTTTTAACGCTCTTAAAAAATCTGACGACTACGGCCGGATCTCCTCTCACTATCTCGGGGTGCTTGATTACTGTGAGACCCCTTGCCTCTCACTATCTCGGGGTGCTTGGTTACAAGGAGATTGTCGATTACAACACCATCTATGATGAAACGAAAAAATGTTTCATACAAAAGTCACATATTTTTTTCACGGAGAATCCAAATCTGCAATAAAAATAGGGGTTCCTATTTAAGATTTCAAAGTCATCCCCACTCCCGCCCTGGTGGTGGTTCAGAGGGGTCTAGCTTTATGTTAACGGATGTCCCTCTTCGAGGTGAACAACTTTTATTGCAACTTATTTCTAATCCGATTTGTATTTTTCCAAATATTTGGGAAAACAGTGTTAAGTGCCTCACCCTGTATAATTCACCACAGTCCACGATCTGAACATATACCAGACGGCAGTCATTCGAGCTGAAGGACATGAGTGAGAAGCAGGTATTCAAAAAGGTGTAAAGGAAGGCTTCAACTTACATAACCCATACTGTACTTTTCAATCTATGCATTGAACATGCAATGTAGGGAATAAGAGAACAATTTAAATTAGGATTAAAGATTCAAGGAGAAATAATTTTGATCTGAGATTTGCTGATGATCTTAGCCTATTCATCGGTGGATTTGAATGCGGTTTTACGTCGTTGGTTCTTAAGTTTAGGGGCTGCGACAACGCGGTCATGTAGCCCTGTGTACTTTGGGTGTGTGTAGAATCTGTCTGATAACCGGTGTTAATTGTGATGACTGTATTAACTTAGTGTGTGTTATCTGTTTTTTAATTCAAGTAAGGACTGCAGACTTTTGAATTTTTCAAATAGTTCCTCCTTTTGACACCAAACACCATCCTCAACGACTACTAGTTCAGAACTTAGCTACCAGACGCCACCGCTGTCGGCTCTTGGCAATGAACGTAGGAACCTAAGAGCGTTGTTTACATTCTTAACTTATACAATCTAGCTTCACACAGGTGTAATTAGTGGAAGTTTCTTTAACATCCCATAAATCTATGACAAGAGACCGCTGCGCCGGCTTTACTTCCCCTCCAAAGGAAGGCATACTGAGGGATTTTTAACGCTCTTCAAAAAAAAAACCGACTTCGGCCGGATTTGAACACGCGATTTTGGGCATAGAAGTTTTTAAGTGGTATGGATTCTGTATTGAGGAAAGAATTCATGATGAAAATCAACAAATGTAAAACAAAAATAATGGAATACAGCCGAAATAAATCAGAAATCCCTCTGGATGTCAAATTGGCAGGTGAAAAGATGAACCAAAGTTTGATGCTTTTCAGTCGGTCAACACAAGTTTTTTCCAAAAGAGATGGGTTATTCTCTTACACTGAAAAAAAAAATACTTGAGATTAATAAATACACTATCTTCTGTAAATTTTTCAGGATTTGGGAATGACCCATCTCTTTTGGGAAAAACTCGTGTTGACCGACTGAACAGCAACAAACCTTCGTTTATTAAGGCAACACTGAAAATGGCTTCAAACACCATAATGAAAAGATGAAGGAAGTAGGAGCAAAATAACTAGTGATGGATGAAGCAAAGAGGATATAAAAATTAGGTTGGCTTAGGCAAGGAAAGCATTTCTGTTGACATCTGTTGAGATCGAATATAGATTTAGGTTTTAGGAAGTCATTTTTGAAAGCCTTTGTCTGGAGCGTGGCGCTCTATGGAAGTGGAACTTGGACTATTGGTGCAGCAGAAAAGAGGAGAATACAAGCATTTGAAATGTGGTGTTACAGGAGAATGATGAAGATCAGATGGGTAGGTAGAGTAACAAACGAAGAGGTATTAGGACAAGTGGGAGAGGAGAGATGTTTATGGCAACTGCTAATAAAGAGAAGAGATAGGTTGGTATGACACATACTAAGACTCCCAGGAATAGCAAATTGAGTTATGGAAGGAAAAGTTGAGGACTAGAACTGTTGGGTTGGACCAAGGTTAGAATATGTTAAACAGATTGTCTCGGATGTAGGGTGTGGTAGCTATGTAGAGATGAAACGATTAGCTCAGGACAGGGAGGCATGGATGGCTGCATCAAACCAGTCAAAAGACTTAAGACTCAAAAACAAAATACAGTCCACAAAACAGGGTAAATTTGAATCTTTGAGTAACTTATCCATTGTTATGATTGATCGCATAAGGCAATTGAGCTGTGTCATTGCCCACTAAATATAATATCTGCTTTGTTTGAGTCTTACATTGTAGGCAGTGGCTGGAGGGAACACCTCCATGAAAACAGTTTCCATGCATTGGTCCCTGATAGGACACACTCCTGGGCACAGAGCCATGAGTTCTATTTCATTATGTACTTGGAACATTTACATTTTAAGTGCATAATGAGTGTAAAGTGCATACATATTGTGTACCTGAGCAAAAACTTGAAACTGAATAATCTTAGAGATACAATAAGGAAACAGGCTAAATATCATCTAGATTCATTTTAATTTTATTGGTTGAAATAATAATTAATGAACATTGCTTGCCATTGTTTGCCTGTTCTTGGTTTGGTATTTTTGGCATTATACTGTGAGATTTAGTTTTAAATTCTTAATTGATCTTTCTTCTCCTTTTATAAACAGTATCAAACCAAACTTAAACTTAAACCAAAACTTAAGATCTCTCCCCTGGATGAGGTAAGAACTTGGTTCACCTACCATACAATTAGACCTTGCACTTTAACCCTGAGAGCTATATCCAGGTCATGGAAGCTCAAGTATTAGGCCTTATTCAGTATTTTAAGGAGGGACAACAATTATTGAGTACACTGGGCCAAAGATCATCTGCAATTGTTATGTTGAGCCCTCACAAAGCCTCTCTGGCCAGCAAAGTCCCCAGATTTGAACCCTGTGTTAAATCTGTGGGATTAATTGGAGCAAAGATTCAATAACTGGCACTGGTGTACAACCAATCTCACTGAACTTTGCGAGCAACTGATGACTGAGCACCTTTGCATTGATGTTACTTTCCTGCATACACTTGTAGAGTGCTTGTTGAGGATGATTGCTTCTGTGAGTCACTTAGTGCTATGCTAGTGGTTTCTCATTTTTTGTCCAGTGTGCTTACATCCAATTTAATGTAATTGCTTTCCACTTCATTGGTTGCCATCGTGACAAAGGCTTTTATGTCCAAAATACTATGCAATTATAATCAATCACTTTCTGGAGCAGCACATGGTGTTGAGCAGAGATTGTACAAATTATTTCTTTAATTATTCTATTTATTTAATGCACTTGGTGTTGGCTAAGATGAATAAGATGTATGATTCACTGAATAGATTAAAAATATAAGCTTTGGTCCAGGGTATCTGCTCTATTTAGATCATCTGATTATACCAGAGCTTTCCAAACGTGGTATTGGGAACTATCTGATTAAACAAGCACTTTCCTAGCAGATTGAGTCACTTTGAATTTTTTTCATACTGGGTTGGACCAAGGTTAGAATATGTTAAACAGATTGTCTCGGATGTAGGGTGTGGTAGCTATTTAGAGATGAAACGATTAGCTCAGAACAGGGAGGCATGGATGGCTGCATCAAACCATAGAGGCAGCTGTTACCGGAGCGTGGCGAATCACTAAGATTCACACGGCCCTCTTGGAAGAATACACACCACCTGGAGACATTGCTACGGTCCATACAGTCGTCCCCATACACGCCACGCATGTCCCTGTGAATTTCGCTTGGTTCATGCCCTTCGGCCCACAAATATCGAACTACACTTCGCTGCTTTTCACCAAGTTGACGACAGTAATATGGGCGCCATGTTTGTTTCGTAGTTCAGGCTTCTCTCGCTACAGCTGCACTTGAAAACAAAATACCCTCTATAGCGAAAACTTCAAATTTCCAGCTGCAATACTAGGGGAGAAAATGATAATGATTATGCATTACTTTATGATCTGCCCTCATATTTTTATCATCTGAAGTTAGTGGACTTTTCTGATCAGAATAAATAGAGATTAGAAGTGATAGGAACTTGAAGTTAAAACACAAAGGGGGCATTCATTATGCACTTAGAAAATTTACTCTGGGCAGATCATGCAAAGAAGAATGCCCAAACATAAAATACATTAAAAGATTCACCATTTACATTTAAGCCACTAAAGAACTAAAAACAAGGATGAAAATTAATGTGATGGTTTTCCTAATCTTAGAACTCTACGTAAATGTTTCTTTCACTTCATATAAAATGCTATTAAAAGTGAAAATATGTTTTATTAATTTAATTTTAATTAGGGTAATTTTTTAATTAAAAAAAAAAATATATTTGTGTGTGAATATGGCGTAGAAGTAACCTACAGTATTAATGTATGGGAATAAGTGGATGCACAAATTTTCTACAGTTTTCTGGGGTGTCGACATAGAAAATAGTTTGAAAAGCTCTGGATTATACACTCGGCAATGCAGCTCAGCCTTCCCAAACTGCCTCTGTATCTAATGTAAAGTTTTGAAGCCATTTTATTTTTCAGTGTTGCCAATACAAACTGTGAGTTGTGACTCTTCAGGCAGCTTCGGTGGCGTTGTTGGTAGCATGCTGAGCTTCTATGCCCAAGATAGCGGGTTCAAACCTGGCTGAAGCCGTCGGATTTTTTAAGTTTGTTAAAAATCCCTTAGTATGCCTTCCTTCTGAGGAGAAGTAAAGCCGGCGGTCCCATGTCATAGATTTATGGCATGATAAAGAACCTTCCACTAATTACATCTGTATGAAGCTAAATTGTATAGGTTAGGAATGTAAACAACGCTCTTAGATTCCTAAGTTCGTTGCAAAGAGCCGACTGCGGTGGCGTCTAGTAGCTAAGTTCTGAACTAGGCCTAGTAGTTGTTGACGGTGGCGTTTGGCGGCAAAAGTAGGAACTAATTGAAAAATTCAAAGTTGCAGTCCTTACTTGAATAAAAATTTAAAAAAAAAAACAGATACATACACTAATACAGCCATCACAATTAACACCGGTTATCAGACAGATTCTACACACACCGAAAGTACACGGGGCTACATGACCGCGTTGTCGCAGCCCCTAAACTGAAGAACCAACCTAACTCTTCAGTCGGTCTACACGAATTTGCCCCAAGACTGGGCGGGATACAATGTATATAATATATGAATACCAGAATAGCAAACAGGCCCACACTCCAGCCAGTCACCCTTCCAAATGCGCACAGCACGAATCTCTCCTCGCTAAAAAATAACTTCCAAGGGCACAAATTACATATTGGGAAGAGTATTTACGGAGCTATGAAGAGTATTTACGGAGCTACACAGTAATAAGATCGGCATAGATTTTAAAAACCTTCATCACAGTGTTCTTAGTTTAGGGGCTGCGACAATGCGGTCATGTAGCCCCGAGTACTTTGGGTGTGTGTAGAATTTGTCTGATAACCTGTGTTAATTGTGAAGGCTGTATTAGTGTGATTCAGGTAGAAGGACTGCAGACGATTTATTTTTTCAAGTACGGTAGTTCCTACTTTTGCCACCAAATGATACCATCCACGACACTTAGCTGCGGACGCGGCTACTAAATGCCATCGCAGTCAGCGCCCGGTGGCGATTGTTGGAACTAATAGAGCGTTATCAAACTAACCTACACATTTTTGCTTCCACAAGTGTAGTTAGTGGAAGGTTCTTTTTCATGCCATACATCTATGACATGGGACCGCCGGCTTTACTTCCCAACCGAGGGAAGGCATATTGAGGGATTTTTAACGCTCTTAAAAACTCTGATGACTTCGATGGGGTTTGAACCATCACAGTGTCATTTTCATAACCATATTTTATGTGTTTTAATTAATGTGACGTTCACCAAAATGGTGACTAAACTGGACTGAGATTTTGCTGAATCGGCTGAAGAACGACCGTTTCATGGTCAAAAACATGTACTTTAAGAGGAGATAGAGCCTCACACAAAGTAAGTTGTATTGTAAAGTGGAATTCAAATTAAGTGTAATTATGAATAATAACACTCCGGGGAAAAATTATAAGTATTAGTTGTGATCTCAAATACATTAATTATAATTTCAGTGCCCCATTATAATAATGGTCATAGCATGTCATTTTTTTCTGGAGTGTTATTTACTGCTCGAGTCCAAGCTTTGTGAATCTGAGAGGAATGTGGTTCGCGGACAATGAGGAGAGATGTGGGGGGTTCCCGGTCCGTGCATAGTAACAAAACCAAATACATTGGTCGGTCACTCACACACTCATTTGCAACACCACACTGGTATTGTGTGAAGCTAAATTGTAAAGGTTAAGAATGTAAACAACGCTCTTAGGTTCCTACGTTCGTTGCCAAGAGCCGACTGCAGTGGCGTCTAGTAGCTAAGTTCTGAACTAGGCCTAGTAGTCGTTGACGGTGGTGTTTGGCGGCAAAAGTAGGAACTATTTGAAAACTTCAAAGTTGCAGTCCTTACTTGAATTAAAAAACAGATACACACACTAATACAGCCATCCCAATTAACACCGGTTATCAGACAGATTCTACACACACCCAAAGTACACGGGGCTACATGACCGCGTTGTCGCAGCCCCTAAACTGAGGAACCAACCAACCACACTGGTATAGGCAATGGCACTATGTTAGCAGTATTGGAATAGACAGGAATTCCAGATAATACAGCGGGATGTTGACAGGCCCTTCTCTTCCTGCCTCCCGCGTCACCTCACCCCGCAAGTTCACTGAGCTTGGATTCAAGCAGTACTTATTATTCTTATAGCGACTTCGGCGGTGTAGTTACCAGCATGCTGAACTGCTGTGCCCAAGATCGCGGGTTCAAACCCGCGTTAAGAGCGTTAAAATCCTGCGGTATGCCTCCCTTCGGAGGGGAAGTAAAACCATGTCCCATGTCAAAGATTTATGGCATGTAAAAGATCCTTCCACTAACTAAACTTGTGTGGGCTAAATTTCTACGTTAGATTTTGTTGTAACGCTCTATCATAGTTCCAAGGTTCACCACTAGGTGTCAGTGATATCTGGTAGTGAAAGTTGTAACTACTTGAAATTGAACAGAACTTGTAGCTCACCTCATGGGTGTCCGCTTGAAGCAGCTACAGCCTCTGGCGAGCCTCAGACACTCCCGGCATAAAAGCCATACACTATTATTATTATATTATATACATTGTATCCCGCCCAGTCTTTGGGAAAATACATGTTGACTGAAGTGTTACAACTGACCGCCTCTATATTTGTCATGTTCTTTCAAAATTACAAGTATGATTATACTTATACATATATAGTGTTTTATGTTATTAAACTAGGTTCTTGTGTGGTTGTTTGGGAAGGAGTGCTTGTTTCATTTTTCAGTTGCACTGATATGTCATAAATCTTGTTACAGCTGAATTTATGGACAACTTGAAGGCCAAACATCTTTGTATGCAGTGTGGCAAATCATATTCTCGTGGTGACTCACTCAAAAGACATCAACAGTATGAATGTGGCAAGGATGCCCAATTTCAGTGCCCCTTATGTCCAAAGAAAACCCATCAGCGCTACAACTTGCTTCGGCATATGGCTAGTTGGCACCAAATTTTTAGCAAGTGAAATATGATGTTTATAGTGGTTTACCTATTTGTAATGTAAACCATGTGCTTCTGTGATGATTTTAAAATGTAAAGTTAATTTTAGTACGAGGTGTGTTTGAAAAGTGAGCACTGGAAATTTTTAACAAAAAGAAAGAAATACATTTCTTCACATATTTTATTTGGATGACATTCTCCAGATCTTAAACACAACTATTATACATAGTTTCCACCATTGTCTAAGCATTTGCTGCAATGTGGCACCATCATAGAATTTTCCCACCTGGGATTAAAGCCATCTTTCCACAGCTGCTTTGATGTTCTCAAAATTGACCGTTGATGTCTATTGGTTTCACATTTCATGCAGATAGATAACAAATAATTGACTGGACATAACAGTTGGTGAGCCAATTGATTGTCGTGAATATTTCAAACCTCCAGAAACCTACGCGAAATACACACGACCTGCTCTCGCAAGCATCTGTGGCTCACTAACCAATGCTGCAAACGGTACTTAATTCCCAAACACGCCTGACATTTATATTAATCTATTAATTAAGTAATAATTATTTAATTTTGTGATAAATTACGGTGATGCAGTTCTAGTCAGATCTGAATTATTTTTGCTAGTGAAAGAAAGATAAAAGATGGTGTAACAGCACACTTAGATCACGTGGGTTTGATCGATCTGGCAACAAGGCTTATAGCTGCATAGCAGGTCTTCTTGCCCTAATTAGCAACAAGCAAGTCGCGATCCAATTCTCTTCTCAAGTGGAAAGTAACGAGTCTGGAATACTATTTGAAATAGTGGCCATGCACATTCGCTGCTCGGAGAGCAGACTCGGATGAGTTCAAGTTACAGCATACCAATACTATAATACCAAAAATATCAATTGTATTTTGCAATGTTTTCATATTTGTGTTAACGTTTGGTTTGACAAGAGTAACAATATATTTCTCTACTTTCAAGTTTCAAAAATATTTCCATTTGATTATGATATAATTGCATAAAGATAATACAAGATGGCCATTAAATTCCTGATTTATTTTAAATTTTCATTTTATTGTTTGTGTGTGTGAATAAATAGAAGTTTCTGCTGCATCACTTAGGGACTTCTTTGATAAACTTTCATTCGCAACATAGACTTAAGCAATATCATGGTGTCCACAGGCAGGAAAAGTCAGGAATAGTCAGGAAAAGTCAGGAATTTTGTTTTTGGTTAGAAAAAGTCAGGGAAAAAGTGTGAAAAAATGGCGTGAGTCAGGAAAAAATGGCGAAAAGTATTAGAAAGTCAGGAATTTTATACTAACCATACAGTATTTTGTGTTCTACAGTGATATTTTGATGTTACTAGTTCAACTAATCTCTAAAGATACAAATCAATAACTCACTCATTTTTACAGTACTTCGTAGTAAAAACCTTCTTTACCTATTTTGTGTACGCTTTGTTTGGTGTTGGCGTAGGGATGTGGCGACCCCATCACTATAGTTTAGGTTATTAATTACTTAAGTTATATGTTAGTTATTTTTGTTTGAAGGAGTGGAACTACGAAGTCATCTGCCCCCCATTAAGTACTTAGATCTATGTGTTATTGCATTATAATTTACCTTATTTTCTATTTTAAATGAATAAAGAAGCGAGCGTTGAGCAAATTCTGCAAATGAAAAAAGATATAAATATTTTTGCTCAATAAACCTTTTTTCCGATGTTACGATGACTTCGCGAGTCAGGAATTTTGTTGAAAAATGGTCAGGAAAAGTAAAGAATAGTCAGGAAAATTGACATTGAAAATTCTGTGGACACCATGAAATATACTTGTTTAATGTGGATGTATTTCACTGACAACATGAAACTGATGTGTTACCGATACTTGATGAAAAAAAAAAAGATATATATAAAATATATACCTGTACCTTCCTCGGAACTTTATGTTTAATAAATTATATTTTTCAATTATCTGTTATGTATTTTAAACTAGACAAAAGATATCCTCCTTATGCACTTAGTAGAAAATAAGTGTTTATATTTGAAGCAAAATATATAGTCAAGAGCTCATTACTGAAGAACTTCAGTTCAAACTTAAGTTGTGAAATTTACTGCTCAAAGTGGTTTTTTAAGTTTTTTTCTAATTGTGGCATAAGTTATAGTGAAGGCAAGTATGCATTATTGGTTAGAATCCTATTTTGTTGTGAATGAAAATCTCATCATTGGTGATATTTCATTCCCATCTCTAGAAAGGCCCAAACTGTGCATGTTTGGTTGTGGTGGTGGTTTTAAGGGGAGGAACGGCAAGGTTGCATATTTAAATATACTCAATTCACATTATGTGCGTGTTGGTTTTCCTTGTTATGTTCGACTAATCACTCTGCTACTCCCACTATCTTCAGTAGCCTGTCTATAGGAGAACCTAACATATTTCATGGCTCCTTGCATAAAACAAACTGCTGCTAAGGTATAGACACAAAGATTTGAAGCCATTTTTCAGTATTGC
This sequence comes from Meconema thalassinum, assembly GCA_946902985.2. Classification (NCBI taxonomy): domain Eukaryota; kingdom Metazoa; phylum Arthropoda; class Insecta; order Orthoptera; family Tettigoniidae; genus Meconema; species Meconema thalassinum. The sequence continues at coordinate 69,703,907 of OX336390.1, forward strand.
CGTTTTAATAACTGAATGGCAACGTTCAGTTGGTCATCACCAGGGCTAGGATCTATAAGCACTGAAATATTTCAAAATATGTATCTCTACTTAGTATAAAACAAAGTCTCCGATTCTTTGATGTCACGGGTAATCTCGAGAACCACTGGATGGATTTTGAAACAGTTTTCATCATTCTGTAAAGGATATCTCGAGGGAGGTTTCTGTGGAAAATGATTTATTTATGATCAAAGGAAGCCAAGCAGTAACGATTTCAGTGAAAAAGTCAAAAAAACAACGTAGCGTCCATGTACTTTCTAAGCTTACGCTGGGCAAACCGTTAAAAATATCTATATACTATGACTGTAAGAATTGTTCAGCATGAAAAGTTCTACAGAAAAGTCCATGAGAGCATATGTCTATCTTCAATACATCGCCCACTATAAGTGTTTTTACGTTTTCATTTCTTCCAACAATCTCCATTCAGTCACTGAGGCGACAGTTTACTAGCTGGCTAGGGACGCGCCTATCAGCCCAGTTACAGCCTAGATAGCGGGCGAGCCTATTACCCCAGATACAGCCAGCAGCAAACTGTTGAGTCTTGTTGAGGTGAGACTTCAGAGAAGAGTGGTTGTGTTTGGAGTTTCCCTGGAAGTGCAACTCGGATTTTCTTCATTTCGCCTGTGAACCTTTCGTTCCGCATAATACACAGTCAAGTTTAGATTGGATGGAAGGGGGATTTGTGTTTCATGCACATCGCCATTCTTAAATTACGTTTGACAAGAATTCGTTGGACATGCATCTCCAGTCAGTGATTTTAACCCATCATGCCGAGACAAGGTCGTAGTTCATTGACATCCAAAAAAGGTGCTTATCACGTAATGCATTCATAACTGTTCCCGGGCAAAGCCGCGGGTTGCTAGTATATATATGTGTGAATATAATTTGCAAAATATGGCCAATAAAATTAATTTAACCAAACACTACATTTTGTTACTTTTAGAACCTACAAAAATTCATAACAAATACTGGATTCATAAATTAAATTCTTTTTTTGTTTTGTTTGTTTTTCTCCTTTTTTCACTTTACTTACTTTTTATTTGTTATTCATTAATTATTTCTGCTACCAATACAGTGTGCCACAAAATGTTGTTTTAAAATTTCAAACTGTTTTTTTTTTCTGGTGTCTCGTAGAAGTTATTTGGATTAGCTGACGCTCCGTACACGAGGTGACTGGTGCATATTTGGATTAGCTGACGCTCCGTACACGAGGTGACTGGTGCATATTTGGATTAGCTGACGCTCCGTACACGAGGTGACTGGTGCATATTTGGATTAGCTGACGCTCCGTACACGAGGTGACTGGTGCATATTTGGATTAGCTGACGCTCCGTACACGAGGTGACTGGTGCATATTTGGATTAGCTGACGCTCCGTACACGAGGTGACTGGTGCATATTTGGATTAGCTGACGCTCCGTACACGAGGTGACTGGTGCATATTTGGATTAGCTGACGCTCTACCGTACACGAGGTGACTGGTGCATATTTGGATTAGCTGACGCTCCGTACACGAGGTGACTGGTGCATATTTGGATTAGCTGACGCTCCGTACACGAGGTGACTGGTGCATATTTGGATTAGCTGACGCTCCGTACACGAGGTGACTGGTGCATATTTGGATTAGCTGACGCTCCGTACACGAGGTGACTGGTGCATATTTGGATTAGCTGACGCTCCGTACACAAGGTGACTGGTGCATATTTGGATTAGCTGACGCTCCGTACACGAGGTGACTGGTGCATATTTGGATTAGCTGACGCTCCGTACACGAGGTGACTGGTGCATATTTGGATTAGCTGACGCTCCGCTCCGCTCTACCGTACACGAGGTGACTGGTGCATATTTGGATTAGCTGACGCTCCGTACACGAGGTGACTGGTGCATATTTGGATTAGCTGACGCTCTGTACACGAGGTGACTGGTGCATATTTGGATTAGCTGACGCTCCGTACACGAGGTGACTGGTGCATATTTGGATTAGCTGACGCTCCGCTCCGCTCGACCGTACACGAGGTGACTGGTGCATATTTGGATTAGCTGACGCTCCGCTCCGCTCTACCGTACACGAGGTGACTGGTGCATATTTGGATTAGCTGACGCTCCGCTCCACTCTACCGTACACGAGGTGACTGGTGCATATTTGGATTAGCTGACGCTCCGTACACGAGGTGACTGGTGCATATTTGGATTAGCTGACGCTCCGTACACGAGGTGACTGGTGCATATTTGGATTAGCTGACGCTCCGTACACGAGGTGACTGGTGCATATTTGGATTAGCTGACGCTCCGTACACGAGGTGACTGGTGCATATTTAAAATTCACTGCATCAGCAGGAAATATTTCTGATTCTTGTTTTACATTACACATATCCTCAAAACTTGGATTTCTTGAAAACTTGCACATCTTCAGGTCCAGGTATATGACGACCGACTTGTGGTTAAAATTGGGTACAAAGTTTTAGATCATTCATCATGCTTACCTGACCTGACCCCAATGCCTCTTATCAGATAATTACTTTTGTTGAACTCAGAGGTCGAAAGTTGTAGTAAGAAAGGAATTTATGCTTACGATTTGAAAATTCTTGAAAAGATGTTGATAACTATTGAAGGAGTCACAAAAATGTTTTGATTATTTAAAAATGCTAATTAATTGCATCTCATTCATCTACAGCATGAAAACATATAATAAGTTATTAGGGAAGAAAAATTTTATTTTCATTAAAACCAACGAAGAAGGTCCTGGCTGGCTATGACTATCCAGCTGTGCACAGTCTGTGGTGTCATTGTCCTCCTCTCTAAGCCTGGCCTGGCCACCAGGCAATGTGCTAGAAACCAACTCATGGGCTGGTGGTCAATTCACCTCACTAACTACCATGCTTATAAGTCAGTATGATGGAAGTGTTCTGACATGAGCTGAGTGAAAGTATTGCATGGTTCTGGTGGAGGCAAATCCTTAAGTTCATGTCAATGACATTATCTAAGGTAAATAGAAAATGCTAGTGAAAATCAACAAGAGTCTTAATATTAGTGTTATGTAGTCACAATTCTTCAAACATTGGGAAAGATCGTTGTGTCTTTTAGCATGCTTATAAAGGAATGATGATGAGATGATGATGAGATGACGATGATGGTGATGATGATGATATGGATTTAATGTCTCTTTTAACTGCTGTGGCTTTAGAGATGCCAAAATGCTGGAATTGTGTATAGGAAAGGAGTTAGTTAGTCATTGTTGTTTTAAGGGGCGGAACTATGGGGGTAGGAAAGGATCTTTAACGGCTAAAGTGAAGTTTTCACATTTAACCACCCTTCAATAACAACAAACTGAGCTAAGGTTTTGAACCCTTAATCTTGAGTTCTGAAAGTCAAAGCTAAACCGTCTGCACCAATCAGACCAACTTCAATAAAAGAAGCTTGCAGTAGCAGTCATTGCTAACCTCTCGATATGCTTTCTTTCTCTCTCTTCTAACTTCAGCATATCTATTTTGTAATTAAGGTACGAAAGAGAAACCTATATCTATGATTGTTGGTTACATCTCCCTTACCTGCTCCCTGATGATTTTAAATGTGAATAAAACTTATTATCAAAGACCTATCCTTTTGAAACCTAATATCAAAAATAAAATATGGCTGCACTGCAATGAAATAAATGATTAGTTTATGAAAAGAAATCAACCATTCTTAGGAAGCTTTTTATTTTGTGTGTGCAATTATAGGTTATTTAGTCATATATTTGATGCAGGGTGGATTGAACATACAAATATTTTGCTCCTCTGAGCACTACTTTCGGTAGCATTAAGTTAATTATAATTTTTTATGTCATTGTTCTATTGTATTTTTCAAATCCCATTAATTGTAGTTTAATAAGTGTATTATGATCTCTCAGCACTTCAGCGATATATATTTCTAAGAAAATGCCATTGGCTCATACAACATGAGTGACCTCAGCGATCCTGAAAAAGAACTATTGACTTCTATAATTTTAGAAATATAATCACACAAAATGTCTTACCACAGAATTAGATTGGGTGTGAAGTTACAATTAATTTCCTAGTGCCTGAAAAGATATTTATAACTCGCTTAAACATTTCTCACACAAATTGGATGATTAGTTTTGTTCGTCAAGCGAACATCGTTTCATGTTGCCCACTTAGGCTTAATTTAGGTTCGGCAGATATGTACAGTAATGTATATAACAATTAGGATTCATTTTGGATCCGTATTGGCTGTTAGTATATCTGAGGGTATATAACTAAAAACAGTTTGTCTTGTCAATACCTTTCATTTATGATTCATTAAACATTATAGGTACATGTTTTGAGAACCTAACAAATACTCCTTCATCAGCCCCCTCTTATATCCTCTTAGCATAACTGGTTGCTTATGATATGATACAATACATCATATGATTTTAATTTTAACGAAATGTACTATGTTTATAAACCCTTATCTTATTGTATGTAGGGTGCTACTGTAAAGGAGCTCTTAAGCTGTATGTGTAGCCATGGAAATTCCTCAAAACGAAACTCTAAAATTGTCAACAACAACAACAAAAACTAATAACAAGTGCATTCTAAAATTATACATTATTAAATGTAGATGTGTATTAGAGGGAGAAAGTTACCTTTTTTCCCCTTGACTATAGTTAGATGAAATTTATTTTTAATAATGTTTAAAATTTTAATTAACAGCCCTCACTCCACCATTAAGGAGGATGGAGTTCAGTACATGCATTGTTGCTTGTAATTGAGGTGCCTAGAATCAAAACCCTCCAAATCCATTCCTTCACTTTTTCGGCAAAGTGGCAAAAACTGTCACAAATGAACCAACACCCAGAAAGAAATACTTTTTTCACTAAAAAATTAATTAATTATTTTTAAAAACAGTGACGAAGTACGAAGCTGATCCCTGAAATAGTTAAAAATGTATGTAGAAAAATATAAAGCAATAATTCGGATTTGTCGGGGTTTGTTACTAAGATTTGGATTTGGCAGGTTTTGATACCAAAGAGCCCTAATACATTTGAAGCTGCGAAGAGATTGTAGAAACTGCGTAAGCTTTATTAAGAAATTAATATTTTGAATGAAAGTTAACTAAATCCTAGGTTATAAAATTTAAAAAATCGTATCATTTTTGTGTTTTGTTGTTGTTGTTAATGTTGTTTTAAGGAGCATTTTTTGTGTTTTATTAGAATAAACAGAAACAGAATGAAACTAATATTACCCGTTCAATTTTGATTGCGCTGAGCATGGCTGTGCCAGCGTTTGTTTATTGTAGCATGAGCTCTGCGGGACGAAGCGGAGGACACAGGGAAGATAGAGTGCAATCTGCACATAGGTCACGCTGCATTGCATCAGATAAGCGTCACAGGAGCTCATGTCACCATGGACAGTTAAATGATGACTGGGGGTACTGGAGCTGAGTCATATCCTACACGCGCAACTGTACCTGTCAATGAAGCAGGCTGACGTGTAACACAAGTACATAAATAGTAGTTCCCATCTCCACCGCCGGCAATCGAATCGTCAAAGGGTAATAATGCTGTACAGTAAATACCCCCTGGCACTACAGCCCGTTAAGGGCCTAATCCCCAGCCAAATGGCCTGCAGATATTTGGCGACGCATGACCAGCGCATCGGGTCCCCTCGGCCGTTAATCTTGGTTTTCGTGATCGGAGTGCTGCCTCACTGTCAGTTACTAAATTCTCCTCACCAGGCTGAGTGCACCCCGTTCCAGCCCTCATGTCAGTTTCCAAAATCCCTGACGGAGCCGAGAATCGAACCCAGGGCCTCCGGGTGAGAGGCAGGTGCCCTACCCCAACACCACGGGGCCGGCAATACTGTAGCCTACTGTACTGAACAATAATAATAATAAGGAAAAGCGTCAAATTAAATTCATATTCAATTACTATGGTCCAGGCCCTTAGAGACAAACCTATTGTCATTCAACTATTAAATCACATTCTTTACTGGAAGTTATAGCCACACAATTTCTGTTTCTACCTCATCCTCAATAGTAGTTTCTCAATCATCATCATTCTCTTCGTGTTCGCCACGACTTTCCAGATTGCAATAAAACTGCAGCTCTTCATTTTCCCTCCATCTTTCTCCAAAATGCTTCGAAAGCAGTCTCGAACCATCTTTCACTTCTTGTGCCTGAAGGACAATCCCTCTGTTTATGTCTTCTGGCTTTACGTGAGTCTTATCAAAAGCAGGTTTCGTGACACTTTTATGTTCGCAAATGTCAGTTCTGTGGAAAACATCACCCAGACCGAAATGTTATTCTTGTTCTTGTCCTTTGTCAAAATTATCCAAAACAAATTATTATTATCAGAAGGTATAACAACATAAACCATTCTAATCACGTCAGGCAGAGGTACATTCACTGACTAATGCACGTAGGTAAAGAGTAAACACTTCGCAAAGCATCATGGAAGGTAAGATGGCGGAACTGGGTGCTCCTATTGGCTGATGTGGATGTGGCGGGTTTTGTGACCAAAAATGGCGAAACTGTCGTTGGACTTGGCGGATATTGCAGCTAAGCCTCAACTTTGACTTCGTTTGACAGTAGGATGTAGAGGGTTTTGTAACAAAATAATAGTTTTAATGAATTCAGCGCAGCAAAAGCTATATGAAACAATGCTTGTCTCAATTTTCATAAAATATGGATTTGGCAGGTTTTGATTCTAGGCGCCTCAATTCATACTATGTGAAGGGATATTTTTTTTTTAATAATAATTTTTTCCTTGGATACACATCCACATTTTATATTGTATGATTTCAGAATTCACATGTTGTTATTCGTTTTTACAAAAAGTTTTTGGCGAATTTACTGAAGGTTTTTAAGTGTGATTTGTGGAATGTATGTATATCTATGTGAATTCTAAGAGGATGATGAGAGTGTTTGTTAGGTACTCGAAACATGGACCTATAATGTTTTAATGACTCTCAATCGTAAATGATAAATGACTGTTTTTAGTTATATGCCCTCAGGTATATAACACTTATGTATACCAGTATTTACAATTATTAAGTTACAGAAGTTGTTAATAAAACTTTACAACAAGTCAGACATTTTAACCAATTATTTTTTAATGCCTATGAATAGGTAAAATAACCTGTAAGAGGATATAAGGAAACCAGAGATATATAAGCAAAGCGAACTGATGTGAGTTTAATAATAACGAACTGATGTACATGGATGGCAATAGCTGAACCGCACAAACTAAACATGCCCGAACACGGCGCGAGTTTTAGACAAACTGAAAGCATAAAAGGGGCAGGTGGCAGCACCTTACATATAGAACCGCATACTTGATAAATAAGAATAAAACTATTAAAGTTACAACACTGGTTTGGAGAGTGTAAGGATTGTATTAACCTCTACTTGAGGGGAAGTGTTGTAATTTTGATTGGTTTTATTCTTATTTATCAAGTATGCGGTTCTATTTTATGTAAGGTGCTGCCACCTGCCCTTTTATGCTTCAGTTTGTCTAAGACCCGCGCCATGTTCGCACATGTTTAGTTTGAGTGGTTCCGCTATTGCCAATCCATGTACATCAATTCGTTATTATTATTAAACTCATATCAGTTCGCTTTGCTTATATATCTCTGGTTTCCTTATATCCTCTTACATGAAAACTAAATTACATATCGTACTAGTTTCGGTTAACTTGTAACCTTCTCATCTAAAATCAATTTATAATAACAATAAACTAAGAGCGTTGATGTAATCTAAACATTAACAATTTATAAATAAAATTAAGCGAAGCCTCCGTGGCTTAGGCGGCAGCACGCCGGCCTCTCACCGCTGGGTCCGTGGTTCAAATCCCGGTCACTCCATGTGAGATCTGTGCTGGACAGAACGGAGGCAGACAGGTTTTTCTCCGGGTACTCCGGTTTTCCCTGTCAAATTTCATTCCAGCAACACTCTCCACTATCATTTCATTTCATCTGTCATTCATTTAATCATTGCTCCAGAGGAGTGCGTCAGGCCTCGGCAGCCGGCACAATTCATATCCTCGCCGCTAGATGGGGGCTTCATTCATTCCATTCCTGACCCGGTCGGAGACTGGAAGCAGGCAGTGGATTTTCATTTCAAATAAAATTAAGCACTGAAATAAAAATATTCACTATAAAACATTCAGTATCCATTGAATAACCTTCCAAATATTAAGTGAAATCTGCTTAAAATAATATTAGAATCAGAAAAAAAATACTGTCTATCTTGATACTACAGTATTTGAATAATCGTTATAATCATGGTAAAAATATATTGTAAATCTGTTTAAAAATCAGATCTGTTACGCTGGAATATTTAATGATAATAAAAATTTAAAAAACAAACATTATAAAATATTGCCAATAAAAACCTTGAAGTTCAAAACTAAAGAAATAAATCTGCATCCGTAAAATGTTCTTCAATGTGTTGTCTTCGGTAAATTAAATTAAAAATGACTTATTTGAATATAATGCATCAACATGCTGCACCAAATCATAATTATGTTTTTATTCCTTTATATTACACTTTGGTAAGTACTTCATTTTCTGTTGTTAGTACTTTTTATGTGTTTAAATCTGAAAATCGTCTGAATCATTAACTTCTATCGTTTCGAACTTTCGAACTGATTGCATTCTAAACTATTTTGTTAGTACCGGTAACCATTACTATTCAATTTCCTATTTATGTAATCAGCTTTTGTAATTGGTTAGCTAGGTTAATCACTTGAACAAACACTATAATATAACTGAGTTGATAATGTGGTTGTGTAGACTTAGCTGATTTCTGGAAGTTCCTGTACTGACGTCCACTTCACTTCACTCCACTCCTCACTGTGGACATGTAATAGATTGTCAGAACTTAGAAATATCTTTGATGGGATCATCAAGTTTTTTTCTAGCATTGTACTATGGATTCTTTAAACTAACGTATGATTTCTTTACATGTTTGTTTCAGATGCAACAACAGAAGTTAATTTATTAGCCGCTTGCAATTCAATGATGTGCAAGTCATCCTTGGAGCCTGAATCTGTATCTGATGATCCTGAGGAAATGCAAGTGATCAGTGAACTTGTCAGATGCAAAGGTCTTAAAGTCACTGTGAAAGGAGAACCTACTGAGATATTTCCAAAACTGGAACCATTTCCTAGGGAAGGTATTGTTGATGGTGTACTTGACCATGTGACAGATCTTGAGAAAGAAATTAGTAACTATGACATTTCTAACAGTTACACACACGTAAGTAACAGTGTTTATAAAGACACAACTATTGCTAATGAAGGTACCAATGTAACAGCTGCTGAGTATTCCCCAAATATTCATCTTCAGCAAGAAGTGAGTTCTTCAATCATGAAAACATCAGTAATAAGAGAACTCTCTCGCACTGTGGAGAAACTTCGACAGCGATTGATCTCTGTGGACATAAAAACCGAAGGCTCTGTTCCTGAGTTGTCTAGCACTGAGAGATATTCTGCAGGAACAGCACCAGAAGTTGAGAAAACCTCTACTATGGTAGTCAACAATGTTGGTGCAAATACTGAATTATTCAGTAACATTAAACAGTTTATAAAAAGTGAGCAACCAATCTCTGCTGACAGCATTCCCAGAGCAACTGAAGAGTTACAGAAACTTGCAATGAATGAATCCTCCAATACATATGAATATTCATATGAGATGGAACTAAAGAGTGAACTAGAAATATGTAAAGAAGAGTTTATGCCCCTCATAGGCACTTGGCTGGAGTTGCCAACAGGTCTTGAGCAAACTGTAGAATCACCACTAAAAGATAATTGTAGTGGTGATGAGAGCTTCCATCAGGAAGAAGATGAAGGAGAAAAAGAAGAAGAGGAAGAGGAAGATGTGCTCAATAAGAGTGGACTAGCAATATCAGAAGAAGATATGACATGTCTTAGAGGCACTTTGCTGCTATTGTCGAAAGATCTTGAACAAACTGTGGAATCATTACCAGAAGAAAATCATAAAGACAATGAAGAGGGCACCAATCATGATATCGAAGGTCTAGAGCAAACTGTAGATTCACCACTAAAAGATAATTGTAGTGGTGATGAAGAGAGCCTCCATCAGGAAGAAGATGAAGGAGAAAAAGAAGAAGAGGAAGAGGAAGATGTGCTCAATAAGAGTGGACTAGCAATATCAGAAGAAGAAATGACATGTCTTAGAGGCACTTTGCTGCTAACGTCAAAAGATCTTGAACAAACTGTGGAATCATTGTCAGAAGAAAATCATAAAGACAATGAAGGGGGCACCAATCATGATAATGAAGAAGAAGAAGAAGAGGAAGACATTTTCAATGAAAGTGAACTGGAATTATGTAAAGGAGAGATGACACCTCTCAAAATCCCTTTGCTGCAGTTGTCAAAAGGTCTTGAACAGACAGTACAGACTATAGAATCACCACGAGAAGATAATTGTAGTGGCAACGAAGAGAGCATCCATCAGGATGAAGAAGACGAAGGGATTGAGGAGGAGGAGAAGGAAGAAGAACTTGAAAAAGTTAAAGACCTTAAAGAAAATAGTACTGGCCTGGTATTGACTTCACCCATACAGGAGCAAAGTAGTGAGCTACAAAAATGTAAAGACATGCTGACGCCTCTTAGATGTACCTTACTGCTGTTGACGAAAGGTCTTGAACAGACACTTCAAAGTATTGATTCATCATCAGAAGAATATTGCACTGGTGTAGTGGGAGATATTCAGAGAACCGGAGTTCAACACCTGCTTGAGGGAGATCAGAAAGGTGATAATGTTGGTGCTGGCATGACACCACCTAAGGAAAGGGTAGTTTGGTCCTGTATGACACAGGAAGCAAGTGATTGTGGTGACTCTATACCTTCTGTAAACAGTTCAGGATTTTGTGAAGCTGACTCCTTGTTCTCTTCAGATGGTGGCAGTGTTGATAGAGACAACCTGACCTCATCTTTCACTGATATGTTTCAATCCCAACCTTCTTCTCATCCTTACCTTGAATCACCACTTGCTTTTGAAAACCAGCCACAGGGTCAACACACATCTTCTTATGTGTCCTGTAAAAGTTCATCTTCTATGGAAAACAGTTCGGGATTTTGCGATGGTGATTTATCACGTTCTTCTGATGATTTCATCGACCTGCAAAGTTACAGGAAATCATTGAAAAAGAAAAAGTTCTGCAGCAAAGTCAGCAACTCACCTTCAAAGTTGGTAAAAAATATGGATACCGAGGAAGCAGTTGATAAGCTGATAAAGATGGAAGATAAATCACGGAAGAGGCAGTTGAGCAATCAGGTACATGAGACAAATGAAAGTGAATTTCTGATTCGTAAATTAAGGAGGATATGTTTAAAAACAAAAGTGAAAGGTTATACTGTCCAATGTGTTAATTGCTTTCACTATTTTAAAACCAATAGCATTTTATTTCGTCACATTGCTTATTGTTTAACAAGAGGTGTGAAACCATTGGATATCATTAAACAGCACTGAGAATATATTGTATTGTGCTATATTTTGAAGGACAGTGCCATTTTAATTATTGGTAGAGAGAGATACAGAGACAAAACAAGATCTGTGTGGTTCCCCAAATCAAACAAAAGGCAATACTATTATTACTGGTATTATTAATGATGATGATGATTATGATCTCTTTTTATCGTTGGTACAAAGAAAAAAAAATTGTGCAAAGATAAAAGCAAATTATTTCACAGTATTGATTGCAAATAAGTGTTCAAATTCTTTAAAAGAACTTCATGGAACATTCAAGGAGCAAAATCTTTAACAGCAACTTTTCACTCTGCCAATTTTCAGCAGACTGAGATGAATCAAATATGCTTGTTCGATGTAATTTCTTTATTAAACTTTTATAAACTGCGTGTTCAAAAGAGAACATTCTCTTGATTCATTGGTCACGAACATTGATTGTTACAATCACATAACATTTTCTATGTTGGAAAAAGCTGCATTTTTCAAAAAACTTATTACGGTACCTTCTATTTTTTTAAGGGAGGATATGCATTTTAGTGAGAGTGAGAGAATTAGTTATATGTCTTCCTTCCTCAAATCAAATATGAAAAAGAAGATGATTTATTTATCATTGTTATTATTACTATTATTATTGTCCTTTAGAACCCAAAACTTGTAGATTTTTATTAATTCACACATTATAAAGTTGATCACTCTTGACTTCCATTTATTATTACAGTATTATCTTCTGTGTTCATTTAAGCAGGGTTGCTGCTAGCAAAGACATTTTACATTTCAGTATTTGAATTCCCTATTTTGATACAAACGTTTAGTATAACGTTTGTAATTACTTAGTATATACAGTATAGTAACTATAATACTATTAATTCCTATGGAAGTTGATTAAATATAAGAGTGTTTGGGAAAACAGTCTCACTCTTACCATGGTAATGCACATGATCTCTTTCACATGATCTACACATAGCTTTAAAAGAGCGAGCTCAAATGTAAAAAATACAAAATAGTAAAAAATATTCAAACCGCAGAAAAATAGTTTAACAGAAAAAACATTATCAGCTCTTTTTTTTATTCAGCTTTAAGCCTATATTTTTGTAATCTTGTTCCTTTTTAAATATGACTTCACAACGTGAATATGTTTTTGTTTTACATGGTTGTCTTCAAAATGCTTCCTGGCCTCTTTTTATAAAGGAAATATTATGTTTTGTAAATGGTGAAAATGTGACTGTATCATGGTCAAGTCAGTAATTAATTATGATATAAAATAAAAGTCTTAAGTTTAGTCTTTGTAGTGACTGATGAACTGTAGAAAAGAGTTGGATATTGGAGGAAAATGCTTCAACTTCATGTTCTGTGATAAGTAAAAGGTCAAGAATTCCTGTTTACATACAGGCTAAGGTGGCACTGTGATAGATACTACATAGACGAGAAATGGCAGTATAGTATTATTATATATTCTGTTTACATTATGTAAAATTGTAAGAAAGATTCATCACAGGTTTTTTATGTTTGCATAATTACCAGCACATATTTGATCATAAAACACAGCAACTAGAAATAAGTAGTTCAATCATTCTGCTGCCTATCAGCGGCTCCAGCATACCAGGCAAGCTGTGTTGCTTTGCGAGATTGCTCACATATGAAACAGCAGTCCATATGTCACTATTGCACAGAGTGCAGTTTGAATGTGCTCTGTATAATGACAGTACAGTATTTATTAGTCTTATGATAGTTGGCATTACTATCTGTAATCATTTGTGTCTCACATAAAGTAGTGATAAGGCAATATAAGGTGATGATTTCATTCAAATATGCAAAAGAATTCCATACTGTTGTGTACCATGTTGTAGGTTGGGATACTAGAGAAAACTGTAGGTAAAATAAAAGAAGAAGCATGAGTTAAGCTGAGTGTGTTGCTGATAAATCAGTAATGAAATACAACTGATGACAGGCAGTTTCGAGATGAGTCTTGCAGTAATCACTGTGAAGTCAGGCTAGTTTCCCAACACGTGCCGAAAAGAGAACCTTTATATCTCTGAAAAGGCAACTAAAAATGTGAATCTTAATCTAATATGAGCTGGATTAATTCTGCCCTCAGTTAAAGCTAGAATTAACTTGCTATAAAGACAAAAGCCTGGAAGTTTGTCAAGTTTACTTACAAACTATCAAAAGTTGCTGGCAGTTAGTTGTGGTGAGAAATTCATTTCATTGTAACAATTGATACTTTTTCAATAATCATGTATTTAACCTATTTTATATGTTAGGTTTGTTCCCTTTCATTCCTGTTCTTCGAATTTTGCAACATACTATTGCTTTTACACTACCTGACATTTCTTTTCATCGTTACTAGGCATGGCGAAAGCCCACTCAGAGCATAATTCATAGAGCTGATGACCATGATATTCCTAGCTTGTGGGCTTATTAAAATAAAAAATATTCAATATATATATGAGATCATCAGGAATTCGTAAAATTGGTTGAATTATCCGTCCACTCTCTGCTCATCCTAGTTAGCTGTTTCTGCCTTTCACACAGGCTTAAAATATTCGTGATGGAAAAGAATTGTAATGATTCCAGATATTTGGTGCTCTCAGTATCCAGGCGATGCAAGTACTGTATTCTTGTAAAAATGACCTTCTATGGAACTGTCAATGCTGACAACCACAAGTTCAAACTAGCATATGCTGGCGCTGCAGTGTGGGCTCCTCTTGAACTCATTGAGTGACTGAAGTACAGAACACATTATGTCAAATCTTATCTTACTCCTTGAGATTCTGCATAGGCTACACCATTTCCTGGAATATCCTACATATTTTGATTTTCAGACCAGAAGTAGCCTATTTAATGGAATTTTCCATTCCATTAACTAAGTCCAGTGATGGGAAGTAATCGAGTAAAAATAATTAGATTACAGTAACAATTACATTTTTGGGTGTATTTACTTGGAATCGTTATCTTTTGGAAAATGTAATTTTTACTCGGAATTTACTCCTGGAAATAAAATAGTAATCGTTACATTGTAGTAATCCTTTCACCTGCCCCTGTGGAACGTCTTTTCAGTAAGTGTCAAGATGTGTTTTCATCCAAGAGATCAAGGCTAAGCAATGACAAGTTTAAACGCCAGTTATTTTGCAAAGTGCTTACATAATTCTTTCATTTCTGCTCTTTTAAAAAATAATGTTTCTTTCCTGAATTCGGTTTAATGGACAGCCTTTGTTGTAAAAGAACTTAATTTAATGTACTGCCATTTTTTTTTTGTGAAGTAATTATCATTGTTATAGTTATTAGTTATTGTTGTTTTAAGGGGCAGAACTATGAGGTCATCTGCCCCAAATGTCATTGTACTGATTACTTTATGAAAAAGTAATTTGTAATTATAATTAAGTATAATGTTGCTCAGGTAATTCATCTCAATTAATTTTCTGTGGAACTTTTTCCATCACTGACTATGCCTGAATAGATGTAATTCCAAGGTTTAATGTTGGTGCAAAGTTGTAATACAAAATACCAGTATGGTATGACTGAAGTGAATTATAAATGAGACTTTTGTTTACTTTTGTGTAGGTGCCATTTTCAATTGCATGTCATTTAGTAGTTACATGGGAGGAAAGGAGTTCTTAGGATATGAATATTAGTTTCTGTTTAGGAGTGATGGGAAAGAAGAAGCGTGATGAGTTTATTGTGAAGGGATCTATTTTAATTTGAAAATATACCCTGTTTGTCTCTTTTTGCTATCTCTCCGACCATTTTTTCTGTCTTTCTGCAGTTTAGCTAACACTTATTTAAACGATTATTTATCTTCTTTTTGTGAGGGTCTTTCCAAATCAGTTCCAATTTAAATTCAACCAGTGTGAATACCATATTATGATGTGGTGATCTCTCCACATTGTCTGAGCAAGTGGTTAATCCTGATCCATATTCATAGTTTTTGGTGTTTATAACTCCTTTTATTATTTTAGCTATAAACATTATATTGTACACTCTTTTGGTAGAATAGAAAGACTGTTAATTAGCCCAGAGGCTGGTCGGCTGTGATGATATGATATAATGGTGGCAATTTACAGTTTTTCCACAACACTGTGAATTGTAAAAGTTATCATTCCACAATTGTGTTGGGAGTTCCAGACACTTTTATTCCCACAGATATATCAGGTAGACCTACGTGTAAAGGAGAAGTGTGTTTATGTGATACCATAAAGAGATACAGTATTTTTTTAAACTTACCATTTGCTGAAGCAAAATAAAATCCAACAAAGCAAGCCAGTGCCTTGACTGTACAATATTTTTGTGAATAATTAATTGTGACTAAAGTCTCTTTATATTCTTATTTGCTGTGAAATGGAAAAGAAATAAATTTAAGCAGATTTGGTCATTTATGTAGGCTATAAATTGTTGTTCCAGTGCCATAATCTTAACTTATTGGATGAGCAACTGTTGTTTGTACTTATTTTTTAGAGTTGAACTAAAATCTTTTAATAAATGCATTTTAATTTATTCTCATTATTGCGCTTGTTTGTTTTCTGACCCAGAACTCCTCTCATAATTTCTTGTTTACAGCTGTTTTACATCGTCATGTATTTTATGCACAATCAGGGCACAATGCTCAGGTACTGTATGCACACATCATAACTTGTCTAAAATAGAAATTAAGCTACAGGCTCATTTCTGACCAAGCAAAATCAAACCATAACAGTATCAATAAAGTAAAATTAAAATTAAACCAGAACTACTAAATTTGCTTACATTGCTTGAATAAGTTACTTATTATTGTGGTCAGTGTTTGGTGGCAGAAAAAAGTACTTTATTGAGCTTTTGGGTGAAAATTTTCTTTAAATTGTGCAGGTGTCAGTTGTACTGTAATTCACAAGCTCAGTTGGTGTGAAAATAATTAGGATTTATACTCCAATTTCTTTTAGGGTTTTGCCATGTCTATTGTGGTGTTTCACATAGGTGCATGTCACTTGGTCACTGAAGAGGCTGTCTTGGTGTGCCTAGGCAAAATCCCGTAACAGACAGAACAAATACTTTAAAAGGATTGTTGGAGTATAATTAATGGCCGTGTAAGCCTTTGTGTCAACAAGAATTTATTGAAGTCAATGGCCATAAAGTTACATTTCCTTAACATTACAATGAATAGAATTTTGTTAGTGTGGTCTGTCTTTTGGTGCAGATGTCAGCATGGTATCTGTCACAAGCCTTGGGGATACGAATGGGAAGGAGGCAGCCATGGCCTTAACCCTAGCAATACCAACAGGGGGGGGGTAATTTCGTGCCCACCAGTTTAATTTTTTACGGTTTAGTCATGGTACCGGTATTCCTTTTCTACGCCTACTGTATAGAAAGTTGTCTATTTTGAAACCGGTTACCTAACCACACATTTACTATTTTTACATTTTAATTCTTGTATGAGATATTAACAAGTTTCTTTTGGTGGGCACGGAAAACCCCTCTCCTTTGCTAGTTCGTGTTCCTTGTCATACTGTGCACTGTGGTCATTCTTTTCTTTTTCTTTCGGTTTCCATCAACAGAGTGCACTACTCTATGTTGCATTCCAACTTGTTTCGGCGCTCTCGGCCTGTTTACCGACTACATTGTTAGTATATAAGCCGACAGCGGAAGATGACGTTGCCACCTATGCACCATGGAATGTCATTCCAAAGGGCAAAAGTACAACAAAGTTAACAAAACCACCATAATTTGTTCTGGTTGCAAGAGGTACACATGCGGAAAACACAGTAAAAAAGAAAACTGTCGTATGTCCCACGTGTGTTGACGATGGTGAAGAGAGTGATCAGTGGATAATTTACTTTCTGAACTTCTTTTTCCATGATGTTTTGATTTTGTTTGCAACTGTTGTTAATTAAGTTCTATTTTTGCCATTTAAGGTACAAAATACAAGATATGTTGATTGAAGGACAGTGCAAATAACGCAAAAGAAATTTAGTCTGGTGGTTACAACAAAATACCCCCCGGTTGGTAGTCCATGGTTTGATAAATAGCATATGCCTGGAGTAGAAGTAGGAAACCATGGAAAACCACTTCCAGGATGCCTGAGGTGGGAATCAAACCCTCCTCTTCTCAATTTTGCCTCACAAGCCTGAGTGTATTCCGTTCCAGCTCTGACACCAGAATTAAAACATCTTGGCAGAGCCAGGAATTGAACAAGGACCTCTGGCACAACAGTTAAGAAAGCTAGCTGCTACACCATGATGTGGTATTTTATCACCTCAGAGATCTTAGAAGTAGTTTTCCACTTCTGCTCCAGGCAAATGCTGGGATGTTACCGGTACCTAACTTAAGGCCACGACCACTTCATACCCAATTCTAATCTCAATTAACACACACATTAGAGCAGCCGTCACAATGATAATGGTTTCATCAGACAGCTAAAGGAAATGGGAGACTTTTGCTTCTTCTTCTTGGTTGTAGTTCGATTTCGAACATCGTGACACTTAACGCAATTCTATTAACAATACATCGCGGTCTTCTGTAGTGTGCATTAATTTCTGAAGTGGTAGATTATCTGGTCAAGGTACCGGTTCGGGGCACGTCCCCTCAGCTGTTTCCCATCAACTTTACCCTGGATGATAAATTTCTCAATGCCATTTCGCTGGATGACATGGCCAAAAAATTTCAATATTTGCCTTTGGATGTTTAGGAAGCAAAATAACCAGTGGCAGACAAAGCAAAGAGTATATAAAAAAGTAGGTTGGCTCAGGCAAGGTAAGCATTTCTACAGGAAACAATTTGTTGACTTCAAATATAGATTTAGGCATTATAAATAACCCCTGGCACTATAGCCCATGAAGGCCCTAGGCCTACCAAGCGACCGCAGCCCAGCCATTTGACCTGCAGATATTGGAGGTCAAATTGGGTCCCCTAGGTCATTAATCTTGGTCTTCGTGACCGGGGCGCTGGCTCACTGTCAGACAGCTACTCAATTGTCCTCAGGAGGCTGAGTGCACCCAATTCCAGTCCTCACATCAGTTTATAAAATCCCTGACGGAGCCGGAAATCGAACCCGGGGCCTCCAGGTGAGAGGCAGGCGCGCTACCACAATACCACGGGGCTGGCAGATTTAGGCGTTAAAGTTATTTTCGAAAGCCTTTGTTTGGACCCTGGTGCTCTATGGAAGTGAAACTGTTGGCACAGCAGAAAAGAGGTGAATAGAAGCATTTGAAATGTGGTGTTACAGGAAAATAATGAAGATCAGATGGGCAGATAGAGTAACAAATGACGAGTGGGAGAGGAGAGATGTTTCTGGTGACTGCTAATGAAGAGAAGAGATAGGTTGGTCGTAGACTTACTAAGACACCCAGGAATAGCAAACAGTTATGGGAGGAAGGAGCGGCTTCGGTGGCGTAGTTGGTAGCATGCTGAACTGCTGTGTCCAAGATAGCGGGTTCAAACCCGGCCGAAGTCGTCCTTCAGTATGCCTTCCTTCGGAGGGGAAGTAAAGCCGGCGGTCCCATGTCATAGATATATGGCATGTAAAAGATCCTTCCACAGGCTAAACTTGTGTGAAGCTAAATTGTTAGGTTAGATTTCGTCGGAACGCTCTATCAAAGTTCCAACGTTCACCACTAGGTATCATTTATATCTGGTAGCGAAAGTTGGAACTACTTGAAATTGAACGGAACTTGTAGCTCACCGTAAGGGTGTCCGCTGGAAGCAGCTGCAGACTCAGGCGAGCCGAACATGTCCTCGGACACTCCCGGCACTAAAAGCCATACGATAAATAAAATAAATAAATAAATAAATAAATAAATGGGAGGAAGGGTTTCTAGAACTGTAGGGATAGACCAAGGTTAGTATTTGTTAAACATATTGTCTCGGATGTAATGTGTGGTAACTATTGTAGAGATGAAACGATTAGCTCAGGACAGGGAGGCATTGAGCGCTGCATCAAACCAGTCAAACGACTCAAGACTGAAACAATAACAACAATGACAGATTACACAGGGCTAAGAGACCACTATGTCACAAGCTCCTGAATCAAACAGCAACCTGTTTCCAAAGACAAAGATTAATGGGTGATGGTAATTGAAAGAATTAAAGTGCAGACAGTTACTGTACTATGGCAGAAATGGATCAGAATACAGGAATACCACCGCCCATCTTACCACTGGTCTAACTCTGTGCTTCCTGTAGCTCTCTATGGTATTCCCTTGCATTTCTATTGCAGAGAGCTGCTATTTTAATGTAGATTGCTCATGCCCCATTACCTCCATTTTTGAACGTTGTGTCTCACCAACTGAACTTGAATGCTTGCTTAATCCCACACCGTTGCTTACATACACCATCCAGTGGCTTCCTACAAATGTATATTCCATATACTTTCAAATGTTTATCTTTGATTTTATGTGTTGTACTCTATTTGTGACAAAGAAGATGTTTGCCATAACTTATGAATCAACCCTTGTAAAAAGTATCCTTTATCAAAAGAAGACACCATCATTTTACTGCCTGAATTCCTCTTTGTTTTCTTTTATATTTTGTCTGAACAAAGATTGTATAAACTTTTTCAGTTGAAGAAATATTTTAAAACATGACATTAAAGAGAAAACAACATATTAACTAGGTATGAATGTATTACATTAATATCCATGAGAACTACACACATACAATAATATATGACAAAATCCAACTTCATCACCAAAGATTAAGGCACAACAGTTTTTTTTGTCAAGGACCTTAAACATTTCCATATCACTTCAAAATTTCCATTGGAGCAAGAAGATAAATACGGTATGGAACATATTCCAAACTATGGTCCACTCAGCAAAGAGCCTCTATCCATCTCACAGACCAGGGGTGCCCAACCTTTTTTAACTATGGGCCACATTGTAAATAGTTGGGGGAACTTGCGGGCCAATGACACTCCGGGGAGGGGTTTGAGGGGTATAGAATTAAAAAAAATATAGATGCAATATGGTGAGTTTTGTGGCTGTCTGAGCTTAGTTTGCTTAGTATTGTTGCCATTTTCTTTCTTTATTTGTTGTGGATAAAAAAATAAAACACAAAATAAATTTAAATATTTTTAGTAAATCTCTTTAAAATAGAAGTACGATGGTATTCAATACACTCATACAGCTTGAATGACAAAGAGTGAGTATTTATGCTAATTTGACACAATTAATAATCAAATTAAGTTCATGATAATTTAGTTTAGTGCGACGACTGGAACTTGTTTCCAAGTTTTGGCGACTCGGCGCGGACCAGACAAAAAGTCTCGCGGGCCGTAGGTTGGGCAGTCCTGTCATAGGCCATCTCAAGATATTTTAAAGAAAGGTTTTTTAGAATATTTTATAGGGATATACAAATACCAACTATGGTATTTAAGATATATCTAAATGAAATACCCATTAGTATTTCAGTTAGATTAAACGTTAATAAGGATGCTCTTAAAATGATTAAGTTCATATCACTACGTATTTAGATATATGTCATTTTCACAAAATTATTTTTACATTATCAAATTAAAGCTCACATTTTGTTACAGATCTGTTTTTAACTCTTGTTTGTAAAATTTTTCATAGATAACCTAAGTAAAATATTGCCGGCCCAGTGGTGTTGGGGTAGCGCGCTTGCCTCTCACCCGGGTTCGATTCCCGGCTCCGTCAGGGATTTTAGAAACTGACGTGAGGGCTGGAACAGGGTGCACTCAGCCATGTGAGGGCTGGAACGGGGTGCACTCAGCCTCGTGAGGACAATTGAGTAGCTGTCTGACAGTGAGGCAGTGCCCCGATCACGAAAACCAAAATTAATGGCCGAGGGGACCCGATGCGCTGATCACGTGTCACCCCAATATCTGCAAGCCAAATGGCTGGGCAGCAGTCGCTTGGTAGGCCTAGGCCCTTAACGGGCTGTAGTGCCAGGGGTTATTATATTTAAGTAAAATATTATTGCAAAAGATTTTCTCGTAATCACATTAGATTCTTTTCTTTTAATAAACATGTGCTAAAGAAGGCCATGATATAGCCAAAACTGGTACATTGCATTAATTATTATTATTATTATTAATATTAATCTTGATTGGTCACATTGGACCACTTGAGTCGTTCCACAATCACTTCTTCTTTGAATGTAGTACTGCTTGGTTCTTGCGCTCTTTCCAGTACTTTTGCATTCTTTCAGATCGGGATTTTCTCAACTCATCTGAAATCTCCATAGGCTTTCTATGTGTCATTTCTGCAGGAAATGTGTGAGTTTTAAGAATGGCATGTGTTATCTTGAGTCCAACTGCTTTAATTGCATTAATTAATATGTATTAATTCATTTTTATTGACTAAGGTGTAATACATTTATCAAATACCTATTTGTATTCCATTTAGATTAAAGAGAAATCCTAAAAGAATTTCAATTTCAATTTAACTCTTCTTCACCTTTAACAATTCAGCCATATTGCAGATACTGTAATTCTGTTCGTTGATGGGTTTAATATTTTAGGATAGGTTCATTGTTTTGGTGTTTTTGCAGGTTTTTCTGACTTGCCAGTTTGGGTTCCAAACTTACCGTTCCATGTTTCAGATGTAGGCCGTTGGTGTCTGCGGCAGTCCTGGAGCTTCGCAAGTTGGGCTCAGGCTGGTGCAGAGGCATCTTGCTACAGCGAGCATCAGCTGGCAAGTCAACACAAGCAGCTACTCATAAAAAGTCTCAATAGTTCACAAAGTTTGAAACTGAGCGTCCCTCACAAATATGACAAGTCAAATTTACTTCCTGAATTTATTTGCAAACAATGTGGGAAAATGTACTTGAGGAAGAACACTTTAAATAGACATATTAAGTTAGAATGTGGGAAGGCTCCACAGTTCCAATGTTCTTTTTGTCCCTTGAGAACAAAGCAAAAGTGTAGTTTACAGCGGCACATCAGGCAGCAGCATCAGCAGCTGGCTCTCACAACAGATCGAGGGCTCCTTGGATAGACCTGGTGATAACACCTCTTACCTCCTAGGCGCTGCACAGTGGAGAAACCTGTTTCAAGCAACTGGTTTCGTGGAACGTGAAACTGATGGATAAGATTAACACAGGGCTGTGCACACTGCGTTTCACGAAACTGTAGTTGCATTGATTTCACGAAACCGAGTTTTGAAAAACTCGGAAAAACGGTTTCCTGTCACGTCAGTTGCACGTTTCTTGTATTTTAATTTTATTCTTCGGCCAATGCCTCCCCTCTTTTACGTAAATATATGAACTTGCTATTGAAGGATGAAGTGCGGACTTGGGAATCAAAAACGTGGCCTGCTGTTGGTTGGACATTACGAACCTAGGTGTTTACAAAACATGTAAATTGTACCTTGTACTCATAATAACAGGGGAGAGGGGAATCAGGCAACCTCTTTGCTATGAAGAATAAGAATTTTCATTCTTTCTGCCTATTCAATACATTAATTTATGTCACATTTCAGGGGTACATGTTTCGAGTCCCGCTTTTGGACCCTTCCTCAGCCCACAATATATATTTAGAAAACATCTAAAAACAACGAACATCGAAAATCTTTACGATGGCATGGAAATACACATACACAATAAATGGTTAAAAACACTAAAACAATATCTAAAATCTAAGAAATAGCATACATGGTTCACAAATTTCAGGTACACATTTTGCACTTGTTCTGTTCTATGTTATTATGAAGAACGTCATTTGGCACTATATGCCATCGTAAAGATTTTCGATGTTCTTTGTTTTTAGATGTTTTCTAAAATATAAGATTGTGGGCTGAGGAAGGGTCCAAAAGCGGGACTCGAAACATGTACCCCTGAAATGTGACATAAAATGTAGCAGGTTTCCTTGCTCACACGTTGAGCGACAAGTGTTACGGTTTGACTGCCCCTAACTGTTGGGAGATAAATGTAACTGTTTACCTTTGCCTAAGCTATGTTGTTTTAATGGGCGCCAAGACCTCAACGCAATGTTGAAATCTAAATTTGTATTTAACAACGTCTAGCTCTGGCAGAACACATTCAAGACTCTATTCACTCAGATCGTGGTATGATTTGATCATTAACCCAACAAACAATTGTATCAGGAGAAGGAATTGGTCTATATCTAATGCTACCTACTGAAAGCAAAGATTGCATTGTAAAAGAAATGAATTTATTATATAAAACAAGAATAGCAAAATTAATAATAATAATAAGTTTAAAATTTAAATAGGAGCGTTGTGATTTTAATATTACCGATAGAAAATTACGTGAAAACGGAGTCTGATAAATTATTGATTTTACTCTTATTCCCAAGCTATGAAGTTACTGAAATATGAAATATAAAACCAAGAGAAATGAGAGATTGCGTATTTCTGCGTCATTCGCGCTTACCACTGGAAATGGCCGAAGCCTTTCCCTCGTACTGGATGATGCTGTGAGCTTCCCACAGTCTCCTGGACGTCGACATCTTTGTCGATATTTGATGAGATTCTGATAGATTAGATAATTCTATGGTCCGTACATCGGACCCAAACACTCGTACAACCACACTGGTTAGGTTTTACAAAAGTTAGTCCTCCACTCCACGGAACATCGGAGCGACTCCCGCGTGCACCATACTCGGCAAGTTCTACACAGATTGTCCTCACTCCACGGAACATCGGAGTGACTCCCGCGTGCAACGATACTCGGCAAGTTCTACACAGATTCTCCTCGTTCCACGGAACACTGAACGATATATGCACCCGTCGCATCCCCACTCTTCATCCGACTTCTAGCTTGCGTGGTCTCCACTGATTGGCTGAGCATCCCGCTACTTCCCCTCCTCTGGCTCATTACACACGGCGCGCGAGAGGGAGAAGTCGTTTTCCGTTCCATATATCCGCCTTTCCTTGACGCTGCGACCCAGGATTGCGTCATGTTTCCCGACAAGATTAAGCGTGTACTTGAATTCCCAGTGAGTCACGTCTCTCGATATACCCTAACTGACGAAAACTCCGTAAAATTCCGCAATCACATAATTTTCTATGATATTGTCGTTCGTAATAATTTGCTTGATAGCGTTTTCTAAGACATAGAAAACCTATCTGAATGCTAATAATTTTTATAAAATGCTCCGAAAATACCTTAATAATAATTATAATAAATTAATAATAATAATAAATTAACATGAAAAATTCTCTTGGCTGAACAATTTGCCGCGTAAATAAATATAGAATGGCTTCCTACTGACTTATGTCAGTTGCATAAAACCCCTCGAAAAACACGTTACAAAATTAAAGTATTGAATAGGCGGAAAGATTGAAATTTCTTATTCTTCATAATTACTGTCAATACGGAACCTGAAATGAATAATATTTCTAATAACCTCTTTGCTCACGTGATCCGCAAGGTCAGTTATTTAAGTTAGTATTATGTTATCTATGTATTATGTGGGTGTCCTTGTCCTTTCTATTGGTTTTCGTCAGCTGAACCGGGCGCTCTTTCTTTGGGCTGGCAAGTAGGGGATGCTGCTTGGATGCGATAGTGGTTTATATTGGGATCACGAGAGCATAACACGAAGGCTACTGGTTGTTGTTGTTTTAAAGGACGGAACAACGAGGTCATCTGCCCCTGAAGGCTTCAGGCATGGTTACCATATTTTAATTGTATTAAGTTACCGTTCGGGTTCATTATTCTTCGGGGACATGGTCCTCGTTAGGAAGGTGGGGCCATGAAATCCAACAAGACAATCATGGCCCCACCCTCCTAACTGATGGAAAACCGTTGCTTCTGTGTGCATGTTCCAAGTGACTGGTTTCTCCAGTGTGCCTGTGTCTGCATTTATAATATGTGGGAATGAATCCTGAACTGGGGCAGATGACCTCGTAGTTCCGCCTCTTAAAACAACAATAACTAACTAACTGAGTCCTGAACGAGTTCCTTCAAGAGGCACAATAAGGTTTGTATTTGAATTCAAGGAGCTCAATGTCAGCACAATAACATGGTCATTAGGAGTTACCTCCCCAGGGACTCACTATACTAACAAGACATTGTTGGTATCATTGGGTTCTGAGCAGACTCAAATATTGCTCCCACTTGTGACATGCTCTTTGTTCATCCTTTCTGTTTTACCCACCTTGGTAAGCTCTTGAGGCATCTTTTTTTACCCAACACAGTCCAAACATCCTTTATTCTCTCATATTTCATAGCCTTTTCTTTCTTTCGGGCAGCTTCGATGACGTAGTGGTAGCATGCTGAGCTTCTATGTCCAAGATAGCGGGTTCAAACCCGGCCAAAGTCGTCGGATTTTTTAAGAGCGTTAAAAATCCCTCAGTATGCCTTCCTTCTGAGGGGAAGTAAAGCCGGCGATCCCATGTCATAGATTTATGGCATGTTAAAGAACCTTCCACTAATTACACCTGTGTGAAGCTAAATTATATAGGTTAAGAATATGAACAACGCTCTTAGGTTCCTACTTTCATTGCCAAGAGCCGACTGTGGTGGCATCTAGTAGCTAAGTTCTGAACTAGTAGTCGTTGACGGTGGCGTTTGGCGGCAAAAGTAGGAACTATTTGAAAAATTCAAAGTCTGCAGTCCTTACTTGAATAAAAAGACAGATAACACACACTAATACAGTCATCACAATTAACACCGGTTATCAGACAGATTCTACACACACCCAAAGTACCCGGGACTACATGTCTGCATTGTCGCAGCCCCTAAACTGAGGAACCAACCAACCAACTTCTTTCTTTCTTTCTTTCTTTCTTTCTTTCATAAATTGTTAGAATTTTTAAAATTAATTTTAGTGCTCTGTCTTGTCAATACCTTAAAACTTCGCCTTAATATAGAATATTTAATTTAATGGCAGATGTTTTAGAGCTGTTCTATTCCGATATTTTTGTCTTGAAAGAGATTTTTACCATTATCTTTAATTTTGTAACTTTTTATTTAGAATTAAAGATTATTATATTTTCTATTTGAATTTAGTGTATTTATTTTAGTATAAGTCATTAGAAGAATTAAACTTCTGTCTTCTGCATCAGCCTACCAATGTATCTAAATCCTATAGTGGCAACTTACGTAAAACTTCCATCATTGGTAACGTTGTGTCTGAGAGACCCATTTTAATTTTCTATTTTATTTTAAATTGAAATTATTGTAAATTACTTCCCGTCATAATTGTATTGAGCTCAAATTATTACAAAAGCTACACATAGAACTCAAAACTGTTATCTAAAACAATTATGGTGATAAAGGGGATCTTTTAAGAAAGCTAAAATAAACTGTTTGCCATCTGTATTGTTAGGTCATAAACCCACTTCAGAATTACTGTGCAGATGCATCTCAACAATATCCCCAGATGATGGATCGGAAGAAGGTTCATTTGTATGGGCCGCCCAGTCGCTGGACCTGAACCCTTTAGATTTCTACATGAGTGGGCACCTGAAATGTGTAGCTGTGAGACCCATTCCAGACATAAAGACGCTGGACCATAGCCTGTGATGTTATTCGGATGCAAGATGGGACATTTGAACGTGTGGGACAGTTTCTACTGCGACACGTACGCGCATGCTTTGAAGCCCATGGTGGCCACTTCGAACACCCCTACACATGGATCAAAATCACCATGTATTAAAAATTTAAACAGAAGTAAATTGGTACCATTAGCTCTGAACATGTAAAACTGATCCAGGCGATTTTCAAATAACACTGTCAATTGTAACGTTGAGTCTGACGGATCCTAGTCTACCAAATACTCCCCTTATTCAACAATGACAGAAGCTACAATAAAACTTGCTGGTTGGTTACAAAGGGCAATGTTAATTTGAAAGTTGGAGGAGAACTGAGATGCGTGCAGTGTTACCAAATTTTTTTTCTTTGGGTCTGGTGGACCGAACATAACCTCTGCAGGGTTAAACACAAAATCACTACGTGCTAATTATCCAACAATTATGCACTTGTGTTGAACACTATTTTGATGATTTTCTTGGTCTTGGAGCTTCTTTTGATGTATTTACTTTGATTTTGACAGACTTCAGAAGTCCTCCAAGACCAAGAAGTTCATCAAAAAGTGTTCAACACAATGGATATTTAAGTGCTGTACTGATTTTGTGTTTAAGATACATGCGCATGTTGATGATGAGGCTGTACTATTAAATTAAATATATTCAGTTAATTATTTTAAAGTATTGACAAGGTTGATCACTAAAACTCAGCAATTCTTCTAGGTTTGTGGCGTGTCTTGTGTGGTGGGGTTTCGCCTAGGACACCAAGCTGGCTCATCGGCGGGCTCTTGGTGTCACCGGCCGTGAAAGCCAATATACCATCATTTTGTAAGCCTTCATAGGGAGGTTGATGCTGCTTGAGCTTTTAGTTCTCGCAGCAAAGTAGTGCAGTTGTACTCAATATAAAGGGAGGTAGCGCGCAGTTCGTTACTCCTGTGGGGGTCCGGGCAGGGACACCAAGAGCCCGCCGATGAGCCAGCTTGGTGTCCTAGGCGAAACCCCACACAAGACACGGCACAAACCTAGAAGAATTGCTGAGTTTTAATTCACTGGCCGTGAAAGCCAATATACGATCTTTTTCATCACTAAAATTAAAAGAACTTTCTCAAACAATTTTCTTTCTTTTCCCAATAACTTCTGGAATTCCTTGCACCTTAAACTTAAACATCCTCCAGTTAATTGAGCTGCAGCTCTATTCACTTTGTTCCCTGGGTATCTGAGTGATGATATGTCAAGGGCAAAACATTTGAAAATGTTCTCCACTCTTCTGACATCATTTCCAGTTAATTGCACTAATGCAAGAAACAACTATTGTTCTAGGTGCATATTGTATTTAATACAAAATTACAGTAACTAAATCTAGCAAAATTTTAAGTATTTTGTTGAAAATAAAAAGAACTCCAGGGCTAATAACCCCTATGTTCAGCCTCCTAAACTTCAATGGTGTCTTCGGTGGCGTAGTTGGTAGCATGCTGAGCTTCTATGCCAAAGATCACGGGTTCAAACCCGGACGAAGTCATCGGCTATTTTAAGAGCGTTAAAAATCCCTCAGTATGCCTTCCTTTGGAGGGAAAGTAACGCTGGCGGGCCCATGTCATAGATTTATGGCATGTAAAAGAACCTTCCACTAACTACAATTGTGCAAATCAAGTTCCAACGTTCGTCGCCAGGTGCCGGTTGCGGTGGCATCTAGTAGCCAAGTTTACAGCTAGGTGTCGTTGATGGTAGCAGTTGGTAGCAAAAGTAGGAACTACTTGAAATTGATCGTCTGCAGTCCTTACCTGAATTACAGATAACACACACTAATACAGCCATCACAATTAACACCGGTTATCAGACAGATTCTACGGACACTCAAAGTACACGGTGCTACATGGCAGCGTTGTCGCAGCCCCTAAACTAAGGAACCAACCAAACTTCAACCAATGAATAGAAATCTATTAAAACTTCTTAGTTCCCCATTGAAATTGAATAGTTTTCCATTCAGACTTCAGATTAAATAATGTAGCATACGTGACTGAGAGAAGTATGAACTACTTGAGTTGTTAATGAAGAATTGTAAGATGAACTTCCATTGCTGATATCATATTCCAAAAATCAGGAAACCTCAAAGATAGTAGAATAAGTTTAACTTGAAAATCTTGATATAAAATAAATAATGAATGCGAGCACCGCATCATTGATATAAAATACTGTATTATTACTTAGTATTTGTTGGAGAATGGAAGGGTAAACTCGTGAGAGGGATCTTCAGTTGACCTAGGAATAACCACTTATTAATATTATCATTATTATTATCTAATATTGATTATTGTTAGTGCTAATATTTAATTATTAATGTTATTATTAATTATATAATTTGGCAGGTGAAAAACTAAAGGAAGTAGGAGACTTCTGTTACTTAGGAAGCAAAATAACCAGTGATGGACGAAGCAAAGAGGATATAAAAAGTAGGTTGGCTCAGGCAAGGAAAGCATTTCTCCAGAAAAAGAATCTGTTGACATCGAATATAGATTTAGGTATTAGGAAGTCATTTTTGAAAGCCTTTGTCTGGAGCGTGGTGCTCTATGGAAGTTAAACTTGGACTATTGGTGCAGCAGAAACGAGGAGAATTGAAGCGTTTGAAATGTGGTGTTACAGGAGAATGATGAAGATCAGATGGGTAGATAGGGTTACAAACGAAGAGGTATTAAGACGAGTGGGAGAGGAGAGATGTTTCTGGCGAATGCTAATGAAGAGAAGAGATAGGTTGGTAGGACACATACTAAGACACCCAGGAATAGCAAGCTTAGTTATGGAAGGAAGGGTCGAGGACAAGAACTGTAGGGGTAGACCAAGGTTAGAATATGTTAAACAGATTGCCTCGGATGTAGGATGTGGTAGCTACGTAGAGATGAAACGATTAGCACAGGACAGGGAGGCATGGATTGCTGCATCAAACCAGTCAAAATACTGAAGACTCAAACAACAACACAATTGTTAATATAGTTATAATAATAATAATAATAATAATAATAGAGAAACACAACAGGATGGACTTAATCAATCAATGGATAGGAAAAAGATGATAGGTACACAGAAGAACAAATGCAATGACAGGCAGGTGCAAGTGGAGGGAGAGTTAAAAAGAGATAAAAATGGAACAAAGGTTCCCAGTCACACTGCAGTTCTCAATGATGGGCATTCCCACCATCAATCCAATCGATAACTCTTCAATTGTATACAAAATTAACAAACATGCTTGTTTTGACCTAGTCTCATCAGGGAAGTAGACAGCAAACTGTTCTTCATGATATCATGATCACTTGTTATGGCTGAGGAAGGAGTACATATTGTTAGAAATATTTACTAAGTTTTTTTATAAACATTTTGTAGTGTTGAAAGGCAGATGATTTTTGGATTCTATTTAGTTCTTCTATTTAAATATTGTGTAGCAAGGTGGGGGCATTCTGCCTGTATAGAAATAAATCTAATATAAATAGATCCAAGCTTAACATGGTTCTTTTCCTCTTCTGTGTTTATCCTGTGTGTTTCTATTTTACATGTGTTGTTGTTAACTTTTAATTTTCCCAGTCTTCCTCTCTTGTGTTTGTTTTAACTCCAGCCTAAAAAGCCAAACCCTGTGGCGGCACAGGCTACAAAGGGCCCTGGCCTACGAAGCGACCGCTGTCCAGCCATTCGGCCTAGCGATTGCGGGGTGATGCATGGTCAGCGTGCTGGTCCCCTTGGCCGTTAATCTTTGTTTCTGTGACCGGGGCACTGCCTCACTGTCAGTTACTTAATTGTTCTCAAGAGACTGAGTGTGCCCTGTTCCAGTCCTCATGTCAGTTTCTACAGTAGAATCCTTGACCATGCCGGGAATCGAACCTGGGGTCTCAGGTTGAGGGTCAGGTATGCTACCTGGACACCACGAGGCTGTCCAGCCCCATGGCAAATTGGTTAGCTCGCTAGGCTTTGTCCCGAAGGATCCCGGGTTCGATTCCCGGCCGGGCCATCGGGGATTTTCATCTCCTGGAGTTGACTTCTGATCTCTGACCCGGGGACTGCATGTATGTGAAGTCGCCAGCCTCACTTCATCATCATTCGGACGTGCAGGTCGCCCATGGGCGTTCACTAGAAAGACCTGCACTAGGCCTCCCAGGAGGCTACACGACAAAAATAAATAAATTAATAAAAAAATAATATAAAAAAAAAACACATGAGGCTGGCCATCCTATTCCTTCCAATGAAGAATTAATTGGAGAAGGCCCCTACCCCACAACTTATTGTTTTGAGTGACAGAAGAATTGGTTGCTGACCACCTTGTTGATGAAATTGGAAACAAGTTTGAAACTATCTTGATGGTGTAAAATGCCCACCTTTGGAGTGCCCTTGTCCTTTTATCTCTCCCTTCACCTGCACCTACCTGTGATTGTGTTTGTATCCTCCTTTCCTCATCCATTAAATGCCCCTTTTTATTTGTTGTGGTTTTGGAAATGCTGTGGTGTTGGAATTTTGATTTTGAAGGGGATATTTAATGTGGCGGTAAATCTATTGGCTGAGGTCTCTCGAATTTAAGCTCCCTCATGTTTTAACCGACTGAGTTGGGATTTAGTCCCGTAATCTAGGGTGCAGTAGATGAAAGCCTTTAACAATTAAGTTACACAGATTGCCAAATAACCAATTAAGAGTGAGTACGTGGACAGTACTGTGTAGCTCTTAAGAATTGTGAGTGTAAAGATTTGCTAACATTGTGCTGGAAGTTATCCCACACCCTGATACCTTGGTATAAATATACCCTTAGGCTTTTGTGACTAGCTTGTGGTATAGGTTTTGAAGATTTTAAAAAAAATGGCTAATATTTGACAGTGTTTCATATATTCAAATTAAATTAATTAAATTAATTAAAACATCAGTTTTCCTCTTATTTTTATTTAAAATTATCTTTCATTGTTGAAGGCATACCATGTATGCTTGAAAACTATCTGTTTCACAAGTAGAGGACTGTCAAAATGAAATCAATACTTCAGGAAATTGTAGAGTGTAGAGAATTAGCTCTGAATATTTACTCTTGTTGTGACTGTAAAAATGCTAGACTTGTTAAGAATTAAGACTCAAAGATATAGTGCTTATGAATTTATATGCTTTTTTTTTGTCTATTTATGTACTTATTTGTGTAATTTTATTTATTAGTTTATTTATTTGTTTGGTTATTTATTTATTTATTTATTTATTCATTCATTCATTCATTCATTCATCCATCCTGCTATGAAGTTCATGGTTCTTAACTCAGGGCAAGCTTTCCTGTTATCCCAGTACTTTTTTATCCTCACATTGTGAGTCCATTTTACTCTGGGGTGTACTGTTTATTTATTATGTTGATAAGTAATAAATAAGACTTGTATTGCCTCAGTTGATCTTTTTGAGTTAGAGCCATTTAGGCAGCCTAGTCTCCAATTTCAATGTTCCATTTATCGCTGCCAGAGAAAACTGAACTCTATTGGGTGATCTGTGGCTGAGATAATTTTGTCTTATAATCACCAAATGAAATCTTCATGAGCTGATGACTCTAGAGTGCCATGGATTTTTCCAATCCTTCAATAATCCTACTTTCTCTGGTGGGAATTGAACCTGCCATCTTGGAATCGTGAGGTGGACACCTTACTACTCACGAGGGAGTCACAAAGGATTATTTCCATATAGGTTTCTTTTATTGCTCCGTGATTATGATCAAATTGTGATATTTTTTGGGTGGGGGTTCAGAGCAAAACCATTACCTTGGGCAATAGAAGGTAAACCTCTTATTGTAGCTTTAAATATTATCAAGGAGATTATTATTTTAACATTAAAGGAATTGTAAATATTATGTATAGTCTCTTAGTTATGGTGCTGCATCTTGATGTGGATTGGATGATTCTCATTTATCAGGAACTTTAGAGTTTATAGATGTAGATGTAATATGGTGCAGTAAATGCAGTAAATTTGATGGCTTATAAAGGAATATATAGTATTGGTGATTCTTTTGTAGTAAAAACATACTGAACTTGCATATTAACTTTCTTCGTATTGGTTATCTGCAACTGTTAGAGTTTCTCTAGTTGCCTACAATACTTGTTAAGATATCGAATTATTCATGCATTCTCACATTTACTGGATGTGTAAATATTCGTAATCTTTCTAGATGGCTGGTGAGGTAGCCTCATTGAAAAACTGTTAGGTATTCTTGAAAGTTAGGCAAAATTAGGTGGCTGTTTGGCTAAAGAATGGTGGGTAGAAAGGGAAGGTCAAGCTTGGCATTCGTTAGTAATAGTAACTTAAATACATCTTATATTGTAAAGAACTCAATCAAATATCAGTAGCCTATATTTCACTGGAAAGGGAACAATTTGCTTTAGTGGCAGGGTAGCAAAACTAGACTGAAGCAGTGCCAAGTCAGTTATCCTTTAGCTCACACATAAATCAGCACACCATGCTGAACTGTTGTTGGTGAGGATGACTAATCTCCAATAGTACCGTACCTCTCCATACTAATGGACAAGAAGGGTGCAAATTTTATGTTCCTCATCACCACTGACATAATTAAAACTGTTAATAAGGCAGTAGTTGGTGTATACATAATTATATTCTTCCCTCCCACCCCTCTAAAATACTTGACATTGGAACTGAGAAACTCTAATGTCATTAGCAGCTCAGTTGATCTTTTCCTAAATGTATGTATAGACTTTTGAAGTACCGGTATTAGTTGTGATTCTACATCCTGATGTGGGCTGGATGTTGGATAAGCCTACAGTACATAGAGATGTTGTTATAAGATGTAATAGATGACTGCATTGGCAGAGATAGGTGTCTGTGATAAACAGTGGACTGACTGCTAAATAATGAATTTGATGGCTCTTAGTATTTTATTGTGGTATGTAATGCTGCTGATAATTTCAGTTTCCTATTGATTACATTTTAGGTTAATTTCTTGTTCTTTTGGTTGCCAATGATTGAAAATTTATATCCGAATGGATATGGTGTAAAATTGCTAGTAGATTTTATTTTTACGTGTTGCTGTCGGAAGAAATGTAGGCTACCGTACTTATTTTGTATTTACTTACTTTCAGATGGCTGTTATTGTTGTATCATACTAACAACAGGATGGTAATACACTGCTATTGTTATGTCTGTATCCCATGTGTGTAATTAAATATCCATGTGTGAACTATTTTATTTGACTTAATTCTCCTTTTCTCGCACAAGGGATTGAGAATGCATCATAAAATCCCAGGGACATTCCTGTTCATTTATAATCCCTCACTGGATATCTCACTTGGCATCTTTTCTCCAATGTTTCTGGATATTCATTATCAGCTGAGTATTTAAAAAAAATATGTAGATAGATTCAACTCAAATAAAGACTATGCCATGTGATGTCCAGTTTAAAGTAAATAACATCTTTGTGTTACCATTACAAACAAAATCTTGTTTAAAGTTTAACTTTATAGATCCATAAATTAGGCTATTGTGATATTAATTTAAGGATATTTATTGAAGATGATAATGCAACTAGGGCGGTAGTTTTTATTTCAAATAGCAGCTGATTGAGGCTGCTTGCATGACTTCCTTAGTCTCACTGCACTGTCAATGAGCAGACCTGAGCCTCTAATCACTCTTGCTACACAATCATTATCAATCAAATAGACTTGGATTGATGTAGCAATGTAATCATTTGTGGCTGCTCTGTAGATTTTTTAAATAATAATAATAATAATAATAATAATGATATCTCTCCCCTCCATTTAAACAAAAATTATTTTCACAAGGCAATGTGAAAAATCTTGCCTGAGACCAGGGGCGTATATAGAATTTTATTTCGGTGGGTGCCCATTCGGGGGTTAGGGAGCATGGTATAGGCCCCACGAATAGGGGGTCCGGGGTTCTCCCAGGGAAACTTTTGTATAATTTGGTTGAGAATGATGAGTTTTAAGGCTATCTGGCATCACTTTTACAACCAATTTGTTGTGATGTTTTATGTTTGGTTAATGTCAAACACAGCTAAGACCATTTTATGATACAGTTTATTAATACAATCATCTTGATAGTGTTTACATGGAAAGAATTAATGTTATTGTTTTAATTTACAACTCACACTATAATATAAAGTCAAGGTTTTTTGAAGCATTGCCATATCGGTTCATAACTTCATCGTCAGTGAGATGTATGTCTCTGTGAATAGGTGACAATACTAGACCATTGAGTCTCTTTTCAGAAGTAGAATTTCTTAAGTATGTTTTCAACCAACTCAAATTCCGTTCGGCAGTACCGGTAGCTACAGAGAGAGGGAAATTTGCCAAAAGTTTGATAAGGGTATACAATTTAGGGAAAAAACTTTTGTTCGTTCATAAGAGCGAAGGCACTGGAGAGTAATAAGAGGTTATGTTGTTACTCATAAGATCAGAGCAAACTGATTGTCACACTGTTTACATCGCTCTACCGTCGCCTTGCTTTGCAACGTTGCCATACGTCACTTAGTAACAATAGTACATGATTATATTGGTTTTTAATGTTTGAATTCATAAACAAATATTATATGTGACAAGAATTTCGGGGGGGGGGGGCCTTGGGATTCTTATCCACACACCTCGTGAGACCTCTTATGCTTCTTCTTCCTTCTTCATTTCTCCTCTGCCATCCTTCATATGCATCTAGATTCCTCTTCTTCGGGTACAAAATACTTTCCATATCCCAGGATTCTTGGCTTGGCAGCATAACATGTACGATGTTTACTGGTGTAGCAGCTAAGGCCTCTGGCGAGTCGAACATGTCCTCGGACACTCCCGGCACTAAAAGCCATACGCTAGATAAATATAGGGACAGGATGAGGTAGGTGCCCTGGGACTTGAAATAAGGTACTATCCCAGCATTTGCCTGGAGGGAGCATGGAAATAGCCGCTGTCTGTGCCGGGATTAGAACCTGTGATCTCCGGACTTGCTGCAGCTGCCCCCAAGGCCGTGGTGCATGATTTAACGAGCATGGCTATGTCGCGGGACATCCTCGAAGAGCTTTCTTCTTTTAACTATATTTAGGCTTCAGTTAAAAGGTTCGTTATTATTACTATCACTCTTTCCTGTTTCGGCCAACTGAGGACCACATCGTTTCAACTGTTTCCTTTTAGATTTAAAATTAGTCCAGTATTCCTTCATTCATAGACAGTGTTGTTCCTTTCTCTCTTTTGTCCAGGCCTTTCCAGTTTCCAGCATCGGCTTTGGCTGGAAACTCTGATGTTCTAGGAGTTTTCTCTTATGCTGGTCACGCTCCTGGATATCTTCACATGATATCCCAATCTCCTGCAGATCTTTTTGTGCTCTCACTAAGCCCGACTCCCTTAGTCTTTTTATCTTGAAGAAAAGTGAAAATGCAGTTGGTTAATTGTGTTGACGTCATTCGGGTCACAAGCCCATAAAATGTAATCAATCTTTTCTGCATCGCATCAGTAATTTTCTCCACATGTGTATGTGTCCAGGTTACGCTGTCTTCTATTCTCAGAATCTTCCTTTGCGTGGTTTCCAATTTCTCCATCATCTCTTTCTTGTTCATGGCGAGATATTCTGCTGAATATAAAGCTTCTGGCCGAATGACAGTACAGAACAGTAATGTTTGATTTTTGCATTCTTATTAATAGACTATATTTTATATTATTTATTTTCCAAATATTGTATGTACAATGAATGCACTTAGATGGAGAAAGGTCAAGCATAGTAACACATTACTAGTAAACATTACCTTTTGTGGTAACGAGAGGTTAATGTATGTATGTCTACCCCTTATTATTCCCGTTTTCCAACGGGGTTGGGGATGAGAAGCGACGGAAGTCTTTGTGGCGACGGTTTTTACGGCCGGATGCCCTTCCTGACGCCAACCTCATGAGAGGAGTTAATGAGAGATGAAATGAATGATGGTGAATGAAACTGGGCAAGGATGTGGAAGGAAGCGGCCGTGGCCTGTCAGAAGGTACCGTCCCAGCATTTGCCTGGTGTTGAAAATGGGAAACCACGGAAAACCATTTCAAGGACGGCCGACGGTGGGGCTCGAACCCACGCGTCTACCGAGTCAGCAGAGAGCTTGGCCCCATAACCTAATGCTGCGCGTTAGCCAGCGTAGCCACTACTGTCGGTAACGAGAGGTTACTGATTTTGTTAATTAAATTAAGTAACTGTAACGCCGCTATTTTAAGTAACGAAGTAATGAAAATCATACAGAACAAAGC
Source organism: Meconema thalassinum (assembly GCA_946902985.2). Lineage (NCBI taxonomy): Eukaryota > Metazoa > Arthropoda > Insecta > Orthoptera > Tettigoniidae > Meconema > Meconema thalassinum. The sequence goes on from OX336390.1 coordinate 69,741,064, forward strand.
CAGCCCGCACGATTTATTGTTTCTTCATTTAGGGCTTGTGACTTCATGATCATCAGCCTGGGTATTTGAATGTGTGTTGAATCTATCTGATAATCTGCATTATTGTAGTGACCGTAATGGTGTGTGTGTTTTAACTGGGGACTCAGATAGGGGAAGCAAGCGGCCGAGATCTGAATTTACTTTGGGAAACCACAGAAAATACTTCTATGATGGCCGAGGGTAGGATATGAACCCACCACTCTTCTCAATATTGTCCTCTAAAGGTTCACCAATAATGCAGGTTATCAGATAGATTCAACACACATTCTAGTACCCAGGCTGATTACCATGAAGTCACTAGGATTAAAATACATGACAGAGCTGGAAATCAAACCCCGTCGATCTTTGTGGAAATCTGTTAGCCATTGCCAATTCATTTTGTTTTTTCACAATACTGGAATTCACTATTCCATTCAAATCATGCAAACTATAGTGTTCTGTTTAGAAACCAATTTCCCTTTGGCAAATAGACTATAAATTGTTGTCGATTATAAAATAAAATAAAATAAATAAATAAATAGTAATAAAAAAAACACCGCCTCTTCGGGCAAAATTCCATTACCCCAGCGTCTCTAAAAGCCAGAGTAGTTAAAAGGGATGTAAAACGAAAAACATTATTATTATTATTATTAAAAATACAAAATGAAATAAAATTATATAAAAATAAAACAAAACAAATAAAATATAAAAATGAAATGAAATAAAATAAGATAAAAACGAAACAAAACAAAACAGATAAAAAACATAAAAAATATGAAATGAAATAAAATACAAAGAAACTAAATGTTTATGCAAATGTAATGGAAAAGTAACGACGATGCATTACTTTGATATTTGTAACTAACTCGCAGTAACTGTAACTTTGTTTTATTTTTAAGTAGCGGCAACTGTAATTCATAGCTTGTTTTAAAATTAACCATTTTGGATAATTTTATTGATGATTCCATATCAACTTGCAAATAGTCTTGTTGGATGAATGATAGGTCCACCTAGTCAATACACATTGTCTTATTATACTTCAAATTCAGACGTTCATATTTTTAGCTTAATTTCAAGGCTTTTCTTCAGATTCAAAATTAAAGTGTACTAAAAAAAAAACAAGATAAGCTTATAGGCCTATATTTTAAATAGAATCTGAATATAACATCCTAATCTTTGATTAGATCTTAAATCTTTTGTAGCATATTTACAATCATATGATGTTTTCTGTTTTTAATATACTTTATGTAGATGCACCATTAATTTGTGGAGATAAAACACATTTCAAACAATTCTCGAATATTGATAATAAAAATTTAACAGTCTGGATTTGTCGCTTTTAGTAGTGGATTAGCTTCTTAAATAAAAATAATATTCAATTAGGCTTCATCCATTCGACTATGAAGTGGTTTATTTATTGTACTGTAACATCACAGAAGAAATTAAGAAATAAAATAAAGAATTGGGTTTCTATTTTGACCACTAATTTAGATTTTGAAATTTGATGTGAATTTTTTATATATTTATCTTTAATTCCCCCTCCCCCCTCCCCCATGACGTCACAATACAATAAATTAACCAGCACTTCATAGTCTAATAGATGGAGCCAAATTAATTGAGTTCACTGAGAGACACCCCTGTTAATACTCTAATACAGTTGTTTCTCAATAAGCCCAATTAATACAACAGTTAATACATCTATTATAGTACATTATGCAACGAGCCTAAAATGGCAATAATTGAGACGAGTGTCTTAATTACCATCATAAGCGAGTTGCATACGACTGTTTATGTTCGAACAGAAATATTTATAAATATCTGTCGAGATTCAGTCACTTGAATGTATTGATCGGTGTGCAAGCACCGAGTTTGCTCTCTTTGCTCCCCAAGCTCGCTGACCCACGCACCACGCATGTGCTCTTGTCTGCTTGGCAAGGCCATATGTTTCTTTAGAGCCTACTGTATGAAAGAATGCCCTGTGTAGAAATTGGAGTTGGGGATATTAAGGTACAGTGCTATTTCTTTTCTCATATTCACCAGTTTATTTACGCGAAGATATGGGATGGTGCACTTTCCATGTCGGTCATTTTGACTTTGTGTTTGCCATTATAACTACAATGGTTGATCGGATATCTTTCACATTGTCACCTTTCAAATCACGTAATCCGACATGTTGGATTCTATGTTCAAGTGCAAAGCTATCAAGTACCTAATTGGTCACACATCATACATCTTGAGCTCTGATTGGTTGGAGAAACTGTACCTCAATGAAAACTTGTACTATAATGAGCCCCATTATAGTACAGTTTTCTGACATATAATAGTCAGGGTCGAACATAAAACACATTATACTTCGTGGTCAATGTTTTTGCTTCATATGGAGCCGAATTGACAAGTTATTCATATAAGAAGCTAATCCGCTACTAACAGCGACAAATCCTGACTGTGTGTTCTTGTCAATATTCAAGAATTGCTTTAAATGTGTTTTATCTCCACAAATGAATGGTGCATCTACATAGACTATATAAAAATTTAAAAAAACGGAAAACATCAAGTACTTCAATAATAAAGATTGTACATATGCTACAAAAGATTTAAGATCTAATCAAAGATTAGAATATTATATTAAGGCGTTTTAAAAACATTATCATCTTGTACAGTTTCCAGCCCCAGGCTGGGTCTGGTTTTTTTTAAATGTTTTATTCCTGAATTTGACTTATCACGCTAAATAACAGCCTTGAAATTAAGCTTGAAACATGTACGTTTGAACTTAAAGTATAATAAAGTAATGTGTATTGACTGGGTGGTCATCATTCATACAACAAGAAACTGTAACTCAATTATTTTGAAAAAGAACCATGTATGTATGATTATTAGGCTATTTGCTGAACTGTATATTTTTCTTTAGTTGATATAAATCTCACAATTAATTCTTACTTAAGAATATCTTCTATTTTTTTTTTACTAACTGTTTACTATTTCCTTTTTCAGGATTTAGCAAAGCATGGATGGATTACCCTGATTCCTGGCAACTTCCAACCTTAGAAGATATGTTAAACAAAGAAGTATCAAGATCTTCCAATACTAATTTACGAGAGAATATTGGTGACCAAATGTTTGAGGGTGATCATAACAGTGGTTTAAATGTTACTCAAATGAATTGGAATGATAATACAGATAAATCATTGAATAGACTACCTCAAAATATACAGGCTAACCGTCGAAATTCAGGGCAAGCGGGCTCACCAGTCAACTGTCCTAAGTGTGGAAAAGTATATTCGTGGAAATACACATTGCAAAGACACCTTCGATTTGAGTGTGGTAAAGAACCTCAGTTCCAATGTCCCATGTGTTTCAGACGTTTTAAACACAAATCACACTTAGTGAGACATATGATTATAAAGAAACATTAAGAATACTCTGATTCCTTATTTCTAGTCATTCCTAAAAGTAAATTGATATTTAAACAAGTTAAAATTATACATAACATTATACAGGATCATCGAAAAGGTCGCAGCAATTTCAAAAAGTCATATCTCCCGTTGTAAGTGAGATAAATTAATAATTTGACCTGTAAACTAATCAGGAACTCATCGAGTTTTAGTTTTAGATGTGACTGTAGGCCTGCTCCGCCCAAGACAGAATGAGTGCGCGACAGGATGCTGCCACGCCACTGTTTCAGTAGTGAGTGTGATTGCAATGGAGACAGTTCAGCAGAAAGCGCAATGTGTGTTGTGGTTAGCGGAGTTTTAATCTGTTATAACTGTTCAGCGCACTTTCCGGTGTGTTTATGGTAGGGATCCCCCCTCATGCTAATAACATTAGACCGTGGTATGAACAGTTTCAGGAAACTGGCAGCGTTGACGTGAAGCAGTCCCCCAGAAGCCCTAGAACGAGTGACGAAACAGTCGAGCGCAAATAGAAACTTTATATGGAATGAAAATACTTTTTGAGATGGTAAATTTAACACAAAAATACTCGTTTTAATACCTCAAATAGTTCTTGAGCTATGATTTTTTGAAATTGCTGCAACCTTTTGCGATGACCCTGCATTTTAAGTCTTCAAAAGTAATCAAACACACTCCTGTGCCATTTCTGTATTTTGTATTGGAGTGGTTCTAGTAATTACTAGTTGAAAGAGCAGAAAATGTTTTGTGCAATTGTGAAAAGAAAAAAAAAATGTCTGTTCAATAAAACAATTTCTGTCAGTTATCTTATTTTACTCCTTTGACATAATTATCAAAAACACTTTCTTCCTGGCTTCCTCTAAAAATGGCCTACGCACGTGCATAGCAAGGGTTTGGGCAGCTCAACTGTCAGCCCCATGTACTTGGGTGTATGTCCCTGTTTTACTGTGATGACTTTAATAGTGTGTAAGTATTTGGGATGAGGATTGGGGTTGGTGAAATAAGATACCATTGCCTGGAGAGAACTCACCAGCACAGGGATTTGATTCTCTGATCTACAAACTTCCAGCTTCCCACTAGAGACATGGAGAGTGACTCAACATGCTCAATCACGCTGCAGAGTAAGGAAGGTTTCATACCAGACAGTGTCCCGAGATGTGTAACAGTACGAACAAACACAATAAACATATATACATTGGCAGATGACCTCGATAGTCTGCACTTTAAAAACCAACAATTGCCACATATACAGAGGTGGCCGGGACAGATGACCTCGTAGTTCCTCCACTTAAAACAACAATAACTAACAGAGGTGGCCAAATTATTATGGCAAAGCTGAATAGAAACAAATTCTTTATTACAAATTAAGATACAATGCATTAAAATTGAAGATTTTGTTTGAGTCCGAGTCTCCGTTGTATGATGTTTCTTGGTTGTGTTTTGTTATTTATTTACCAAATGTGCTACAAGAGATCTTTAACGAACCAACATCGTATGCATTTACTCATTTTTATCTTTTTTACGCTTTTATCTTATTTTAGTTTCTATTAATCAACAGACAATAAAAGGCCTATTTTTTTTATACAAAACTGGGTGGTGTCGGAACTTACCCTATCCCAAAATTTGATCGGTCGTCGTTTCGGAGATAGAAGAAATAATTTCACAGAAAATTATCTACTGGAAATGATTAATTTAATTAATTTCCAGCTGCGTTAGCTCAATTGGTGGCCAATACTGATCTGGTTAGGATACCACAAAAACACATTCTCTTCGTCGGGGCACAGGAAATTTATACATTCTTGAAGATTCTGTGAACCAATTAGCAACAAAGAATTTGGTTATATTTAGCTTTACGATAACAATTTGGCCACCTGTGTACAGTGCTCTAACAGTCAGATTCTTTAGTATGGCAGAGATACAGCCAGTTCCGGTGGTGGAGATTAAAGAAGGGCAACTCTCTCCAAGAGAGAACACTCTTTCAGTGATCTGTGGGCAAACCTATATTTAATCCAGACCAGCCCCCTGATAGATTCTTGTAGCTTCCTTGGGGAAGCAGTGGTAGAATGATCCCAAGATCATGGGTTTGATCCAACTAAGGAATTAAGATTTTTGAGGGGCAGGAAAAATCCAAAACACTCCAAATTGTGTGATGTTGGCCTAAGAGATCTTTAGTATCACATTTGATGATTACAAGACAGAATAATACTCAGCCACAGGTCACCAAACAGAAATCCAGTTTCATTGCTACATAGCAGTTCAAGCGGATCACCAAAATTGGAGTGTAAATCACCTAAAAGGAAAGGAAGCTTGTAGTTTAACGTGACCGTTAATCTCGAGATCATGAGCCACGGGACCTCCTTTTTACGTGGAATCCGAACCACAGGACATGGCATTTCACATCGAAAATCTCACATGCATTGACCGGGAATCGAACCCGGGCCGCCTTGGTGAGAGGCATACAGCTAGACCGCTGAGCCACCACGCCCCCAAATCACCTAAAAGGCTCCAAATCAAATGATTACACCAGCTAGCTAAGGCCACATGATTTATTTATTTATTCATTTATTTAGTGTATGGCTGTTAGTGCCGGGAGTGTCCTAGGACATGTTCAGTTCGCCAAAGGCTGTAGCTGCTTCAAGCGGACACCCATAGGGTGAGCTTTAAGTTCCATTCAATTTCAAGTAGTTCCAACTTTCGCTACCAGATGCCACTGACAACTAGTGGTGAACGTTGAAACTTTGATAGAGCGTTCCAATTAAATCTAACATAGAAATTTAGCTTTACACAAGGTAGTTAGCGGAAAGATCTTTTACATGCCATGATTCTATGATATGGGATCGCCGGCTTTACCTCCCCTCCGAAGGAAGGCATAGGCTACTGAAGGATTATAAAACTCTTAAAAAAAACGACGACTTCAGCCGGGTTTAAATCCGCGATCTTGGACACAGCAGTTCAGCATGCCACCAACTATGCTACCGAAGCCTCTGGCCATTTGATCATCAACATCCATTTGAGACTGTTTTCTCAGCCCCACCGTCTGAGTCTGTCATTGTCCTGGGCCAGGATCAAACCTGCAACCTTGGGTTTTGAAGGCCAACGCTAAACCAACTGCACAACTCAACCTGACAAGCCTACATGATAGTATGGCATGAAGCCATGTTTTTTATTGTTTGGATTTGTTTCATCTCAATTTGTGAACATGTTTCAGGTGATTATATAGACTGATCTTTGCATGAAGCATGAATCCACAGACGCTGCATCGAATGGACGGGGGAGGGCATGCATAATTCACGTTTGGTTTCTGTAGTTATTACATTATTGCCAAAGTTGTACACTGAGAATACAGATGGGTTTGGGAAAGGTGAGCCGTTCCTATATATAAAGTAAGCTACCATTTGCCAGTGTTCAAGTCCCTCATGACAATGTACCGTACTTAAGGATCATTTTCAAATGTTACAGTGTAGGGAAAGTTAGCCTTAAGAAAATTGTTCTGTGGGAATATCTATGGCTATTTATTTATTTATTTAGCGTATGGCTTTTAGTGCCGGGAGTGTCCTAGGACATGTTCGGCCTGTCAGAGGCTGTAGCTGCTTCAAGCGGACACCCACAAGTTCCGTTCAATTTCAAGTAGTTCCAACTTTCGCTACCAGATATCACTGATGCCTAGTGGTGAACGTTGGAACTTTGATAGAGTGTTACAATGAAATCCAACCTAGAAATTTAGCTTCACACAAGTTAAGTTAGTGCAAGGATCTTTTATATGCCATAAATCTATGACATGGGACCGCCGGCATTACTTCCCTTCCGAAGGAAGGCTACTGAAAGTTTTTAACGCTCTTAAAATGGCTGATAATTGGGGACCAGTCATAAGGAAAACAAAGGAAGGAAACAACATTGTCGCATACTTGGTTTTACGCACACATCACCAGTATACTAAAGTTGATCTTCTCCCAACAGAATATTGCCTTTTTTGATCCCTGACCCACTTTCTGTGAGGAAGAAATATAATACGGTATGCAACTAGGCAATGTAATGAAGCAGCATTTTGTACCAGAAACAGTTCATGGCATCACCCCATAGAATCTTATGACATAAACTTTAAAAATTAAACATACTAATTGAAAACTACTGATTTTTGACTCCCAACACAACAATCTCTACCACCTCCAAAAACTTTGCTTAAATAATACATTATGCAACGAGCCTATAATGGCAATAATTAAGATACGAGTAAGTTTATAAAATGAGCGAATTTCCATACGAGTGTCTTAATTACCAATATAGGCGAGTTGCATACGACTGTTTATGTTTGACGATAATTATAACTATTTTATGTTCGAACATAAATATTCATAAATATCTGTTGAGATTTCGCCAGTTTTATGTACTGAACAGAGCGCATGGGACACAGAGAATACCATGGCCTCCTGGAATACCCCACTATGACACTAGAAGCCACGCAGTGAAATTTAAAATAGAAGGCCATGGATGTCAGCGCAGATGTGATGCTATCCTTACCTAATTGGTCACACAACTGTTTCTTGAGCTCTGATTGGTGGGAGAAACTGTTTCATAATAGTGTTATAATGACCCTCATTATGATACAGCTTTCTGAGATATAATATTTACATTTCGACATCGTCGAACATAAAATACATTATAAGACTGTCAATGAATTAAGATAGTGTTTCGCAAACTGTTAGGTGCATCATGATGACGATGCAGTGTTGTACTGTAGCTTGGACGAAACAACATATTTATTGGAAAAAAAAAAGTGAGTTTCTGATCTGTTGGTCCAGCCACACATGACTATTCACATGGCATGAAACAGTAAGTAAGTTAGATGTCATACATAATGTGCCAAGTTAGTCCTGTAGTTGTCATCCAAACAAGTCACAGAAGGACATCTATTTTCAAACAATTTATGAAAGGGAAGTTGTTCCAGTTAATACTACAGTTTAATAAGAACACCTACACTTATTTTCAAGTAAGCATCCTCGAGTTCCCCTTATAAAAAGGTAAAAATGGGACAACCCAGCCAGTATATAAATGAATTTGAAAGATAATTTAATTAAATATTGTATACATTTCAAACGTCATGCTTTCTTCTGCAGCAAAAAACTAGTATGAAGTACAAATTAAATATACAAAATAGGAAATGAAAATAGAGTATGCTGAAAAATTTAAAAATGAATAGCAAATGTTATGTGAAAGAAATATATTTAAAAAATACATATAGGCCGTTTGAATTTTTCGACATGCTCTATTTTCATCTTAAAAATTAAAAAAATGATAAGCAAATCCAATACAGGTATTTAAAAATTACATATATATTTATCATTTTTTAATTTTCTGGCATGCTCTCTTTTCATCTCCAAAATTCAAAAATGATAAGCAAATGTTATGTGAAAAAACAATATTATAAAGAATATATATATATTTATCATTTTTGAATATTTCTGCATGCTAACAATTTAATTTCTGATTCTGTGTGTTATTTTTAATTAAGATGAGGTGTTTGTAGTTTATATCGGTTCTTTGCCGAGGAAGAATGCATGACATTTGAAACAAGTTCAGTCATTAATTAAATTATATTTTAAATTAATTTACTTATTGTTAAAAGAAATTCTTTGAATATTTTAAGTCAATATTGATACTTGATGTTGCTCAAACGTTAGATGAGGCTGTTCATATGAGCAGGCTGGCAACAACTGCAACACCTCCAAATGTTAGAGGCATCAATCAGGCAATTATGAACAATTGGTGGATCTATATGTGAATCTTGGCGTAGTAGTTCTACGTATAGTTCAGTGTATGATATTGGGCATGACCAGCAGACTGGTTCTGTTTGCACAAGACTTGTGCTGCTTGGCTGGGAGATGCTTCAGTTCTCAGTACACAGTCCCAACATCATGTAGTTAGACCAACACAACAAAAGTCACATCAGTTGTGTCTAGACCCGGGAAACGGAGTTTTGTGAACAAAGTGCATTGAAACTGGAGTTATGGTGGAGGAAATGTCTTCAGAGACTTAAGATATCATGTTGAAATGAAATATATTCAAAAGATGTAGTTTCATTGAATATAATTTCTCCTTTTCCTCCCTATAAAATACACTGACCGGCACGAAAAACGCAACACTTCAATTTCTTACAAAAACTGGAATTTATTTTAAATTTATGACACTAATCTACTATATAATGATGAAATATTGTAGTACGGTCCCATGTAGGTGTCTAACAATGAAATAAAAGTGACGATTTTAACCAAATTTAACAAATTAAGCCAGAGATGCACACTTCAAGGAAAGAGCGCGATAAGAGCGGGAAATTTTGAGTAAGTTCATAAAGGTAATGAATGCACTTCTGTTTTGATTTTATACACTTCACACTTTACTTCACAGACCTCGGAGATGATCTCGGAGACCTCTGTTCGCATCTTCAAAAGCGTGTCTTGCCACCCCTTGCACCAATGACGGCATTCAACCTATCTGGGATGCTCCTGATTAATGCTGTAATGTCCTGTTGAGGAATCATCTTCCAATCTTCTAGGAGGGCATTCCGTAGGTCCTATAGGGTCGCGGGATAGCACTGACGGGCTCTTCTTCCCAGCCGGTCCCAAACGTGCTCAATAGGATTCATATCAGGACTTCGAGCAGGCCAAGCCATAGTATGAATCCCTGCTTCATCCAAGAACTCTCGCAACATGTGGGTGTGCATCGTCTTGCATTAGTGTGAAATCATCACCAATAAATGGAGCGAAAGGCACAACATGCTCCAGAAGGATTTCCTCCACATACCAATGTGCGGTAAGGCTCCCATTCTCCACGAACACCAAATCCGTCCTTGCAGCCATACTGATTCCTGCCCACATCATCACAGAACCACTCTGAAAAGGCGTCCCGGATGAGAATGTGCAAGGGGAATACCTTTCCCCGTGCCTTCTCCAGACCCTCTCTCTTCCGTCAGGTAATCGGAGGCCAAATCGTGACTCATCGGTGAACAAGACTGGTTCCCATTGTCGTACTGTCCAGCCATGATGTTCCTTTGAGAAACGCAGTTGAGCTGTGCGATGTTCTCTGGTGGGTTCTGGGCCTGTAACTGGTCTTCTGGATTGAAGATTGGTTTCTTCCAATCTTCTTCGGACGGTTCTCTCACTAGCGTTGACTCCTCGTACTTGGTAGAGTCGATTTCGTGCTTCAATGGCGGTGGTATGCCGGTCGTGGAGAACTTGAAGTTGTAAGAAGCGGTCATCTCACTCCGATCTTGCTCTTCTCAGGCCTGTTCCTGGTCTCCTTGCAAAGCCTCCAGGTTCCCTGTACCTTTGTACGGTTCTGGAAAACGTGGAAGGTGTAGACCTCAACACTTTTGCAACGCAATGCATGCTGCGACCATCTTCTACCAAAGCAACAGCTTTTGCAGCTTGTTCAGGGCTTAAGGGCATGTTGGCTCCAGAAATCACAGAAAGATCCTGCGAACACATGTGATTGAAAAGGGAACAATTCAAAGTACAACAATAAGCGCTATAAGAGCGAGAACACATTATTGGCTCACATCCAGTGATGTGTTTTCCAGGTTGCAAGGGAAAAACCAATTGAGGCTAGTGCAATCAGCAATCAACACTTCTTTGTTTGCTCGCAAAGCAAAGCCAATACTGTAACATACCCCGTCTAAAAAAAAAAAAGATTGAAGTGCTCCACTTTGATTAAATAGATAATAACACAACAATTACACATCATTTATTGCGTGTTGAGTTTCTCGTGCCGGTCAGTGTATTTTCCAAAACAAATTGTACATATTTTTTGATCCACCCTTGTATTATTAGGCCCATGCCTCACTTTAATTAGTTTGGAAATCAAATCTTCATATCCAAAATAAAAGTTAATTTAAAAAAAAAGAACTCTTAATAATACGGTACTGTACGAATTTGAAGTACTGTATGTTAATACGAAAGTGAGTTAGCATAGTAAGTTCATTTTTTAGGAACTTTGAACGGAACTAGTTCCATCTTGGATTGAGAGAACATGAAGTGGAACTAGGTGCATCTTCGATTGAGGGAACATGAACTGGAACTCGATCCATCTTGGATTGAGGGAACATGAACTGGAACTAGGTCCATGTGGGATTGAGGGAACATGAACTGGAACTAGATCCATCTTGGATTGAGGGAACATGAACTGGAACTAGGTCCTTATTGGATTGAGGGAACATGAACTGGAACTAGGTCCTTCTTGGGTTGAGGGAACATGAACTGGAACTAGGTCCTTCTTGGATTGAGGGAACATGGGCTGGAACTAGGTCCTTCTTGGATTGAGGGAACATGAACTGGAACTAGGTCCTTCTTGGATTGAAGGAACAAGAACTGGAACTATGTCCTTGGATTGAGGGAACCTGAACTGGAACTATGTCCATCTTGGATTGAGGGAACATGAACTAGGTCCATCTTGCATTGAGGGAACATGAACTAGGTCCATCTTGGATTGAGGGAACATGAATTAGAACTAGGTCCATCTTGGATTGAGGGAACATGAATTAGAAGTAGATCCATCTTGGATTGAGGGAACATGAACTAGGTCCATCTTGGATTGAGGGAACAAGAACTGGAACTATGTCCATCTTGGATTGAGGGAACATGAACTAGGTCCATCTTGGATTGAGGGAACATGAATTAGAACTAGGTCTATCTTGGATTGAGGGAACATGAATTGAAACTAGGTCCATCTTGGATTGAGGGAACATGAACTGGAACTATGTCCATCTTGGATTGAGGGAACATGAATTAGAACTAGGTCCATCTTGGATTGGGGGAACATGAATTGGAACTAGGTCCATCTTGGATTGAGGGAACATAAACTGGAACTAGGTCCATATTGGATTGAGGGAACATGAACTGGAACTAGGTCCATCTTGTATTGAGGGAACTTGAACTGGAACTAGGTCCATCTTGGATTGAGGGAACATGAACTGGAACTAGGTCCATCTTGGATTGAGGGAACATGAATTAGAACTAGGTCCATCTTGGATTGAGGGAACATGAACTGGAACTAGGTCCATCTTGGGTTGAGGGAACATGAAATAGGTCCATCTTGGATTGAGGGAACATGAACTGGGACTAGGTCCATCTTGGACTGAGGGAACATGAACTAGGTCCATCTTGGATTGAGGGAACATGAACTGGAACTAGGCTCATCTGGGATTGAGGGAACATGGACTGGAACTAAGTCCATCTTGGATCGAGGGAACATGAACGGGAACTATGTCCATCTTGGATTGAGGGAACATGAACTGGAACTAGGTTCATCTTGGATTGAGGGAACATGAACTGGAACTATGTCCATATTGGATTGAGGGACATGAACTGGAACTAGGTCCATTTTCGATTGAGGGAACATGAACTGGAACTAGGCTCATCTTGGATTGAGGGAACATGAACTAGGTTCATCCTGGATTGAGGGAAAATGAACTAGAACTAGGTCCATCTTGGATTGAGGGAACATGAACTAGGTATATCATGGATTTAGGGAACATGAACTGGAACTAGGTCCATTTTCGATTGAGGGAACATGGACTGGAACTAGGTCTATCTGGGATTGAGAGAGAATGAACTGCAAATAGGTCCATCTTGGATTGAGGGAACATGAACTGGAACTAGGTCCATCTTGGATTGAGGGAACATGAACTAGGTCCATCTTGGATTGAGGGAACATGAACTGGAACTAGGTCCATCTTGGATTGAGGAAACATGAACTAGGTCCATCATGGATTGAGGGAACATGAACTGGAACTAGGCCCTTCTTGGATTGAGGGAGCATGAACTGGAACTAATTCTAATTATTAGAGAACTTTCCAATGGGAAATCTCTGAGATCGACGGTGTTGCATTTGTTTCTGTTATCTCTGTTTAGGTTTTCTCCCTTCCACAGTTTAGATTTTATTTCTTCTTTTCACATTTTCAAATACTTTCCATCTTATTCCTTCCTATGCACCTAAGTACTGTAGATTATTTCTAAAATTGTTCAGATATTGTGTTTAACATGGTTTCTTTTTCCAGAACTGCCTTGGAGTTCACATCAGGTTTTTAGTGGAGTGCAGCAGGATGCCCAATACTATGCTGAAATGCTCCAAAACATGCAGACTATGGACTCAAGTACCGCTACATTACCCTCTGGTACTTCTCCGAGAGGTGCAGTCTGTCCGGGATGTGGAAAGGTGTACACATGGAAATACACGATGATGAGACATCTCAAGTTCGAGTGTGGTAAGGAACCACAGTTTCCATGTGGTTATTGTGATCAGAGGTTTAAGAGAAAGAGCCATCTCACCAGTCACATAAAAAATAGACACAGATTTCTTTTGGAATTTCAGGGCAGTACAGTTATGTAGCTAAGTGGAATACATATTTGAAGTCCGAATGTATCAATTGAGATTCTTAAGCACTTATATTCTCATTAAAGCCTTATTTAAAAGAATATTCTGATGTTAAAATTGTGCTCAGTTGTATTTTTTATGTGAATAATCTTGTAACTGAATTTTGTCTAGAGTAGCAGTTGTGTGGTTTAAAGAATTGTTTGTTCCAATGACATGGTTGAAGTATTTTCATCTAATGTTGATTGAATTACTTGTACTTCTCATTGTGTTTAAAATAAATTGATGGAGAGAATACCGTATTTTTACACCTTATTATTCCTACATAGTTCTAGCCTCAACTTCACGTCAAAGTCTACAGTCGTCCCTAGACCTGTTGGCAATTTGGGCTGAAAAAATGAACTCGATATAAACTTAAACAAAACCGTATCCATGATCTTTCGCAAAGGAGGTAGAATAGCAGCAGGAGACTCCCTATATCTAGAGCACAAGGCGTTACGTATTGGAAATCAATTTAAGTACTTAGGACTAATTTTTCAGACACATAGGGATACTTTCACCGAACATATAAAGGACAGAACAATACATGCCATAAAAGCAATGCATGAAATAGAACATCTTAATAAACTATCATTAGAGACAGCTATGGCATTATTCAGAGTAAAAATCAGCCCAATAATAAGCTACGGTCTGAACATTATATGGGAGAATCTCACGAAAAACAACATGAAGTGCATAGAAAGAGTCCAGGCAACTTTCATGAAAAAAGTCCTGTGTATCTCAAAGTATACCCCATCGCAACTGTGCTATTAAATGTCACGAGAGACCTTCTACATCGAAGATTTAAGGTGTCAACTATTGCTCCCATCTACCGCCCAGTACAAGGACCTTCTAAAAGAGCTCAAAACGAAGAGGATGCAAATATGGAGTGACTTTTATTTAACAGCCGCAATGACATCCGATGAGTGGCAGGGTCCATGTTACGACCTGAGACATACAATCACTCGTTTCGCAATACATGGATTCCATTTCAAGTTATGCAAAATGGAAGGGTATCATGAGCCTAGTATGGAATGCATTTGCAAATTGTGTGGAAGTGTCTGTGAAAGGTATCATGCCATGACATGCGAACGGAGGGTTGAGTCACTTAATAGCTTTTGTTGTCAATGAGAGTTGAATGTGATCTTGAATATTTTGGGTTTTTATTATTTTTATATTGCCTCATGGCCATTGGCTGCAATAAATACCTTATTATTATTATTCCTGTTTCCACGAGGTTGGGTATGAGATAAGTTTTCTATGTGGCCGATATTCTTTTGGCTAGATGCCCTTCCTGATGTCGACCTAATCAGAGGCAGTAATGAGAGATGAATTGAATAAAGATGAATAAACCTGGGCAAGAATTTGAAAGTGACTGTGGCCTATTGAAGTACTGTATGAAGTATGAAGAAGATAAAGCTGTTCTGGTTAACCAAGAAATTTAATTCTGGTCTGAGAGATGGAACGGAGTACACTCAGCCTCATGAGGCAAAAATGAGAAAAGGTGGGTTCAATTTCCACCTCGGCCATTCTGGAAGTGATTTTCCGTGGTTTCTCATTTCTACTCCATGCGAATGGCAGGATGGTTCCTAACTGAAGGCCACGGCCGCCTCCTTCCCAATCCTCATCTGAATTACAACTACACACACTAATACAGCCATCACAATAACACTGGTTATCAAACAAATTCCAAACACAAGTACACAGGGCTACATGACCATGATGTCGCAAAGCCCCTCAAATGAATCAACAACACAAACTATTGTGGTTAAATCATTTTAGGGACTTGGGTCATCTTGGTCATCAGCCCTGTGTACTTGGGTGTGTTTTCAATTTATCTGATGACCTGTGTTTGAGTTTTTAAAAGTTCTATTTTGTCCCTTCCGCTCATTAGTTTCCCACCAAGATTTCATAAGGTTGGAATTCAGAAAACATTTAAATGTGAGATGTTTCAAAATGAAAACCATACTCAAAATAACTTGTCAAACTACTTTTAAAATGAAAAAATAAAATATATATGTACCGGTACCTAATATTTTACCTCTTCACAGCATTATATTTTCTTTCATGGTTTGCTTATTGATTGCTTTCATCTTCACGGAACATTACGACAACCATTTTAAATGAACCTAAAATAGACTAACTAATGATTCATTCAAAGCTACATTGACATGAAAACAATCATGATTTGCTCTAAATGGTTTAATATTGACTTATTCAAATTTTCTATGAAAGAAAGAAATTAATGGGTGAACATTCTACATTAAGAACAACATTCTAATGAGTATGTGTTTCAAGGACATTGCCTCTTCTTCAGCTCTTTAACTTTATACTCATATAGTACAATAGTATTTTGATTTATTCATGAATGTTTCTTGAAAAGTGTGTGTTAAAGATTCTGCAAGTACCGTAGCCTACTGCGTGTAAAACCTCATGTTTCCTATTCATGTGAATAATTAACATGTGTTTCTTTATGGAAATATATTTCGTTTGACTGCTATTTGCAACTGTTCATCATAATATGATGGAGATGCTTTTCATAATAAATCCAAAGTTGTGTTATAAAACACTCTTTGAGCTAATTCAGTGTAGAAATTTGTTAATTTCCTAATGAATATTTCCTGAAATGTGCTCCTTAATAAAGGGCTAAAGAATATCCTCGAAACATTTACCCATTAGATATTGTATTTGAATTTTGTTTTTATGCCTTGACTAGCTGAGGTACATAGGCTACAGTAGTTTCACCTGGGTGGAATTAACTTTATTCTAAGAAAAAACCAAGCACTGATCTATACCGTACTAAAATATATACGGTATTGAAATTGTTGAGTGGACCCCTGTTTTCTTCACCAGTCTGTCTTGCCGACTTGACTTGCCACACTACAGTCAGAAGAATGCAGGATTTCATCGCTCTGGTGAGTTATAACTAGGGCTCGTATTTTTAGGTAAATAAATATTTTTTTATGTAAATACATATTTTAAGCATTTTTCTATAAATACATAAATTCCTGCATTTCACTTATTAGCATATGAACAGACATAATATTTACATTTTTTAAAATCAGTAGCCTATGCTAGATCTTTCAGTTTATTGCATTTTTGTTCTGTGATACTTCAACGGGGAAGAACCTGTGAGCTATCTTATCTTCAAGCAGAGCATATGCCAGCTCGCAACTGTGTTATTCTTAACTTGTCGCCCCGTGCCACTCACTGTGGAAGCCGGGGATTTCCTTGTCCATAGCCATATTGCACCATGTGCTAGACCTCCCCCTCCCCCAGCTACCTGGAACCAGTGTCACTCACATGCAGTTCATTTCTGCCACTGTGAAGTGTAAGGCAGTTTTACGATGCCTAAAGTAAAAACAACTACAGGTTATCGTCTGTTGCAGAATTTAAAGAAAATTTTATATCTGATGGGGATGTTCTGTTCTGCCAACCATGTGGAAAAGCAATCAAGGCTGAACAGCGATTTCAAGTTACACAACGCCTCAAGGGCAAGAAACATATTGCCGCAGTTTCGCGCCTTCAGAAGAAGTGTTTCGTGATAATCGTCGGTCATTTGTGATGGACAACCTGAAGATGTATCTCGTGTATTGTAATGCTTTAGCTGTCAGTGAGACAGCATAAATTGCATTCGTGAGTACTGCATATTGTTTATATTCACATTAATAAACTAAATTATAGCTTTATAGTACCGAATGTTGGCCAACCACGAAGGAAGCAGAACGCCGGCTAAGTGCCATGGAGACCAAGATGCTTAGATGGACAGCAGGCATTACTAGGTTGGATCACATCCCCAATCAAAGAATAAGGGAACGATTTGGTATCGCAGCAATCAGTAACAAAATGCGTGAGGGTCGTCTGCGATGGTTTGGGCATGTGCTACGGTCAGGAGCGGACACCATTGCAAAACAGGGCTACACACTGGAAGTCGCCGGGAAAAGACCAAAGGGGCGACCGAGATAACGTTGGGCCGATACACTGCACAGGGATTTGAAAGGCGTCAACCTTCATCCGGACATGGCCCATGACCGAGTAAAGTGGAGACAGCGGACTCAAATAGCGGACCCTGCCACGAGGTGGGACAAATGCTAAAGCAAAAGAAGAAGAATAAACTAAATTATAATTAAATATTTTTACTTTTTGTCACATATATTAGGTATTTTTCATACATAGAAAATAAATATTTTCCCGATTTTCAGTACCTAAAAATCCGAGCCCTAGTTATAACCTTTATATTTCTCTCAAACAGAAGTCTGACTGCAATTGAAGAAGACTACATTGATTAAGGAAACAACATGTAACAAGTAGTTCTGTGGCCTATTTTCATATATCCTACTTAGGTACGGTACTGTATGTTAATTGCCTCTATCAACATACAAACTTTCAGTTTGATTGCTGTGATAGATTCGTAGATATTGAGAACCACCTAAATATTTTGGATGGTCGACATGTAGGAATTTTATATTTGTGGGCCTTGAGAGTTATGTACTATTAAAATATTCACATTATATCTCTGCCGCTGAGGACCGTTGCATTTCTGATAATTCGAGCCGTCAGCTCCTCTACACCTATTTATAAGGGCTCGGGAGTTTTGACGGCCAAAATAGCAGAATGCACTTGGCACACACATTAGTGCTTGCCACACTATTGTTGGTGTGCCAATTTGAGAAATGTCTTTGGTGAGGCTAGTACAGTCGATATACCTTTCCTGGAAGTAATGACGTAGCTCACCGGCAGAGATATAATGTGGGCCCAGTACATGAAGATTATTGTGTAGGTGTATTATTCAAATTTCAATTGTATGATTAGGACACAAGAATTAAAAACGAGATTTTAAAATTTCGCACAGCCGCCGTCTTGTGGTTATGAAAAGAATTGAAATAAATTAGATTTCAGTGGATTCAAGATTGTAGGCTATAATTATTTACCGTACCAAGTTTCACTGCACTCGGATGGTTAAATAACGAGAAACGTCCATTTCAATACCGGATTTAAATTTTGCGTCACCGCCATGTTGGATTTGTGCTCACCAGGTTATTGAAAGTCACATGGGTGAACTTATGTTCATAGCCTTCATCAACATACAAAATTTCAGTTTGATTGCTGTCATAGATTAGTAGATATTGAGAACCGTCTAAATACTTCGGATGGTCGCCATGTTGGATTTTTATATAAATGTAGGCTAGTAGCCTACTATTCGATGACGATTATTGAGTAGGTTAATTATTCAAACGTTGACTTCGATCGCATGATTAGGACTCAAGAAATTAAAACTTAATTTTAAAATTTTGCACAGCTGCCATCTTGAGGTTATTGACTTTTTGTAGCTTTTCAGTCGGTCAACACAATTGTGCCCAATGAATGGGCGGGGTAGACCTGCAAGATACAAATATATAAATACACTCCTGGAAAAAACTACATGTAGGTATTAACTTAGTTAATGTTCACAATAACTGACTAAAATGTATGCAAAATTAATAAGTTTAGGTACCGGTACTACAAAATTCACTGGATTTCTTTATCTATAGAGGAATGTTTATTTCCAGGGTTAAGTTAATACTAATGTTATTGGTTTTACATCTTTTTTAACTACCGGTACTGTACTGTAGGTTTTAGAGACAGCAGGGTGTCAGAATTCGCCCTGAAAGGGATCTTGACATACCATACCAGTAAATCTACTGACACGGCTGCCTCGCATTCGCGCCAGGAGCGGATCTTGAGTTTGGCTTTGGGGGGGGTCACAGGATCGAAATTGCTATGAACAAGATGTTCAGTAAAGAATATATAGCCTACTTTCTCCTAAATGCATGGGTATTGTTATAACTCTTTGTCCTCTTCAAGGAGTATAATTGAATGTTAGTTGTAGTATCTTGTTGAAATACAACGTGCTATACGGATATTAAACGTGAATATGAGGTGCCCTCTGCTAGTGCTAACTCTGTACAAAATTTCATACAATTCGGTTTCACCGTGTTAGAATTGATATGGATTTGCACACATACATGGGCACTATCTGCAAACTATTGGGCAGATGACCTTGTAGGTCAGTCAAAAGATGTTTTCCACAAAAGGGTATGTTGTTGCAAAATTTGGTAGAGATCAAATGATTAGGTTGGTCGTAATTTGATTTAAGCTTCTAACATTTGGGTGGCCGCCATTACATTTCCGTCAAGATGGCGGTGATATAAAACATGACACTGAGTTGCTTTTTACGAGTGCTACCTCTGTACCAAATTTCGTTCAATTCGGTTTCACCGTGTTTGAATTGATAGGGGGAATCGATTTGCACACATACATGGCCGCTATCTGCAATCTATTGGGCTGATGACCTTGTAGTTTGGTCAAAAGATGCTTACCACATAAAGGTATGTTGTTACAAAATTTTGTAGAGATCAGATGATTAGGTTGGTCTTAATTTGATTTAAGCTTTTAACATTTGGGTAGCCGCCATTACGTTTCCGTCAAGATAGCGGCGAAATAAAACATAACACTGAGTTGCCTTTTGCGAGTGCTACGTCTGTACCAAATTTCGTTCAATTCGGTTTCACCGTATTTGAATTGATAGGGGGAATCGATTTGCATTCATAGATGGCCGCCATCTGCATACTATTCGACTGATGACCTTGTAGTTTAGTCAAAAGACGCTCGCCATATGAATATATGTTGTTGCAAAATTTGGTAGAGATCAGATGATTAGGTTGGTCGTAATTTGATTTAAGCTTATAACATTTGGGTGGCCGCCATTACGTTTTCGTCAATATGGCGGCGATATAAAACATGGCGCTGAGGTGCCCTTTGCTAGTGCTACCTCTGTTCCAAATTTTGTTCTATTCGGTTTCACCGTGTTTGAATTGATAGGGGGAATCGATTTGCACACATAGATGGCCGCCATCTGCAAACTATTGGGCTGATGACCTTGTAGTTTAGTCAAAAGACGCTCGCCATATAAGTATATGTTGTTGCAAAATTTGGTAGAGATCGGATGATTAGGTTAGTTGTAATTTGATTTAACTTTGAACATTTGGGTGGCCGCCATTACGTTTCCGTCAAGATGGCGGCGATATAAAACATGACACTGAGGAGCCCTTTGCTGGTGCAACCTCTGTACCAAATTTCGTTCAATTCGGTTTCACCTAGTTCGAATTGATAGAGGGTGACAGACATTCAGAGTACACACTCACAGACTCACACACATACAGACAGACAGACAGACACACACACACACTTTTTCGCCCTGTGTTGATCTCTTAAGTCTACTTTCATTTTTTGCAAAAATCGAAAGTAGGCTAAAATGGTATGACTAACAACGCAATCACAAAATAACCAACCGTACAAAACCAGACCAATGTTTTTGCAAGTTACATGGATAGAAATTTGATGCGTTTAGCGCACCAAAAATATTCGTACAAATTGCAACGGCGTGTTTGGCAACTTTTACATCGAGCTTCGAGAAAAGTATCAAGGTACGGTACAGTTTCGGTAAGTCGAGTTGGTACCGACAAAGGGAGAAAGTCACAGCTTAATAAATTGCCAACCAAGCTTGCAGTTTGGACGTCGGCAAAATTTTTTGGTGCGAAAAACGCCCCAAATTCCTATCCGTGCATTGCTGCACATTCATCGTGACATCACTATAAACATCAATTCGGTAATCACAAGGTTTGCTAAACAAAATAGACGAGTTGATTTTGTTATATAAATAATTGTTTTTTGGAAATATGTACAGTTGTAACAGAACATAATAATTGCAATAATAATGTAGAGTTTGAAAAAAAAAAACTCCGTTTGGAGTGGGGGGGTCATGACCCTCCCTTGAATCCGCGCCTGATTCGCGCACCATCAAATGCCAACTGACTGTGCCAGGATTCGATCCTGCAATCTTAGGAACAATAGGCGAGAACTTTACCGCCGCGCCACGCAGCCAATCTATTTTTATGGTTATAGACATTTCATCGATAATAGAAAATGTCTAATTTCTTAATTCCTTGCTCAACAAAGCCCATCCGGTGCCGATGCTACTGGTCACGATCCACGACTACAGTCCGGAGACCCGAGGTTCCAACCCCAGCGCTGATAGCTTCCATCCTGAGTAGCCTATGTTTAATTACCGATTATTTCCACAGGGTACCCACTCCATATTCTTTGATCTGCCACAGCAGATACTGCTGGTACCAATAGTGTTTCCATTTGCTCGTTGGGCCTGAGTAGGCAACACAGAGTATGAAGTCAACTTGTGGAAATGTTTATTTTATCCGGATTTGGAAACACGCGTGATTAAATGTTGTTTGTACATTTCCCTGAAAGTTAATTTCGCTCATTTGTCATTTATTGTGGATCGCGTGTCGAATATTTTAACAATGAAAGCTGGCCTGATTTCATTTTGAAATTCGTGCCAAATCTTATCCACGGATTACGTTGTTGCCTTGTTCTGTTTGTGTCGATGGAAGTAGATTTTTGATCATTTGTTGAATTGTGAGGTCGGAGTGTCTCTTTATATTGTTGTCCCGTTCATTCTGAAATCCGTAACAAATATTGTTTACTTTTGCAAGGAATCCTATTTGTTATCATGTGGAATTTGTGAGAAATAGTGTTAACCGAACCAAGTTAAGCCGATGCGCCTTCTTGATATAAAATAATGTTTTTGAAACGCCGAATTTAGTTATTTAGAAGTATACAGCAATATTGAAGGATATTTTCATGTCTTGTCAATCCCCTGATTATGTGTCTCATTTTATAAAGGCTCTGAAACTCTGTTTCTTGAAGGGTATTTTGAGGTTATGTTCTTTGTTATGAATCTGTAGGTTCACCAACATCTAAGTGTGCTTTTTCTGCACTCGGGCCTTTATTTCTCCTATAGTAACTCGGGTTCCTAGTACGTGCAGTTGCCTGCCAATGTATAAATGCAGGGGGAAATAGTTCTGTGGGAGTTGGTATGATATGCTTGTAGGAAAACATGCCTTGACAGATATGAAAATATCCCAGAAATGTTGCTATGCTGTTATTTTCAGTTAATGTCAATGATCGTTGTTCTAAGTGATCAAACTGCATGCTGTCTTCAACTTCCTCATTCCTGAAAAGGTAGGCCTGCCAAAATATTTCTTAATTTAGCCTAACTTAAATTGAGTCATTTGAATATGCAAAACATGAACCATTTCACTTGTCAAGTTAGTAGGCTACTGTTAAGTATTCCTATATTTCTGTTATTGTTTATCGTGTTGGATTTTATTAATAATAATTTATTGCAACCAAATGGTCATAATATAACACTCGTACATTGTCACTTATTGATACAATTGTGTCAAGGTTCCTTGTTTACTAGAACATTTCAGTGCATGATATATATCACATTTTTTGTCGCAAAATACACATATGCAGCTTGGTCCCGGCTTGTGAAATCCCGAGTTTCTGCATACCTTATGGTGGAACCCGTGGACAGCAAATCTGGCCAGAGTATGCCTCGGATCATACCCTCCCCGCGTCCATTCCCTGTCGGTCATCACGTCAGTTGAGTAAAACTCGTCCCATATCATGGATCTCTTTAATTGTAGTTCTTGTAGTAATTCCGTGTAACTCCTTGTTGTCGGAAGTAGCAGTCTCAGTCTTATGTCTTCAATGTAATACGAGAACGTATACTAGTCTGGATGTTGTATACTTAGAAACACATAGAACTCTCTTCAGAAATCTGGTCTTCAGACTTTCCAGCTCTTGTAGTTGTCTTTTCGAGAGATGTTCCCATATTATCTCTAGGCCATACATGGTTGCGGGAGCAACTTTCACGTTGAACAAAGCCATGGCTGTCTCCAAAGATAGCTGGGGAAGGTGTTGAATATCACTAATGTTTTGTATAGCTGAGATAACTCTCTCTTTTAAGTGAATTGTGAAAATTTTTCCTGTTGTAATGTAATGTAATGTAATGTTGGATTTTATTAACTTTACATATACTGTATTCCCAAGAAAGTCTTTATTGTAAGTTACTAAGCACAAAATTTTGTTAAAAATAAGTGATGAAAGTCCTAGGGTTAATCCATGCATACCGTAGCAGAATTTTGTTAAAGAAGTAACTTAATTGTCTGCCAATGAAGTTAAATATCTGAACTGAAAGTGTAAATTGGGTTCTTTCTATCTTATAGTTTGCCTAACATATTCACAGACACCAAAAATGTTGCTTTCAATACTCTGGCTTTCTAGGGATGATATCAACAAATTGTAGTGTATACCATACAATCTCTGCTCAGTGCATTTGGATTCTGATAACAGGAATAATTTTTCAACATGTGATTGAACTGACAGCTTTCAAATTACCGGTAGGCCTGTATTGTTCTGTGAGGACGTGGGCCTATAGCCTAAGTAAGTTATGTTCGAGATGTTAGGCTATTGTGGAATGTGTTGACCAGTAGCGCCTAGTGCAGAAAATCATTTGTGTGCTGCAACCCGTCCTCCCTTCAAAAGTAAAAATATTACAAACGTATAGAAAAATACTCGTTCAGAAACGCTCGAGGCTCGCCACTGAGTTTTCCATACTGTACTGAACAAACATGCAAACGAACTCAACACATTTAAGTTAATCATTCCTCATACAGAATTAATTACCGTAAACATACAATAGCACCTGCAGTGACAAAATATTCACAAACTCAGAAACACTTGGTGTAAGCAGGCAGAAACAGAATTTCGTAGTGCTATCGAAAGCATTAAAATGAAACCAGCAATGACATAATGCAAAATTACATGCTATTTTGCTACAGTGAAATGTACACACTAGACATTTTGTAATGAATGAAAATCGTAATTATCATGTCCTTATTTTGACAATATAAAAATTATAATTTGTGTAGTTCATCAATTTACAAAATGTGGCTATAGAATAGGTAAGTTGGGAGATTAAAAGACCGTCTAGCAGAAATAGCTGATGGTTTCTTGTAATATTTTGCTCCGTTTGCTATGAGCGATTCCCTCTTAAATGCTACCGCAGAGCCCAGAGAGCGCCAGCTGCTACGTTCTCATTTAGTGTGACCAGTGCTGCCTCTGTGCTTGAACGAAGATGACTCTAGTCTTGGGTGTTGCCTCTACAGCACAACAAAATAGTTGGGTACGAATGCACAAAAGACAGAGTCCTGATTGCTGGTATAAACTTAGAAATTCTCCCTGAGCTGCGATCTGCACAGCCAGTGCCGGATGTGGAGTGGATAGCATTATGACTAGATACCACATTGTGAGTCAATTTCTACTTTTTTTTCTTACCTTACCATACACATGCTTTGTTAAACAAATGAAAATCCACAGCCTGCTTGCAGTCGACCGACCGGGTCAGGAATGGAATGAATGAAGCCCCCATCTAGCGGCGAGGATATGAACTGTGTCGGCTGCCGAAGCCTGTCGCACTCCTCTGGGGCAATGATTAAATGAATGACAGATGGCATGAAATGATAATGGAGAGTGTCTGGAATGACATTTTCACATGGAAAACCGAAGTACCCGGAGAAAAACCTGTCTGCCTCCGCTTTGTCCAGCACAGATCTCACATGGAGTGACCACGGACCCAGCGGTGAGAGGCTGGCGTGGTGCCGCCTAAGCCACGGAGGCTCCCTTGGGAAACAAATGCTATGCATTTGAAATATAATAACTTAACTCCTGAAAATCAAAATTTTTCATGGTGTATTTGTGGCAGCTGAAAAGTGGGAATGAACTTATGTGGATTTGAAACAGCCATGTGACATCACATCCTACAGCATATAACTTGATCATTTCACCACAGTCACTGCTGGTGTGGAGTGGTACAATTTCAATCATACGACTCTAAAAGACAGTATGGCCAGTAATCTACGGGTGCAATGTCCATGTTGTTTCCAAATATTCACGTGCTGTCAATTATGTTGGTGCTTTTGTTGTTGCGTATTTTAGGGGCTACAGCATCGTGGTCATAAAGCCCCATGTATTGGTGTGTGTGATAACCTGTGTTATTGTGATGGATATACTTGTGTGTGCATTTGTAAATTGGGGATAGGTTTGCGGAGGAGGCGGTCGTGGCCTTCACTACCGCACTGCCTGGAGTAAAGTGGGAAACCCCAGGAAACCACTTACAGGATGGCTTGAGGTGGGAATCAAACTCTCCTCTTCTCAGTTTTGCCTCACGAGGCTGAGTGTACCCTGTTCCAGCCCTCACACCAAAATTACAATTTCTTGGCGGAGGTGGGAATCCAACCCAAATACGGTGAGTCCTTTAATTTAAATTGTGAGCCCAGATCTAGCAAAGTACCCTCTTGTTCCTGGGAAAAAAAAAACAAAAACAAAAAAAAAACAAAAAAAAAACAAACACCTTTTCTCCGCCAATCTTGATAGCGGCATCATTTCGTACATAACACAAGGAGGATCCCTTATTCTTTTGTTGGTATAATTGAGACACACCCTGTACGTTCCTCATTCGTCATCTTACTTGTCTTATGCCAGTGGCTGTTGGGATGTGGGGTTGAATGTTGATTCACTGTTTGAACAGTGAGAATTTCTCATAAAATTGAGCAAGTTGTAATCCTGTCTGTATAGGTACTAATCCTATAATTAAGGCGGGTGAGTGGTTATCGTGCCAGGTTACCAACCCCCACGCTTGCAGGTTTGCTCCTGGCCTTGGTAAGTGATTTTTGAAAGGCGACAAAAATCACGACACGCTTGTCATACGTTGTTGGCATGTTAAAGAATCCATTTGAATTCAGTAGGCCGTGTTCATAATGGCAAAATTAATCTCAGGATTTTCCGCCAACACAAAGGTTCCTCCATTCTCTACTAGAAAGTGCTATAGTGTCAAAGAGCTCCTTAGATATCTAACCTCCTTGACTTTCATAGCGCTCCAAGGAACAACATAATTCGACATGGGATTTGCGCCTGTCACAGCTAGCTTAGCTTGCAGTGTTTACTCGCACATATATAATGACCCTGTATTATGCCTCCAACTGGCTGGGTGATTCAACACATCGGTTGGTTGGTTCCTCAGTGTAGGGGCTGCGACAATGCGGTCATGTAGCCTCGTGTACTTCGGGTGTGTGTGTATAATCTGTCTGATAACCTGTGTTAATTGTGATGGCTGTATTAGTGTGTGTATCTGTTTTTTAATTTAAGTACAGACTGCAACTTAGAATTTTTCAAATAGTTCCTACTTTTGTCGCCAAGCGTCAACGACTACTAGGCCTAGTTCAGAACTTAGCTACTAGACGCCACCACAGTCGGCTCTTGGCAACGAACGTAGAAACCTAAGAGCGTTGTTTACATTCTTAACCTATCCAATTTAGCTTTACACAGGTGTAATTGGTGGAAGGTTCTTTAACATGCCATAAATCTATGACGTGGGACAGCCGGCTTTACTTCCCTTCCGAAGGAAGGCATACTGAGGGAATTTTAACGCTCTTAAAAAATCCAAATATAAAGGGATAGGAATTCCGCCTGATCAATACAAAACTTTTCAGTCAAGGGGCTATATTATACCCATTTGGTTGGTACATGTTTCGAAGCCTTCCATGGCCCCTTCATCAGCCATACACATAAACATATACATATTGTCAGTACAATCTTGGAATAACATTGAAAAGGTTAAAACTAACATGAGAAAACTTGATGAAAATGAGACATAAAAAACCATGAGGACAGTTGTGGTACAAATACATTGAGTAAAACTTATCCTAAGAAAACCTAACGAATATTACAAACAAATGGAAAAACACATTAAAAATAGTATATGTTAAAATGCAAACTTAAAATGCAATTTATATGACTCTTGTAATAATCTTAGAGTTTTGATAAAATAATAGCAGGATTCCGTGTCCGAAAATCTAGGGAATTCGACCCATAGAAAGAGTTAAAAATGTGTTAAAAACTGATAGTCATATAAAGACTTTGTTGACTTCATACGAAGTTTTGTATTGATCAGGCGGAATTCCTGTCCCTTTATATTTGACTTTTAATCAATACGGAACCATGAGTGATTGTACGAATACTTAAAAAATCCAACGGCTTGAACCCGCGATTTTGGACATAGAAGCTCAGCATGCTACCGAATACGCCACCGAAGCCGCCAAGTCAGGGAGTCACTGATGTTGAATTTGCAATTATGAAAATAAAGAAATAAATGTAAAGAAATCAGAAACAATGAATTGTTTAGCTCTGTTTGTGCAGCACTGTTGGACATTAAAAGTTGCAGCTTGTTCATATTTAGGAAAATAACGGTATGCACCTGATTAATTACTGTAAGAGTATGTAGTATTCAGACAACTACTCTATATGCTTACTGTATTTTGTGTTGTATAGCTCTTTTGAAGAAAAACCCAGCATAAATCACTACATGACTGCAATAGAGAGGTGAAGGGGGAATTTTAGGATTAAGCGATTCGACCATCACACAACCACATCAGATCCTGATCACCCGGGTTAAAATTTAAATTTATACAAGTTTGGAAATATGCTTTGCAATACTTTATATAGCTAGTTAATGCACGTATTTATGATTCGTCAGTGAATTTCGTTATTTGAAAAGATTGTGATCTACGTATGGATATTATGCACATGTAAATAGTTAAGCTACACATCATATAGTAAAATTAGAGCATGCACACTGATTTCTACTTAAGGTTATGTGCACTTAACCAATTAAAGTATCTTTATCAGGTCCCGTCATCACACAGGTGTTCACGCTTGACTAGCTTGCACCTGACTGATGAGCACGACTACCTGTCCAGACCTTTACATGGTATCCTGTCTCTGTTTACAAACTTTGTTACTACTCGTATCTTAGCTGATAATGTTGACAATATTCTGAGTTTGGAATGATTTAGCAATATGGTGTATGTTATTGAATCTGGAATTTTCTCATTACTATTGTTGGCTATTTAAGCCACTTGCCACAGCATAGACATATATCCATATATGCTTGCAACCACTCTTAAAAGTGGTATAGGACCCTACCATACTGCCTGCCCCTGGCCTTGGTTTGTTGAGAATAGGCTCATAGTGCATCCTCCTCCAATAACATGCATACCTGCCAACTCTTCCGATTTAGGTGGGAGTCTCCCGATTTTCCACAGTTGTTCCCGCCTCACGATTACTCATTATTTTCTCCCGATTTTAGCTAATTGACGAACTTCAAAAAATGTCCAGTATTTTTTGATGTGTTTATTACTGGGCAAGTAATACATGTTATTGAGTACCTGAATTTGTAAAGTAGCCTATTTTGATTTAGAGTAAGCGATTGTTTATTTTGTTGATTTTGCTGCTACATACTGTATTCGTCACATTCTACTGTTTTTGCTCGATGTAAGAGTCTTTACTATGGCGAAAAATTAATTCTGTTTTCATGAAACAGTTTTCGGAACAATTTCCGTGCACGATTGATTCCAACAAAGGCCACTTTTTGCATTCTATACTGTTCGTCAATGTAATGTTTTTATATCACATAGTCGAAAACGTAAAGTTTCAAATTACGTGGGAAAAAAAGAAGCACCAAGAAATTGGAAGCTACAAAAAGTAGATTTTCTTGTTAATGGTGAAAATGACGGAGTAATAAAGGCCGAATACTTATTAATATTTATATCATTCATTTGAATCCTAATTTGCCAATTCAGTTAATTTTGCTGATATGCATTTTTTGTATCTCCTGATTTTTCCCGATTTTCATATAAAAATCTCCCGATTTTTTTTATAAGGTTGGCAGGTATGAACATGTTTCCCTATTTATTTCTTCCCATATGCATTGATTGCCTCGTCTAATTGTGGACTTAGGCCTACTTTGTTTAGTAACACGAATAGTGAGGATCCTTGTAGAAACGTGTCTTCGTTCAAGTTCTCCAGATTATTTTTGTTGGCTAGGTATATTTGTATGGACTCTTTAATATCGAGAATTTTCCCATTTACCTTGTGGTGTAGAATCTTATAGGTCTGTTTCTACACGGGTAAAGCGATGTCTTTTTTCATACTGTACATGTGTTAGCATATAGCTGAATGCTTGTTGTATTTGATTGCATTCTTGTGTTTTTTGTGACATTTATCGAACCCTCTTCCACTCTGTCCAACCTATTTGGTCTTATTGTTAAATGGCAACAAGGTTCTGCTTATGTGAGTGACCACCTCGTGGTGTAGTGGCTAACATTCTTGGGTGTCACCCTAAAATTTAGATTCGATTCACAGCTCTGCCAAGAAAGTTAATTCTGGGTACACTGGGCCTCATGAGGCAAAACTGAGAAGAGGTGGGTTTGATTCCCACCTCAGCCATCTTGGAAGTGATTCCCACTTCTACTCCATGCCAGAATGGATCCTAGCTTATGGTCATGGCCACCTCTTTTCCAATCTTGACCCGAATTGCAAATACAGCTGTCGCAATAACACAGGTTATCAGACAAATTTCGACATGCACTTGGGGCTGAATGACTACGATGTCTGAGCCCCTCAACCGAAGCAACAACTTCCTGAGGAATTGTGGTCCGTGCTTGCTGATCTGCACAAGCCAGTTTTTCCAGGATTGTGGGTGGTTGAGGCAAGTTGGCCAGTTGTTGACCCTTCATGTCTCACACATTTCAATAGGACTGAGGTTCAGGGATCTGGCGAGCCTTTCTAAGGTTGTGATGTCGTTGAGAGATTACCTGACGACATGCAGTGTGCACGCCAGCATTGTCTTGCTGAAACAAGAAACAACCACTGGATTGAGTACTGACGAGCAGTCAGATTGCCCTCAACAATCATTAATTGTTTTTCAGTTTTGTGAAAAGAAAGCGTGGTCAAGTTCTCAGAAGGAGGGAAAAACAGGTCGTAATTAATGTGTTCAGTTATTTTAAGAATCTTAAACCAAACGAAAGTATAAATAATTTAGTCAATGAAACTGCTCTGGCCACAGGGATATCACAGACTACCGTTTCTAAAATACGTAGTGAGAGTGGACAGGGTCCAGTACTGTCGCCACGTGAAAAGAGGCTAAGTAATACACTTCGCAAGAATAGCAGGAATGTTAAATATAATGACTTTATAATGACGTTATAGTTAATTGAATTTAATTTCGTTGTATGTGTTATGTTTGCCTACTATTAGTATTATTATACAGTACTTAATTCAAGTCTTCGTCACTGCACAATCGCTGAATGTGCGGAAAGTGTACGCAAAGTGCTTTGTACTGCCTCCTCTCATGGAGTGGCAACCCTGTCGTAACGCGTCATAAGACCAATGCTTCATTCTAAACGTTGGATGCCTTATAGCTCATAAATTACCTTCACTAGACGATACCCAACTTCATACATTATGCAGGAACACTAGCTCATAAGTCACTTGCACTAGACAATACCCTACTGCATACATTATGCAGGAACACTAGCTCATAAGTCACTTGCACTAGACGATACCCTACTGCATACATTATGCAGGAACACTAGCTCACAAGTCACTTGCACTAGACGATACCCTACTGCATACATTATGCAGGAACACTAGCTCATAAGTCACTTGCACTAGACGATGCCCTACTGCATACATTATGCAGGAACACTAGCTCATAAGTCACTTGCACTAGACGATATCCAACTGCATACATTATTCAGGAACACTAGCTCATAAGTCACTTGCACTAGACGATACCCTATTGCATACAATATGCATGAACACTAGCTCATAAATCACTTGCACTAGACGATACCCTATTGCATACAGTATGCAGGAACACTAGCTGATAAGTCACTTGCACTAGACAATACCCTACTGCATACATTATGCAGGAACACTAGCTCATAAGTCACTTGCACTAGACGATACCCTACTGCATACATTATGCAGGAACACTAGCTCACAAGTCTCTTGCACTAGACGATACCCTACTGCATACATTATGCAGGAACACTAGCTCATAAGTCACTTGCACTAGACGATACCCTACTGCATACATTATGCAGGAACACTAGCTCATAAGTCACTTGCACCAGACACTAGCTCACAAGTCACTTGCACTAGACGATATCCAACTGTATACATTATGCAGGAAGACTAGCTCATAAGTCACTTGCACTAGACGATACCCTATTGCATGCAATATGCAGGAACACTAGCTCATAAGTCACTTGCACTAGACGATACCCTACTGCATACATTATGCAGGAACACTAGCTCATAAGTCACTTGCACTATACGATACCCTACTGCATACATTATGCAGGAACACTAGCTCATAAGTCACTTGCACTAGACGATACTCTACTGCATACATTATGCAGGAACACTAGCTCATAAGTCACTTGCACTAGACGATACCCTACTGCATACATTAGGCAGGAACACTAGCTCATAAGTCACTTGCACTAGACGATACCCTACTGCATACATTATGCAGGAACACTAGCTCACAAGTCACTTGCACTAGACGATATCCAACTGCATACATTATGCAGGAACACTAGTTCACAAGTCACTTGCACTAGACGATACCCTATTGCATACATCATGCAGGAACACTAGCTCATAAGTTACCTTCACTAGACGATACCCTACTGCATACATTATGCAGGAACACCAGCTCACATGCCACTTGCACTAGACGATATCCAACTGCATACATTATGCAGGAACACTAGCTCACAAGTCACTTGCACTAGACGATATCCAACTGCATACATTATGCAGGAACACTAGTTCACAAGTCACTTGCACTAGACGATACCCTATTGCATACATTATTCAGGAACACTAGCTCATAAGTCACTTGCACTAGACGATACCCTATTGCATACAATATGCATGAACACTAGCTCATAAATCACTTGCACTAGACGATACCCTATTGCATACAGTATGCAGGAACACTAGCTGATAAGTCACTTGCACTAGACAATACCCTACTGCATACATTATGCAGGAACACTAGCTCATAAGTCACTTGCACTAGACGATACCCTACTGCATACATTATGCAGGAACACTAGCTCACAAGTCTCTTGCACTAGACGATACCCTACTGCATACATTATGCAGGAACACTAGCTCATAAGTCACTTGCACTAGATGATACCCTACTGCATACATTATGCAGGAACACTAGCTCATAAGTCACTTGCACTAGACACTAGCTCACAAGTCACTTGCACTAGACGATATCCAACTGTATACATTATGCAGGAAGACTAGCTCATAAGTCACTTGCACTAGACGATACCCTATTGCATACAATATGCAGGAACACTAGCTCATAAGTCACTTGCACTAGACGATACCCTATTGCATACATTATGCAGGAACACTAGCTCATAAGTCACTTGCACTAGACAATACCCTACTGCATACATTATGCAGGAACACTAGCTCATAAGTCACTTGCACTAGACGATATCCAACTGTATACATTATGCAGGAACACTAGCTCATAAGTCACTTGCACTAGACGATACCCTACTGCATACTTTATGCAGGAACACTAGCTCATAAGTCACTTGCACTAGACGATACCCTACTGCATACATTATGCAGGAACACTAGCTCATAAGTCACTTGCACTATACGATACCCTACTGCATACATTATGCAGGAACACTAGCTCATAAGTCACTTGCACTAGACGATACTCTACTGCATACATTATGCAGGAACACTAGCTCATAAGTCACTTGCACTAGACGATACCCTACTGCATACATTAGGCAGGAACACTAGCTCATAAGTCACTTGCACTAGACGATACCCTACTGCATACATTATGCAGGAACACTAGCTCACAAGTCACTTGCACTAGACGATATCCAACTGCATACATTATGCAGGAACACTAGTTCACAAGTCACTTGCACTAGACGATACCCTATTGCATACATTATGCAGGAACACTAGCTCATAAGTTACCTTCACTAGACGATACCCTACTGCATACATTATGCAGGAACACCAGCTCACATGCCACTTGCACTAGACGATATCCAACTGCATACATTATGCAGGAACACTAGCTCATAAGTCACTTGCACTAGACGATATCCAACTGCATACATTATGCAGGAACACTAGCCCACAAGTCACTTGCACTAGACGATACCCTACTGCATACATTATGCAGGAACACTAGCTCATAAGTCACTTGCACTAGACGATTCCCTACTGCATACATTATGCAGGAACACTAGCTCACAAGTCACTTGCACTAGACGATATCCAACTGCATACATTATGCAGGAACACTAGCTCATAAGTTACCTTCACTAGACGATATCCAACTCTTTTTTGTGTTATGTGGGGTTCCAACGTTGCTCAGATTTGCATTGCTGTTGTGTAGGAGTCTATTTGGGCCATCCTAATGAGACAGCAATCCTCCCTAACAGTTGTTTCACAATTGTCTGTTGAGTTGGGCCTGTGTCGGGTGTACATTTGTTTGACCACTGCTGCCATATCTGTTGTACCTTAGATGCCTGTCCATAGAGATTATCCACTCTCACACCAACCAATCATCTGAGCTCTCTCTAACAGCATAAGTTGTTGATAATGTGCACTTCTCTGTCATCGAGGCATTTTGATGGGGAACAGCTCACTGAACAAAATGTAAGTCAACTGTGCTATACTAAGTTTGGTACACTGGAGGTGGCTGCTTGACGCATCATAGGGATACCTGTACAAAGAATTCAGTGGGCCTGAATATGTTATTGTTTTACATACTGTACTTCCTTGGTATCGTTTTTTATCTGGAAAATCACAAGCGGTATATTCTTTCATGGTGTTGCAATGTCCATTTTCGTGAGTGTGGCATCATCGTCATCTACCAACGGTGGCTTCGGTGGGCTAGCAGGTAGCATGCTGAGCTTCTATGCGCCAGATCGCGGGTTCAAACCCGAACGACGACTTCGGTCGGATTTGAACCCGCGATCTTGGGCATAGAAGCTCAGCATTCTACCAACTACGCCACCGAAGCTGCCAAAATACTAATCTGGTAGAGTACTGTAGCCTACTGTATGTACTCTTTATGCATACTCGTAGCATTACAGCTGAAGGTACTGAATCAACTTATGAATTAAAGGATGGAAAAATAAAATTTATGTACTCTTACCTGGTAAGCGTTTTACATTTTATAAGCATCAGGAATTTGTTGATCGCCCGATGTGTCCCTGACGCGTTGCTGTAGTAAAGAATTGTCAGGCGTATTTTAAATGATCACAGATTGCAAAAATCACAGAAATAAATTGCGTATGACCACAACACAACATTTCTGACTGCAACTCAAGCTCAAGAACGTACAGATTAAAACAGTTAACACTGGCTGGCTGCGTGGCTCAGCGGTAACGTTCTCGCTTGCTAAGCCCAAGGTTGCAGGTTCGTATCCTGACGCAGTGAGCTGGCATTTGCGAGGGAGCCATGTCAGTAGATTTACTGGTACGTTAAGGATCCCCTTCGGGGTAAAATTCCGGCATCCCTGCGACTCTTAATTGCCAGAGTAGTTAAAAGGGATGTAAAACCAGTAACAACAAAGTTAACACTGGTTCAAACACAGGAGCTCTATGACTCTTTCTACTTTGCCGCTCAGCAGATCTTGCCCGTGGTTATACCCTATTCGCTACCTGCTTACTGTCAGCACAGTATGTAACGAAGCTTCTGAAAATACAGCGCTGAAGGTCGAGAGGTTTAACAAACAATTCGTACCGTTATGGTCACATTCTTAGAAGCAAAAAGAATAGTAAGATCTCCGAAACTTTGTCTTCGTTATATCAGGGTGTTGCTAAAATTACTTCATCGTTGTAATGAGGGGTAATTATCATAGTAAACTAGCTGTACCCGGCATGCGTTGCAGTGCCAATCAAAGAAAGTTTTGGCGTTGTAACTTTGTTTGTTGAAGTGCTTTTGGGTACCCAATATTTTTTTCTTTTCCGTTAACTGCCTCTAAACTATTGCAAAATGGATTTACTATCTGAGAAACATTTGTGGGAGCGTGCTCAACAAATCACCAAAGTTTCAACGCATTCAGATGAATGGTATATGAACGCATATGGGACTTTGTTTAAATGATTTGCGCGCCGTCACACATTTGTTGAATCTACTCGTGCGCTACCTATTGTAACACGGATTTACTAAGTCAGAAATCTTTTCAGGAGTGTAAACAACAACTCTCCAAACTTTAATCGCAATCGTATGAATGGATCATGAATGCATACGGGACTTTGTTGAAAAAAATTGCGCACTGTCACTCATTTGTTGATCCTACTTGTGCGCTACCTATTGTAATATGGATTTACTAAGTCAGAGTTATTTGAAACTATTCGCAAACTGTCACTCATTTTGAAACATATTTGGAGGTCGAGAGTCGAACTGTTTAAATATGAACCTTTGTAGTTGCGATATGCTATGAGGAGGAGAGGTGTTGGTAGTATTCCTAAGAAGATCCATAGATGTACTGCTATTGGTATCTTAGTATCTGCATTCTGATTTGTATGCATGGAGTAAAGAAACTATAGTGAAGGTATTATAGTGGTGAAATGCAGAACTTAACAGACTTTACTATGACATGCAAGATGGCTGCTGTTTTGGAACTTTTGTAGAGGAGATTTTGCGAACTACTGGATATCGATAGTCTTGAAATAGGAAGCTATTCTAATTGTTTTGGTTTACTCAAAGATAATATGAAGATTATTGATGAAGGAATAGAGACTTGGGATATTCTGTCGTCTTTACTACGCATTGATTTGTATTGATATATCATATCTCTTCATGGTAGAGGCAAAAACAAGATTGAATGAATGCAACGAAAGGCTACTGAAAACACTATTTTCTTTAGCAGTGTCATGCAATATTCACATCATTGATGCACAATGGATTCATGTGCTCACCTCAGGAAGCATTTCGAAAGCAGGGAATGTGTGATTGTTTGCTGTTATCTTAAAAATTATGTTTTGCTTATGTCTGAACTAAAGTCAGTTCGATTACTATGAATCCATCCACTTCTTGAGTAAGTTTTCTAATAAAATGTATATATTTCAGTAAATTGTATCTTGCCTCTAGCTAATGATCCTGGTTGGTGATAGAATTACACCACACCATGAGAAGGAGAGTTTTGGAGTGCTCAACCGTGTATTATTTCTTGATTCGTTCACAAGCTATCGGCTTGTGAACTAGCACCCTACCTTCTTCTTCTTCTTCTTCTGCTTTTACGGCCTCATTGGACCACTTCAGTCAATCATTTCTTGGTCCTCTTCTTCAGTAAGTTTCATTTCCGAGTCGCCCAGTAGCTCTTCATTCGCTCTGATCTTCTCAGGCGTTCCTCATCTGTAAATACCCTTTTTACTGTATTATGTTTGTCTATTTTAGCCTGAAATCTTATTTTTATATCTCTCAGTTTTTTAAATTTTGTTGTTTTGTTTTGCAAGTCATCCAAGGTTATTTCCAATTCTTGCATATCTTCTCTAATTTCCTTAATCCATCCTACTT
This sequence comes from Meconema thalassinum, assembly GCA_946902985.2. NCBI lineage: Eukaryota > Metazoa > Arthropoda > Insecta > Orthoptera > Tettigoniidae > Meconema > Meconema thalassinum. Next base: position 69,778,293 of record OX336390.1, read on the forward strand.
GTTGTTTCATATTTCAAAGTTTCACTACAATTTTTCTAGATAACCTGGTTTCTGGTGTCCTCATGATGTGACCAAAGAAAGAAAGCCGTTTCTTCCGAATAGTATCAGTGATGGGCTCCAGTTCTCTGTATACCACTTCATTTGGTACTATCCGCCACTGTCCATCTTTCTGATATTTTTTATTTATGCATGTTCTAGCTATTCTTCTTTCTACTTTTAAAATTTTGTCGATTCTGTTTTTCTGAGTAACTTTAAAAAGAGTTTCACTTCCATAGGTCACCTCTGGTTGAACCACCGTCTTGTAATGTTTTAATTTTGTTGCGATTGATAGACATTTTCTTTTATATGTAGACCATGTTAATTTTTGGGCTTTTATCATTTTATTAGTTCTTTCTTGCCATGCAGGTTTCTCATCCAAGTTGTAAGTTATAATTTCTCCTAAGTATTTAAATTGCTTCACTATTTTAACTTTCTTGTTATTTACTGTTATGTGATTGATTACAAGTGGATTTGCTACCATTATCTCTGTCTTTTCAAATGATATCTGAAGTCCAATTTTTTGTGCTATATTTTGTAGGCTTATTATTTGATTTTTGGCTTCTTGAATATTATTAGCCAGTAACGCTAAGTCATCTGCGAATCCCAAGCAATTTAAGTCTATTTGATCTTTCTTGGTTCCAATTCTTATGTTCCTAGGATTTTCCCTGTACCATTCCCTCATTACATATTCCAAAGCACAATTGAAAAGTAGAGGCGATAAACCATCTCCTTGCCTTAATCCTGTTTTAATCGTAAACGGTTCAGATATTTCTCCTCTGAATTTTACTTTAGATTTGGTGTTTGTTAGAGTTAGTTTTATAATTTTTATTAATTTGGGATGAAGTCCGAAATTCCTAAGTATTTTCAGCAATGAAGATCTATGTATACAATCATAAGCTTTTTTGAAGCCTACGAAGGTTATGACTTGCTGTTTTTGTCTACGTTTGTAGTAGTCCATTACTAATTTTAAGGTGATTATCTGTTCAGGGCAGCTTCGCCATGGCCGAAATCCACCTTTATATTCCCCTATTTCCAGTTCTAATTGATCTTTACAACGATTACATAGAATTCGTGACATGATTTTATATGTGATATCCAAAAGGGAAATTCCTCGATAGTTGTCAGGATTTGATTTTTCTCCTTTCTTGTGTAATGGATGTATTATAGCAGTAGTCCAATGGTTTGGCAGTTCTTCTTTGATCCAAATGTTCACTATGCATTGGTGTAATGAAATCTTTACTGGTTCTGCTGCATATTTCCACAATTCTGCAAATGTTTGATCTTCTCCACTCGCTTTGTAGTTTTTGAGCTCTCTCAGCGCTTTGTAGACTTCTTGGATTGTGGGTGGATTTATGTTTTCTGATGGTGTTTTAATAGTGGTGTCTGTATTTATTTGAAGCAGTTCTGGTGGATCTTCGCAATTTAGCAACTTGTTGAATGTTTCTGCTAAAATTTCTGTATTTCTTTTATTACTATGAGCTAACTCGCCATTTTTGTCTTTTAACATTAATGTTGGAGGTTCATATCTTTGTAGTTGTTTGCTAAAAATTTTGTAGTAATCTCTTGAGTTTGTTTTCGCGCTATTTGTTTCGATCATCAGAAGTATATCCTTTTGGTATAGCCGTTTAACCCCTCGTATTATTTTTTGAGTTATCTTCCTTTGTTTTATGAGATCCAAGTGTGATTCATCTGTTTTTTGACTCTGATACCGTAACCAGGCTTGATGTCTATCTTCCACTGTATTATCACACTCATCGTTCCACCATTGGTGTTTCTTCCTTGGATTTATTGGGGCTACTTGTTCAGCTATTTGTTTCAATTCGGGAACTATTTCCTCTAGATCATCTGTTATTTTAATATATCTAGTTCGTTCTTTGTATCCCTTGTTATTTATTAGTTTATGAGGGTCGTATGTTCTCATCTTTTTTAGGTGAGTTTTTTTCTTTATCAACGGGGTAAATTTAATTTTAATCTTTATCATGTAATGATCCGATCCAGTATCTGTTCCTCTCAGAACTTTCACATTGTAGATCTCCCTGTGATGGTTCTTATCCATACAAACATGATCTAGTTGCCATTCACCTTTTTTCCAATCTGGATGTTTCCAAGTTTTGAGTTTATTTGGTCTTCTCTTGAAGTAAGTTGATTTGGAGATCATATCATGGTTTCTGCAAAATTCCACCAGTCTTATGCCATTCCTGTTTGTTCTTCTCTGTGCTGGCCATTTTCCTATTATGTCTCTATATCTTTTTTCCTTTCCTAACTGGGCATTAAAGTCTCCAATTAAAATTTTGGTGTGACATTTATTTATGTTTGTTGCTGTCTGATCTAAAAGCTCCCAAAATCCCTCCACATCAGCTTTGTGTTCTTTCTTATTAATTTTATCGTTAGTTGGGGCATGGGCATTTAGAATGGTATATGTTCTATTTGCAGCTTTTAGAGTTAGTGTCGAGAGCCTAGGGGATAATGCTTTAAATTCTATGATGGATTCAATTAATTTGAGATTGACTACAAATCCTGTTCCGAATTGTGGACATTGCTTCATTACTCTTTTTCCTGGAATTCCCTTGTAAATTCTATACCCTTGTGATTCTATTGGTTCCTGATCGGTGTTTCTCATTTCTTGAAGCCCGGTTATTAGAATCCCTTTGCGATCCATTTCGTCTGTCAAAATTTTGAGTTTTCCTGGCTGTATGATGGAATTTATATTGTGTGTTGCTATATAGTTTATCTGTCCTATCTTCAGTCTAAATTTAGGTTTTCTATCTGTCGGGGGTATTTTTAGATGCTCCGACTCATCTAGGGTATCTTTCAGGTGACTGCCCACCGTATCCGAATGCAGTCTAGGTGGATTATTCCTTAAACGATTTCCTTCCATGTTTGACTTTCAAAGGTAGTCAACCTTGTATGGAGCAAGCTCAGAGTTACAACTGCGGTTGTTAACCGTAGAGGTTGTTGTGTGTTTGGTCCGTGAGAGCTATTTTATTTTGCTCAAGTCCGCCGGCAAGCCGGTGAGGACCCCCCTATCCGCCACCTGGGACGCGCCACGTCGGAGTATCACCTCTCCGCCTGCTACGACACCGTAGTAGGTTCGTGGTAGCACCCTACCATTATATAATCTATTACATTTTGTCACCACAACTGTGGGGAACTCTATATATAAAGTCTATCACAATTTGGTGAATCTATTCGTGCGCTACCAACTGTGAAATGGATTTACTAAGTCAGAAACCTTCGCAGGAGTGTACACAACAACTCACCCGAGTTTCATCACAATCGGATGAATGGTAGGCTATATGAACACATACAGGTCTTTGTTGAAACGAATCACGCGCTGTCACTCATTTGTTGAATCGACTCGTACACTACCTATTGTAAAATGGATGTACTAACAAGGAGAAGTCGCCATGTGGTTTACTAGAAAATCGTTCAAATTTGGAGGATTTGCTCTTAATAAAAAAAATATATGCCCCTGTTCGAGCGTTTTTGTCAATGGGCCTTAGTGTGTTCAAAATTGAACGTTTAAAATCAATCCTCAAACTTTTGTAGTCCTATTCCCGCACACGTTCCCGGCTCGTCCATGTGGCGTAGTCATTAGCGCATTGGCTTGGGGAATTGACAGTTTCGAGTTCGAGTCAGACCTTGGTCATCGCTTTTTTTCTTTTACTGATACATCCCTTATTGTCTTTAGTGTTTTCTATAATGTATTTGCCATAGTCGCTTCTTCGGTTTTGGAGCTATGTACAATATTTTAACATCATTATTCGTCCGTGACGCTTGAACTTGTTGTAAGTTTTATTCCTTAGAATTTAAATGCAGCGTGGCCGGCGACGCTACGTTCATTCGCACTGCGCCTAGTCTAATGCAGAAACGCAATAGCCCTTCCCTCTGTTCCACTCTGCTCCACCATCAAGCTAAACTTTCTGTATGTAAACAATAACGTAAATATAATTTATTAACATTGTCAATAGAAAAAGCAACAAAAATAAAAAAAAATATGAGCCTTACAGTAGTCGCATATGATGTGTAACACCTGACATGTTATCCTACTATGAAATTGAGATGAAATATATGTTAAGTCAATTTTTTTTCGGCTGTACTCCTCCAGATTTAAATTTTTTCTCACATTTCTTTTGTCGATAATTTCACATATATTCTGCTCTGGATTTACACATCCCTGCAAATCACAAAATCATGAAAGAAAGGGGCGTCCTAGACCTACAACACCTCATACAAGTCCTTAGCATTGTTGGTTAGCGAAATATAAAAAAGCTGATCACCCTTTAGTTTTTGGGTCCTTTGGTTATATTAAGAGGGGGATAGAAATACGGAGGGGGGTTCGTCACACCAACTCCTAGGAAACCTCATACAAGTCGCTAGCATTATTGGTTCGCGAAATATTAAAAAGCCGATGACCTATTAGTTTTGGGTCCTTTGGTTAAATTAAGGGGGCTAGTGAACTCTGGTCATTGAAATAACTACTTGTATAACTCCAGTGCCAAATCCTGACCAGTGCGAATGCGTGAGGTACGTCGTGGTACCAATGATTTATTGTAGGAATATCTTTATTGGGGCCTCCAAACCTTGAAGTAAACCGTATGTGGTATACCTTCCACTTAGGGCTGTATGTTGGCTGACAGTACCTCGAATGCTTACATTAAATAAGAATACAGCAAAAGTATGAAGATTTAATAAATTATCATTGTTTTCAGGAAATATGATATAATGAATATTTTCTCACCAAAGAACAACAACTTGAAGATGATTTATTGTAGGAATATCTTTAACTGGGCCTCCAAACCTTGAAGTTAACCGTATGCGATATACATTCCACTTACACACACCTACACTCATGTACAGTGACGATAGATGGTGAAAACGCTCTTAAGAATCACAAAACATTGAAAAAGCCTAAACTTGAACTGCTCGACAACGCATTGTAGACGTGGTGCTACCAAGAAAGAAGGAAAGGAAACCCAATATCTTGAGTTCAGAGATTGTTTATTTTAATGTAAATCCATATTTTTCTGTACTTTCTGATAACATCTGACCTTTTTTGCGTTCCGACCATACCCTCAGTCCCAAAAGTGATGGATTACAGGGGCTGTACTGTACTTCGTTCACTGCGAATATGGATATCTTGGGCATTGGTGATGATGACAACTAAAGGAAATTCATAACTAATCTGTCAGCAGTTCAGTGGGTACGACTGCTAGTAGTTTATATTACACTGATAGGATTCTAAAGTCAAGTCAATGGATCTGATGTGAAACTAAAACTTTTGATTCCTAAAGCTTAAGCCAGACCAGGTAAATTCTCAGTTTATCTGCAATTTTGTAAACTATTTTTTTCACATCTTACGGCTTCCAGAAAACAGAATTGTACGCCAACTGGTGATGAGAAATCTAGGAAAGAAAACTGGAGGAAAATGGATCCAAGAAATCCAACAAGATCTCAAAGCAGTTGGACTTAAGATAACAGATGCCGAAGAGAAAAATAAAATTAACACCATTCTTAAAACTCACAAATTTTCTGCAGAAATGACACATAGAAAGCCTATGGAGATTTCAGATGAGTTGAGAAAATCCCGATCTGAAAGAATGAAAAAGTACTGGAAAGAGCGCAAGAACCAAGCAGTACTACCTTCAAAGAAGAAGTGATTGTGGAACGACTCAAGTGGTCCAATGTGACCAATCAAGATAATAATAATAATAATTACCTCATCTTCTGCCAAAGTTGAGCTTCAGCTCAGCAGGATGCAAAGGATTTTTCTAAAATGCTTTCCACTTAAAAAAGAAAAAAGCAACAACATTACAGTAATACTTACAATATAATAAAATACCAGTAATTTAAGGTTTGTAGTGTTGGTTTTGGTTGAAAATGATAAGCATCAATTTTGCATTGCATAATGTGTGAAACTGAAATAGATTTACATCACCATGAGTATAATTTTCTATGAAGGAAAGATAGAAGGTAGAGTAAGGAATGAGGAAATTAGAAAAAGACAGAAACCTGGAAATTCCGGGATAGGATAGAAACAACTATACTGAAGTGGTATGGACACATGATGAGAATAAGTGAGGAGAGAGTACCTCAAAAAATATTTTTGGAAAAATTAACAGGAAAGAGACCACAAGGAAGACCCCGAAAACGATGGATGGATTCAGTGAAGGCGTGTGTAGAGAAAAAGGGAGGAAACCAGAAGATGTACTGCAAGTAGGAAAGGAGTGGTTGAGGGACAGGCAAAGCTGGAGGTCCTTAATTCACAACCCGACCCAGGAAGAGACTGGAACCGGGAAATGAAGATGATGATGATGTACAAATGCACAGTTCATAGGGGGGGGGGGGGGGGCATAGGGAAACAAGGAGTTCCTATTAATATGGACTAGTTAAAGAAACAAAATTAAACAGTTCACGGTAACAGATTAATCTGGTGTGTTTCCAACAGTCTCAAATTAAAGATGACTGGCCGCGTGGCACAGCGGTAACGTTTTCGCCTGCTGTGTCCATAGTTACAGGATCGAACCCTGGCATAGTCAATTGGGATTTAAGGGTGTGAAGGAGCTGTGTCGGTAGATTTACTGGATGTTGAAGATCCCCTTTGGGGTATTATTACAGCACACCGGCTACTCTCAAAGCTGCAGCAGTTAAAAAGGGTGTAAAGCCAGTAACATTATCATTATTACAAATTAAAGATATGATTTAATTTACCTCAAGGAATTCAAATGTTTTTTTAATCCCAGATTTGTTTTATTTGATTCTTTCGGCTATTGATTGGTTGGCTCCTTAGTTTAGTGGCTGCGACAACGTGGTCATGAGGGGCAGATGACCTCGTAGTTCCGCCCCTTAAAACAACAATAACTAACTAACTAACGTGGTCATGTAGCCCCGTGTACTTTGGGTGTGTGTAGAATCTGTCTGATAACTGGTGTTAATTGTGATGGCTGTATTAGTGTGTGTTATCTGTTTTAATTCAAGTAAGGACTGCAAACGATAATTTCAGGTAGTTCCTATTTTTGCTACCAAATGCTACCGTCCACGACACCTAGCTTGCGGACTTGACTTTTATCACTGTCAGCACCTGGCGGCGAACGTTGGAACTAATATACCGTTATCAATTCTAACCTACAAATTTTGGCTTCACACAAGTGTAGTTAGTGGAAGGTTCTTTTTCATGCCATAAATCTATGACATGAGACCACCAGCGTTACTTTCCCTCTAAAGGAAGGCATACTGGGGGAGTTTCAAAGTTCTTAAAAAATCCGACAACTTCGGCTGGGTTTGAACCTGCGACCTTGGGCATAGAAGCTCAGCATACTACCAACCTCGCCACCGAAGCCGCTCTTTCGGCTATTAATTTGTTTAGTTAGTTTTTGATATTCAAGATTTTTTTTTTGGACCCTGTGCGTATTTAATTGCTGCAGCAAGTCCAGTGATCAGATGTTTTAATTTTTAATTTATTATAGAAAAATGGATTATTCTAATTGGCTATATTGGGTGAACTTCATTGCCATTACACCATTTCCATGTCAACTATCTCTGTGAATTTTCAGGTTCCTCCACTTGCCACGTGCAGCACTGTCACACATACAATTTGCATGCAACTAGTGAGCTGCTATTCCCCTTTTAGGGCCTCACAACTTGCCAATATCCATATTTTACCTAATTATTTTCTACATAATATAGGCACTTTTTTCCTTGTCTGGACGCAACATTAATGTGTAATTTTCAGAAACTGAAATCCCTGGTTAAAGTAATATTTTAAAGGGTTTCTCCGCATTCGTCTATAAGAACAAGAGAATATGATATAAATAGAAATCTCTTGTCAATACAAAGGGTTTATTCCTTTTGTCTAACACTCAATTGGTTGCGTCACTGTCTTTTATACCGGGCTGATTGTTTATTTGTGCTGTGCGTACTTTATTTGGCGCCAAGACTTTTTAATATCTCACGAATAATTTTTTACGGAATTTGCTTTTAGCACAAACTTGCAACGTAACGACCCTGAATTGCTAAGCTTGTTGATGCCTTTAACCCCAAGTACTGGTAATCGTTCATAATAGCAAAAAATTCTATTAATGTACTAGAATAGCACAGGAAAACAGAGCACTGCTCACAAGATTAACAACAGCCACAATAATGCTGAGTTTAAACATTCCGTTCTTACGCAATAGAGTAACCTTAGAGAAATGCATCGATTCATTCTGGATCCGTATTGACAAACAGTATAATAGTGTAATACAACATTATGGGTGTTTGTAATTCCGTAATACAAATTAGGATAAAGCTCTGCCTAGTCAATACCTTTTTTTTATTTTATTTTTGCGGCTTCGGTGGCGTAGTTGGTAGCAGGCTGAGCTTTTATGCCCAAGATCACGGGTTCAAACCCGGCCGAAGTCGTTGGATTTTTTAAGAGTGTTAAAAATCCCTCGGTATGCCTTCCTTTGGAGGGGAAGTAAAGCCGGCGGTCCCATGTCATAGATTTATGACATGAAAAAGAACCTTCTACTAACTACACTAATTTGTAGAAGCTAACATTTGTAGGTTAGTTTGATAACTCTATGTTAGTTCCACAATTCGCCACCAGGTTCTGGCTCGATGGCATCTAATAGCCAAGTCTGCAGCTAGGTGTTGTTGATGGTACCATTTGGTAGCAAAAGTAGGAACTACTTGAAAAATTGATCGTCTGCAATCCTTCTACCTGAATCACAGATGACACACACTAATACAGTCATCACAATTAACACCGGTTATCAGACGAATTCTACACACATCCAAAGTACACGGTGCTACATGACCGCATTGTCGCAGCTCCTAAACTAAGGAACCAACCATGAATACCTTTTAAATTATTTATAATTATTTATATAACTCGGTTCATGTTTCGGGGCTATTAGTAATTGCTCCCTTCATCAGCGATATGTAATGTGTGTACACTAGCACATACAAAGACATTTTGTTTTAATACATCAAGTTGAGCCTCTATGAACTGCGTGGTAACAACCAACTTCACTTTAGTGTGTAGGTCTTGTTCTGGCTTTGACTTCCTGCCAGTATCTTCTGACCCCAGCGTCGAGTGCCTGTTTATGTTCTTCGGACAAAGGTCCCCTCTGTCTTCCGGAAGTGGATACCATTTTAAAACCTTGGTAGTTGTTCACCAATCTTCTAAATGTGTTCCTGTCAGGAATTTCTTAGTCTAGAATACCAATTTGCCTGAGATCTTTTTGGCATTCCCCGAACTATCTCGGCCTTGTTGCCTTGGACTTAATGAAACTTCATATTCTTTTCGTTAATCAATAAAAAGGTGACTGTAAAATAGTAACCATCTCTTCTTAATTGATGCTGTGATAGGGTCTATTTTGTTGTACAAGTCCTTATTTGCTCTCATTCACCACTGTCCATCAACCCATCTATTACCTAGGATTTTTCTTAATACCGTATCCTGCACTTTTTTTTTTCAGTTGGTCAGCCTGACCTTAACTATTCGTGGTCAAATTTTCAGATGCATATAATCCCTCAGGTTTGACAACTTTGGTATAGTGTCGGAACTTGGCCCCTATACGCAGAGACTTTTTGCTATAGATATTCTTTGTCATTTGGTATGCCTGGTCTCACTTCCTCATCCTGACATTAATTGCTTCCTCTTCTAATCCATTCTGCTGGATGACTTCACCGAGATATTTGAAATTTGTGACTCGACCAATTTTTCCAAGAAGAGTGATCATCCATTCAGGTCCATCGCAGATGTTTGTCATATATTTTGTCTTCTGAATAGAAATCTGGAGTCCTACCTTTTCAGCAATTTCTGACGACCTATTGATCTTCTTGACTGCTGAATCCATATCAGTAGCAAAGATGGCCAGGTCATCCGCAATGGCCAGACCATCCGCAATGGCCAGACAGTCAACGTATATCCCTTTGTGCTTAGGACCAAGTCTGAACCAATCTTCTTTTGTTTATTCTTGGTCTAACAACTTCCTCCATTCTCGAATGACTTTTTCCAAAACACAGTTGACGAGAAGTGGGGATAGCCCGTCTCCCTGTCTGACGTATGTTCTGATTGTAAACGGTTCTGATAAATCTTCCATAAATTTTACTTTCGACACTGTGTTGGTTAGAGTTTATTTGATTAAATTTCTTGATGTATCATCCACTTCAAATTCTTCCAAAATATTCATTAATAACTCCTGGTCGATGGAGTCATACGCTTTCTGAAAGTCAACAAACACGACCACGTAACTATGTCCTCCTGTCTTCTTGTACCTGATGATGTTCTTCAGGTTAATGATCTGTTCCGGGCATTACGACCCTTTCTGAAGCTAGCCTGGTATTCTCCGATCTGTTGGGCAAGATGCGCTTCTATTCTGTTCTGAACTGCTTTGGAGAAAATCTTATACGGAACAGATACTACAGATGCCCCTATAGTTGTTGACATTCTTTTTATCACCTTCTTTGTGTAGAGGATGGATTAGTGCTGACAGCCATTCAATTGGTAATATCACAGTATATACTGTATACTGTATAATCTCCATATCTCTTCAAAAAGCTTGACTAGTACATCTAAAGTTTCATCATTTGCCAGCTTCAGTAGTTCCGCCACTATTGAATCTTCACCAGCTGCCTTATTATTCTTTAAACTGTTGATAATCTGTTTGATCTCCTCTTTACAAGGTGGGGATGAGTTGGCTAGTTAGTGGATCAGATCGCACACAGGGAATCATTCTTTCGATTCATCACAATTAAGCAGTTTTTCAAAGTAATGAGACATGATCGTACAGTTTTCTTTGTTGGTCAGGCCCATCTCTCCATTTTCGTCTCTGGCATTGTTTTTCCGGAAATCCTAATCGATCTCTTCGAACTGCTGTTTCTCATATAATTGCTTGGCCCTTCGGAAAGTTCTGGCTGCTTCTTTTCGAGCTCATGGAAATCTTCAGGTCTTGGGTCGAGTTCCACTTTTTCCAGGCATTTGTTCTTTGAGTCAGCACTTCATCACAAACCTCATTCCACCAGCTATGCTTCCTCTTTTTTGCTGTCAGGATTGTAGTATTAGCTGCTTGTTGAATCTTGGAGGCAATGTCCATCCATTCATGAGATTCAAATGTCAGTTGCTGGTGGTATTGTTCTAACATACTGTATTTTGATCGATTTTCAACTTTTTAAGGTCATATTTATGAATCCTATTTCCCTGTTTCTGGGTCTTATTGAGAGGAATGACATTTATTTTGATCTTCAAGAAGTAATGATCTGAATCAAACTGGGCACCCCTCTGCACTGTAACATCCATTATTTCCTTAATCGCTCTCTTAGAGATTGCTATATGATCGATCTGTTTCTCTCCACACACATTGCCCGGTGATCGCCAAGTCTTTTGTTTGTTTGGTTTGTGTTTGTAGAACATTGACATTATCTGAAGATTGAAGTTGCGACACAGATTGACAAGTCTTATACGATTTCTGTTTGTCATCTTGTGAGCAGGATAGTTTCCAATTGTTGTACTAATTGCGGTTCTATTCCCAGCTGAGCATTGAAGTCACCTAGTATGATCTTGATGTTTTTTTTATGGTATTTTCTCAAGCTGTTCTTCAAGGAGGCCCCAAAACTGTTCAATTTTCTCAGGATTACGTCTGTTGTGCGCATTGATCAGCGTGTATCCTTTGTTACCGCAGCTGAGAGTTAGAATAGAAAGTCTCTCAGAAGGGCTAAAGAATTCCACTATTGAACTGACAACCTTCTTACGAACAACAAAAGCTGTGCCAAGTAAAGGCATGTTCTTACCTATTTTCACAGCCCTTTCACCTTTATAAATCCTATACCCATCAATGTCCATTATGTCCTCATCTAGGTATCTCGTTTCTTGGATGGCGAAGATGGTTATGTCATGTTTGTCCATCATCATCGGTGTCGTAGTTAGCATGCTGAACTGCTGTGTCCAAATTAGCGGGTCAGACCCGGCCGAAGTTGTCGGATTTTTTAAGAGCATTAAAAATCCTTCAGTATGCCTTCCTTCGGAGGGGAAGTAAAGTCGGCGGTCCCATGCCATAGATTTATGGCATGTAAAAGATCCTTCCACAGACTAAACTTGTGTGTAGCTAAATTTCTAGGTTAGATTTCGTTGGAACGCTCTATCAAAGTTCCAACATTTACCACTAGGTATCATTGACATCTGGTAGTGAAAGTTGGGACTACTTGAAATTGAACAGAACTTGTAGCTCACCCTATGGGTGTCCGCTGGAAGCAGCTACAGACTCTGGAGAGCCGAATATGTCCTCGGACACTCCCGGCACTGAAAGCCATACGATAAATAATAATACATCCTTGTCAATTCTTGGTGTTTCCCAAATTTCAGTAGTGAATTGACGTTCAGCGTTCCAAAGTAGTATTTCTGTTTCATCTTAAATTTTGTACTTGTAATACCCTCAAAGCATCTAGTTTCAGGCTCCCCAGAATCCACAGGCCTGATTGCGCTCCTAAGAATGGTAGATTCCTCCAACGAGGTACTACCTGGGGTAGTGTCCTTTTTGTGACGACATTCCATGATGCTTGGTTGTTCAAACCAGTGTGGGTCAGAAAGCTCCTTCCCAATAATAGAACCGAGGTTGTAAACCCTAGAGCTCAATAACAGGCCGCTCCTCTGGAGACAGACGCCTTTCGCAGCCGCTTCACTGAAGAACTTCTTCTTCTTCTTCGGATGCCTATCCATTAATGGATGTTAGCGACCACATGATGCATCTTTTGCTTATGAACTGCGATGTGGAATAATTTATCAATGCTGGGTAATCCTGTCCACTGTTTTAGGTTATCCACCTAGGAGATCCTTCTTCGGCCCCTTCCTCTTTGATCATCTATCTTTCCTTCCAGTATCAATTTGAGAAGCCGATATTTGGTGTTCCGCAAGATATGTCCCTGGTATACAGTTTTTCGTCTTTTAAAGGTGCATAATAAGATTTGTTGTCTGTTCATTCTATGCAGTACTTCAATATTAGTTATTCGTGCAGTCCATGGTATCTTCAGCATTCTGCGGTAAATCCACATTTCAAAGGCCTCTATCTTCTTTGTTGTTGCCGCATTTATTGTCCATCCTTCAGACCAAATGTAGCAGTTTACAAACCGAAGTCTAAGAGTTAGATTTAAGTCTGTACTTGAGGATTTTCTTGAATTTTACAAAAGCATTACGGGCATTCTCTATACGACATTTAACTCCATATCTGATCTCCAATCTTCACATGGCTATGTTCCAAGGTATTTGAATTTATTTACTCTTTGTAATGAGGAGCCATTGAATTGGAGATGTGCATTTTTTTTAAAGTCAGGCTGACGTGTGACAATCGTGAAATACGTCTTTTTTGTACTTATGTTCAGACCTAGCATATTGCTGTATTCCCCTACCACTTTAACTAGATGCTGAAGATCATCTAAATTATCTGCAATCAAGTCTGTGTCATTTGCTTAGCGAATGTTGTTGATGAAGACTCCATTGACTTTTATGCCTATTGCTATGTCACCAAGTGCTTCTTGAAAGATACACTCCGAGTACAAATTGAATAACAGAGGTGACAAAACGCACCTTTGTTGGATTCCTCTACAAATATTAACCAAATCAGTGATCTAATTATCAAACTTAACTTGTGCCGTCTGATTCCAATATAAATTTTCTATACAACGGATATCTTTCTGATCTATATTCAATCGTCTTAGAATTTCCAGAAGTTTGTGATGTTGTACCCTATCAAAGACCTTTTCATAATCAATGAAACCAAGACCTATATCTGTATTCTGATCATAGCATTTTTGCACCAGAACCTGTAGAGCAACTATTGCCTCTCTTGTACCAAAACCTTTCCGAAACTCAAATTGTGCCTCACCCATGAAGGGCTCACATTTTTCATACAACCATTGATGGATGACTTTCAGAAATATTTTTAAGGAATGACTCGTAAGACGAATGAGTCGACGATCTTCACATTTCCGCGCATTCTTCTTCTTAGGTAATGGAACGAAGGTTGATAACAGCCATTGGCCAGGATATTGATCTGTATCATGAATTTTGTTAAAACGTTTGTGTAAGACTCTGATTCCTTCTTCATCAAGAAGTTTAATGAGTTCCACTGGAATTTCATCAGGTCCTGTGGCTTTATTCGTTTTTGAGTGACGTATGGCTTTCTCGATTTCTTTCATAATTGAAGGTCCTGTTAGATTATCATTCCAAGGAATTTCAACATTTGGTCTATCAACTGAAAAAATAATTCTAATGTAGTCTTCCCTTATACTTTTCTTCTCCGCAACATCAAGAACAATTTTATCATCTTTGTTTACTGTTAAGGAGATGTTTTTTCTTTTATATATCCCAGACGCTGCTAAATCAAGATAGTTCCTCCGCTTTATCCACCGTTGAGATCCGAATCCTTCTTCTGCTTTCAAATCCGTTGACCATCTTCACCGTAACCCTGGCAAGGGGCCCTTAAGAGATATTACCAGCCTGGCCAGCTGAATCAAGGTTTTTTACAGAGGCGTTACTCCTCTATCACTCTACACTTTGCCCTGACTTGTGACAGGCGTTGTCTGGCTTCCCATATGATGGGCCCAGGTTGGCAGGTTTACAAAGACATCAATATTTTCAAGAAATAAAATTTAAAATATATTAAAAAATTTCAAAACATAATTTAAAACAAACACAAGTGATAAAATAAAGTTTTTCCTGTATGAAAAAACACATTATGTTATTAATTAAAATAATTGTAAACATTTCTTATTTCTCTTGATGGCCTCATTCATGTTAAATAACAGTCATGGAACAATAATTATATTATTTTCTCCATATGTTAGAGGTAATGGAGTGTCTTCTTGAAATGCTCAGCTAGAATTGGCAAAATAATATTTGATTTTAATATTGAGAATGTCTACGATAGAAATTCATTATTTTATGTGTTATATGACATTGGCGGAATCTATTCGAAGGGAGCAATTACTAATAGCCCCGAAACATGTACCAAGTTAATTAAATAATTAGGTCTATAAATAACTATTTAAAAGGTATTGACTAGGTGGAATATTTTCCTAATTTGTATTACCCTATTATAGAGTAACCTTACACCTCTTCCCGCTTCTCGCTTGCTGACAACAGCGATGTTGCAACATATCCAAGTGAGAAGCACGAGCTATGATTGAACTTTTTGTAAGCTCGTGATTATAAGCCACACCTAAATTTTTCATGACCGAAATATTGACAAAAAGTGTGGCTTGTATAGTACATGAGAATTTTATGCCAGATTTCATAAATCGTACTCGAAACTTGAGGTGACAAGAACTCTCATGGAGAAAATTTATTTTACAGGCAGATATCAGGTTGGTTGGTTCCTCAGTTTAGGGGCTGCGACAACACAGTCATGTAGCCCTGTGTACTTTGGGTGTGTGTAGAATCTGTCTGATAACCGGTATTAATTGTGATGGCTGTATTAGTGTGTGTTATCTGTAATTGAGGTTAGAACTGCAGACGATCAATTTCAAGTAGTTCTTACTTTTTCTACCAAATGCTACCATCAACGACACCTAGCTGTGAACTTGGCTACAAAATGCCACCGCAACCAGCACCTGGCGGCGAACATTGGAACTTAGAGCGTTAATGAAATCTAACCTAAAAATTTTAGCTTCATACAATTGAAGTTAGTGGAAGGTTCTTTTACATGCCATAAATCTATGACATGGGCTCACTGGCTTCACTTCACATCCGAAGAAAGCCTTTTGAGGGATTTTTAACGCTCTTAAAAATCCAACGACTTTGGCTGGGTTTGAACCCGCGACTTGGGCATAGAAGCTCAGCATGCTACCAACTGCGTGCACCGAAGCCACCAATGGTCTAAAGAGATGTACTGTAAATCACTTGGTGTTGGATGTGCTTGACTGGCCAGATTGTTGCTTGTCTTGTAATTCTATCCTGCTACTATTGCACTCAGTGCTTTGTATCAGTGCCTTTCATATGTAGAAACCGGATCACACTTCGCTTTTCCACATTTTACCATGTTTCTGTTTGCACAGCCAACTTTCACTGATATTGAGTCAACATATGCACCATCTTAACCACTGCATAGTGAAAATTGAGGTCTCCTGCTTCATTCCTGGCATAATATTCGAACATTGAGGAAATACGTTACCTGCGAGAGTTCTCGTTACCTTTTTTTTTTTGGGAAGCTACCTGGTATATAATAGAAGTCCATGCTGAAGGAAGAGGTCTGTTGTAAGGTTTTTGACCCATCGCCTTAATAGAGTGACCACTTTGTCTTGTGGCAGCAAGCATTCTTCGGTGTCGCCCGGGGGTCCGGGTTCAATTTCCAGCTCTGACAAGAAATTTAATTATGGTCTGTGGGCTGGAGAGGGTTACACTCATCCTCATGAGGCAAAACTGAGAAGAGGTGGGTTCGATTTCCACCTCAGCCATCCTGATAGTGGTTTTCCGCGGTTTCCCACTTCTACTCCAGGCCACGGTTGCCCCCCTCCTAATCCTCACCTGAATTACAAATACACACACTAATTTAACCATGACAATAACGCAGGTTATCAGACAAAATTACAAACAAACTGCAGCGTAAACAGTAGTATGGTAGCTTGTCCATGTCGTTGTTAGAGGGTCAATGTTGATTTCAGTGAGGTCCTTTAGGGAGTCTGCTAGACAGTGTACTTTGGTAGTCGGGTTCCATTAACTATGAGGAAGATTTTCTTGGTCAGTCGGGAGTTGTCCATTGGAGCTATATGTTTGTAGAATTTCATGTGTATTTTCCGTGCATGTGAGGTAAATCGTTCAGTCAGTGAATACAGTTATTCTGAGCTTTTCCTCATCCAGATACCATCCTGAAGCTTTGGTCCAAATATTATTTTCCTCAGTATCTGCCATTCTATCTTCTCAATGTCTTTGATGTTGATGGTTAATGATGACGTCTCTCTCATTCTTTCATACAGAGTGCCTCTGGGAGAATGACTGTGTGGCTTTATTGGAAAGGGATTTCTTGTTATAAATATTCCAAGTGATTGTGTAAGCTTTCTGCACGTGTTTTGTTAGCCATTCTGTCATTGCCAGTGTTCCTGATAATTCCACCTAAGTTCATATTTATTTTTATAATTTTAAATTTAAGATTAGAAAGTTATTTTAATTTTTATAAGCTTATTCATTTTAAATTCTAATTTTTATCATCTTTTTTAAATTTTAATTGTTTTTTTAAATTAAAAATAAATAAATTGTATCGAGCACCTTAGGTCAAGGGGATAAAGAAATAATATTTGGTTTTTAGAAATACTGACACTTCCAAAATAAACTTTTTATATATGGCTGAAAGATTCGAAAGATTTGCAAATTTGACAATATAAATTTTTCTTATAGCAATGTAGAACGCACAAAATATTTCTTGAATTAAGTAATTAATGACGTTAGAAGTCATTTTTCAGTGTTGCCTTAGTAAACGAATTCTTAAAATGATTTTCAGTCGGAGAAAACTAATAAATTCAGGTGAATTTATTAATCTCATGGGTCTTATTCCATCATCTAGGGCTCCTTCCAGCGGGCCGGGTAGGATTTGCATGGACGATATGCCTCCATTTACTCTGTCATTATAGATTTCTCCTTTAATATCTTGGAATGTCAGTCCCCTCGTTAGGAGATTTTCTTTAACTTGTTCTATCCACCTTCTTCTGGGATGTCCAGTGGGTCTCTTGCCCGGTACTTTCCTTTCCAATTACTGTCTGGCGATACAAGTCTCCGGCATCATTTGTACATGACCAAACCACTCAACCTTACAATGCGCACTCTCTCTTCCGTTATCAAGGTTATCTGCATATCTTTCCTAGTACAGTAATTTCTGATTCTGTCTTTCCTGAATGTATTATTTGTGTTGACCGACTGAAAAGCATTTTATAATTTTGTTTAACCCTTTGACCGCCAGCCATATTCGCAGGTCCGTACCCTATACTGCCAAGGCCTAATCTGCACTTTTTACCCTGCGGTAAATTATACGTTATAACTTCTGAACTATTTCTTTTTTTTGTTTTGAAGGTAAATGCTCTGGGCATTTTAGTAATGTAACTTAATGTATTCTTATTCTATAATTTATATTAAATGGAGTGATATTTGAAATAAATATTTACTTTATAAATTTTAAAAGAAAATTAATCATCATCATCTATCACAGTTTCCAGCCACTGGTCGGGTCTGTTTGGAACACAAGCCTCTCCAACGTCTTCTGTCTTCCCACCATCTCTCAGCCTCAACCCTTGTCCAGTGTTCTCCTCTCTTCTTCATGCTTTCTTCCATCCCCTTCAGCCACCTGTCTCTCGGTCTCTTTCCTTCCCACTTCGTCTCGTGTACTCTCCTGGGTATCCTCTTCTCCTCCATTCGTTTTACATGTCCATACCATCTAAGTCTAGATTTCTCTATACCATCCTGTAATGGTTCCTCCTTCATTAATTCTCTGGTCCTCTCATTTCTTATTCTGTCCATCTTTGTAGCTCCAATACTGCTTCTCAAGGACCTCATCTCACTAGCCTGTATTTTGCTCTTCTCCCTTCCTTTCATAACCCAGGTCTCCGAGGCATACATCAGGATAGGGACATAGTACGTCCGATACATGATCTTTTTGCTGTTCTGAGGGACATCCTTGCTCCATAACATGCTTCTCACACTCCTCCGAAATGCTTCTGCCTGCCTTCCCCACAATGAAAAGTAACGGTGACAGTGCACTTCCTTGTTTCAGACCGTTTCTCTGTTCCAACCAGTCTGATCTCCTCCCACTTTCACACAGCTCACGCTTCCCTTGTACATCTCCTTTATCCTCTTTATAGTCCATTTCTCTACTCCTCTATCCTCCAGGGACTTCCATACTTTGTTTCTGCATACACTGTCATATGCTTTCTCAATGTCCAGGAAGGCCATCAGTAGATCTGTTCCATATTCATAGTGCTGTTCTTGTGACTGCCTTACAGCAAAAATCAAATCCACTGTGGACCTTCCTGCTCTGAAGCCATCTTTTTCTTCCCTCATCCCTCCTTCTATCCTTGTCCTAATTCTCTTTTCCAAAACTTTCTCGAAGATCTTTGCACAATGACTCATCAGTGTTATTCCCCGATAGTTTCTGCAATCTGTTCTACTACCTTTCTTGAAGATCGGGTCAATTCTTCTTTTTTTCCAGTCCTCTGGGGTCTTCCTTTCCTTCCATGCTGTCCTCATCACTCGGTACAACCACTGTATCCCCACCTCTCCTGCTGCTCTCACCATCTCCACACTCAACTCATCCACACCCGGTGCCTTCCCTCCTTTCATCTTGTTCACTGCATCTTCCACTTCTTTCCATGTTAAGTCCTTTTCTGTTTGCAGTTCATCTTCCTCTTCCCCGATTTCTCCTCCTCACCATCTTTTCCATTTGGGTTCAGAAGTTCTTCAAAATATTCTTTCCACATTTTCTTCAGTTCTTCCCTATTTTCTATCTCGCGTCCCCTTATGTTCGCCATTCTAACATAATCCGTAGGATCCTTCCGCCTCTTATTTTTTACCATCCCATACAGGACCTTTTTTGTACCTTCACTATCCTCCTTCATCATCTTTGTCCACTCTTCCATCCACTTTCTTCTCTCCTCAGCCACTACTCTCTTCGCCTCCTTCTTTCTTTCCTGGTACTCTTCCCTTGTCTCTACCGTCCTATTTTGATACCACCTCCTAAATGCTCTATTCTTTGGCTTCTCAATCCACCATGGTGTTTCCTTCCACCCCTTCTTACTACTTGTCCTCCCACATACTGCTTCTGCTGCACCTACTAGTGTCTTCTTAAATCTAGCCCATTCCTCTTCCACCCCTCTTTCTTCATCTGTTGGAATTCCTTCCTTTACCATTTTGAGGTACTCGACCCTTCTATCCCCTTCTTTCAGTTTCCATATCCTTATACGTCTTTCCTGGTTCTCAGTCCCTTTCTTCTCCTTACTCCCTCTCAGGTTCATTACCAGCAATCGATGGTCGCTATCCAGGTTCTCCGATGGTATAACCTTGATGTCCGTGATGTTCTTATTTAGTTCTTTCTCATACAGTATATAGTCGACCACCGACTTCCTGGTCAAGTCATCACTGTACCATGTGATTGTGTGGCTCTCTCTTTTCTTAAACCAGGAGCTCCCAACTAGCAGGCTATTCCTCTGGCAGAAGTCCAACAGTCTCTTTCCTTCCTCATTTCTTCCGCCCCAACCCTCTGGTCCTAGAACACTCTCATAACCTTGTCTTTCACTTCCTACATGGGCATTGAGGTCCCCCATAACAATCATATTTCTTCCTACCAGCTGCTTCTGCAATTCCTCTTCAAACTCCTCCTTCTCTTCAGAGGATCAAAAATCGTTAAGAATAAAAAATATTTTTAGTATCGAAAACTGCTTTATTCTAGAGAGGCGATGTTTCCAATATCACATAGTCTATAAAAATTTGAGCTTTCTATAAAATATTACAGCTACAATAATTTATTATTATTTTTATTACTGTAACATGAAATTTTCTAATTCTTACATTATATGCAAATGGCTGCAGTTTCAGGCTAGTTTTAAGTAAAAATGTTTACTAATGTCTATTTCACTACTTCACACAAACTGAACACTCCAGAATTCACTTTTTGGATGAAAAGAAATTAATTACCTAATATTTACACATGGTTATTACGCACCCTAGGAATTGTGATTAGAGAGGCACAAAGGATATACACTCTTATTACATTCTTTACAAATGTATCTGGTCTTTTTCCTTCTACCACCTCGAATTGTACTAATCTTGCTGTATACGGAACAATTGCGTTAATTTTTTTTCCCGGTAAAAGGTGAAAGGGTTCGTTGCCCGCCCGCGATAGCTGAATTTGCGCTTGGTTACTCAGCAGCAAGTTCCTCAGTGTGACAAACTTTAAAACTTGTTGTATATAGTCTTATTTAATCCACTACTAGACCAAAACATGTATTGTGAACTATTAAAACGAATAAGTAACTTGGAAAATACATTTTTTCAGCGGACGTTGGCATTATTCAGCTGATCGCCGAACGTCCGATCAAACGGACGTTGGTGGTCAAAGGGTTAAGAAACTAAGAATTGATACTGTAACTTTCAGTTCGTCAACAGAACACAAAATAATTTCAATTAACTTACTGGAATATTTAAAAAAGAATCTTAATCACATGTCATTTATTTCAGATTATATTTTTTTTTCACATATTCCAATTAAATTAATTTGTGTTGACCGACTGAAAGTTACTATATCAATTGTCAATTAGGCAACACTGAACAATGGCTTCAAAGCTATCTTTAAAGAAATTAAGTTCAACACTGACAATATACTGCTTGGATCCAAGCTGTGTGAACCCGAGAGGAATGTGGATCGTGGACGATGACACTATATGATGACAGACGTGCTGGGTTCCCGGTCCGTGCATAGTAACAGAAACAAATACATTGGTCGGTCACTCACTCACTCGCAACTCCACAGTGGTTTGAGCAATGGCCCTCTGTTAGCAGTATTGGATTACCAGATAACACTGCGGGCTGTTGACAGGCCCTTCACTTATCGCCTGTCCTTTCCTCTCACCCCGCAAGTTTACAGAGCTCGGACCCGAGCAGTATACAAACTGGTGGCCATAATTTTTTGGAATTTTGTAAGAAATATAGTAATTTTAATTTTTCAAGCGCACAGTTTATAGGCACCCATTTGCCGTTGCACAAAAATCACTTTAATTAACATAAAGTAAAGTATTATGCAGTACTAGCAGACCCGTGCGAGATCTCTCGCATGTGTATAAACCACCCGCCTGGCTTTACTTTTATGTGGGCTTCTTCTTCTTTTTCTTTCGAATAACCCATTTGAGGTTACGATGCATCAACGTTGGCTATTGTGCATTGTATTCAATTTCCGTAGTTTCCAAATTTCTTTCATCCTTCTGGAGTGACAATCTTTCTCCTCTTGAGTCCACTTTCTGCCAGTTATTTGTTTCTTCCTTTCTTGAAATTTTGCCTTTTGAATAGCTTCTAATTTTGCCTTTTGAATAGCTTCTCTGAAGAGTGATCTGTTTGCTATTGTGTCTGTCTGAATTTTGGCGTTTGTCAAATCTTTGTCAATTTCAATGAACCATGTGGGTTTGGATTTGTAACTAGTCAGTTAGTTGAAGATCTGTTTAGGCAGTCTACTATTTTCCATTCTATAAATGTGCCCAAGATACTGTAATCTCCTCATTCTCATTACATCAGTTAATTTTTCACATTTCAAATATAACTCTCTATTTGGTCGTAACCTATATTCTGTGTTATTATTTCGTTTAGCTCCCAGTATTGTTCTCAGAATTCGTCTTTCAGTCTTCTCTAATTTGTCTAAATCACCAAATCTTGTTAATTTAAGTCTTTTTGCTGCATACAGAGTTTCAGGTCTGACCACTGTTTGATAATGTCTTAATTTAGTGTTCCAGGATAAGCTTTTTTTAATTATATATATCTTTTGTCATATGAAAACACCTTTGTAATTTATGCATACGCATTTCTATTGCTGTCTTTTCCTGTGAGTCATTCATTATCCACTCTCCTAGGTATTTAAAGGAATTTGTTTTACATACTGAACTGTCATGAATTGTGATACTTTTGGGGGCATCGGCGATGTTTGTCATGAACTTAGTTTTTTCAAATGATATTTGTAGTCCGACTTTGGCTGCCTGTTTTTGCTACTCTCTAATTTGTTCTTGGGCAGTATCCAGTGAGTCAGTAAGTATTGCAATGGCATAACTTTGAAAGAATAATGGATTTTCCGCCTTCAATACTGTTTATTACTATTACTTACAGGGACTAGTTTCGGGGGTAAATACTCCCCCTTCCTCAGCCTGTCCAACAAAACTACTCAATGGAAAAACTTTCCATGTACAAGGAAACTAGTCCCTGTAAGTAATAGTAATAAACAGTATTGAAGGCGGAAAATCCATTATTCTTTCAAAGTTATAGTTACGTCAATACGGACCTGAATAATCGACATTATGAATTGCAATGGCATCCGCAAAAGCTAAACAATCTACAGTGATTTTATTTGGATGTCTTCCTAGTTGAACGCCTTTAGTATTGATGGCTTTCCTCCACTCTCGAATTACCTTTTCCAATGCACAATTGAAAAGCAGAGGTGACAGACCATCTCCTTGTCTCACACCTGACTTTATTTTGAAAGATTTGGAAGTTCTATAAATTTAACTTTGGAAGTTGTGTTGGTTAGTGTTGCTTGAATTATTTCCGTTATCTTGTTATCAAGTCCAAATTCCTTCAGAATGTTAATAAGTGCCTTTCTGTCAATGGAGTTATAGGCTTTTTTAAAATCCACAAAAGTAACTACATATTTCAAATTCCTGATTTTTCTCATGTCTAATATGTTCTTTAAATTTAGTATTTGCTCCATACACGTTCATCCCTTCCTAAATCCTGCCTGATACTCTCCCAATTGTGGGTCGAGTATTTTTTCTGCTCTTTTTAAAAGTGCTTTGGATAAGATCTTATAGGTCACTAGCAGGAGGGAGATTCCCCTGTAATTGTTAGGATTTGTTTTCTTCCCTTTCTTAAGTAGTGGATGTATCAAAGCAGATGTCCATTCTGATGGTAAACTGTGTGTTTTCCATATGTCATTTATGATTTCCGTTAAACATAGGATCATGTTGTCACTCGAGTATTTCCATAATTCAGCAACTATACTATCTTCTCCATATGCTTTGTTATTTTTAAGTTCGTTTATAATTTCTTTAATTTCATTTGTTGTTGGTGGTTTCGAGTCTGGAGGAATGGGAAGTATATTATCAAAATTAAATGTCTCCCTTGGTGGATCGCAGTAGAGGAGTTCTTCAAAATATTCCGCAAGTATTCTGCAATTTTCAGTGTTATTATATGCAGTTTTCTGAGTCTTTGGATCTGTTAAAAGTAAGCTTGGTGGAGTATACTTCCTTAAACTACTTCTGAAAGTTTTGTAGAAGACCTTTGTCTGAAGTCTGATTCTATTAATGTTAATTGGTCTTTCATATGTTGCACTTTTATCCTTTTGAGTCCCTTAGATGTATGTTTTCGGGCTTCTATAAAGCTGTTCCTGGTATTCTCATTTTTATTTGCATTCCAGATTTCCATGCTCGTTGTCTTTTAAAGATTAGTTCATCACACTCAGCAGTCCACCAGGCATGTTTTTGTTTTCTTTTAAGGAGAATGGTTTCTTCTGCTGTCTATACTAAGTCTCTTTGAAGTTGTTCCCATGTTTTAGGTGCTCTGCTTTCCAAAAGTGTTTTGAAATTATTTTCTGTAGCTAATTTTTGAGTATCAAACTTTTTGGATTGATAATGATTTTTCTTTTTATTTATTGGTCTAATTTTGAAGTTAATGAGAGACAGATAGTGTCTGAATCTAAACCTGCACTCTTAGCAACTTTCACGTTGAGTATCTCCGTTGTAGACTGTCTGCTAATAGCAACATGGTCAAGTTGTTTTTCACCACAAACTGGATTTGGGGAAACCCAAGTAGTTTGTTTCTTAGGAAATTTTTTGAAGAATGTTTATTTCAGGACTATGTTATGCTCTCTGCATAAACCAATTAGTCTTTCTCCATTTGTGTTGGTTCTTTTATGTGCGGGGAAATTGCCTACTATGGACCGATGTTGACATTCTTTGCCGATTTGAGTGTTAAAGTCTTCAAGTAGAAGTATTATATTTTTTGATCGAATTTGATCTAGGGTGTTTGATAGTTCTTGCCAACAATTTTCTGTTTGTTCTTTCTGAGTCCTATTTTTCTCATTAGTTGGTGCATGTGTATTGACAATTGTATAGACTTTGTTTACTGATTTAAAGGATAGCAGGGATAATCTTTCATTAATGGATTTAAATTCTATTATTGAATTTAATATGTTCTGATTTACAATGAACCCAGTTCCAAACTGAGGTACATTTTTCATAACTCTCTTTCCAGGTTTTCCCTTGAATAGTCTAACCTTCTGAATCAAATGGATGTTCATCAGTATATCTACTTTCTTTAAGAGTGAATTGACATTAAAGGTAGCCAAAAAGTTTATGTTTTTGTGCTTCTATAAATTTGTTTATTTGTTTAAACGCACTTTTTAAACGAATTGTGGGTTGTGCGCGCCCTACGTGTACAGACTGTCCGCCCGGCTTCAGTGCTATGCGGGCTCTACGCGAAACAGTTCTGCCAGTGGCTATCATCTTGTTTATTTGTTTAAAAGGACTTTATAAACAAATAAATATATTTCCGTTGACTTTTCAAGAAATGCAAGATTTTTCCTGTACTATTGAGACGATTTGGAAGAATTTGGTACAAACCTCACCTCTCTCTCTGGTTTAGAAGCTTGAGTTTTGTGAAACATTCACCTTAGTGTATTACATATATAGATTATTAATTATTCTGAAAAGCAGTATTTTTAAACATTATGATAGTATAAATACATGTAATGTTCAGTAAGTTTTTAGAACCTTTCATTTCGAGCACAGCATCAACAAAAGTGGTAGGGAGTGGTTCGCGGGAGAAAAGGGTCCACCAGCACGTATAAAAAAGTAGCCAATAAATGGGGATTTCGGAAACGGTGTGCGTTGAACGAGAATCGTCCGAATGTATTCGCGGCGATGACTATCAGGGTTTGAATTGAAATATCTTTAAAATAAGGGTTATTGAGGAAGGGTTACAACTGATAAGGTGTATTGGGGGAGGGGGTGGCCCGAACATGATTCAATTTTAGGCTGAGTGGTCCTCAGACTTCTACGGGTTCAGAACCACTGGTTTAAAGTAAAGTTTCAAGCATACTACTGAAAAAGTAATCTATGGCACCTTTCAACCTGAGACTTGGTTGGTTGGTTGGTTCCTTAGTTTAGGGGCTGCGACAACGCGGTCATGTAGCCCCGTGTACTTTGGGTGTGTGTAGAATCTGTCTGATAACCGGTGTTAATTGTGATGACTGTATTAGTGTGTGTATCTGTTTTCTTTAATTCAAGTAGGGACTGCAACTTTGAATTTTCAAATAGTTCCTACTTTTGCCGCCAAGCACCACCGTCAACGACTACTAGGCCTAGTTCAGAACTAGCTACTAGACGCCACCGCAGTCGGCTCTTGGCAACGAACGTAGCAACCTAAGAGCGTTGTTTACATTCTTGACCTATCCAATTTAGTTTCACACAGGTGTATTTAGTGGAAAGATCTTTAACATGCCATAAATCTATGACATGGGACCGCCGGCTTTACTTCCCCTCCGAAGGAAGGCATACTGAGGGATTTTAACGCTCTTAAAAAATCCGACGGCTTCGGCCGGGTTTGAACCCGCTATCTTGGGCATAGAAGCTCAGCATGCTACCAACTACGCCACCGAAGCCGCCTCCTGAGACTTGAAAACATGTTGTCATGGCTTGGGTACATAGGTGTACTGACTGTGTGGCTCAGCGGTAATGTTCTTGCTTGCTGTTCCCAAGGTTGCAGGATCAAATCCTGGCGCAGTCAGCTGGCATTTGAGGGTACGTAAATGCAAGGGAGTCGTGTCAGTAGATTCACTAGCACGTTAAAGATCCCCTTCGGGGCAAATTTCTGGCACTCAGGCATCTCTAAATGCTGCAGTAGTTAAAAGAGACGTAAAATTCATTGCATTGGTGTAAATGCACTTACCCAGACAGCAGAAGATTCGGGTTGGAATACCGACTACAATCACATTTTTAAGTCTTACTCAACAGATTTTTAAAAAAGGTGTTTTATTATTTATTCATTTTAAGGATTAGGTACATGTTATTCATCAGCCCCATGTGTGCTGGAATTTTCTGATAACCTGTGCTATTATAGTGACTGCATCAGTGTGTGTACTTTGGGTCTCGGATGGGGATAGTTACCCTGGGACTTGCAATGAGGTGTGGAAGAACCATAATCAAGATGGCTGCTGTCAACTTCGGGATTTGAACCTCTGATCATGGACTGCTGCAGCTCTCCATTGCAATTGTGGTGCAAGAATTAAGGCATATTGCTATGCCACAGGGTATTTAAAAAAATAAAGATGAACCATTTAGGTACTTAAAAAAATATTTTCATATAGTATCCTTAACAAAAGTAATTGTTACATAGTTATATCTAATAGCTTTCTTTATTGGTATTGGTATTTAATACATTTATTGTACCTTAGTCAATAAAAATTACTATTTTCATTCATTTAGAACATAATTGTATTAACATAAAGAAACAAGGAACATTCTTGGAAGGTTCTTGGATGATGATTGAGCTGTCACAAAAGTACAATGGTACAAGGACAATAAAACCAGCGAAGCGTAAGGACTTGCTTGAGCTACGGTACTTGATTATATCGTCCAAAGATATCACCAGTATTAGAGAGAATGGACAGTTGGCAATGCCTATGAAGTTGCTGTGGAATCTCTCTACAGTCGTAATACTAAAAGTTGAAGTCTGACAGTTCTTAGAGGGAGGTCTGTTTATTGCCTGCCGAGGTGGGATAAAGAGAGGTGGGGGTATGGTTGTCATGGAAACGGGGTGGGGCGACTGCGGTTGCCATGGAGATAAGCTCTCTGGCCAGCTCGAGTTGAGAAGGAATTTTGTAGGAGTTGCCAAACCTCGCACTTCTGAGTTAGATCTTGTCACAAGCAGTTCAGTGTGAGTGTTATTCTATTTCTGTTTCTGTTTGGAGGCCGTCATTAAGTATCTAACGGTATTTTAAATACTAATTACGTAGACTACAATTATTGTATTGCAATATATATTTCGAGCATTATGAGTACTCCTCGAGGGAGAGGGAGGCCCAGAACTCGTCCACCTCATGAAAAAAATACCGCCGGCCATGGTGTGACAATTCATCACCAAGGAAGAGAAATGATATGTGCCGCAAGGGAATTCTTTGAAGAGGAGGCTAAGAGTTTTTCGGAAAGGAATGTTCCGTTAATTCCATTCCAGAGAGTTCAAGAACGCACTGCGAAAGCTCGTAGAGTTAGTAAAAGTACTGTGACAAGAGTTACGATGGAGAAATATAACAACTCAGAAGAGGGTTCATCTAAACTGTCCACGCCTGGAAAGAAGCGGCCTAGAACCTCCAGAATTACAAATCTGGATCCGTTTAGAGAGGATGCTATTCGCCGGCACATATATTCTTACTACACCAGAAAGGAACATCCAACAATTCAAAAACTGTTATTTACACTTCCGAACGACTTATTTAAAGGCAGTTACTCTTCCTTACTGGAAGTGGTGTGGAAAAGAGTACACATGATTTAAGACCCCCCTCCTTGAGCGCCCCAGTTCTGTAGTAGTATTCATTATCATCCATAAATCAAATAAATCCACCGGACGCTACTGCTAGTATGAAATAAGGCTCACGTGTGAATACTGAATTTATTCTGGGTTGGTCAGAGTAACAAACCAGGAAGTTCTTGGGTGAATGAAAATTTTCCTCTAAATATTTGTATAATTTAAAAAATATATTCTTAAGGTATTCTTAACTATTGTGTTAACATAGAAAAGAAAGAAAAAATGGAACATTCCTACTATTAAAAACTACCATACTGTATGATTGCTCATCTGATCCTTTTTGTTTCAGAGGGGGAAAACATATTTTTAAACCCTGGAATATTTGGATCATGTTATGCACAATATAATATGAATTCCTTCAGTTGATCATTGAAAGAAGCACATTGTAGGTGGTGGACACATTCTTTCTCATACAACATATCACTATTCTCCCGATTTTCTAAGGACCAAATTTCTATGTTAAGTACCAACCTCCAGTATGAGAGGGCTACAAGCTATAATATGTCTCGAAGATACAGAATCTGCTCTAAGCTTGGCTCGGGTATCTCACACTTGTCTAGTCTCGGTGCATTTCAGACTGCTATATGTGAGGAAATTGAAAGACGATACTCTCCCGCTGCTGCCTAGCTTGCGACTAATCCCCTCCACCTGGTGATGATATACATGTTTGGAGTCTGTGCAAGTTCTTTACCTTGTAGACATATTATAGCTTGCTTACATTTCCTAAACTGTATGCATTGATATGAACACAATCATGGTTTGCTCTAAATGATTCCATATGACTTAAGAAATGTCCATGCTCGAAACATGTATCCATTAGAATTGTATTAGGATGTCATTGATAGGGTTTCACATTTAACCATTCATTTATTTCTTTCATAGAAAGTAACAACTAAATCATTACTCTGTGGTTGGTTGGTTGTTGTTTT
Organism: Meconema thalassinum; assembly: GCA_946902985.2. NCBI lineage: Eukaryota > Metazoa > Arthropoda > Insecta > Orthoptera > Tettigoniidae > Meconema > Meconema thalassinum. Next base: position 69,807,552 of record OX336390.1, read on the forward strand.
AGTAGTTTGCTTGTGTTTTTGTAAGCTCCAAGTTGTTGTCAGTAACAGTTGGCTGTGTGTATGATACATATTTTGATTTATTGTAGGTTAGTATTAGTGTTTCTCAAATTCATGTTCATTTGAAAATTTGTTTTCATTAGAGCCTTACACAAACTGTGAAAATCATAGGGAGCGGATCATCCAAAAGATGTGTGAATTAAAGAAAGTTCCTGCAGTGTACTTCAAGCCATTAATTATATTTTCTTCTTGGAAGGAAACCTAAGGATGATTATATATTGGACAAGGAATACCATCTTACTGTTTCTCACTTATTTGAGGGGAGATATAACCTAAAATATGTCACAGTATTTGTTGAAAATGTTTACCCTGGAGATTGAATGCTTTACAGTCGGTCAACGCGAGTGTACAATCTCACTAAGGCAACACTGAAAAATGACTTCCAACATAATAAATATTTATGGAGATGTGGCAATGATGGTACAGAAGGTAGGCTATACCTAGAAGTCGTCAGATAATGTCTTTGATTTAATTAGGGTTGTGTAATCACTGACAGCGGTAGCTACGATAGCTAACGCGCAGCTCTAGGCCATGGGGCCAAGCTCTCCGTAGACTCGGTTGACGTGGGTTCGGGCCCCACCGTCAGCTGTCCTTGAAATGGTTTTTCCATGGTTTCCCCATTTTCAATTCCAGGCAAATGCTGGGACGGTACCTTCTGACAGGCCACGGCCACTTCCTTCCACATCCTTGCCCAGTTTCATTCACCATCATTCATTTCATCTCTCATTAACTCCTTTCAAACCCGGCCGAAGCCGTCGGATTTTTAAAGAGCGTTAAAAGTCCCTCAGTATGCCTTCCTTCGGAGGGGAAGTAAAGCCGGCGGTCCCATGTCATAGATTAATGGCATGTTAAAGTACCTTCCACTAATTACACCTGTGTGAAGCTAAATTGGATAGGTTAATAATGTAAACAACGCTCTTAGGTTTCTACGTTCGTTGCCAAGAGCCGACTGTGGTGGCGTCTAGTAGCTAAGTTCTGAGCTTGGCCTAGTAGTCGTTGACGGTGGTGCTTGGCGGCAAAAGTAGGAACTATTTGAAAAATTCTAAGTTGCAATTTGTACTTAAATAAAAAAAAAAAAACAGATAACACACACTAATACAGTCATCACAATTAACACCGGCTATCAGACAGATTCTACACACACCCAAAGTACAAGGGCTACATAACCACGTTGTCGCAGCCCCTCAACTTAAGAACCATCCAACCAACCAACCTAAACTCCTCTCATAAGGTTGGCGTCAGGAAGAGCATTCGGCCGTAAAATCCATCCACCCCCAAGACTTCCATCGCATCTCATCCCCGACCCCGTTGGACAAACGGGAATACTAAGGGGCAGACATATAAAATTGTGTAATCAAATCTCTCGTTCTAAATTTTCTCCCCCATTTCAGAATGGCTTTAGATGCTTTGGTTTTTATTTACTTTTATGTATGGTAACCTTTTGTGTATTTTGGAGTGGGAATATGTATTTGAATGGTTCATTCTGGTTCCGTATCGATGCAACAATTGGTATTAATATTTTGCAAAAGTTCCGCCTAATCAATACCTTTATTGTATTATGTATAAATGATCACTTAGTACATGTTTCGAGGCCTAATTGTTTTGGCCCCTTCATCAGCCTATATTAATATAATCTGGAATTCTGCCTCGGAGCAGATTATGTATTGTTTAACATCTACAGACCGCAGTAAGATGGAACTACCACAAAGCTGAGCCATTGTATTTTCGTTGACATCTGCAAGCCACGGTATAGCGTATGGTTTATTTCAAATGTGTTATTGTCGTTCACATACTGTATTTCAGAAGATTTGGACTACATAAAGAGTGCACAATTTCTGTGATCAACAAGAAAGGGTGAAATTTTAGAGTGTGTTCACACTATATTTTTGTTTTTTCCAAATTTCAACTATTTCTTTCTTCCTTTCTTTCCTTCATTCTTTCTTTCTTTCTTTCTTTCTTTCTTTCTTTATGTATTTTATTTCCTTATGTTTCTTTCACCTTTCATTATGGTGCACCATAATAGTTTTTTTTGAAGGGAATGTTTTATGAGTGTTTAGCTATCCGACCACCTGTTTGCCTTGACTTTTTATCTATATCGGCTGATGAAGGGGCCAAAACAATTAGGCCTCGAAACATGTACCAATGACTACTAAGTGATCATTTATATACAGTGTTGCCAGAAAGTTTAGGGACACCCATGTATTTCATACTTCAACAGACTGTCTCTATACTTTTAAACTTATGATGTGTTTTAAGTACAATTGCTGTTAAGTATACTAATGTCATGTTTGGTTGAAAATTTGAGGACTGTAACTCAAATAGTTCAAGAGTTATGAATTTTTTTGTCCTTTATGGCCACCCAAAATTAACCTTGATTTTGGAGACAAAAATTTATACAATTAAAAAACTATCCAACTATGCATACTGATTGTTATGTGGTTGCTAGGCAATAACAACACCTTTAAAATGACCCCTATTAGAAGGCTTTAGAGGAGTTTTTACTCATTTTGCCAACACTTCAGTAAAATTTTTATTTCCTGTAAATTTTAGGCTTACAGTTAGGTTTTCAAACCGCACAAAGGAATGAACACGTGTGAGCTGGTGATTGTGCGCGCAGCTGCTCCCCCACCACCGCAACACACGGTATCCAGCCGTGAAAACCTCATCGCGCTAGCTACCTCCGTTCAAAAGTTGCAGCAATTCAAAAGTCAGTGCTATTAAGCCTAAAATTTACAGGAAATAAAAATTTTACTGAAGTGTTGGCAAAATGAGTAAAAACTCCTCTAAAGCCTTCTAATAGGGGTAATTTTAAAGGTGTTGTTATCGCCTAGCAACCACATAACAATCGGTACGCATAGTTGGATAGTTTTTTAATTGTATAACTTCTTGTTAATCAAGGTTAATTTTGGGTGGCCATAAAAGACAAAAAAATTCATAACTCTTGCCTATTTGAGTTACAGTCCTCAAATTTTCAACCAAACATGACATTAGTGTACTTAACAGCAATTGTACTTAAAATACATCATAAGTTTAAAAGTATAGGGACAGTCTGTTGAAGTATGAAATACACGGGTATCCCTAAACTTTCTGGCAACACTGTATAATACAATAAAGGTATTGATTAGGTGGAACTTTTGCAAAATATTATTACTAATGGGAATATGTAGGAAAATTTTGTGTTTGGTGATGTCATTTTTAGAAAATACTGTCTTTTACGTTCTAAATAATGAGTTGTACCTTTCATTTCAGATGTGTCCAGGGTAATGACAGGATGGCAGCAAGTGCCACAAGATTCCTACATAGGTCTTCAACCTTCATTTCAAAATTATTTTAGATTACCTAACGACAATCCAAAAGGAAAATATAAGTGTTTAATTTGTGGCAACTTCTATCATTGGAAGAATTCTCTGAATACACACATAAAATTAAAACACTAACTCCTCAGTGTCGTTGTAGGATATTAGCCTAAGTTCTGAACATTTTCCAAGCTTTTTGTTTTTGAGATGCATATTGGTTTGCTACTTTTATGTTACACCTGCCATGCTTTAAGCTTTCATTGTATGATTTAGAATATAAAATTTTGAAGCCATTCTTTCAGTGTTGCCTATAAAAACCGTTAGTTGTAACTCTTTTAGTTGGTCAACACAAATTTGCTTAATTACTGAGCGGGGGAACAATGTATATAATATAAAATAATAAGTAAATAAACACTCACTAAAAAAATACATGTATTAATTATGATCATCGGGCAAATTCATGTGGACCGACTGAGGAGTTACAACTAATAGTTTATATGATTTAGACTATATTATCAAGTGTCAGATTGAGTTGGGAAAGAGCTGTTCTGAATTGGTCGAGCTTGATGTCTTATAAAAGGGCAAAGCTTGCAAAGAGGGACCCAACCGGTGTTTTCCCTCTTTGGCATAACAAGGGCTTGGCATTGAATCTTTCTTTGTTCTCAGAGCATCAAACATAAGTTTCATATCTAATACATTATTTTTGTCAATGGTTTTGCAACATTATTATTTGATAATTGACAAACACAATTTTATAAAATGAATATTAACTTTTTAAAACTCAGCAATTTTTCTAGGTCTGTGCCATGTCTTGAGTGGGGTTTTGCTTAGGACACCAGCTGGCTCATCAGCAGGCTCTTGGTGTCCCTGCCCGGACCCCACACAAGACACGGCACTAACCTAGAAAAATTGCTGAGTTTTAATTCACTGGCTGTGAAAGCCAATATAGGCTACCATTAACTTTTTATTTTGTTATTTACGGTTTAGTGCATCACACACATATTCCATCTGCTTCTATCCCTCATACATACAAAAGAAATGTGACATACAGTATATATATATTTTTTTCTTCTCCAATTTTGTATGACTCATAAAGGTGTGGATACACGGGTTACCAACTGAACTGTCAAACTTCGTGGCTATCTTTGAAGACAGAAAGAGTTGATAATTGCTTCACAGTGGTTTGATTGTTTGTGGAGTGATGATAAAAGAGGAGGTTGTGGTGGCGATATGCCAAGAAGATGAATGGGATTTTTTTAATCAACATTTATTCAGAGTATTATTTAAAGAAAATGTTATATCTTTACCAACTAACGGTAAAGGTATAAAATGCTTACAATACTACCAGCCCTATATTGCTCTGTATTAACCTAGTACTGAAATAAAGCAAGCTGTATGAATTTTTAGATGTGCAAGTTGATTATTTGCTCTTTTCTTATCACCCCTTCCCTTCCTCAACTACCCCTCATATGCCAAAGAAAATGTTGAGATTTCTTCATGTTATAGAGTTTTTAATTCATAGACTAATTAGCCCTTCAGCTGGCAGACATGTATAGCCAAATAAAGAGAAGAGGACGATGTTCTTTCTAATTAGACTTACTTGGAATAACCACCTACAATATACTTTTGAGACTAATTTGATGGTTTATCCTATGTGACTTTACTTGTGTTTTTTCTACTTTCTTCCAAAGTATGCTGGAGCTTATCATGTAGTTGTTGAATTTTCTCTTTTACTATTAAAAATTAAAATAGATTGAGATGATGTTTCCTTTGTCTTCTCTTTGATTTCAGATTTTATGCATGCATGGAGCACATATGAAAGGTTACTTCAGATATCGGATCCAGGAATGTCCAAGTCAAAAAGCCTGGAATTTGGTGGGCATATTGCATGGGCTGCCTTGACATCTGCCCGAACAAAGTCTGAACAGATTGATATAAAAATACAAGCACGCAGATCTCCACAGTCGAGTGAAGGTTTAAAAGTGATCCATACATGTCCAATGTGTGGGAAGCAGTATTATTGGAAGACCTCTCTCAACACTCACCTAAGACTGGAATGTGGAAAAGAGCCACAGTTCCAGTGCCCTCATTGCCCTCACAAATCTAAAGCTAAATGTAATCTTCAGAGGCACATTAAAGTTCGGCACGGTGAAGACTCGGGGCTGCCTAGTATTTTGTAAATATGTAATTTATAACTCGTAAGCTTAATAAATTAGGAAATTAATACCGTAAGTCAATAAATTATTATTCCTAAGTACAGTTCTTGAGCTAAAAATAGTAGTTAATACAAATGAAGTTGCAAGTCTTACACGAAATTAAAAAAAAAAAAGGCTGATTTGGTAACTATTTCTAAAAATACTATCTAAAAAAGTCATGGGCAAAGTGCGGCCCTTGAGCTGGTCTAATGCGGCCCGCGACGTGGTTTCAAATTATACTGCGTCAATTACACATAGGTCATATTTCCTGTTCTGTGTACCTTGAAGTGAAAAACTATTTCAATCTCATTGTGTTTAGGCATTTTGTGTAATATCTTTTTGTGCGAAATGTCTCCACGACGAATTTGAATGAAGATTTCAGGACTTCAATGTTATTGAACAGGACTTGAACGTATTCAGCATGCCATTTAATGTTGACTGTGAAACAGTAAAATCAGAGTTGCAGCTAAAACTGATTGAGTTACAATGTAACAACGAATTGAAGCAACTATTCCTCAATGTTTCAAAAATTGAGTTCTATAAGGCCCTAACAAAATCAAGCTTTTCAAACTTGAAATGTCATGCAAAAGAGATAACTGCCATGTTCGCATCTTACTATATATATGAACAGGAGTTTTCTACAATGAAGCTTCACAAAAATTGCGTCAGAAATAGATTGACAGACCACCAGTTAGCTGCGCTACTAAGAATCAGCTCATCCCAGCTTCAACTAGATTATGAAAACTTGTAGAAGCACAGTCACGGTTTTACTTGTCACATACTCCTTCCTTTTCTAACAAATAATGAAGGTGTGTTCTTTTTTCCCAAGTTTTCTACCATTTATAGCCTATAAGTTTTGTTTGATTTAAAATTCAGAAATAAAAAGTTTTAATCTATCTACAAACATGTGTTTTATTTTATTCGGTCCACCTAGATTATTGTGTATTGCATCTGGCCCTGTCCCTAAAACGTTTGCCCATGTCTGATCTGAAATGTTAAAAATACTCTAAAAGACTGATAAATCAGATCTGTTACAATTTTTGATTAATGTTGAAAGATATATCTTTTGAAAAAAACAGCTCACCCTGAGGAAATGCGATGAGAGACGAATAACTACCGCAGAAATGAAATATATGCGATGAACAGCAGGAGTCACTAAGTGGGATCACAAATGAAACACAGAAGTGCTGAATGGTATTGGAATATGTCCATAAATACCAGAGAAATTGGTTAGGACACCTCAACACGATGGATAGAAGTAGGATCCCTAAAGCAGTCGTCAACTACTGTCCCGGTGGGAAGAAATCTCTAGGTCGTCCCAGGAAAAGATGGTGTGAAAATGCAAATCTTTTGTATAGACCTTAACAGTTCTTCTTGGACTAATACATGAAAGGATAATGATGATGATGATGATGATGAAAATCAGCTAGAAGTAGAAAATATCAATATATGTGTTGGGATGATTTGTGTCGTGATCCATTATATTTACGGGAAAATAAAAAGCTTTCTGGTTACGTTTCTGTGGAAATAGTTAATCCAAGAAAAAATTGAGTAGTTATAAGTTAATGTTTCTGATTCTAAAAGTTTAGTGTATTTTTAACATTTTAGATAGGTAGTACTTTTTGAGAGTCGCCTCCGTAGCGTAGCGGTCAGCGTGGTTAGCTGCCACCCCGGAGGTCCTGGGTTCGATTCCCGGCTCTGCCACGAAATTTGAAAAGTGGTATGAGGACTGGAACGGGGTCTACTCAGCCTCGGGTGGTCCAAATGAGTATAGAGGGGGTTCGATTCCCACCTCAGCCATCCTCGAAGTGGTTTTCCGTGCGATGGTGTTTTGTCGATCTGTTTCTGACAATATTTTTGCGAAGCTTCGTTGTAGAAAACACCTGTTCACAGATATAGGAAGATGCGAACATGGCAGTTATCTTCTGTGCATGAGATTGCAAGTTTGGGGAGCTTGATTTTGGTAGGGCCTTGTAGACTCAATTTTTGAAATGCTGAGGAATAGTTGCTTCAATTCATTGTTACATTGTAACTCAATCAGTTCTAGCTGCAACTCTATTATGCAAAACGCATAAACACAGTGATATTGAAACAGTTTTTCACTTCTAGGTACACAGAACAGAAAACATGACCTATGTAGGAAGTGTAATTGGAAACCATGTCGGGGGCCGCATTAGACTTGCTTAAGGGCCGCACTTCCGGCGGGCCCATGCCATACATTTATGGCATGTAAAGGAACCTTTCACTATTTTCAATTGTGTGAAGTCAAATTTATAGGTTAGATTTGATTATTGCTGGTAAGTTCCAAAGTTCGTCGCCAGGTGCTGGTGGCGATGGCATCAATTAGCCAAATTTGCAGCTAGGTGTCGTGGACAGTTGCAATTCGTAGCAAAAGTAGGAACTACTTGAAATTATCGTCTGCAGTCTTCACTTGAATTGGTGTCTCTAAAAGCCAGAGTAGTTAAAAGGGACGTAAAACCAATATTATTATTATTATTATTATTACTTTACTTGAATTAAAACAGATAACACACCCTAACACAGCCATCGCAATTAACACCGGCTATCAGACAGATTCTACACACACCCAAAGTACATGGAGCTACATGACCGTGTTGTCACAGCCCGTAAACTAAGGAATGAACCAACACTAAAACACTAAAACAAGTAAAATTTTGACATTGCTGCTATTATGCTCAACAGAACCAGATAAAAGAGATTACAGTGAGCCTAGATCCTAGGAAGTAAATGTTGGTCTATACAGTCCATGAAAAGCTGTTCAACATCAGATACAAAACTTGATGTCCGAAAGCTCTTCAAAAGACTAGATGTATTTTAACCATTCTGTCCCTAGACCACACCAGGGAGAAAATCACACACTTGAGACAGCAACAGACTTGCTGACAGATGACCTCATAGTTCTGCCCCTTAAAACAACAATAACTAACTACGACTTGCTGACAGGTTCTGTCCATATTCACTAAGTCTCAATACCATTGGATTATTACCCTTTCACGAATTGATTGCCGGTGGTTGAGATGGGAACTATTCTTTATTTACTTGTGTCACACGTCAGCCTGTTTCGTTGACAGGTACAGTAGGATATGACTCGGATCCAGTACCCTGGTCATCGTTTAACAACTGTCCGTGGTGACATGAGCTCCTGTGACATTTATCTGATGCAATGCTGCTTGACTTATGTGCAGACCTCATTCTGTCATCACTGTGTCATCCTCTGTACCGCGCGGGGCTCCTGCTACGATAATCAACAAACACTGGCGCAGCCATGCTCAACGGCAATCAAATGTTAAATGGGTAATACATTGCAGGTGCGCTTTTATCTAGTAGGTTGGTTCCTCAGCTGCGGCAATGCGGTCATGTAGCCCCATGTACTTTCGGTGTGTGTAGAATCTGTCTGATAACCGGTGTTAATCGTTTTATCTAGCCGCTGATGATTTAATTGGTATTGCTGGGAATTGCCTCACCCTGTGAAAGCTATAAATGTCAGACTGCAACCAATACAACACATTCTTGAGATATTACATTTCGCTTGCCCTTTATGTCTCTAAAATACCATTCATATCTTATTATGTAAGGCATGATGTAACAGCGGGGCTTTTTCAAGTACAGGGTCTGGGAGGAGGGAGAAGCTTCCCCTAGTGAAACTGTGTTCAGTTGCTAATATTAACAGAAATGTTAAAAGCCTTGTCAGTGCATTATGCATTGTAAAACAAAAAAAGAAAAAGAAAATGTCATTGTTGAAACTGTTATGATTAACACTAGGATAAAATTCATCTTTTCACAGATTAGTGAAATTTAGCCAAAAATGTATTCCCAAGAACATTGTCGTTGATCTTTGATGCATTTAACTTGTATTATTTTCTGTTAAGAAAACATAGGTGGATAGTAAATCTGTTTTGGAGGAGTCAAGTTTGAGAACCAATCTGAGAAAAGCTTCTGGAAATATCTGCTGATGGAGTGTTAAACTTATTAAAGTCTGTCAGTTTAGATGATTAAATAGCAAAGAAGAATATTCAGAATTAATGACAGAAGCTTTGAAATGTTTGATTCTATTTGCTATATCCTACCTATGCGAATTTCTATGAAAGATTCATTTAAAAATGTGAAGTCTGTAACAGGGAAATACTGGAAATTTTAATCACATAGTGGAAGATCGTTAGTAAAGTGCTCCAAATATTGTTTTAAAAAAAATGAATTTCAGATGATTCTGAAAATTTTCTTTCCAATACATTCTTACCCCCACTTGACTGGCAATTATCCATAGTTTTGTGCATTTTTCTTTAGAAAATAAATACATACATACATTTTCATTTGAGACTGTTTTGCCTTTCAGCATCCAGTCTAGTCTGCAAGCCTCTGTATGCGAACTACTAATGTTCCTCTATTAGTACTTAGCACTGTGGCCTCCTCTCTTCATACATCTCGCTTTGAAATCGTGCAACCCAGATTCTAACCATCGCTTCCTGGGTCCCTACCCTCTACAGCTGAACTCATTAACCTCTTAGGTAGTCTCTCCTCCCCATTTCTCTTCACATGACCCCCCATCTGAGTCTGCTTTTACGAACATCTTTATCTAGTATTATCATTTCTAACTTAGCATTTATCTCTTTTTAACGAGGGCCGATAGCCTAGTAATTAGGCCTCTTAGAGCAACAATTATGAGTAATCTCCTGCCATTGCTCCATCTAATTGTCCCAGCAAAATTATGTAAATCAGTAGGTTAATTCATTAAAAATTGATGCCCATGCATCTTTATACAGTCCAAATGCAGACCTTCTGTAAGAAATGCTTAAGACTGCTCTTGGACATTACTTGACATAACATGAGTGACACCATTTTCTTATCATCAGGTATTCAAGGGAAATTTCAAGAAAGATGTGAAGAAAGCTGTGCAAGACTGCAAATGTCTGTAGTATTGTGTTAAAATTATGGTTGGATGCAAATCTTAGATCATGTGATCCCAGTAGCTATTTTACTACATAAGCAGGTTTTGAGTGTTTGATCTTGCTGTATTCTCTTCTGCCAGCTAAGCAAGGTAGCTGTACTGAATTTGATATTTTTTTGATAGAAATTTATTTTGGATTTTTTAGTGAATATTTTCTTTTATTAATGATGTTACGGATCATTTTTCTTGGTTAGAAAATAATGGGTGTGTGCTTAAATCTATTTTATAATTTGAATGCAAAGTTGTAGATTTTGCAATCTGGGCATTGTGCCTTAATTGCTGAATTATTATTAATAATAATATTAAAAATTGTGATATGTTTACTTACAGTATGAGTTTCTATCAGCAATTTTATTAACATTATTTTAAGAAGAAAATTTAATATGATTTTTTTAATGATTTTTTTTAGACTGTGTCACAGCGTTTCACTACTTGCAAATATAAATTAATAACATATATTAAAAGCTATTGTAAATAACTAAAACTAGAGATGAATCTGCTGCTGTTAGGCCCCCATTGTCATTTGTTTTGTTAGTGAGGAGGGTGTGGTACGAGGTGCTGGCTTAGCCCACTCACAACTGCTACTGTCTAGGATGTGAAAGTAGTGTGACCTAGTGACAAGTCCAGATCCTTGTACACCTAGAGGAAGCCCTTTGTTGGTATTTAATAGCAGGCTTTCTTATTTTTATATCAATCATTTGGGGAATAGAAATCTGTTGCAGTTCATGAGGACTGTCCTTTATTTGAACATTTCCACTTACAATGCTTGACTGTACGACTAAAGGTAACTTCATGTCTAATGAGAAATGTCCCCGAGTTACCTTTTCCACTGAAACTGTTATATTTTCTAGCTTTATATTTTTTAGCTTTAAAACTGATGACTGTAAAGGCACATCGATAGACTTAAAAATGAGTATTTCTGTTGTGATTATGTCAGGACTGCTATGATGTCATTAAATTGGAAGCTGTATGCCTCTCACCAAGGCGGACCGGGTTCGATTCCCGGTCAATGCATGTGAGATTTTCGATGTGAAATGCCATGTCCTGTGGTTCGGATTCCACGTAAAACGGAGGTCCCGTGGCTCATGATCGCGAGATTAACGGTCACGTTAAACTACAAGCTTCCTTTCATTAAATTGGAAGTGTGTTTGTGAGGTATAATCCATTAATTCAACTCCCTTTTTTTATTAGCTGAATGAGGGTTGTAGACTTTTCCCCATAAAACATCCCATTCACTAACCTGCCTTCCAAGGGAGAGGATTTATCTAGTTCCTTCTCCTTTACATCCAGTTTATTTTGCATGATACTCTCCAAGTCAGATATTTACCTAATATAGTTTTGTAGGCCTACTGTACAACCCTAGTAGTTAATTTGCTAAGCCAAAATGGCTTGCCTTGTTAACAATTGATATTGTAACTTTACTCTAGAGGGAAAAAAATGCACTCCTGTTGGCCGACTTATAAGTTGCAATATTAATTTATGAAGGTTCTCATGAAAATCAAAAATGTAAATAGATTTAAAAATCATGTGTATTATAAATAAATATGTCCAAATTTTTTCTACTGCAAGAATTAAATTATATATAGAATTATATATAGAAATTATCATGACGTTTTTCTTACATTTTTCACATTCCCCCCCTCTTTTCTTTACATATTTTTAAACTGATGCTGTATGACAGTGGTCTTCAACCCACAAACCCCATGTAGACTGCTGGACTATTTTGTACAGCCCGCAAGTGAAGTTCCTAAGGAGATGAACACCAACATCCACAACTATAACAATCTTTCGGTGAACACAAACATTTATGTTACAAAAATTAGTTACACACGAAAACTGATGACTAAAATCATGTTCTTTTCAAATGTTATATTATCTTCTTCTTTCGAATAACCCATTTGGAGGGTACGATGAATCAACTTTGTCTATTGTCCATTGTATTTTATTTATTTATTGGTGCCTTTATTGTGGCTTCCTTTAACTGTGTGTAATTTATTCCGAGTCTGCATGCATACTACCTTTCCTAATTTAAATCAACTTTGAAGTGAATCAGTTATTTTTGAAAAGAGGCTCCAATATATTCATGTTATATAGGCTATTCATATATAATAATGATATATTCTAAGAATAAAATTTGACTGAAATATGGTACTAATTGATATAAAATTGAATACCGTACTCAGAATTTTAATTTTGCCTTGAATATAGTTTCCTCTTTAACTATGTTAGTCATATTATGTTTTTATGACTGTTGTGTATTCCCTGAACACGTTCTTATCAACAGTAGGTCTATAGCTTTGCTAAAATTTCCAGTTCATGATTTATACATCAGTGAAAAAAATTAAGTACCGTACAAAATCATCCCATATGTATATGATGTCTCAGTTTCAGATAAGCAAATAAATAATAGTGTTGTAATAATGAAATTAAACAAAGTAATAATGGACAATGAAGTGGAATGCATTAAATGACTCATTTTTAAAGAAGTTATTTGATACAATTGTTAATATGTGTGTAGGCCTGAATTTAATTTATGAGCACACATGCAGCCTGCCAATCTTTCTTGAGGTTAGATGTGGCCCTTGAGTAGAAAATGATTGAAGACCACTGCTGTATGAGCTTAATGCAGCATAACTACAGTTGGGAGCTCACTTGTTTGCAAGAGTGGGGTGAAGGGGCTTCCCTACGCACAGCATTCCTTCCGTAGCCATGGCAACGTGCTTACTACTGGGTACACACTGTCTGAATGGTTAGTTAGTTATTGTTGTTTTAAGGGGCGGAGCTACGAGGTCATCTGCCCCACTGTCTGAATCGTTTTCTTGGTGTATGTATGTGCTAGTTTTTTTTCTTATTAAATCATTATCAACCACTGTTTTGATTTATTTCTTAAATCGTGTGACTTCCAAAAAAGTTTTTTTTTTTTGTGAATTAGTTATGGTGCAATGTTTTTGAGAAGACAGGTATTGCTAATAGAGATAGCTTTGAAGCCATATTTCAGTGTTGTCTTTTGCAATTTTTCAGTCAGCCAACACAATGTAATCCCAATTACAAAGAAATGCGAAAAACAACCTGAAAAAATCCCGCCTGAAAAGTTGCTGTATCAGATATTGCTAAACCTCAGACTAATCTCGGTGGCTGCATTCTTCTGCCTAGCATTCAAGTCAGCTCCCAACATTACCTCATTCCTTACCTTGCCTCGTATGCTTCATTTTAGAGCTGCCTTGGTTTTTGGAGTTTCCACTCACATGATCTATGTCAGTGCCTTTTGTGCTTCTGGGTTCACTACCAAGCAGTTATGTAACACGTCTTCATTTCACCAAATTAGGTCATGTCGTTGACATCAAGTGCAAGCGATAATGATATTAACTAGATAGATAAAATGATACAGCATGATCAAATCAATAATAATTCTGTTTCAAGATTCATTGGGGAGAGTAGGTGGTAGTTGTTTGAGATGTGCATTGCGTTCAGAATGTCAATCCACAGTAGCAGTCGTCTCACAAGGTTTAAATCAGCATTTATTTTGTAGATCACACATACTGAAGATATAAAATTATAATATGGCTAAACAAGCACGATGTAAACTGACATAGGAAGAAAGGTTATTGAAGGATCAGAATGCCATCATGAAACTACAGTACCACCTGTCAGCACCTTGCTCATGATTTACATGATTTAATGTCGAGACTGTGTTGCGGAGAAATTATTTGGACGCATTGTATGTATTCATTATACAGTACTGTAGTTATTGTTTGTTGTAAACCATTATTTAAGTTTAATTTTATAAATATCAAACCAGTGATGCAAATACTGAACTCTAGGATCCCTTCCTCTGTGTTTTCAGACATAGGCAAACCACTGGGTGCTTTTGGCCTTATTCAACTGATTCAGTCATCTGATGCGGAACACTCCAGTATTTCCTCTTCTGTGAACCACAATAGCTATGGAAATACAGGGTCAAAGAAAGTACACCATTCTAATGAGCAAGTTGCACTAATGAAAACTATTCCTAATAAATTTGCATGCAGAACATGCGGAAAAGTATACTTGTGGAAAACTTCACTCTATGCTCACTGGAGACTGGAATGTGGCAAGGAACCACAATTTTCTTGTATGATTTGTACTCGGAAGTTCAAACAAAAAATTAGCCTTCAGAAACATGTCAAAAGTAAACATCCAGAAATACTTGATTTTTAGAGGCAGCTAATGATTGTTTTATGGTTATCATTACAAATGAACTTGAATAATCCAAAGTTGAAGGGACCTTCAAAACGATTCTAATTAAACAAATTTCACTTTCGTGTAACTTATTGAAATGTCAAGGCACTACACAAAAAGTTTGAATTATTCACAATTTAGAAATTAAAAATATTCAAATTAATCAAATTTGACTGTTATTATTATTATTATTATTATTTTATAATAATATGTTTTTGAAACTGTAATAGTCATACGAACCTCTCCATCATGTCTTAATTCATAATCCTTAGAACAAATAAGTAAATCATTTGAATGGATGAAAACCATAACGGTATAAGTAACATTTTGTTCATTCAGAGAAAAAGCCATTTAAACATTGTAACACTCATATAAAGCAGGCTATTTGTAGTTATACCACCTATCACTAGAGGGCAGAACAATACCGCAATCACTTGTCCCTCTCTGCTATTCAAAAGATACATCCTTCCTGAGTTACATCTTGCACTTAACTCATTTAAAAAAAAAATGTCACTTATACCGTTATGATTTTCACCCATTCATTTTGTCATAGACTGGCTGCGTGGCTCAGCGGTAACGTTCTCGCCTGCTGTTCCCAAGGTTTCAGGATCGAATCCTGGCGCAGCCAGTTGGCATTTGAGGGTGCGAAGGAGCCGTGTCAGTAGATTTAGTGGCATGTTAAAGATTCACTTCAGGGCAAAATTCTGGCACCCCAGCGTCTCTAAAGGGACATAAAACGTAAAACCAATATCATTATAATAATAATAATAATAATTATTATTATTATTATTATAGTTTTATAGATCCGGGAGGAGACTAGCATTGGTGAGCAACAATTCGGCTTCATGCCAGGAAAAGGGACCACAGACGCAGTGTTTGCCCTGAGACAAGTAATGGAAAAGTATCGTGAAAGACAGAAGGGATTACACTTCGCATTCATGGACCTAGAGAAAGCATATGACCGGGTGCCCCGAGGAGAAGTCTGGAGATGTTTACGAGCGAAGGGAGTCCCAGAGAAGTACGTGCAGTTGGTTCAGGAAATGTACAAAGACGCAAGAACACAGGTTAGAAGCAGCGTTGGACTTACAGATTGGATTCCGGTTCGAGTAGGTTTACACCAAGGTTCGGCTTTAAGTCCATATCTGTTTGACCTAATTCTGGACGAAATGTCTTGTGGATTACGAGACCAAGCCCCCTGGTGCATGATGTTTGCGGACGATATTGTGTTGTGTAGTACCACCAAAGATGTCATAGAAGAAAAACTGGAACAGTGGAGGGCAGCCTTGGAAGACAGAGGACTCAGGATTAGCAGGAAGAAGACAGAGTATATGAGGTTCAATACAGACCAAGACTGTGAGATCAGAATGCAAGGGGAAATGTTAAATAGAGTGGATGAGTTCAAATACCTGGGTTCGGTGGTGACTGGAGATGGAAATCTGGATCTGGAAGTGTCACACAGGATTCAGGTAGGATGGATGAACTGGAGGAAAATGTCAGGAGTGCTCTGTGACCGCAGGATCAAGCCTAAGGTTAAGGGGAAAATATATAAAACTGTCGTAAGACCTGCATTGCTGTATGGCTCTGAAACATGGCCTGCACGCAAAACGCACACACACAGGCTTGACGTCACGGAAATGAAAATGCTCAGGTGGATGAGTGGAGTGACTAAGCGTGATTTGAAAATGTCAAAATAAGAGGAACATTGAAGGTTGTGGAAATATCTAAGAAGATACAAGAAAAGCGACTTCAATGGTACGGGCATGTGAGAAGAAGGGAGGAATCCTACGTGGGGAGGAAGATGCTAGACATGCAAATACAGGGAGTGAGAATGCGAGGCAGACCTAAACGAAGATGGATGGATTGTGTACAGGAGGACCTCAGAGAAAAACAGTTGTCAGAAGAGGATGTGCATGACCGGGCTAAATGGAGGAGAGCTGTCAGAAACATCGACCCCACATAGGAGTGGGAATGATGAAAAGAGAAAGAAGAATTATTATAGTTTTCATAGAGGCTAATATTGTAAGGGGGCAAGACTGTGAGATCATATGCACTGAAAGAGTCTTTAGTGCCACTATTACACATTCTGTTTTATAGATATAAGGATACAGTATCCTTTTGGCGAACATTGGATGGAGTGACTGCAGAAACTAGTTTAGTAGTCTGTTCTACAGTATGTTGGTTGGTGGGTTCCTTAGTTTAGGGGCTGCGACAACGCGGTCATATAGCCCCGTGTATTGATATCCTGCCAGGAGATGGCAGTTCAACACGCTGCGATGGGGTGCGGTGAGTCTTGCAGTTCGCATGCGCGGTCCGCCTATTCCAAACCTGAATATATCGGCTTCCCGCATGCCAATGGTTGTCATTGCAGCAGACGATGTGCAGCCAGTGAGAAGGAATGTGCTGTGTGAGTGAAACAAGTAGTAACCAACTTAAATGTTTTTGGAATGCGCGATACGCAGTGAGCGGGAAGACCTCTAGTTCAAACCCAACTGCCATCGCCTGGGGGGATATCAATACTGTGGATGTGTGTAGATTCTGTCTGATAACCAGTGTTAATTTTGATGACTGTATTAGTGTGTGTTATCTGTTTTTTAATTCAAGTAAGGACTGCAGGCATTATTTTCAAGTAGTTCCTACTTTTGCTATGAAATGCTACCGTCCACGACACCTAGCTTGTGGACTTGCCTACTAGACGGCATCACAGTCAGCACCTGGCGGCGGACGTTGGAACTAATAGAGCATTATCAATTCTAACCTACAAATTTTGGCTTAACACAAGTGTAGTTAGTGGAAGGTTCTTTTTCATGCCATAAATCTATGACCACCGGCTTTACTTCACCTCCGAAGGAAGGCATACTGAGAGGTTTTTAATGCTCTTAAAAAATCCAACGACTTCGGACGGGTTTGAATCTTGGGCATAGAAGCTCAGCATGCTACCAACTACGCCACCGAAGCCGCCAAATTACATTATGTTACAGACCTAACCTCTAGGTCATTCTTGAGTCATGTCTTTATACAATCAGTTGAGGACAGAGCAGACTTGGCTGGGCTAGAGTTCATATATTTGTAATAAGAGTTGGACTACACTTATGGTTACAACTTGTGGCCAGTGTTCATTTGTCAAGACCAAAAGTCATTCATCACCTTCCTATTCTGTTGAACATATCATGTCCAGTCATCTATTTAAGTGTGGCGGAGCTCTTTCTAAGGATAGGTCATACAAGATCCACCCACTCGTATCTCATGAGAAGGGAAGACCCTCCACTTTGTACCTGTGGAGCCGCTTTCACCGTGGCCCACATTTTGACCGAGTGTGTGGATCTTGCTGACTTACGAAGAAACCTTGGTTTGCAGATGACACTCAAACTTATTTTAGCCGATGACGCGGTGGCTGCTGATCGCGTTTTCAGCTTTTATAAGTGAGAGTGAGTTAGGGCCAGCAATCTAAATTTTCCAGTATAAATTGACTCAACGACTTGTTCGTTTTTTGAATGATACTTTTTTGTTTTTCTGTAATTTTTGTTTATTTTTATAATTTTTATTTTTATTTAAGTTTTTGTTTTATTATTTTTTGGTCTTTTTAAATTTAGGTGTCCTCCTCAAAATTTTAAATTCAATTCCATATTTGTAGTCTTTAATCTGTGTTAAGAGGGTCAGATGACCTCGTAGTTCCTCCCCTTAAAACAACAATAACTATCTATTTAAGTTTTAGAAGCTATTTTTTTCAGTGTTTCCTTTGTTAATTAACAAAATAATTGCTTTTCAATTAGTCAACACAGTAATGTGCCCTTTCAAATTGGCTGGAATTACCAATTATTTAAAACACTAACATTGGAATAGATTACATTGTTTAATTGTACACTTGGATACACTTTTCTAATTAAGAGTTTAATTGTATGTCACGTTTCAGTCATACAAATATCATCAGTTTCTGTTCACTGAAGGCTTTTAAAATGTTATGTATATAACACCTATGTACAACTACATTTCCAAATTTATTAAATTATTGTACTTGTTAATTATAAAAGAAGTGCCATAAATTAACGTGTAGAAAAAATAATTAAAATCGAAAATATAATTGTACATAGGTGTTTATACTTAACCTTTTGAACTCCATTACCCTTAGCGTACGCTTCCTGCTTGACTCCTAATTAATTTCTGCACTATGAACAGTGGTAGGAAGTGAATACTGCGAAACAAAATATAATTATATTCTATGAAATATATTTCCAAGTCACTTGTTGGTTCATCACTGTCATTAACACTAGCCACTAATTATTCTAAAATATCCAGTTCCGTAAGAGAAGATGAAGGAGACGCCATTTTTACATTCAATCTATATAATCAGGAAAACTGTCATTAACATTCGAGAATACTTTACAATTCCCGCAAACTATAGCAAATAGAGAAAGGTGTTGTCTTGGGGACCACTAGATGGCTTCACAATACTGGACTACAGCACAGAAGTCATACGAGTGCTGTGAGCACAAGCTATCTTCATGTCGGAGCGGAAGTTAAATATTCTAATGTCGAACCCCACTCGACATAAGAGAACAAAAGGTTAAAAACAAGAAGTTCCGTGACGAACTAAAGAGCCTACTTTTCTTAAAATTTAAGATTCATGCCAATGATTAATCGATATGGATCTATCTAGAATAATGACGAAATTAAGTTGGTAATATTGAAATTTCTAATTAGTTCGAAATACTGTATACCTGGCATAATGTAGCCTAATAGAGCACTACAGTTGGCAGCCCTGGTGACTGAATATATTCTTAGTTCCATCTCTTAAGGTACAGAATACAAAATTTGGTTGGAGTCCAATGAATAGCATGGACGTTACATGCAGTTAAACATTGGATCTAACAGCGTGCGTAAAATCATGTTGGCAACAGTGTCATGCATATATTGGTCAGAAATAATCTGAAATAATATGATCTATTATTGTGCCAATTTTGAATGAAATCCATTAGTTAGTATAGAAGTTACATGTATTTTAAAATTGGACCTATCAGCAGGCTTAGAATCATGTTGGCAGCACTGACGTATATTAGTTACTCCAAAGTAATCTAGAATGCCAGGTACTATACCTGTGCAAAGTTTAGAGCTATTGGCTTGCATTCTTTCTGATATATTGATATTAGGGTAACAAAAATAGAGACCGCATTTATTAACAGTTGGCAGCCCTGGTTGCTCTTAAGAATACACATAGTCATAGCTGTTGTGGTACACATAGCACATACGAAATTTGGTTGAAATCCAAATGATAGTATGGAAGTTATATGCATTTAAATATTGGACCTATCAGTAGGCTTATAATCATTTTGGCAACACTGCCATGTATGGCCTTCTGGAAATTAAACTGCAATATTATTATCTATATGTGTGCCGATTTTGAAATAGCTCCCATTCATACCTTCCACGATATCCAACATGGAGCTCAAATTTCAATTGCGATTTTTCAGCAGTTGGTAGCACTGACATCATTTTCAAATATGGCCGTGAGATATTCAGGTATATATCTTTACTCCTACCAAATTTTATTTTGATTGCTCCAGCCGTTTAGGAGTTGATAGGGGACACACACACACAGACAGACAGACACACATTTTCCCGGATCGATCTCATAAGACTACTTTTTCCTCATTTATGCAAAATGTGAAAAGTAGGCTAAAAAATTAAGAGCCTTAGGGGGACTTTGGAATGCCCTATATTTCTCTGAAACTATTAACAGGAACTAATCAAATGTTTTCTGGCATGTTCAAGACGCTCTCCTTACTTTGATACAGGCTTTTTGAAAATAAATATATTTTTGAATTGTCATTAATCTTTTTAAAATTGCACAATTTCAACAGCACATTCCTGAATATTTTCATCTGCCAAAATTAAACTTAAGTAAATGTTGAAAAACGGATGTGTTAAAATATAACACATATAAGGAGGAATTACAGCTAAAAATGTTGCCATAGCAGGGTGTCTACTACTCTGGAAAACATGGAATACTCAGGAAATTTTTAAATCCTGGAAAACTCAGGGAGTTATCAGAGTATTTTAATGACACTCAGGGAATTTTAGTTTTACAAGATCCAACTTTGAATAATTGGAATTTAAGCATTTAAATGTTGATGGGGAGGAAAGTATATTCTGGTGATGATTGTTGTGGATGTATGTTCGTACTGACATTAAATCAGTAAGCTTTCATTTTTTGCAAGATAGGGCATATAAATTACATGTGTACACTGTGTATTTGTATATAAATGTGTAACTATGATTTTTGAGAGCATTACTATTGATGAGCTACTTTCAATATCGCAAGTACAATAGTTTTTCTCGATGAAAAATGTAGAAATTGGCAAACTAGCAAATATATATTTCTGTTTTTATGTTTTTGCCATTCTACTCTTTATTGTTCGAGCAGTTTTTGAAATGGTCTTAAGTACAAACTCGTGTTTTATATATTTATTACAACCGCTACTGTTACTCAGGAAATGTTATGATTTATCCTGAAAAAATCGGGGAATTCTCAGGGAAATCTGTTAGTTGGTTTTGGTAGACACACTGCTTAGGATTCCTCTTCTTCCATTTGAAGCACTCGACCAACTACTGCACCGAAGCTGCCATTTGAAGCACTAACATCCATTTTACTGTTCCATGTCCCTTTGCCTTGCTTCTAAGGCAACCTCTTTCTTAAAAGTTTTTTTGTTGTTGTTGTATCGTCTAATAAAAATAAAAATATATATGTACTTTGGTGAGTTTACTAATAAGGATACTTTCCTGTGGGAAAGTATGAGGAAAGAATCAGGAATGGTGCAGTGGTCAAGCTGTTTGCCTCTCACTAAGGCTGACTGGGATTGGTTCCTGGTCAATGCATGTGTGATTTTGCAAAGTGAAATATCACTTCCTGTGGTTTGGATTCTACTTAAAAATGGAGATCCTGTGGCTGATGATCGCGAGATTAACAGTCACATAACACTACAAGCTTTACAAGATGTATAACACAATTTACACTCGCCAAATCAATACTTTACTTTACTAAAAAATACTATAGGTACATGTTTCGGAAACTTGATATGTTTCCTTCTTCAGCCCATATGTTGGTGTGAAACATCATATGACATACGGGCTGAAGAAGGAAACATATCAAGTTTCCGAAACATGTACCTATAGTATTTTTTAGTAAAGTAAAGTATTGATTTGGCGAGTGTAAATTGTGTTATACATCTTGTAAACATGGTCAATACGGAACCTGGAATGAGTGCGGTTTATAACTACAAGCTTTGTTCCTTTCCTTCCAGATTAGAAACTGTGTGCTAAATAGTTGTTTATTACTGTATCTCTGATCAACTGAAAAGTGATTCTTTTATATGTTATGTGTTATTATTAAAGCAGAAACTGAATTCAGCCAACCAGAATCAATGATATTACGGTACGTTAATATATTTTGCACAGTTTACTGAAATGCAGGACCTGAATGATCAATGTAGCAGTGTGTGAAAATGATTTCTGGTCTTAATAAGAGAGTCTCAATAAGTAGGAATACGGCATTCCATAGCAATAAAGAGGTGCATTAAATGCAGAGCTTTATATCATCATCATCCTTGTGCTCTGATGGCCTTGAGCTATGTTACAAATGTGTCACCTGGTAAATCTGAAGGGCCAACAGGGAGAAGTCAACTTCCTAACTACTGTGGCATTGCCAGAACAGATCAAGCACTTCATCCTCTTTAACCATCCATGGTAGAGGAAATTTAAGGATATTACAAAATGTCACCATACTAGGAGATTCTATTTCTTTTATTTTGGGTGCCTAAAAAAGACTTTCTTAAACCTTGACTCAGGGTTTAAAAACTTAAAACTTGGTTTAAAATGTTACTTCATTGCTAACACCGACACTGATGCACTGACAGTTTTTATTCTATTTCAATTTTCCATATATAACTGATTAAACAGTTGTGGTACTCCAAGTTCCATTCCTCTTTGTTTTCAGACTTGTGGAATCCACATGATGCCTTTCATCTTAATCAGCAGGAGCATCCATCATACAAGGAATATGCCAGTGTTTCGTTCCTCATGTCCAATGATAACGTTGAGATGTCAGAAATTGAGTCGGAAAGGAACTACGTTCCTCATAAAGAAGTTCAAAATACATCCGGTGAACATAAATGTTTACGTTGTGGAAAATCGTACTCGTGGAGGACTTCTTTAAATACTCATTTGAGACTGAAATGTGGCAAGGAACCTCAGTTTCCGTGCAAGTTTTGTTATCGCAGATATAAAGAAAAGGCCTCCCTTCAAGTGCATGTCAGAGCTAGACATCCTGAAATGGCAGGTGCAATTTGATTGTGTTCCGTTGAGTCTTGTTTTCTCGGTGAGTTTGATAAAATGTTGTGTAGGTCAATATTGAGACTTGGTGGATCACTCGGAAAATTGTCTTATTTAGCAGTTCTTTCTTCATACAATTGACGAAATTTAATATGGCATACATGCAGTAGCTCCGAAAAAGGAAAATGTATACTGTAAATATACACAGGCGAAATGAGACTTTTTATTGCTGTCCCAGTCTTATGACTGTGATGGTATGGGTGGTGCTGTGTAATGGCTATTGTGGCACAACTAGTGCCTGTAGATGCTATGAATGGTCCTACTCATAGGGTCAGTGGTGCTATAGTAGTACAGGGTCTTTCACTCAAAGTGGCCGGCAGCGCGGCACACGCGTGGAGTGTCGGACAAGCACATAGCAACTCGCTGAGCTTGGGGTCGAGAGAGCACCCGTACGAATCACATGTAAATAACAAGCACACAAAATAACACACAATCAAAATAAAATAATTACTCACCTTGTCACAGAAGACGTTGAAACTGTCATCCACCTGCATCTACACATTTCTGGCATCGTCTTAAGGAAATTTTCATTCACACGTTTCATTTCATCTACCGAGATAGCCCCAATTTCTCTCCTGATATTTTGTGCTTTTGTGCACGCAGGCTGAGGCATTATTGAAGCATGTTATAAAATTTTGAAACACAATAACAATTAAACAATAACCACTAACACGTATGGCCTAATTTAAAATAGGCTATAAACGAAATAACAAAGTCAACATTACTCGGCAAGTACTGCGTCGCAACTGTCTCAGCACCGCGAAGTCCCGCTCTGCTCCACAGCATTAATTTCATCAATACTACAACACTTCTTTCCTTAAGACATTTGCTGTCTCAGCTCCGCGTTGCTATCTGCTCGTCTGACCTTTAGCTCGACCTTCTACCTGCAGTGGTGTGCCGGCCGAGTGAAAGACTTTCACTTGAAGTGAAAGACTTTCACTTGGAGTGAAAGACCCTGTACTCTGCTCTGCTCATCTTGCCAATTATGTCTCATTATAGTGCTGCTTTGGGTTTTTGGAGTTTATACCTATGGCCCTTAGGCTGATAACTTAAGTAACAGACAAATATAAAGGGCAAAGTTAGAAGATAATATTTATACCAAATGCCAAAATAGTGCCTTAATTCAAGTCTCAGGGTATGTATTCCAATCCTAGAATTGAATGATTATATTACACACACTATTACAGTCATCTTAGAAATGCAGGTCATCAGATAAATTCAGCTTACACCTAAGATGTCTGAAGACTTCGAAAATTAACTAGCAACAACAAAATGCTGAAACACTTAGGGGAACAGGGAGTGGGTGCAACATCTTTAATTTAAGCTATAATTTGGTTTTCTCCTGAACTATCATTTCTGTTACCCAGCTGTATTAGGATTAACGATAGGACCAAGAGGCAGCCTACCATTGCACAAATATTTTTCCAACTTTTGCGAGGAATTTATTTAGATGCCAGTTACGAAAGAATTGGATTAGTGTCATTAAGAAGCCTACTAACAGGTACTGTACTTGCTTCTCGCCAAAGCAGCCTGGATTTATTCCCAACCAATGCATGTGGGATTTTCAAATGAGAAATCACGTTCAGTGTTTCTAATTTCTTGTAAAACAGATGTTCTGTATATGATCGCAAGGTTAAGAGCCACATGAAACTACAAGCTTGTAATTTAAGCATCATTATACACTTTATGGTTCTTTTTATTCTTATGTTTTATATGTTTAATTTCTGATGTGCTTTACTATGAGTAACAGAGAATACACATGTTTTGTATGTTATATTTATTTCATACTGCCTTTGTAGTCATAAGCCATTTTTCTAGGAAGCTTTGCCTTTGACAGCCTCCCAGATATTTTTTTTTTTTTATCTTACCTTCATGCAAAATAAACCTTCTTTATGCAATAACCTAAGCTTGTTACTGGTGATTAATTCCCCTAGATAATCAAGAGATATTCTTATACGATACACCGCTTTATGAGTCTTGACTTCTTTGTTTTCAGACACTTGCAATTCTCAGGATGCTCTTGGCCTTACTCAACTGATTCGGTCACGGTATGGTATGTTACACAACGTTTCTTCTTCCATGATTCGTAGTAATCATTGGAATTTAACAACGGCCTCAGAGAAGTCCCTTAGTACTAGTGATATGAATTTTTCAACACACAATTCTTCTGGTAAATACAAATACAAATGTACTCAGTGTGAGAAAACATATGTCTGGAAGACATCTCTAAACACTCACTTAAGACTGGAATCTGACAGGGAAACCCAGTTCCTCTGTATGTTTTGCTCATGAAAATTCAGACACAAAACCAGTCTTCAGAAGCATGTTAAAAGTGCACATTCCAAAATGATGTATCTAGAGTGTAAATGATTGCTTTATTTGTTGTGATTTTGACTGTGAGATCTTCAATAAGTTTTTTATTAGAGCTGTCGATTGATTAATAATTTTAATCGGTTAATTGAATGTCTTTAATCGGCTAATCGAACTTTATTGGTTCTTTTTATTCTTATGTTTTATAGTTTAATTTCTAATGTTTTCTTTTGCTGTGAGTAACAGAATACACATGTTTTGTATGTTAGATTTATTTCACACTGCCTTTGTAGTCATAAGCCAGTTTTCTAGGATGCTTTGCATTTGACAGCTTCCCAGATATAAATATTTCTTTATCTTACCTTCATGCAAAATAAACCTTCTTTATGCAATAATCTTAGCTTGTTATTGGTGATTAACTCCCATAGATAATCAAGAGATATTCTTATAAAATACACCACTTTATGTGTCTTGACTTCTTTGTTTTCAGACACTTGCAATTCTCAGGATGCTTTTGGCCTTACTCAACTGATTCAGTCACAACATGGTATGTTATACAACGATGTTTCTTCTTCCATGATTCATAGTAATGATTGGAATTTAACAACTGCCTCAGTGAAGTCCGGTACTAGTGATATGAATTTTTCAACACACAATTCTTCCGGAAAATTCAAATGTTCTCAGTGTGAGAAAACATATTTCTGGAAGACATCTCTAAATACTCACTTAAGATTGGAATGTGGCAGGGAACCCCAGTTCCCCTGTATGTTTTGCTCACGGAAATTCAGACACAAAATCAGTCTTCAGAAGCATGTTAAAAGTGCACATTCCAAATGGATGTAGCTAGAGCGTAAATGATTGCTTTATTTGTTGTGATTTTGACTGTGAGATCTTCAATGAGTTTTTATTAGAGCTGTCGATCGATTAAAAATGTTGATTGGTTAACTGAATGGTTAATCGGTTGATTAACCAAACTTTAGTCGGTTTTACACAGTATCAGTTCGAGGGAAAAAACCTTTGAATATTATATTTTAAAATGTTTATAATTCCATTTGCTATGAGGAAGAATTAAATGTTTAAAATTATATGCCAAATCAATACTCAACACATATATATAAAATATATATATTATATATAGGACATGTTTCGACCTTCAATGAGTCATCTTCAGCTAAAAAATGAAAATCAATTAATTAAACCAAAATAGTATACATAAGAAATGAAATGTTAATGATAAAATTGTAATAAAAGGAACTAAAATACTAAAATGGATATCCTTACAATTCGGTATTAAATAAAATATAATACTGGTCCTTTTACAATAATTTTCAAAATGTAGATAAAAAGCAAGAAATATTACTGGTGATTGTAAATAAATGTTAAGCTATATAATAAAATTTTTATCAAAATAATATACATAAAATAATTTAGAAACTTAAGTTCTAAAATCAATAATTAATTCAGTTAAGTGCTTGAATGAATAAGCTAAATCTTTCTTCAATACGGAGTTTAAAAATTTTGAAAAGGTGCCGACCGGTTAGTATGTCAACATGGAAATAACCTTGATGTATAGGATGGAGAATTCGGTGTGATTTGTATATGAGAAATGCCTCATGTGGAATAGGTGACAATTCTAATATTTATCCAAACGTCACGAATTCAATGAAAGCAAGATTCTTGTAGTTGAATAACGGCATTAATAGCTTCTCTTTACTTGTCAAATGGTGTATGGTTTTGTATATATCTTCATGAATGTAAACCTCATTCTAGTCTTCCCGTAGTAATGCAAATTTATAACCTATAATATGTTTTTTGCGTTTAGATCAATGAAGTTAAGTTATACACATATATGTATTGAGTATTGATTTGGCGAATAATTTTAAACATTTAATTCTACTATCAATACGGATATTTAAAACATTTGTTTTTTCAATGGCAAATGTGTTTGCATTCTATGAGGAAGATGTAAATTTAAATTTTAATTGTATTGATGGCATGCGAGTAAAAAATAAATAAATTGAAAAGCATTTAAGTTAATACTAGGCCTATTATTTAAAATATATTTCAATATTGATTATTTAATGACACGAGTTTGAAGTTGAAGTTCACAGTTACTTAGAGTCACACTTCTTTGCTCCAGGACTTAAGAAATGTCAGTAATTTGACATCCTCTGAACTAAGGGCTGCCCTTCTCTTAGTAACAATATTTTTCCTGCTTCACTGAACACCCTCTCACACGGAAATGAAGTATCGGTAGCTGGAATGCAAAGCAATTTTTTCACTATGCTTGCGAGATGTGGAAGTTGGACTGAATGTTTTTTTCCACCATTTTGGAAGTCATCTTTTAGATATTATCGCTTTTATCTTTCTGAAGCGAAGGCATGAGCATCAGCTAACTTTAATGACCTGCCAGTCTTACAATAGCTGATGCTAGCAAGCCAAATGGCAAATAATAATACAATACACAGGGTTTTTGCTACCCAGCTAATGGCCATTTGGAAAGCCTCCCGTGGCTTAGGCGGCAGCACGCCGGCCTCTCATCGCTGGGTCCGTGGTTCAAATCCCGGTCACTCCATGTGAGATCTGTGCTGGACAAAACGGAGGCAGACAGGTTTTTCTCCGGGTCCTCCGGTTTTTCCTGTCAAAATTTCATTCCAGCAACACTATCATTTCATTTCATCTGTCATTCATTTAATCATTGCCCCAGAGGAGTGCGTCAGGCCTCGGCAGCCGGCACAGTTTATATCCTCGCCACTAGATGGGGGCTTCATTCATTCCATTCCTGACCCCGTTCGGAGACTGGAAGCAGGATGTGGATTTTCATTTCTAATGGCCATTTGGCTGCAATTCATATATAAAAACAATTACTTTTCTTACACCACACTACTGTTTTTTGATTTGTTCGATTAATCGACGAAAGCACATTGATCGGTTAATCGTATTTTTAGATTAAATCGAGAGCTCTATTTTTTATTATTTTTTAAAATTTCGAACAGGTTTTTCTTAGTAATCGGCCAGTGACTGGTTACAAATAGCAATATTTTTTGAAAGAATACTTTCAATACTATTTATTATTACTACTTACAGGGACATGTTTCGAGGGCTATCACTCCCCCTTCACCAGACTGTCCAACAAAACTTCAAAGATAACCTTCCTTATTCACAAGTACATGCAAATCTCATGAATACGGTATTGAAAGGCGGATATCCTATTATTCTTTCAAAAAATATAGTTATGCCAATACGGACCAAATAATCAAATTATGTACAAATAGCAAGATGTACGGCTTTTAATTTCAACTGTTTGTGTTTGTGTTTTTTTTTATAGCACTAGGGTCCATTCACTACAACAGTTCATTCACAGCTAACACTCTCCACACAGCATGGCAAACTATCATCATCAATCATCATCATCATGATCATCATCTAATGATTATTATTAACTTATCTGCAATTATGATTTGGTGACAAGATCTACTACTAGATTAGGTCATTTCAGGAATGTCAGTATGTCACAGACCCATATGATCAAGTTTAGTCGCTACCAACTGCAGCGGTCTTAAAATATACATATAAAATATTTGTGTGTTTGAAAAGCTTTTAACCACTTGATTCATATAGAAACTAGCAAATCTTAGGCTGTCAGACCAACATTTATTTTATGAACTAAATTGTAGTGGATGAAGAGTAACCAATACACTTTAAACATATACAGTATTTGTATGGGGGAAAGGTTGGACAAAAAACTGGTATAGAGATTTAACACTTTAACAAGACAAAATTAATTTATTTAGCAGTCCCTGTTCATTTCCAACTCGGATATATATCTAGAGATTCATTCTAGGGATAATTAAGTTGAGCAAAATTTTCTATGGGTAATATTTCTTAACACACTCGTTAAATCGTGCACCACGGCCACAGGGAAGTTGCAGCAAGTCCGGAGGTTCAAATCCCTACGCTAACAGCGGTTATCCTTAGTGTGGTTGTCCCCTGGGTTTTCCCTGCACTCCCTCAAGGTAAATGCTGGGATAGCACCTTACTTCAAGTCTCGGGGCACCTACCCCATCCTTGTCCCTACTACAGCTACACACACTACTACATTCATCACAGAAATGCAGGTTAACAGACAAGCTCAACACACACCCAACTACACAGGGCTGACGACCAAGATGTCCCAAGCACCTTAAATGAATTAACATCATCATCTTAACACATTTTTTTTTTTTTTAATTTAGTATTTGTTTGAATGCCAAGTTCAACTGTATGTTTTAGATCCTTGAGGTCTGGTTCTAGTTGAATTTTCTGCAGGTTATGTGTTGTGAAGAGTTGCATAGAATAGTGACTGAACTGTTGACTTGAGAATATTTTGGAAAAGGTTTTGATTTCCTGTATGCATGGTGTTAGGATATTCTTGTGCCTTTTAAGATGAACTATTTTGTTAAGGATATTATCCTGATGCACAATGTTGTTCATTGCAAACAAAGAATGCATTGTAGAGGACACTAATTAGGTGCCTGTTGCAAAGTCCTAAATTTTTTAAATTCCAAGCTTTTTATCACTAAAATTCATTTATGGTCACTTGGCAAATGGTAACATCACATAGACAGTGTGGTGTAACTACAGTAGATTGTAAAGTAGGTATATTTTCCCCCCTTGAATTGTTTAAAAATCAGCAAATGGATTTCTTATGCGAGGAATATTGTCATTTCCAATTTAATTTCTGCAATGCTGGTAATTGACCACACTTTGGAAGAGATGAGATAGCTTGAGACTTGTCATATTTGTTGGAGAGAGAAGTAAATACAAACTATGCAAGAATTGTTAGGAGTCGGCTGCAGATGGGCAAGACATTTATCACTGGACTGTCAGAGACTGTTTTTGATACAACTGTAATGATAATAAATTGGAATTGTAAGACATTTTGATGTGCACATATACTGTAGGTATATCTGAGGTTTCAAACGTGGCACTGACAGTTTCCATTTTGTATGTGATCATCCCCCCTCAATCTCTCCAAACAACGGTTATTGGGATACATATACTAATCCTAGATTCAAATAGTTCCCATTACATGTACTGTACTACAGAGAAGCAGATATTAGGCAGATTGCTCCCTCTCAGATCACCTTGATGTTCTGCTCCTTGAAGCAGCAATCACCATCATGTTCTTTATGTCTCATACTACACCCCTATATGTCTCCAAGTGAAGCAATAACGACAATGATGAAGCCTGGATACAGAATGAGAACTTAACTTTATGAAGTTGAACTTGGATGGGGATGATCGTTATTTTAAAGGGTGGAACATCTAGGTCATCTGCTCCTAAATATTTAACTTGTTTGGACATGTTCGTTAGGCCATATCTTTACAATTACGGTACTATTATTAATTTTTAAATGAAAAAATATGTTTCTATCCTTAAAAAAAAACCATTCAGTTTCCTTGTGAGATACTAAAAGAAAAAGAAAAATACCCTGCACCATCAACTCCAAACTGTGTTGCTAACCATACCTCTTGCACTTCTTGTTGTAGAGTGGAAGTTTTAAAGAAGTTAATTGCCTTAGGTGAGTTCATGTGAAATAAGGTGTTATTTTGATGGCAAAGGAAGATTTTGCCATAGGTTATGCAACACAACTCTCCTGCTTGAGGGTACTCTTGTTAGTGACCATTAACTGATGCTAGAAATCTTCACTTTCCACTCAATTACATTTTGTTCTGACTAGCACTCGGCCTTATCATCTATGGTACTTAACTCTTTTGGAATTTTCACAGTACAAAATGTGTTGTTACATTTGTGTCTCCAACTATCCTCTTCGAAGTTTAGAAGCATCAGTTTTGTTGTGTGATAATTGAAAGTATGCTGTCTTGGTTGTTGTAAAGACAAGTTCACACAATTTCTTTTACATTGTGAACTTACAGTACTCCTAGATTATCTTGTGAAATATGTTACAATTTGCTTCATGTGTTATCATCATCATCATCATAATATTGTTCAAATGCAACCCATGCAGTTTTATCTAGATTGTAATATGTTCTTGAAGATTTATGAGAAGCCATGAAAATATTGATTTTTGATGCTTAAATTGGTTGACTTATGTTGAATAATACTATTTCAGAAGTATTTTTCTTCATCCTTTTTTTTTCTTTTCTTTTAGCTTTCTTTCGGGTTGTTTATAATAGCTACATTAGGTCATGATTTATTTCTTGGCAAATAAATATTCATCTTACTAAGCCCAAGCGTCAGTCATTCATTACTTTTCCTCATACCTCTTCCTCTCATATCACTGACCAAAATTGAATTGAATTTACAAAATTTTAATGTGATTGTATTCATATGCTGAATGTATAGTACATATTAACAATGTTGAACATATTAAACATACTGTATTTGCATATAGCAACTGTTGTTTCTGTTTTCCTGAAGAATTTATCCATCCACTTAGAACAGCATTTGCAGAAAAAGTTTTTTTGAGAGTTGTATCATTTTCAGATAACACATGTCGTTTATGTAGAGAGTAACTGGAAATCTAAAGTTATTATTTTTATTTATTTTTTGTCTTTTTTCGTATGTACCCCTTCACTCACTCGCTTGCTTATTTGGTCACATAAACCAAAAGTTGTTCCCTGGGCCCCCTCTATTATTGATTCTTCCCCAAGTCCTCTCTGACTTACAGTTCCATCTCTTCCTGTCTCTGCTTATGTCCAGACAATGTTAACATCTAATCACCGCTACTTTGTCTAGATTCTTGTGTTGCTTTCTTACCTTGTTATTCTCCATGCTCCATTTTTATTGCACTGATGGGCTTTATTGAAAGTTTTATTTTTAGCATTAAGTAGATATTTGTTGTCATTTACAGGTTACATAGTGTTTTTTTTTTCTTCTAAGAGTGACCAAGGAGGCTTTCAGTTAATAGGCCTACCGGTAGGTCATGTTGTATACATTGTGCACAAGTCGAACAGGGTGGGTGAGGGGAGGGGTTGTATGACTAGGCAGCCAGGAACATATTATGTTTCTCCAGGTCGTGAAGAACTGAAAGATGTGAGAAACATAGAAAATGATGCATGGTTTAGTGGAAAAGAATGTTTCAGTTATGTTATTTAAACCTGTATAGCAGGGTAATTGTACATCCTATTACTTTGTTTGGCACTATGTTGTGGAGCATAACAAAATAGAGAAATGAATGTACCTACAATGAGTGTTTCTCCCAAAATTATATGATACTACAATCACTTTGTGGGAGGCCATTCTCTGTAATTAGTTCGGCAACAATGTTACAAGTGTTGCATGTGAATTGAGGGAAGGTAGGGCCATGGAGAGCGAGCATGGGCCCTAGGACTAGTACTTGCAGACCCCTCATATTTGTTCGTCCCGTAACATCCTGGAAGTACTATATCATATTTGCATTTGATTAAACCCCCCTCCCAGAAAATGAAACTCCGTGGAATTTTGATTTTTGTTTTTATAATTTTTATTTTTTAATGTTCAATTAGTATGTTGTTTTCGTTGTAACTGACTGAAAAGTTTATTCTCATCAGAACAAGTGGAACGCTTTTCAGAACTATGTGAAGAAAGGTCGGATTTTGCAAACATTATATAGAATTTTTCCACCCCATATTTTATTTATTTATTTATTTATTTATTTATTTATCGTATGGCTTTTAGTGCCGGGAGTGTCCGAGGACATGTTCGGCTCGCCTGAGGCTGTAGCTGCTTCCAGCGGACACCCTAAAGGATGAGCTACAAGTTCCGTTCAATTTTCAAGTAGTTCCAACTTTCGCCACCAGATATCAATGATACTTAGTGGTGAACGTTGGAACTTTGATAGAGCGTTCTGACGAAATCTAACCTAACAATTTTGCTTTACACAAGTTTTGTCTGTGAAAGGATCTTTTACATGCCATAAATCTATGACATGGGACCGCCGGCTTTACTTCTCCTCCGAAGGAAGGCATACTGAAGGATTTTTAACGCTCTTAAAAAATCCGACGACTTCGGCCGGGTTTGAACCCGCTATCTTGGGCATAGCAGTTCAGCATGCTACCGACTACGCCACCGAAGCCGCTATAAATGCTTGGCAACTTGGGAAAACTATTTCTCTGGAAATAAAGGCAATAAAGGCATAAACTGTATGGTTACTTACAATGTACTGTATAATGGTAATCTGTTCTCGGGGTTCAGTTACAATGAATATAATGTTACCAGAAAATTTCATTTTTCTGTTTCTTTGTGGGGAATTAAATTGAGTGAATTTGTCAACAATAGGCTCTTCCACCACCCCGGATCCTCGGTACGTCTGCCCCCAGCTCTGCAGCTCCACTTGCTCCTCCCTCTCGTCAGGCCTGAGTGAAGGGGCGGAAATATGGTTGGAAGTGTTACCTACAACACGAGACCAGCCTTCACTTATGGCCTGCCAGGATGACCTTCACTAAGTTTACGCACGAAACCAGTTTGTTACACCTCGTCTTCTGGTTCCTGAATTTACGCACAGTTGTAAGCTTGCGAGCGGTGTTGCCGAACGTGACATACGTTTTCACCATTTACTTTACAATTTTCACGTTTTGGCACTTTCTGACCTGGCAAATTGTATGTTCCTAGCCACCTCATAATATCCCACCCACAGTGGCGGATACAGGCCTTGCGGGGTCCTGGGCGATATGATAAGGTGGGGCCCACAACAATAGGAAATTAAAAAGATATCAAATCAAATGGAAAATAATTGCAATATTTTGAATACACTACAGTACATTTATTAATAATACAGTGTGAAAGAAACCTTTGTCCCCTTGAAAAAGATTATGTAAACTATGAAATATTAAAATATTACTTGGGGACTTTTTCCCCGGCTGAAGTCTTCCATAATTTCACTGAAATCTACTCTTGCTAAACGGTCACGGGACAATAGCTGCACTGAAAAAAGAATATGAATTATAAATTAGTTTGAAAAGTTTTTAAAGTATAATTAATTAATCAAATAAATTTAAAACCATCCATGGCGCGGGGCCTCCTGGACCGCGGGGCCCCGGGCGGTCACCCTCTTCGCCCTCCCCTAGATCCGCCCCTGCCCACCCACCATGTAAAGATGTGAGGTAGAGAGTTAAAATATGTTATGTGTCAGTATCGAACAAATAACCTTTGCCTTTGGCCATCAGTGCACTACCATTGAGCTAACACAGCATGACGAGCTACTCACTAGACCAGGAGACATCACTGGAGCTAGCATATGCTAACACAACCACTCTGTATTGTAGCTAGCAGTTGGGAAGAACTCCAAAAATTGGAATTTCATAATCACACTGATGACCAAGGAGGATTTCAGCATGCGTCATGACATTTTAACTGTCTATCTCACATCTATGTGGTTTTTACACACAATGACCTCTAATAGCTAACAGCTATTGGTCATTGATGTGGTCATGAATATCCAATTCTTGATAGATAAATGCAATAAAATTATTATATATTTTCTAGAGAACTACCTGCTAAGTGTTAAGTGACAATTGTTTGGGAACACTAACTATGAAATATTATTTTAAAACCAGAAATTTGACATTTCGTCATTTTAACTGGAATTGCTTGTGTAAGTTTATTGGTTGATTCTTGACCTTAAACTTACACCTACAAACAGGCATTTGCTGCACTGACAGTGAATATGTCAGCCTAACATATCTGAGTGGACTTCATGAATATATTACAAATTAGTGACAAGGATAGAATTCCACTATCTGCAGGAATTAGTTCATAAATAGTCCTAAGGGTGAATGTTAATTCAAGAGTCACAAATTGATATTCACAAATCGTTGTGTGTTTAAATCATATTATGGAATGGTTGGTTGGTTCTTAAGTTTAGGGGCTGCGACAACGCGGTCATGTAGCCCCGTGTACTTTGGGTGTGTGTAGAATCTGTCTGATAACCGGTGTTAATTGTGATGACTGTATTAGTGTGTGTATCTGTTTTTTAATTTTAAGTACTGCAACTTATAAATTTTCAAATAGTTCCTACTTTTGCCGCCAAGCGCCACCGTCAACGACTACTAGGTCTAATTCAGAACTTAGCTACTAGACGCCACCGCAGTCGGCGCTTGGCAACGAACGTAGAAACCTAAGAGCGTTGTTTACATTCTTAACCTATCTAATTTAGCTTCACACAGGTGCAATTAGTGGAAGGATCTTTAACATGCCATAAATCTATGACATGGGACCGCCGGCTTTACTTCCCCTCCGAAGGAAGGCATACTGAGGGATTTTTAACGCTCTTAAAAAATCCGACGGCTTCGGCCGGGTTTGAACCCGCTATCTTGGGCATAGAAGCTCAGCATGCTACCGACTACGCCACCGAAGCTGCTATATTATATTATGATTGCTTTAAAATACAAATTTACTTGCCCCATTTAGGGATTGCCTTTAGACGAAGTGTGCTTTCCAAGAAAAGTTATATAGGGAAGATAGGTAAAAGTTAATTTTGACATGTTCACAACATTGGAAACAAAGCCCTCTGACGGCTGAATGATTAGGTGGGGCTAGGACTTACATGTAAATACATATTTCATTAACAGAAAACTACTCATATTTTTTGAAACTTATCTTTATAAATTATGTTATTTGTAATACAAATTATACTAATTTATTTTCCAAATTTCTGGATTTAGTACTTTTAATACATCAGTATTCATACATGTTTTTAGGGACAGATGACCTCGTAGTTCTGCCCCTTAAAACAACAATAACTAACTAACTCATACATGTTTTTCTTTGCAGTAATGACAACTGGAACGCTTCTCATTTTCAGTGGCAGAAAGTATGGTAATGCCTCCTCCTCCGTACATACAGTTACATTCACTTAAAATATTATATTTAACCTTTCTACTCTGAATGGGTTGATTCTACCAAGATTTCACTTGTATTTGTTTGTATCTCCTGAAGTATTTGTATCAGGTTGAAAATATCTGGTGTCTTTGTTCATAGAGAACAATAATTTTTACAGATATTATTTTTTGTTCCTGTCCCTGATACTGGCATTAATCAAAGAGTAACATATTTAGTGAAAGGGTTGAAGGTTAGTAGGCACAGGAGGTTACATTGCTTCCATATACAAACCTGGCTTCCCACTGGCAGTTGTGTGATTCTGCAATATGAAATTCATTGTATGAAAGTAGTGACAGCGAAAGTGAAGAGGATGTGGACAACGTATTGGCTGACCCTGATTTTGTGTGCACTGAAACATTGATCATGTGCAAGTGTGTCGACAAGAAATGTTTTCAATCATGGTGACTAACAATAATCATTAGGTCGTATTATTAGTTTACTGATTAAGAAACAGAAAGGATCTTTTTGACCCTTTCAAGAAATATGTTACTAAAAAGATACAAAGTAGGAAGGTTAAAGCTCAATTTCCTTTGCACATTGTCCTAGGAAATCCACTTGAAACAAAATGCTACCACGGTATGTGAAAGGTCGTCATCGTTGGCCGATACTCGTATCCGAGTTTACGTTTCTCGCCTGTAGTTCCAGAATCCTTGGTCCAGATGATGAAAGTGGTGCTGATAGCTTATCAGACCAATTCTTGCATAAAACATGGCGGCCACATATGTTGCATCGTGGAGGACATGGTATTGACGTATCTTATTCCTCGGGCGAATTTCCTCTTCCTGTCTTCGACGTTCCTGCTCAAACCGTGCAACTGCAGCTGAGATGAAAAGAATAGAAAGAGTGTCAACTATTTGAAAAGTCTTTACAGATGCTTATATGTTGTCTATAAAACCTCCATATCAGTGACAGTAACTGAAATGTTTAACTCCAAACACCCTTTGTTTTTTTTGTTTTCAGACATATGCAATCCACAGGATGCCTTTGGTTTCATGCAGCTGATTCAGTCACCTGTAGAAAAACATTCCAATAGTTTTTCTCCAACGACCTGCAGCAACAGCTGGAATTCTAAAACTGATTTAGACCTTAGTAATGAACTACATTGTCAAAGATTTGCATGCCCAAAATGTGGAAAAATTTATTTGTGGAAAACTTCTTTAAATAATCACTTGAGATTAGAGTGTGGCAAAGAACCTCAGTTTACGTGTTTAGTTTGTTTTCGTAAATTCAAACAAAAGATTGCCCTTCAGAAGCACATGAGAAGTATTCATCCAGAAGTACTTGATTTACCGAGGTAACAAGAAGGAAAAAACAACAATGTTTCTGATTTTATAAGTTTTGTTTTAACTTCGTATGTGCCCTATATGGATACAGTTAGTCCAGATATTTTTAAGTACTGCACATCTGTTCTATCTGGAATTCTACAAAATATTGTTTAAAATGTGTGATTGGTATTATTGGAAGATTGTGTAAGATATTATGGATAAAGAATGAGAGTTTTTGAAAAGCTTACAATCCAGTGCACTTTTTTATAATGACTTTATTGAACACAAATTGTGCACTTTAACAAATGAGTATTTACATTGTACAATAATTAATAATGGAGCATGGTTGCTGTGTGCATTTTTGAACTTTGTACCATTCACAATACTGATCACACAGCTGACAAACACAATCAGCTGAAGGCTCATGATATGGCTTGAGCTTACAAACTCTATGATGATAGCCAACTTTTTTTTTAATATGAGTTAATTTTTCAAAGGAATAAGAAAATTATACACCTACTGTAAAGTGGAAGCACTTGATTTACAGAAATCACAGGGGGAGTAAAGTCTGATTTTGCATGTTTGGTTTCCAAGTATAGGAGTTTTATTTTATGACTAACTTGATGTTTTCCCTTTGGAGTACTTCTCACTACTCACAGTTTGATTGTGCATATGTTTTGAGTTTATAAAATTATTTTCATTGTGACAGTGCATTTGCTAATAAAGAATATTAGAAAGTTCAGTGGAAGAGTAATGGTGATCATTTGTTGGATCATACTGGACACTTCTGCTCCTCTATGTGTGGAAATAGTGAGTCATCCTTGTTTGCAAGCTTGCCACGGTGGGTGAGTGATTATCGTGTCGGACTACCAACCCTAGGCTTGCAGGTTCGCTCCGGGAAATGGTAAGTGATTTTTGAAAGGTAACAACATTCACGGCACACATTCATACGTTGTTGGCATGTTAAAGAACCCATTTGAATTCAGTAGGCCGTGTTCATAATGGCAAAATTAATCTCGGGATTTCCCGCCAAAACAAAGTTCCTCATTTCTCTACTAGAAAGCGCTATAGTGTCAAGGAGCTTAGATATCTAACCTCCTTTACTTTCATAGCGCTCCAAAGAATGACTAAATTCTACATGCAAGCTGCCCTATGGGTGTCAAATAAAGCTTGCACCAGGCACCCGAATCCATTCAATATTATTATTATTAATAATAATATTATCGTTGTTTGCATATTACTATCTCATTTTACTATAATTCTGCAATGTCTTTAATTTTCTATAATTTGCTTTAAAAATATCAGAATATTTTATGTACCATATTGTATAATTGAATTTACTGTGTTTCTAAGCTTTCTAAAAAAACGCCCTGTAATTATTCCATTGAATAAATAGTGTAAGTTCCAATTATCTGGTCTCAAAATAAAGCAAAAAATGATCTGTATTTCTATTTATGCACAGAGTTTGAGAGCAAATGCAAGATATGCCTATTTAAAATGTAAGCTACAAGTAACAAAACAGGATAAAATCTCCTCAGCTATTTGTCATTGAAGAACAACACTCCAAGCAGTAGCAGATGTAGGCTGAGGCCACTAAGAGCAAGGGTCTTACACAAGCAGCTCTCACCTCTCAAGGGGTTTTCTGGGGTTCCTTTAATTTGAGAAGTTTTGTATAGAACTTCATTTCATAAGACTCTGTTCTGAGCTTCCTATAAATATCCTGAGCTTCCTATAAATGTCATTGGGAATAAAATATTATACAGGTATAGCACCAATATATTGTCAAGTATTCTCAGTTACTTGAAAGGGATGTTAAGGTTATATATATATATAGTTATTGTGATTGTGTATAGTGCTGTAATGCCTTATGTGAAATATTCGTTACGTGAACATGTATATCTGAACAATACGTACATAAAGTGCAGGAAATCATGCGCTAGAATAATACGAAAGTTTCGAGTGAAATTTCCAGTGAGACTCATTCCTATAAATCGGACAATAAAACAACTGACTAAGAGATTCAAATGTACAGGTTCAGTAAACAATAAAAATAGACGTAAAGGCCGTTATTTCCTTACTGAAGCTAAATTAACCAGAAACTTAATAAGGAGATGCCGATTATGTTTGGCAGCGGATGGGGAACATTTTCTGCATCTACTGTAAACATGGTGAGTAAAAATGCATGATACTGATTTTAAGCACCGTATTCTTCTGTACATATGCGTGCGCGGCAGCCGGCAACTGAGCCGTCACTGGCGGAGCGCCTGAGAGAGAATGTCCTTGCCAAGTAAATATGAAGACCCTGTATATTTTAAAAAGGTGTGGTGGCGCAGTGGTCAAGCTGTTTGCCTCTCACCGAGGCGGACCAGGTTTGATTCCTGGCCAATGCATATGAGATTTTCAAAGTGAAATTCCATGTCCTGTGGTTCGGATTTCACATAAAAAGGAGGTCCCATGGCTCATGATCACAAGATTAACGGTCACGTAAAACTATAAGCTTCCTTTTTGTTAAGTATTTCACTGAATGATGCCAAAGTATACCACCTAGCATAACTTTTATTGCATATGATTGAACAGTTTACCTGTATCATCCTGATACATTCTTGTTCTATGATATCCATTACAGATTAGAAGAGTGCTGTGTGCGAATATACACCATAGTTAATTGTGCTGGAAGGGAGACAAAAAATACAAGTGTCCCTAAGCCGTGGCTGTAGCTCCCCTAGCACAGACACTCGTAAGGGCAAACAAAGTTTAGGGGAATTTATATTGGAGTTATAGCATGGCAAGTCCAACTGTGACCCCTTAAAATATTGAAAGCTCTAAGGTTTGCTTTGCTCTTCTAGTTACGGGATACGCTGTTATTTGCTATTGCGAAAGTTGTGATTTAATATTATTTATTTTGTTGAATCCACCTTGTCAATATTATTATTATTTTCCGCCAACACAAAGTTCCTCCTTCTTCTACTAGAAAGTGCTATAGTGTCAAGGAGCTTAGATATCTAATCTCCTTTCTTTGGTAGCGCTCCAAGGAATGACAAAATTCGACATGCAAGCTGCCCTCTGGGCATGAAATAACAAAGCTGGCACCCGAGATCATACAATATTATTTTTATTATACTATTTAAACGCGCATGGTTCAATATTCAGGGATACCTTCTTCAGCGTTAAATATTAACAAAATGGATATCCTTACAATTATTTTGATTAATATAAAAAGTTCCAATTAGGTACAGTACATAAATAATATTTTTTCAAACCCTTAGAAGATGTTTCTAAATTTTGTCCTGGGAGTTGCGATGGATAATAGTGAAATTATAAACATTGATAATTATAAACAACTGCTGTATGGTTATGTACCAGCAACCCCTAGGTTCCACAAACCCACTCCAGTCCTGATAACTACAATAGCTACAGCAAAAAAAGGAATGTAGATTTCTTGACTTGAGAATAACTCTCTCTGGTTTCATCTTTCGGAAAGCCTCTCACTTAGTCATGAGTAGAACTGGATTGTGTGGAAGGCACTTAATCATTTTCGTTCTGGAGTTGGAAGATACAAGAGTAATGTGTAGAAATGGCATTTCTTCGTCGACACCACCGACTGCGACACCAGACCCAAAGAGGAGTTGTTTCACACCTTCCTTCAGTTTTTAACAATGCGCTCCAAATCACATAACGTACTTCTGAGCAAGTCAGGTGTTCATCATTTACAATAAAGGGGAAGTTGGTATACTAAAACCCTTCATTCTTGTTACTGTAAGAGAACGGGAGTTTTATTTCATATTTTGTCTTGGTGGAGTTTTAATGGGTAATGAAACAAGTACTTTGCAGGATTTCAAATTTTGCATACGAGTGTATAGTTTCTGTTTAGATGTTCGGTGGTGTGGTTGGTAGCATGCTGAGCTATGCCCAAGGTCGCGGGTTCAAACCCGTCTGAAGTCGTCGGATTTTTTGAGAGTGTTAAAAATCCCTCAGTATCCGGCGGGCCCATGTCATAGATTTATGGCATGTAAAAGAACCTTCCTGTAACTAAACTTGTGTGAAGCAAAATTTGTAGGTTAGGTTCAATTAATGCTCTTAAGTTGCAATGTTCGTCACCAGGCACTGGTTGCGATGACAGCTAGTAGTAGCCAAGTTCACAGCTAGGTGTCGTGGATGGTAGCATTTGGTAGCGAAAGTAGGAACTACTTGAAGTTATCGTCTGCAGTCCTTACTTGAATTAAAAACAGATAACACACACTAATACAGTCATCATAATTAACACCGATTATCAGACAGATTCTACACATACCCAAAGTACACGGGGCTACATGACCGCATTGTCGCAGCCTCTAAACTAAGGAACCAACCATCTGTTTAAATTTTACACAATCCTTCAATAAATTGAGTATGAAACGATTAGCTCAGGGTAGGGAGGCATAGAGAGCTGCATCAAACCAGTCAAAAGACTGATGACTCAAACACACACATATTTAAATTATCAGCCTCTATGGGTTTTACGTCCCTTTTTACTATTGTGGCCTTAGAGAAGTCAGAATTTTGCCCTTACAAGGTTTTTAATGTCTTAATTTCTACAGACATCAAGTCTTTGTCATTAAAATACCCTCAAATGCCATTTGGCTGTGCCAGGATTTGATCCCATTGTCCTGCCCCTTTAAACAACAATAACTAACCAACCTTACCATTGCACCATGCTGAACACAGAACTGCCTCATAATAGTGGATAGCATTGTTGGGTGCCGTTCCTGAGGATTGGGATTCGATTCACAGCTCTACTGAATTCAAAAGTTTTGGTATGGGATCTCCCAGCCTTGTGATGCCAAATTGAAACCTAGCAGATGCTGTGGCAGGAGGAATGGAAAGGAACTGGGCACCCTGTTCCGTCCCTGGAAACCTCAATATCTAATATAGCATAATAATGGTGTTATTTTATTATACCATGTTGGCCCAAAAATAAGCTGCACTCTTTGGGTAAAAAATCTGGGTGAGGCTTAAATTCGCTACCTACACTTTTATATGTCATGTACTGGTTAAAAAAGGATGCTCATTAGGAGGAACACAACAACAAAGCAGCAATACAGTTTGTAAGAAAAACTAGCGGCATTTAATGGCAAAAATGCAAATTTTTTTCGCATTGAAATTGTTATTGGGTAACACGGTATTGTTTTGTAAGCTTGAATAATCTACAGTAGCTCAGTTTCAGTAAGAAATGTAAGAAAGTTTCGAGTGGGTAAATTTGTAATTTTCCCCTTTTATTTGATCGTTTCATTGCACATATAAAGCAGTAAAGTTGCATACACAGGGGTTTAGGCCATTCTTGCTGTATGGCCCACCATATCATCAGAGTCCAACAATAAAGGGTTCAAGAAATGCTGCATATCAAATGTGTTGGAAGGCAGCGAGTATGACGTTTTGTGAAACAAGGATGATGAAAGCGAGGAGAATGAAGAAAATAGTGAGAGTGATGATGTGAATACTGGCAGTGATGACAGTGATGGTTGGTTCCTTAGTTTAGGGGCTGCAACAACGCGATCATGTAGCCCCGTGTACTTTGGGTGTGTGTAGAATCTGTCTGATAACCGGTGTTAATTGTGATGGCTGTATTAGTGTGTGTTATGTGTTATCAATTCAAGTAAGAACTGCAGACATTGAATTTTTTCAAGTAGTTCCTTCTTTTGCCGCCAAATGCCACCATCAACAACCTCTAGTTCAGAACTAGATTACCAGATGCCACCTCAGTCGGCTCCTGGCGACAAACTTTGGAACCTAAGAGCCTTTTTCAAATGTTTAACCTATAATTTAGCTTCACACAAGTGTAATTAGTGGAAGGTTCTTTAACATGCCATAAATCTATGACATGGGCCGCCGGCTTTACTTCCCCTCTGAAGGAGGGCATACTGAGAGATTTTAACGCTCTTAAAAAATCCGACGACTTCGGCCGAGTTTGGACCCGCGATCGTGGGCATAGAAGCTCGGCATGCTACCAACTACGCCACCAAAGCCTCTTGATGACAGTGAATAAGACAAGAATGGTAATGTGTTAGGTGCCTGTGTTGTGTATCACATGTCAGGAAAAAATGTTAACATGTTGGTAAGTATAAGAAAATAAACGTGCTTCCCTTAATCCAGATGAGGCTTATCTTCGGGCATACACTTTTTCCCTTTCTTCTCTTCGAATATTAAGGGTGCGGCTTATTTTCGGGCCAATACTGTATATTTTATCTTGTAAAGAAAAATATGATTAGAAACTGAATACTGTATTTCTTTGTTGTATCAAAGTCCGTTGAGCATGAACAATCTACTGTGTATATATATCGTATATAAGTAAAGAAAGCTTTCTGTTAGAATATTTTGGCTAATACTTTGCATTTATCTTAGAGGTGTATAATGTCCAAATGTACCCCAAGTGTATTTTATTTTTGTCTATCTGTTGGTGATAGGGGGCCATGGTGGTGCAGTGGCCAAGCTGCTTGCTTCGATTCCCGGTCAATGCATGTGAGACTTTCAAAGTGAAATATCACGTCTTGTGGTTCTATATAAAATATATATAAAAATGAAAGTTTGTCTGTTTTTTCTGAATTTCCACGGAAATTTGCGATATTTGCACCTTTCAGACAGTTTTATGACAGATGGGCGCAATTTTTTTTTTTTTTTTTTTGTGTCTGTGGACAATTTTTTGTGTCCTTACAACTTGAGAATGGCTGGGTGGATCAACGTAAAATTTG
Organism: Meconema thalassinum; assembly: GCA_946902985.2. NCBI lineage: Eukaryota > Metazoa > Arthropoda > Insecta > Orthoptera > Tettigoniidae > Meconema > Meconema thalassinum. Next base: position 69,851,830 of record OX336390.1, read on the forward strand.
ATACAGATATCCATCAGAGGCACAAATCTAATCATTGATGTAACTCTTCTCCGTACCTCTCATAAAAGGGGGCCTACCCCCTTAAAATACATGCTGAAATAGGCAAAGCTCATTTTCAGCCCCTCAATGTGAGAAACGAAATTCGGGGAGCCCCCGAAAACCACATTTTAAGGCCCTAAAACCAACAGTTTTTGAGATATTCCCAGAAAACTAATTTCATTTAATCAACTATTGAAATAATGCAAGCCGGTAACCATGGCAACACAATCTCAGGATTCCATCTGTTTCTGTAAGACACAATGCCATTCCATTTATTACATTACTGTGAACGTTCGCAAACGGCGATAAGGTTATCAAGGAACCAACTTAAGCTGTAAAATTCATGAATACGTATATAATGCGCTTAAGGGGGTCAATGGGTACTCTAGAACTTGTTCCATATAAAAATGGAGGTCCTGTTGCTTATGATAGTGAGATTAACGGTCACAGTAAACTACAAGCTTCCTTCCTTATCTGTTGATGTCAAAATACTGGTGTGCACCTCGTGGTGTAGCACCTAACATTCCTGGCTGTCGCCTCGGGGGTCTGGGTTTGATTCCTGGCTCTGCCAAGAAATTTTATTCTGGTTTATTCTTTTCTGTAGCTACGGACAAGGTCCAAGCTTCCACACCATAAAGAAGGGTGGAGACAACATAACACTTCACAATTCTTTTCTTAAGCGTCATACTGAGATCTCGACAGCGTAGTAGTAGTTTCATTGTCATTAAGGTGCCCAATTAAATTGGGTCGTGAATAACGTCTATTCACTCTTCCTCAGCTGGAAAAATGACATTGTTTAATTATAGATTTTTGTACTGTCTCTTGCAGTACACATTACGCAGCGGTAACGTTCTCGCTTGCTGTGCCCAAGGTTGCAGGATCGAATCCTGGCACAGTCAGTTGGCATTTAAGGGTGTACAAATGTGAGGGATCCATATCGGTACATTTGCTGGGATGTCAAACATCCCTTTGAGGCAAAATTCTTTAGGCGGATCTACATCTCTCTCATTTCCGTACACAGGACCTGTGCAGGATTGTTGCGCGAAAAGTGAGGACATCTTTCTGATGTAGGTATCTTACAAACAAACTCATTAGGAGCCACAACAAATCATTCACTACACAGGACCTCGGGTGCTAGCGAAACGACCTGATCAAAGCTTTCTTCCTTTCTCTAGCACTTGAGGGTAGCTTATTAGTAAAAACCACTAAGTTTTATAAACAATATTGGTCACTGCTTCCAGGTGTACACAATGGAGTTAGTTCTGACATTTAAAATTGGAAACAAAATGAATTACAGGGTGTACACATTTAAGCTTCAGTTTCTTCTGTCACTGCACACAGGTGTTATTGAGCTGTGGTATGGTATCATGTCTGCATGTACAGTCGCTTGCTCTTCTCAGCTTTATGTTGCCATTGTATAGCTTATTTGTATGTACAGGTGAACCTTAATTCATGATTCATCATCAGAAACTATGTTGAAAGTACTCTGGTCAAGAGGAAAATAGGAGCAATCAACTGTTGGATGTATTGTGTTGTGAAAGAAAGTGGCTTAAATTGTGTAATTGAAAGTCTGCTTTTGGAAATGAATGCAAAGCAAGTAAATCACATGTTTGCACTAACATCAACAGTTTGTTTTTAAGGTCATGCTTAAATTAGGTTTCAAGTCACTGCGCTTTAGACCTTGATTTATAATTCATTCATGTTTTTGCAAAGCTAGAAAGGCACAGCAGCCTGAACACACATTTGTAGTGCAATTATATTCTTCTTTATTGGTGTGAATCTTGAGTTGCTTGGTTGCTCCATGGTATTTCTGTAAAGTTAAATTTTGACCCAAGTATACTCATCATAGTTGCAGATGAGGAATCGTGTGGTGGCTTTCGATTGTACAAATTATGGTTCACTCTGTATTTTCTATCTCTTGGAAATATTAAACCCATAGAGTTATGCTACATTTTCTTTTCCATTCATTTGTTCTTTTACTAGGTAGAATATGATGTAGAGAATCCATTGTATGTATTAACATTTTTGTGTGTGATCCAATTTAATAAAGGAACTGATTTGTTCTTTCCTTTTGTGTTTGTTTATAGGTGCCCCTTTGGGAATGTGGAGTGATCACAAGTATAAAGTATATATACCATCCCCTGATCATGAAGAATCTAGGGAAGAAAATGCTATTGGCCACTTCATGTGGGACGAGAATCCACCACACCCAAGATTTATGCCGCTTCACGACCAAGTGAAGGAAGAGCATGAAGCCGACTTTACACAGTGGAGATATCATGAATACAACAGTCTTGGCAACATACGAAACTCTAAGGGAAAAGCCCGCTCCGGGACTCTTTTTACATGTCCATCTTGTGGCAAGAAATATCAGTGGAGAAACTCCTTGAATTCTCATTTGAGATTAGAATGTGGTAAGGAGCCACAATTTCCATGTCCTGAGTGTGCACACAGGTTCACACAGAAAGGTAATCTGAAGAAACATATGAGGCTTAAACATCCCCAATCTTTATTAGGTACTCCATAAAATTATTTTGTATAATTCAATGCTGGCAACTGGACCTCAACTCCCTATTTTCTCATTGTATTTATTTTACATTTAATCTGAACTCATTTTGGCAGTAAAGGATGTACATGATGACAATTTGCATGCATATTTGATTGAAGGCATTGGAATGTGTGTTTATGTACCATTTTTATTTTATTTTTTATTTATTCTTTCCTCTTCATGCTTTTCTCAGTAGTTGGATAAGGCACAATTGGATCCATTTAAGTCAAAAATCAGTGTTATAAATCATAAACCATTGGGGATGAAGAAGATGTGTGCATTTGTTTCAGTGAGAAATATGTCACAAGTATTTGTTGAAAAAGTCCACAGTTTGCTTGAAGCAACTGGGTTGTGGGAACAGTAACAACCTGCAATATATCATTGACAATTAAACAAACCAGTCAAAACTGTTATCTCCTCTAATAGGTTCTAAAATAATTTATGAAAAATATAAAATACTACATAATATGTGGTACTTATTTTTTAAAATTACTTTTCATAAATCACTGTGACTTGGATGCGGCAATGATCTTTTAGGTGCTTTTCTTATAGATTTTTTCTTTCTTACATTTTACCAGTGGCAGCTCCAGGACCAGCATCACAGTACGATGGCCTTGCCCTTCTCATGTTGACCAATTGTACCCCTAATTCCAACACCAGAACCATAAGTAAATCTTCAAAATTCTCATTTTTGCAAAATATTTGAATTTCAAATAACGTGCCTGTTATAATTAAATGCCTCTTGTAGGATGAACGCTCAATTTAAAGATGGCCTAAGATGTGGTTGAAGCATGCGAAATGTTTCAATGCTGATGGGAAAGTGGAGTAGTATTAGTAAAATGCTTCTTTTGAAGTCAGGTAGTATTAGAATTTAGGCTGAGGCCTGGTGGAGGGGAAGGGGCATTTTTTAAGAATTCCCACATGAAAATCCAACATGAAAACTATTGCTGATACTAGGAGTGGCAGGTATAACAAGTTCAGGGTATTACTTTTATCGCTGAAGTTTGTTGTATGACTTGCTGAAACTAAGAGAGTAGCAGCCGTAACTGGACATTGAAAATGCATAATGTTAAATCCAAATCCACTGTACACTTTGCCATGTTGATGAGTTGCCACCATCTTCTGTATTTATGGCATTTACAATTTTCTGAGAGTTTTTAAGAAATGTTGTGGGTATAACATACATACAGTGGATTGCAGTGATACATTTTGTCAAAGCCAGGACTGGTAACTTGACATTTCTACAAGGAAATGAAAGGGTCAGATATTTCACCACCCTTTTTGATAATTTCAAAACTTTATTAATTTTTCAAAAAGAATTGATCATTCAGTTTATAGAGATTTTAACAAATTGATTCTTCATATATAAATCTGTGAATGTACCATTTAACATGTGTTTTTGTAATTTTCATTTGATGTAGGAGGTTAAATTTTTTATCGAACCATTCACACACTCAGAAAATAGGTGGGTCAGCTATCTTTATTTCATGGTTTCTCATTTAAACTACCATACTGTATAGTCAAATGCTGTGGTGCCAATGGCCTCTGCCACTTCCTTTACAATTCAAACCCCAATTTATTTCAAGTACCATACAAATTCTACTACAGATACCATAATAACTCCTGTTGCCAAGCAGGCTTTACACATGCATTAAGTACTTGGTACTGATAACCACTATGTCCCGAGCCACAGTAACAGAACAGCAGCATTATAATATTTAATCATCCCACTTAAATGCATGTTGAAAGAAAAAGAAGTGGGAAAGAGACTGTGTTAACTGCTAATGTGTATTGCCGTGACACATGGTGTAATCTCATTCCTATTGGAAAAAATCCCTCTCGGCACGCCGGAAGGTGGAGGGAGATTTCACCGGGCAAGGAAAAATATTTTGAATTCACTAAATTTGCTAATTTGCTATACCTACAAAAGTTCCCATGTTTAGCATGCAAGAAGCTTCTTTCAGACAAAGGGGCCGATAACCTAGATCTTAGGCCCCTTAAAACAACAATTATCATCATCATCATCTTTCAGACAAAAGCTTTAGGTCATTTTTACAGGACTATTGACCATTTTAAGTGGTTTTGATATCGTGCCTATCAAGGGAGGTATGATTTTTTTTCTCTCCAACCCCCATTTTTCCTACCCCCCTTGGTCAATGGTTGGTGCTATTAAAAAAAATTGCTGAGAAAAGTTTTTGGCCCTTATCCAAAGAACAGTACGAACTTAAAATGGATTTGATTTTTCACATACCGTACTAAGAAAGTTATAATGATTTTTCACTTTTTCGAAAAAGGCCCCATATTTCCACCCCCTTGGTCCGATTTTGCCCACTAATGAACTCGACCGAGATTTTACATGGTTACATTTTATGTGTAAATGTGAAAGTGATTGGTGCAAAATGATGGTAGTTATCGTGTCCACAAGAAAGTGATATACAGTATATTTATATTCAGTTAGTTATTGTTGTTTTAAGGTGCAGAACTACGAGGTCATCTGCCCCTATTTATATCTATACTGTATATATATCTATATATATATATATATAAATTATATATACATTTTTGAACTGGCGGTGGTTTTGGGGTCTGGGGGATGTAAAATGCAAGATTTGTCGAAATTTTCTGGAAGTCGCAACATGGTAACCATTTTAAAAGGTACCATAGCTTCCTAATGAAATCTACCTAAAAGATGATTCTCGCAAACAACAATAAAGTTTTAAATAAAAGTGAGAAACTACGAGGGCTATTCCAAAACTAAGGTCCGGTTAAAAAAAAAACATCCAAAATAAAAATTTCCAAAACAATTGTTTTATTGACATTCCTTACGTCTTTCTCTATTTTTCTACATAATTTCCATACTTATTTACACATTTGTCACATCGTTCCACAAGCTTTTGAATGCCTAAGTCGTAGAACTCGGCCTCCTGCGAAGCTAACCAGTCTTTAACAGCTTCTTTCACTTCATCATCTGTGTCGAAGCGCTTGCCGCCAAGAAACTCCTTTAGGTAGCGGAACAGGTGGAAATCACTTGGCGCCAAGTCCGGACTGTACGGTGGGTGTTCCATCTGTTCCCATCCTAATTTCTTGATTAGAGTTTACGTGTCATTCGCAGTATGGGGTCTGGCATTGTCATGCAACAACACTCTGTAAGCAGCCTGGGAACCCAACGCGAACACAATTTTCGAAAATGCAAATTTTCAGACACAATTCTGTACAAAGTAGTTCTACTCACATTCGGGAACTTCACCTCTAAATCTGAAATAGTGAATCGTCGATCTTCACGAATTTTGTCGTCAACCGCATGAACCAACTCGTCTGAAATCACTGATGGTCTGCCAGAGCCGGGTTCATCGTGCACATTTTCCCGTCCTTCATTAAAGGCCCGCACCCACTTGCGCACTTTACTGTCACTGATTATGTTAGGACCGTACACTTCAATAATCTGCCGATGAATTTCTCCCGCAGAAATGTTTCTTGCAGACAGAAACCGTATCACTGCCCTTACTTCACAATCAGCAGGCTGATTAATTGTCTTAAACATTGTGAACTGACACTATCAACAGCACCCAGCAACAGTAACAACGCTACTGGCGGCTTTTGCCGCGCAAGGCATGCCAGGAGTCGGCGCGCATGCGTGTTTTGCCCTTGGCGCCGCTTTCAAATATTTACGGCGAATCGGACCTTATTTTTGGAATTACCCTCGTATAACAACAATTGAAAATGCTTTTGGGATGAATTCTAAAGATCGCCACCCCGTAAATGGTAACACCCCTAGGCCTGGGCCTGATTGGTGTGTTTGTAAGTCCTGGTCTGCTGAATAAATCCTGTTAAAAACTTGGGGAAAATGTTGAGGCAACATCCCTATAAAACTGTGGCTCACTGTGAATGTTGGAATTTCTAATGGACCCCAAGAGTATTCATTCCTTACTTTTCTTATACTGACATGCAGAGAATGTCATGATGATATTTACCCCCTTATCTAAGTACCTATGTATTTAAGTTATTGTAACAGGCGTGGAGTTCATTATATTAGTGAATTGTACATAATAGCTTTTATAACGTTTGCAAGTAAACTAAGGAATTAGAATTACAGTATATTTATTGGTGTATTTGTACACTGTATTGTATGTGAGATGTTGGTATTTAATGGCTTTTGTTGCTCAGCTAACCAGTCTGACTTGTGTTGGCTGTTAAATCTGATGAGATTGTATTATAGGTTTACTGGAATGTTATGTAGATATTATATTACATAAATATTGTTGATATTCTTATAGGCTAGCTTTTCAGAAAAGATTTCTCTTCACTTTATTGACACAAATATTATTTTGAATTTTTTTTCTTTTATATGGATGATATTAAGTTGCTTATGTTTCATTTTGAAATAATATTGCATTATTTTTAGACTTGTGTGGAATGGACAAATAGAATCCAATATAAATTATTTTTGTTTAGAAAATAATTTTAATATTCTTCCTCAAACAGATTTGGGGCCCTGAAAAGTTAAATATGACAAACTTAAGCCAGTCTTAAACTCTCTTATGGTCGTTACTTGTGGGCAGTATTGTTTATTAACTGTAATCAAATTTTTGTATCGTAGAGTTATAAAATGTTGGAGAAAGGAAGGGAGGAGTTGTGTACTGTAAATATCTGTAAAGTCTGATTTATTATAATCCCTTTGGTTGTTCATAATCCTCCTGTCAAAGACCCAGACGATGCCAGATGATATTGTAGATGAAAAGTGCTTGCTTAGAAGAGAAAATATGTCATTATAAAGCCTGCATACAAATCAATATAAATTGCATATTATTAATTTCTGGATATTTATCACCAGTGAAAGCAACTTTGATCATTTTTGTAGGTCATTGTAATGTATTTTATTACATGAAAAATATAGTTGTATGATAAACATGGGGAAGGATTTCATATCTGCTGTGCTATTTGCAGTGTGGGTGATCTTAGAGATTACTAGACTATTATTACAGTCCTCAATTGGGAGAGGTCTTGTGAGTGGTGTTATGTATAAATACTTGGTGGTGTGTAAAGGTTAAGGCATGAAGCATTCATTGTTGCTGCACAGGCCAACTGCATATCAGGGCTGGAAAATACGTAGTCGCAACATCTGCATAAAGAGTGTGTATGTGAAATACTTTTAATGAATGGCAGAATGAGTATCTCTGAAGTTCATAGAGAAGGATTTTTTTTGTACCAGTGTGAAGAGATGTCTTGTATTTCAGAAAATAAGGCCACAGATCCATTCCCTTAGAGCAGGCGTCTTCAACCTTTTTGAGGCTGTGAGAACCACCCTCAAGCCATACCAAGTACCCAAGAACCATTAAATCAAATATAATAATAAAATAATTAATTATTTAGCATATGGCTTTTAGTGCCGGGAGTGTCCGAGGACATGTTTGGCTCGCCAGAGGCTGTAGCTGCTTTAAGCGGACACCCATGGGGTGAGCTACAAGTTCTGTTAAATTTCAAGTAGTTCCAACTTTTGCTACCAGATGTCACTGACACCTAGTGGTGAACGTTGGAACTTTGATAAGAGTATTTCAACGAAATCTAACCTAGAAATTTAGCTTCACACAAGTTTCGTTAGTGGAAGGATTTTTTACATGCCATAAATCTATGACATGGGACCGGCGGCTTTACTTCCCCTCCAAAGGAAGACATACTGAAGGATTTTAACGCTCTTAAAAAATCAGTCGACTTCAGCCAGGTTTGAACCAGCGATCTTGGGCACAGCAGTTCAGCATGCTACCAACTACGCGACCGAAGCCGCTAATAAAATAATGATGATTATATTTGAATTGTAGCCAATGGCCATAGCGGGGTATTATTTTAAAAAATTGAACGCCCATAGGCTCCCTATCAAGTTCAATTTCATGTAGTTCCAACTTTGGCTACCAGAGATGCCACTGTGATACTGAAGGATTAAAACGCTCTTGAAAATCCGATTACTTCGGCCGGGTTTGAACCCGCCATCTTGGTTATAGCAGTTCAGCATGCTACGGACTACACCACCGAAGCCGCATGGCAATCTCATCGGAAGGAAAGTAATGATAATGATGCAACAAGCCTTCGCCTCTCTTTCCTTTTCTAAGTTTGTCTCCCTCAGGAGAGCTGAATTAGCTAGGGATTCACCACTCACCAGGCATACTGCAACTGTTTGCATGACGCTTGCAGTTAAGATACATTTACGTGTGGACAAATAAAATAACGATGTCCAATTATTTATATTCCATAAAATGATAATATTTCTGACTGTTAAAACTTGTAATGAAAACACTATTATTCTCGTTTGTGCAACAGAATTTGAATTGAAGAATGGATCTCAGGAGAGCTGGTGCTCGAGAGTACCAAATTTCATCTAGCGCCAGGTTGAGAACGCCTGCCTTAGAGATCTCTTCAACATTGCAGTGATTTCTGTTCAAGATTATGAACATATGTCTATGACTTTCATCATAGTTATTGTATTTGGCCCATATTGAAGTCTATAATTACAACTCCCACTTTTCAATACAAAATTGTTTCGATCCTTTTTATCTCAGTTCACAACAATACATGTTTCGGCAAATTGCCTTCATCAGTCTTTCATAATTGGTGCAATATTATGTACACATTTTGAAAACATCTTATTGTACAAACTAAAATCCTAAAAATACAAAAAACAATGGATTTTCGTCATGATTGTTTAGATATAAAATTCTTAAAATATAATTTCTATATTAAAATCTGGAGTTAAAATCCTTTGCCTGTTTAAAAAATACTTGATGCTACAAAATGTGTAAATAATATTGAAACAATTATGATAGACTGATGAAGGCAATGTGCCGAAACAAGTATCGTTGTGAACTGAGATAAAAAGAATCGAAACAATTTTGTATTGAAAAGTTGGAGTTGTAATTTAGTAATTAATGATTATGAATACACAATTCTGTATTACAGGTTCACAGTAAACAAGTTTGCTCTGTGATAGAGCAATTTGAAACTCTGCGGTATAGTATCAAGGGCTTGTAAAGTATTAATTTCAATTAACATGCAATTCCACCTGGTACTGTCGGTCTTAACTATCAATAGTAGGAATGATTGTGGTAATGATTGCTTTAGCCTGTCAAACAATATGGTTAAATTGTGGGTATTGTTACCTTAGCTCGTTGAACAACGAGGTTAAAATATGTAAAGCAGTGTGGGTGTGCTGCTGCCAATGTTAACTCCAAAGTTGCTTTGTTTTTCTTTCATTGTGGTAACATAATGTACCTATGAGTAACATTATTGAGATTGTACACCGCCCTTCACAAATACTCCAGCCTAACAGTACCTCTCCATCTAAGACAAAAGAGTGTCTTGTCAAAGCTTGGTCTCATTAATGTAAGAGGTTAAATGTACCTGCCCAGACATGACTGTTCTATGCCATACTCCATGTTGAGGTCTGGGAAATGGCATGTTTGAAGATCTGAGATTTGAATCCCATGACAGCAGTTATCCTGAGTGTGGAATGTGGCTTTCCTACATTCATTGTAGAGAAATGCAGCATTGGAACCTGATTTTAACTTCCAATCCTACATATACGCACGCTATTGTGTACACCACAAGAACTTAGGTTATTACATGGTGGCCACTACTCCTGGAAAACCTGGAAATACTGGAAAACTCCTGGATTTTTATTATGCCTGGAAATCTCCTGGAAAACTCATGGAAAATGATGAAAAATTTGAAAACTCCTGGAAAATAGCTACTGTTAATTAATTATAAAAAACTTCCCGTCTTAAATCCTACTCCCGCTGCGGTTTTCGGTGAGCACTCTATCGTTAACTAAAGAAATTTCCTCAGGCTACCTATTTCTTTGTGGGAGAACACGCGATAATATTTTTGTAAAACATATTGAGTATAGACAACTTCACCGCAATAAAATTGCAGACGGCATTCTTTTCTCTCTTTTTTAAGCGGATATTTGAGTCACAAAGGCTTTTTTAAAACAATTAAATCATTTGTGTGTAGGCTTGCGTATCAATAACTCAATCACTACTAATTTTTGTCCCCATCTGATTAAGTAAACCAAACACAACTGCTTTATTTTGGTCTTGAAGTAGGCAACCGATAAAGCGCCTCCCCCCCCCCCCCCCTCCTTCCCCCCTCTCGGGACTCGCGCTTATTTTTAACTCTGGAAAAAATGAGAATTACTCCTGGAACATCGTTGACCGATTTGAGTGGCCACCATATTATTATTAGATAAATTTCACAAATAATTGAAGCTGATCTAAATGAAGCAGCAGCAGTAGCAACTCTTTGCATATTTCCAGTATCTGCCCCAGACACACCAAACATTATACAGTATACAATGCATTTCTCGTTACCATGACAATCACCGCGATGTGCGGAACGAAACGAAACACCATAATCAAACTGCCTCATTCTAGTTGTGTAAGGCATGCAGGGGGATGTGAATATTTTATAAAATTCCTTTGCTGTTTTCAGTGTTTTTTATTAGTTATTTTTGATGTGTGAAATATTCTGGATGTTACATTGTTGATCCAGACATATCTCTTGTAATGATTGTGTTGGACTGAATGGTAATGGAAAAGGAGATATATGCATTTTGCTTTAAAATTATGAATGAAATATAATAAGAAACAAGAAAATTTCATCATTTTGTAGGAAAAGATTGTTTTTGAACTAAAGTTCAGATTTATGGAGGTGGTAGAGAGGTAGAAAGTGTAACGTTTAAGATCTTTAGGTTTCTAGGAGACAGTCGGAGTGAAAATATATTATCTCTTTTCACTGTAAATAAGCAGTCTGTCAGGTTGTTTCAATAATTGTGTGGAGTAAGAGGAGTTGTTAGTATGAATACTGTTTGTAGAATTATTTCCTGTTTAGTTGTCTTTTTTTTTAAATGACCACACATCAACAACTATATGTGAAATTTCTTTTTTTTAATTAGTTATTCAGTTGAGAAATTTTCTTTCATTAGACAGCATTTAAATGTTGGGCCTATTAACCCTAGAGCACAAACCCTCGTAATTTTTACGACCTATACTTGGCAACACGGCTCTATCTGCTAGGCTTTACTCGCCATGTTGCTGTCCTACTCAGTAGCTTCCTACAATACTGCGAGCTTCGTCAGTGTGAGGCTGTTGATTTCAGATTGAAGACCCTTGCGTCGTAAAATTTACGACGATTTGTGACTACGTATGCTAAACACCGAGCTTACAAACACATCTACGAGAAATGGTATAGGGTGTTCTAAGTGATACTTCAACTAACCAACGTCAAGAATTGGCTGTTGCTGGCAAAAGAAATATTTGTCACATCTGTCCTGCTCAGAAAAGGCGAATGACGACAACATACTGCATCGAATGTCACCGCGCATGTTGCAAGGAACATAGAGCAAATCTTTGCACTAACTGCTGTAAATGAGACACCAGGGACTTGAAAACCTAGGAGTTAACACTCTGTAAATTAAGTAACATGTTAATACGTGCTTCTTATATTATATTTTGTGTGCAATTGTATTTTATTCATCATGGAAATAAATAGTCGTAAATTTTACGAGGGTTTGTGTTTATGTACTACCAAATTAGGGTTTGTGTTCTAGGGTTAATCATCGTGTTGAAGGTAATAAAGTTATTTTTTATCATTTTGACAAGGTAGTGAATCTGGGATCGTCGAACTGATTATGTTTTCAAGTATTCCTGAGTCGCTTTAACGTATGCTACTAGAATGAATTCTGTGTCAAAATATTGATCTTGCATTTTTACAACTTTAGACCTAGCTTTTTGCTTTTGCAGTTTCTAAAAAGAAACTAATAATAATCCACATCAAGGAGCTGGAGTGGTATGGATTGCTGCAGTAACTTTGACACATTTGATTAAAATACAAAACTGGAAATGTATGCAAGCCTTCGAATTGACATGTTGATTATGCTGTTCGAACACCTCGCACTAGAATTAAATTTCTTGGCACAGCCAGGAATTGAACCTGGGATTCTGGGGCGATAGGTGTGTGATTATTGAAATTCTATGAGTAGATTATAGATGGGGCATTAATAGAATGAATAGGCTTAGACTGGCAGAAATTTTTGTCGACTGAAAAACTCTCTATCCCACAAATTACATTGGCATTAAAGGAAACAATTATACAAGAAATAAATGATTTCTCAAATGTGTTCATACTAATACCTCTACACTTGGGATTGAACATATGACAGGAATATTCAGTCATATTAGAATTTCATTTTAACTGCTTCATTATAACCACATGACATCTAATTCTTAAAACAAAGAAATATAACAGAAAATGGATTGCTCTGAAAATATTGAACATCCTCAGGTCTTTTAATTCCTAGCTAGGTGTTCTCTAGCCTCTGTGCTGAAGTGTTGAATGTATAGGCACATCATATTTTCACATCAAGATGATATCCAGGCTTGAACTACATGATTTGCTCACCAGAACATACTATTATCAGGTTTTATGAGAAGCATGGGTGCCCGCAGTATTCTTTCCCTGGAGGGGGAAGGGCCAAGTAATATTTTTAATTTCATTACCTAGCTGTCACTAGGTGATGATGAGACGTAACCCCTCCTCCGCAATTTTCGTTTCATTTCTTACTTGCTTCGTGATATTCATTATTTGGCTGCCCTGCAACCGTTGAGTACATTATTTTTATGGCATGAATGGGAGGAATAGTTTTTTTTTAGTTAAGAGGTTTTTGTTCACAGAAGTTCAATTTTCTTTGTGAATCATTATTATTATTATTATAATGTTCATATCTTAAAAGGAGGTAAATTAAAAACAGTCAAACGAAAACAGTACACCATTACAAATGAAGAGAGGGCGGCCAGTTCGGTGAGATTAAAGAAGCTCTGGAAGGAGAAGAGGAAGTTGAGAAGCCATTACAACTAATATTGTAAAGACTGTAGTGTATATGGATCGATTTAAGTGCTCCAATGTGGGCGTAAACTATGTAAATAAATAAATAAATAAATAAAATAAAAGGAGGTAAAAAGTAGTTGTATCACCATGTATCGACAAAAATAAAAATCAAGCAGCTCATTAAAGTGGTAATGTTAATCCAGTTCGCCGATTTTCTAAATAACTGGGGATATTTTCAAATAATCCAAAATTACTAAGTTAAATAAAACTGGAATTATCCCTACATCTAAATCAGTTAACTATCAGTAACTTCAATTTATGAAATAAACTGATGTGACAATGAACAATCAAAATATTCTTGGGATTCCAGGGGTAGGGGGGAGGCACGGCCCCATCTTGACCCCTCGCTGCGGGTGCCCATGATCAGAAGTGACTGGTTTGAACAAAGATTTCAAAATGTCTTTATATCTCTTAAGCCTTTTATACCTAATAAATTGAACTGGTAATGTTTGACTTCCTCGAGACTTGAACCCAGGCTTTCCTTTCCCATGTGACAGAGAGATGACTGGACTAGTATTGTCTTTAGTCCAGGATGTTATGGTATGCTGACTAATTCACACTTCTCTGTGTTCATATAGAAAGCAAGTTGAATAACCTATTGTCAATTTGAAAATCAATTTCCAAATATCAACCATAACCATTTGAATTTTATATAAGCTAACAAACCCACTAACATGAAAAGTCATGTCAAGATCATAGTTCATTCTTCAACAGTTGATTGCTGCAATTCTTAGCTTGACATCTCAGGTTGAAAAATTAGACTTGTTTGCCTGTTTCAATCTCCAACACAGAGGCTGTCTAAACATCAGATATACCTGGGGAGTGGGAGCATTTTCAGCCCAGTCTGTTTTGAATTTTCAAAGCTGGTGAGAATTCTCAGTAACCTTTTCCAAAAGATATCTGCCATTAAATCATATCAGATATCATTTCAAGGGTAGAAAGTGCATCTGTTTGTATTTGTACTTATAATATTCTAAGAGCACTGTATAAATCATTGTCCAAAAGCTGGGTGATTAATCCACTTTGAATGGAAATTGTTTACTGTAAGTATACTGTATGAACATATCTGCACATTATTAGCAAGCACTGGAAAGCAACAATTCATGCTCATTACTTACAGAGCGGCTCATTATGTCCTGTAGAAGGTGGTTGGGGAATCATATGTGGATCATATCGTGTTTGACTAATATTTCTAATTTAGGAGGCTAATGGCTTAGCCATGTTAACTGTCGAAAACCACTTCTTAAGAGATATACGGAGTTAAGCAACATTGGGCTTGGTCAGTACATGGATAGGTAACTGGTTCTGGGATATCACATGTTGTTGGCTGGGTAGGGGAGTAGAACTGGCCACCTTACTGCAAGTAAATTGTGACTAAAGAACACACTCTCGGAAGTTCAGATGTGCCCGTAAAGCAGAAAATCTTTCTTCTTCCTAATTGAGAAAAATGTAAGGATAAAAGAACTGTGGAACATGTCTTATAACATGAATTCAGATGTATTTGATTTTACATTCTGCCTGGAATTAGAGGATCCAGAATACTATTCATAGCGAATGTCAACAAACAGGGTTTGAATCCTTGGGCAAAAAAATGCAGAAGTACACTCACACTGTTTGTAAACTTTACTCCATTCTCTCCTCTTGGTACCTTATCTGAAAGAATGGGGAATAATGTCATACAGTCATAGGAAAGTCCTTATATAAGTGCCTTTTTATGCAGTCAAATACTTCTGAAATTACCCCCAATTGACCATCTTTTGTGAGTGTCCTTAGAGAGGAGTCACCTGAAGATCTTGAGGTTTCTCAAATTAGCACCAAGTGTCAAACTTCTGAAGTGAGCTGATTGAACTTACGGTATTTAAAGCAATTCTTTACTGTAAGTTCAATTGCTTCCTTAATTTTTAATGTATGCTTGAATTCATTAGTACCTGACGGTACAATTAATAAATGTGGTGGACAGCCCAATCTTCGGGGTAGATGACCTTGCTGTTCCACCTCTTAAAAAGACACTAACTAACCAACAAGGTCAATATTCAAGAGATTTCCATCCCTTGTGGGGTTCACTTTCTTTTTCTCCCGAAAGAAAAACTTGGCTGACACCCTTCACCCTTGACAATCTTATCCATGGACATATGAATTACTCTGTAAGAGGTTTTTTATTATAATCTGCAATGGAAAATCAATGATGGTGTGTTTCTATGCTGGCTAATTGCTGATGTGCTGCTTTCCTTGAGGTATATTCATAAAGTCCAATAGTAATAATACCGTAGTATAATGTAAGACGCCTTCACCTTAATACAGTCGAACCTCAATTACGGTATACATTTATCAAGGGATGTACAGACGCGGTCAAATGATTAGAATAATTAGCTTAAAGATACCCAAATAGTTTTCATATCTGCATATACTGTATATAAGCTAGTGCAGTCCTTATTGAACTCGGTACAGCAACGTTTGGGTACATTTGCATCCCAAACATTAACATGAATTTAAAACAACGAAATTAGGAAATTAGGGAGTTTTCACGAAGAAACGACTCTACATTATTGATAGTAACTTAATTATAAATATTTATATAAATTCAATGTTTCACCTAATTTATTAGATACATACTACTAGACATTGTTGTTTGAGGGTCATCTGATTAACCTAATCTAAGATTACCGGTATGTTGAAGGAATGTGATATTCTTTACACAACAATGGCATAGTAAAATACTTTTTTGGCTCACAAGAATGGCACAAAAAATCAAATATATCTACAAGAAATTCAAGTACACCAGTGACAATAAAGAAAATGTATAAGAATATGGTGATAAATACGTCAAGGTTGCAAATAGAAATGGAAAAAAGTATGTTTATTCTAATGTTTTGGCCACGTCAGTATAACTTAAGTAAGAAAACCATACCAAAACAAAGTTATATTCTAAAGATAACTTTTTTGGAATTTCCCTGCACTTTAAGGCCTTGAAACTTTGAGAGAGAAAAATTAACTTTTTTCAAATAATTGTATTTCTATAAGATTGTATTTATTTTCCTATAGAGTTTAGTTTACCTCATTGCTTTAAGAATCTCTGTTGCACAAGAAATTTATTTCTTTAGACGTTCTTTAATGCACCCCACACTTTGGACTGAAACTAAGCATTGCTATTTCCTTGCACACATAGTGACTTTCTGTTGGTGACAAAGACAGAAATTACACTCCGATCTATTGCTGTTTTTCACATGATTACTGTTTCAGGCCAAGCCAAGAGCACACTTTGCATTTTATAACTTATAAATGCATGCATTCCAGAGACAGACAAAAAAGTAGAACATATAAGTAAAAAAAGGGATGAATGAAAAATGTTAAACTTAGCTAGATTTGAATCAAGAAAGCTTGGTACTTAAAAATATTTCATATACAGTAGAGCGTCGTTTATCCGGAATAATTGGGACCGAAAGTGTTCCTGATAACGATTTTTCTGGATAATCGAACATAGGGAGAACCACCAAGCTTCTGATATAGGTGCAACGCCTTCTCACACAACAAAGGTCCAAAAATGGGATATCCCTTACTTCTTGTCAGAATAAACCACAAGTCTTCCAATTTTTCATCCCTAGCTGATCTCATGGTTTTTCTCTTTTTAGACCCTTCTTCACTATCTAACTTCGATGCATAATTCAAAATTTCACCTTTTCGGTTCTTCAAATCATAAATATTGTGGATTTTTAGACACTGTAATTATTCAATAGACACTGCCCACTCTCACATTTATCCAGTTCATTAATGATCTCCACCTTATTCTCAGTCGATAAAACATTGCGATTTCGGTTTTCCTTTTTGCCACTCGTAGAAGTCATTTTCACAACGTAATACAGTACAGTACGTAGGCTACTGTAACATGTTGGGACATTATAGAGCAAGCAAACGGTAGGAGACAACAATACGAGAACCGACTTACTACTGTAGGCAGCGCGCACTTCTGCATAACAACAGTAAGCGCGCGCTGCTCCGACATTTTTTTTGCTCGTCCGGATAATTGACGTTCCGGTTGTTTGACGTCTGGATAAACGACGCTCTACTGTAATTGCAAAATCAAACAAAATATAAACAACGTATAAATTAGTTACGTATGAGAGGTTCGACTGTACGTTTCAGAGAGTTCACTGATGTTGAGTTTGTGAATTGTTGATGAACAAACTCTTACGTTGGCACTGTATTTATTACTTTGTTAATTGATCGGCTGTAAAAAAAAACCATTGTTGGGATCAAGGTTACACATTTATTGTTAGCTTGAGGCTGAGGATAACATAATGATGATATGCACTACATTACAAGTTCCTAACAAGAATAAGAAATTCAATACAGTATTGCATTCTTGTGACAGCAAAACAAATCATATTTTAATCCAATAAAAATAATGTATGAAGTATAATTGAGCTGTTGTTTTCCACTTATTTAGCACAACCAAACACAATACCATCAGGAAGTTTGAATTCATGTTCGAACACCTTGTTTGGATATACACCTCTTTTCCCACCATGCTTCGTCAGTGCAAGAACCACCTGATATGATCCTGTCATCTCATCAGTGGCAGACTATTCTCAGCAGCACTGCCTGTTGTTTATGCCTTGTAACCATGGTAACCCTATCACTAGCACAACCGAACATGCCAGAACACCTGTTGGTGCTGTCTTGTGACTAAGGAACTTATTATGCTGATCACTAGGGCCCGGATGTTGATGCCGTAAAAAAGTTAAAAAAATGCACTTAACATTTTCAAAAATGGCTGTAATAAATGACCTAAAAAATTCAAAAAATGTACTATAAAAAGGAGAAAATGATCTTATAATAATAAACTCACCAATAATTCAAAAATTACATCATAAGCTCAAACTGAAAAGTCAATCAAAATAGATTTCCAACACGTAACAAAAGGTCTATGTTCACTTTAGTGTGAGTTGCACTGCACTACGAATGTCATTCTGATATTTGTCAAATGTAAATGATCTGCCGTTTCAGCCAACAAGTTTTTATATTTTGAAAAGCTGCGTTCAACATCAACTGATGTGATCGGAGCGTACTTGAAGTGAGTAAGGTCGTTTGCTGTAAACTCGGAGAGACGTAACTCCCTCATATAAAACTGTAACATGACTAAATTGTAAAAAAAAAAAAAAAAGACCTTAAAAGGCCGATTTCTCTAAAATATGACCCAAAAAATCTACCAAACTTAAAAATATGCTCTTAAAATGGAGAAATCGCTATAAATGCAAAAAGATGCAAAATAATAATGACATATTTGAAGACGGGGTGACCTGTCTGGAGTTTCTATGTACTTCTACATTGTTTTAGACAGCTCAGTAAAAAGATCACATGTCATCAACATCCGGGCTCGACTGATCACTAAACAGGTAAGAATAAATGTATGACATGGTGTATTGATTATATTAGTGTTCACAATTTTGGTTGTGTTCATGTATATACAGTTTATTCTCTAGTAATCTACAGTAATTTAAAAAGGTCCAACTTTTATGTTCTGGAGACTTTGTTGTAGATTTTATTTTTAAACCAAAAAAGGAGAAATTAGAAAAAAGAAATAGTAACAGTAAGTTATATAAAGGTTTTAGATTTTATTTTTAAACCAAAAGAGGAGATTTAAAAAACAATTAGTATAAAAAATAATCAGGGCAACATAAAAGATCCCTGTGAACATAAATCCTATGGTCAATTATTTACGAGTTATGCCTGTTTGTGTTATCAGGTGGAATGGAGGAGATATATTTATGCAACATGCATTATGGATATTTTAGTGCTTTTCTAAGCATGCGGGGAACTGTCGCTATCAAATATGTACAATGCTTGGAGCTTTTGAACATGTCCGATAGTCAATGATGTGGCATGTTCAAGCGTGAATTCAAGCACAAGGTTTGAGCACCTATCATCACTGATGTATCAGTGTATCACTGCTGGCGTACAAACGAGACTGCAGCTACTCGACGTGGGATGTGCCAGGTAGGGATGTTACCAATATCCATTACGGCTTTGGCAAGTCTATAACTCTGTATATAAGCTGCATACAGGGGCTTTCAAAATTGGTAGAGAGTATGGAATTACATGCCAAGCTACTAAGGCTTTCTACTTGCTGTTCTGATACAGTTGCTCAGCTGGAAATCAAGTTTTTATGGTTTGGGGTTCTTATTGCTTGCTCAGCATTCCTTCCTCTCCTGAATAAAAAAATATAATTCCTATCTTTCTCCATCTTTTCTTTAAAACCGAAATTCTTCCATTGTTAGAACATGGACTGTTAAGAAAATATTGTATACTCTAAACACAAGGGAAGATGCTAATTGTGCGATTTGAATCCTGAACTTATTGCACTGTCTCTATGCCAATAACCCTCCAGCTGAGCTATCAGAATACAATGGTTTGACTATGTACTTGGGATGCTAATTCATTTGCTCTTTTCTGTGTATTTTCCTGGTTTGTGTAAGTTTGTTCCTCTACTTGCATAGTTCGAATAAAACAAAATTGCTTATTTTAAACAATATGTGTTTTTAAGAGGTCTTTCCTTTATCAGAATTGTGCAATATTTAAGTTTACTGCTGTTATTTTCCGATACTTTGGTATTGTGACATTTGCTGAACACTGACTTTGCATTTTATTTCTCATTATTTTTCAGTATCTTAATATTTAGCTTGTTATTATTTCCCCTGATACCTTGTGTTATTGTGATGTCTCTATTAGTGTGAATATTTAGGTGTGGTAGTTTGTACAGAGATCAGCATAATCCTGGAGGTTGTGGGGCACACTTGTCAACATTTTTTCTAAGGAGGTAAAAGATCTGTCAAACCTTAGTGCAATGACCACATCAATATTTTATCTCACCTTACATGTTAATGAAAAGGAAATAAGTTCTTCACAAAGGAATTTCATCGAGTTTCTTCAAGAGAATCCAATCAAGATGTTGTCTTATGTAAGAGTTTGATAAAGGCAAAATGTTTGTATGGTGAGTACCTATGGAACTTCTGATATGTCTGTACTACCGGACCTTTCTATTAAGGGGCAGATGACCTCGTTGTTATGCCCCTTAAAACCTCGAAAACTAACTACTAACTACCTTTCTATTATAATCTATTTTATTGTACAGAATGTTGACATCAAGCACTTTTACATGCAGCAGGAAAACAGTCTTTGAAATATCTTAACTTTCAAGGCTTTTGTATTAAACCTTTTCAGTTTTGCACTTGAAAAGAAAGTGTAAGTTATAAATTTATACTTTACAGAATAAAAAACACATTTTTCTGTTTTATTATTTTTTTATTTTTATTTTTTATGTTTGAAATTTGAAAACATGTCATGCAACATATTATTGCATAAAATTTGGTAAGTTCTATCCTAAATTATTTCTTTTAGAATGTAGTTTTGGGTTGTGAATCCCCCTATTTGCTTAGTATTTCTGCTTTCCTTCTCCAAATGTTCTAGTAGCATATGTTAGAATAAAATTGCCGTAATTTTATGAACCTCATGTTCAGTACTTGTAGATTACTGTTGTGGAGAGATCTTCACTAAATTACAGTACTTCCTGAATGCATGATGATATAGATAAATGACTGTTCATTGCTCACATGTTTGTTTTCCCTTATAGGCTTGGCTGTTGAGTGGAAGCTACCCTTCTTGAAGCGGGAAGTTTCCAGAGATTGCAGTAATGACAGATCATTCATGCAGATTGTGAACTCTAAACCAGAACTGATTATAGCTGGTGCTCATGGTATATTTTCAGAATCTGCTAACTGGAACAATGACAGCAAGAGAATTCGTGTTCAAAATCCTCTTGGAACATTTCCTTGTCCAAAATGTGACAGGATATACAGGCGAAGAAATTCTTTAACTTCACATCTACGTCTTGAATGTGGCTTAGAACCTCAGTTTCATTGCCCTCATTGTCCATACAGATCAAAGGTTAAGTGTAATTTGAAGAAGCATCTGAAGGTTAAACATGATGAAGATGTTATGTAATAAGTACCTTGCTAAACGCTGGTATCTTGCCTACATATTTTTTAAAGAAAGTTCGAGAAGTCTAACAAAAATTGATTGTGTAAGATTTTGTAGACCCATTGATAATGCAGATCATCTCCATTGAGTTACTACGAATGGTTTAAGAATTTAACTCTTATAGTACAGTGCTCTCTCGGTAATCCGGCAGATATCGGACCAGAGCACTGCCGGATTATCGAAAACGCTGGATTACTGGAAAATATCGAGAAAAACACAGATATCATTTTAAAATCAGTTTTGATTACATTGTACTGTACAAAGTAAAAAAGTATGAAAATACATCATATAACTCACGTTATTCCTTGGAAGTAGATGGCCGGAAATATGCAGCGATTGCTTTTGCTTACCTCATTCTTCTAAAAACCAAGCATAGAGGCTATCGTCAACTTTAGGATTTTCACCAGTTTTCAATGTCTGTTGTTTACTTTTTAAATTTTCATTCGTCTTAAAAAACGACTTTATTTTATCACTGTTTTTTCTTATGTCATGAACTGTAGCTCGATGAACACCGTATTCGTTAGCAACACTAGTTAACGTTTCACCCTTTTCAAGCCGCTTTATGATTTCATGTTTATCTAACAAAGATCAAGTTTTATGTTTACGTTTTTTCTGCACTGATGCCATCTTCAGCAAAACACTACTACAGTACAACTGTCCTACACTAAGCACCTGAGGGGGGCGTGCGTGAGTCATCGCTCTTGGCGCCAAAGCATTCTTTACTCAGACACTAGTCTTGTCGCTGCGTGGGAAATATTGTACAGTATTGGGGATGCATTATCAAATCAAGTATTGACCTCGGACTCGAATTCAAAACGCCGGATTACTGGGAGCGCCGGAGAGCTGAGATGCCGGATTACAGAGGAAGTACTGTATATGTCAGACTGAACAGTGCTATTGGTTGATCAGTGGCCTTCAAATCTGAAGATTGGAAGTTTGATTCTGGCTCAGTCTAATGCCATTTAAGGGTGTTTAATTGTTACACTCTTGTGTCAGATCTGTCAACTCTTGAAAGGGATATTAAACATCATCATCATTCATCATCATCACTCATTATAATCGTCAATTTGGACAGCTTGCCATCGCATAGTAAAACACTGCAATGCTGTACTGGGCTTCATGTGCACCAAAGCCATTTAGCCATTTTATTTATTTGCATAGTTTACTCCCACATTGGAGCACTTAAACAAATACATTTAAGTCATCTATGGATTGACAGGGAATTTAGCTGTCATCATCTTCCTCCTGTCCCAAAACCTCTTCATTCTGGCTGACCTGGCGCCCTTCTTCATCAGATATGACATATTGTTTTCGTTGATTGATTTTTAGTTTTAGTCTTACACGTTTGTGAATATCTTTTAACAACTTTATAAGCGGTTTCAGTGGCATATATTGTAGCATGCTGAGCTTCTATGCCCAAGGTCGCGGGTTCAAACCCGGCCGAAGTCATCGATTTTTTAAGAGCGTTAAAAATCCTTCAGTATGCCTTCCTTAGGAGGGTAAGTAAAGCCGGCGGGCCCATGTCACAGATTTATGGCTTGTAAAAGAACCTTCCACTAACTAAACTTGTGTGAAGCAAAATTTGTAGGTTATGTTCGATTAATGCTTTTAGGTTCCAGCGTTCGTCACCAGGCTCTGGTTACGATGGCATCTAGTAGTAGCCAAGTTCACAGCTAGATGTCATGGTAGCGAATGTAAGAACTACTTGAAATTATCGTCTGCAGTCCTTACTTGAATTAAAAACAGATAACACACACTAATACAGTCATCGCAATTAACACTGGTTATCAGACAGATTCTACACACACCCAAAGTACACGGGGCTACATGACTGTGTTGTCGCAGCCCCTAAACTAAGGAACTAACCAACCTATCTTTTAATACTATAATTTTTCTACATTGAAATATATTATAGTTTCAGAGAACGATTTTAGAAAGCATTTCAGTAAATCGGACTGTTACCGATTTTGACCAGGTCTGCCCCCCCCCCCCCCCCCCCCCTCCCTCCCTTGCCCCAAAAGGCTTTTCTTTGTAGTATATTAGATTTCACTCTGCTTATTTCATTTAGCATACTTTCTAATTATTCGAACAATACACTGAACAGTGTAACTGAGCATTGTTACAATATGCTCCATTACTGCATTGGGCTGTTGATGTTCAGAGATCTGAGGTCCAAATCTTGGTGTTTACAGTGGTTATTCTGATTTCCTCACTCCCTTCAGGAAAATACTGGAGTTATATCTTATTTTATGTCCCGTGGCACCTTTCCTAATCCTTACCCTATCAATTACAGTTACATCTAAAGTCACTCTAAAAGTACTGTACTCATACAAATTCAATAGCTGATGACCAAGATGTTCCAAGCCTCTAAATGAAATAGCTACAACAACAACAACAACTACTACTGTCTTAAAAGAGATTCTCATGAATCCTGATGTTAATTAACCTTCAGTGTGCTAAACAAAAGTTTGGTGCTTTTCAGTCGGTCAACACGAATGTACCCAAAAAGAGCTGGGTTATGCCCTAACCCATTGTAATGGGTCTGATGATGATCGCTTGACGATCGAAACTGGTCATCCTAGTGTATTTATTAATCTCATGTAATTTATTTCAGGATTAGGGCATAACCCAGCTCTTTTTGGGTACATTCGTGTTGACCGACTGAAAAGCACCAAACTTTTGTTTACTTAGGCAACACTGAAAAATAGCTTCAAACCCCACAATCTTCAGTGTGCTATCGACGAAACGTTTTGTCACCTGTTCTGCCAAGCTGTGGTGCTAATGACGAAACGGTTCGTCGCTACACGCGCTCCTTTTTAGTTCTACATTCCAGCTGTTTGAGACGATGTTATTTGAAAGTAGACTTACCTGCGCTTTGGCAATAGTCCATAGAAGCGAATACTTATGCATTTTTAATATCTATGGTGATGCGAATTATGCTATTCACTTGATCAAAGAGATGGAAAAGTTTGACTTGTGTTTGACTTCTGTGCACTGTATTGGCTGACAACAGACCAAGTAGTAGTGTTCAAGTAGTGGTGATTTTAAAAGTCTATGTGCCCAGGAGGAGGCTTAAGCATTTCCGTGTTGCTAGTCAATATGACAGTCAAGGTTTTCACTGTAGGCTGTCAATTTTTTTTTCTTATACAGAATCAGATAAAATAATTTATTCTCTTCTCCATAATTTAATTGAATTATGTTGTTTTTTTGGCCCATTTTTACTATTAACTGCTCAATAATACGCTCTTGTATTATGTCTCGCATTATGAACCCTACTGCTTCGACACTACAGTTTTAGTATCCTGCTCTATGGAATTAATCATGGACACTTACCAAAGTATTAATTAAGAAACTGATGGCGTTTGAAATGTGGACGTATCACAGAATATTAAGGATACCATTGACAGCTACGATCACAAATGACTGTGATGTATGAACGGAACAAAGATTCAGAAATTCTCAATATCATTAAAAGGAGAAAAGTAGAATATTTTAGTTAATTCATGTGCAACTACAAATATGACCTGTTGCAATTAATTATTCAAGGGAAGATTGATGGCATTAGGGGTCGAGGATGTAGAAGAATATCCTGGCTAAAGAACTTAAGCCAGTGGTTTGGACTGAACACAGAAGTTTAATTCTTCTAATAACTTATACTAAAATATACTAAAATAAATACACTTAAATAGTGTCGCTGTTTAGAAAGCATATAATGCTACTGATCTCCAATGTTCTTGGAGGAATAAGAAGAAGAACATGTTTATTAACTGAAAAGCATTCCCGTACTAAGACTGTTGTTGCTTCTTAAATTTGGGGCTTGGGATGGCTTAGGCCATCAGCCATGTGAAATTGTTTGGTCACTTGTGTTTTTGTGGTGTGTGTGTAGTTGTAATTATGGTTTGCTCCTGGCCGTGGTAAGTGATTTTTTGAAAGGCGGCAAAAATTACGACATGCATGTCATACGTTGTTGGCATGTTAAAGAACCCATTTGCATTCAGTAAGCCGTGTTCATAATGGCAAAATTAATCTCGGGATTTTCCGCCAACACAAAGTTCCTCCATTCTCTACTAGAAAGTGCTATAGTGTCAAGGAGCTTATATATCTAACCCCCTTGACTTTCATAGCGTTCCAAGGAACGACTAAATTCGACATTCAAACTGCCCTCTGGGTGTCAAATAACAAAGCTTGCACCCAGCACCTGAGGCCATACGATATTATTACTAGTTGTAATCATTAGGATATAGGATAATGGTAGGCTTAATCTAAAATACCATCCATGTATTTTCCTGAATTGAGTATGGAAAATAAACACACACAGTGCTGAGATTAAAACTTTGTATCTCCAAACTACAGCTCCTCATTGCATTACTTAACTATGCTTCTGGGACGTTTGCTCAGGCACTTAGAGAAATAGAGTTTCAATGTATTCTAAACAAATTGTGAACCTGTCTTGACTGTGGTGCATTTGAATGTGATTCTTAACCATTGTGTTGAACCAGTTTTGATGTATTTGGAGAAGCTTTCAACTCCCTCTCCATTCATGGACAGAACTGTTTATAGAGGATTTACAAAATTCTTTCTTGGACTGGAAAAGTGCACACAGTCGGTGTGAATGCGTTATTCTGGCCCAGGTCAAGCTGTACGCACTCTAGATGACACAGAGTTCTCCGCCAAGTCCTTTCTGTATATTGTAAATAATATTGTATTCAAATAGCCCAGTAATTCCTGAAATCCCTTAACCCTCAAGGGGTTGTGTCAAGAAAGTTACGTGATGGGTCGCGCACAGTCATTTTGAAGCAAATATTGTAATTTTAAAGAAAACTGTATACGGGTATCTATGAATCTCAATCTATTGACTTACGGTATTAATTCTAGGAATGTCGTTATATACTTATATCTTGTATCCCGATTCATCGAGCCTCCGTGGCTTAGGCGGCAGCACGCCAGCCTCTCACTGCTGCGTCCATGGTTCAAATCCCGGTCACTCCATCTGACTTGTGCTGGACGAAGCGGAGGCAGACATGTTTTTCTCCGGGTACTCCGGTTTTCCCTGTCACAATTTCATTCCAGAAACACTCTCCACTATCATTTCATTTCATCTGTCATTCATTTACTCATTGCCCCAGGGGAGTGCGACAGGCTTCGGCAGCCGGCACAGTTCATATCCTCGCCGCTAGATGGGGGCTTCATTCATTCCATTCCCTGACCCGGTCTGTCGACTGGAAGCAGGCTGTGGATTTTCATCCCGATTCATCGGGCACAATCGTGTTAACCGACTGATGAGCTACAAATTAACAACATGAAAGTTGACATAAGATGTAGGTCTATGTTTCAACAGATTTTCTTCTTCTAGATGGTCATCTCATTCATTAATATATTCAAATTCAACACACACATCCAAATACACACGGCTGATGATCAAGGTGTCCCAAGCCCTTAAAATGAATTAATAACATTCAGTTGCAATTTCATATTGAAACACCTACCACGTAATAGCTCCTAGGTTCTCTCGTCTTCATTCTAGGTCTTTATTCTCTATGATGTCGATAAGTTGTAAAATTCTATCCTCTTCACTTTAATCCATAGTGAAGTACAGGGTCTTTCACTCAAAGTGGGGCCAGCCGCGAGCACATGGCAACTCACTGAGCTTCGGGTCGAGAGAGCCCCCATACGAATCGCATGTAAATAACAAGCACACATAATAACACATAATCAAAGTCACATGGCACAGAAGATGTTGAAAATGTCCTCCACCTGCATCTACACATTTCTGGCATCTTCTAAGGAAATTTTTATTCACACACATTAGTTCATCTACTGAGATAGCCTCAATTTCTCTCGTGATATTTAGTTTGAGTTCATCTAGGGTGTGAGGGTTTGTTGCATAAACCTTATGTTTCAATGTCCCCTATAAATAAAAATTGAAGCAATAGGCTTTAACACTTAGCAATAACATGTTATACAATTTTGAAACACACTAACCACGTGCACACGTTATAAACTTATAACACTTGTAACTTAAAATAGGCTATAAACAAAATAACGAAGTCAACTTTACTCGTCAAATCTTGTGTTACAACTGTCTCAGCACCGTGTTGCAATGTGCTCGTTTGCCCTTTGGCTCAACCTTCTGCCTGCAGTGCTGCACCAGCCGTGCGGCCGGCCCCACTTTGAGTGAAAGACCCTGTATATGCAACTGTATAAACAAATTCATCATCATCATCTTCTACAGTTTCCAGCCCCTGGCTGGGTCTGCTTGGAACATAAGCCTCTCCATTGTTTTCTATCCTCCCACCACCTTTCACTCTGTCCCACTTCTCTACTCTTTTCTGCACTCCTTTCTTCACACCCACAATTCACCTATCTCTTGGCCTTCCTCTTGGTCTCTCACCCTCCATTTCTATCTCGTTCATCCTCCTTGGTATCCTGCCCTCCTGCATTCTCCTAACATGTCCGTACCAACTCATTCTTGACTTCTCTACGATCTCTTGTAAGGGTTTCTCTTCCTCAATCTCTCTCACTATCCTTGCTTGTTATTCCTAATCTGCTTCTTTGAAATTTCATTTCGCAAGCCTGGATTCTGCTCACCTGTCTCTTCTTCATAAACCACGTTTCTGATGCATAGTTGAGTATTGGGATATAATACAAAAAAAATACACAAATTATCATAATATAATCAAATGAATCAAACCTTAAAACAAAACACTTCAGTAATGGCTGTGCTCGATAGAAAGGCAGAGTGTTGGCCAACGTCAGGAGTTGTGCGCATGGTAAGCAATTGGAGATTGAATGAATTTCTCTACTACCTGACTAGTAATGGGAGGGAGAAGAGTATAATGAAATGTAGTGCATAGGAAAGTACTGAAAGGAAGGTAGCTCTGTACAATAAAACTATTTTGAAAGATTTAAAAAAAAATACAAATGGTCTAAAAGAACAGACACAACCCCACGCGAGTTAATGTTTTTTAATTTGTAGTTTTTTTAATCAAGAATCACCATTACTGCTATTTTAAATCACCTATGAGACTGAGAGAATGGTATTATCTGTAAATATAGTTTTTCTAATTAATGAAACCATCAGGGAAATAAAAACCGGTATACACCACCATATGTTGCCATTAGGCTTGAACGTTACTGAGTATTTGTGAATAGGCAATTACTGTATTTCTACAGAAGCCTTGACTACATATTTACATATTTTTACCTCACTCATACTGATTGACTGAATTTCACTAGTGATAACCCTGTTCCAGACATACAAGTGTTACTATGTTTTGTAAACCTGCTTTTAACTTTTTATATTTATTGTCCAATAGTGTACAGAGAGAAATTGATTGCTCTATGTGTAATTTGTGATTGATATATTGTAATAATGTACAAATATTTTGTTCCTGGCCATTGATGATAATGCTTAATGTATCCTAGTAATATTTTATTGAAATTATGGTATTATGCAGTTGTAAACATTGCTAATGTAGTTTAAAACTAACGGATATTGTTTTTAAATGTACATTGATTCATATTTTAATGCTGCTTCTCGCCAAGTGATAAAATAGTTTTTTATTTTAATAGAAATGTGTGACTTATAGTGTAAGTTTCTGTAGGCCTGACCTAGTTTATAAAACATGGCCAACAGCTGGTAGGAATCATAGCTGAAAACCAGTTACAGAGGAATAACAGATGATTATGGAGACATGTTCTACGCCTTGTGAGGCAAAACTGAGAAGAGGTGGGTTCGATTCCCTCCTCAGCCATCCTGGAAGTGGTTTTCCAAGGTTTCCCCACTTCTACTGCAGGCAAATGCTGGGATGGTTCCTAACTTAAGGCCACAGCCACCTCTTTCCCAATCCTCACCTGAATTACATATTCACAGTTTAACATAGGTTATCAGATACATTCTACACTCACCCAAGTACACAGGGCTAAAAGCCCCTCTAATGAAAGAATAATACCATACCATATTTTTAATAATGGTCCTCCAGTGTTCAGGGAAGCCCTGAATGATGAGAGGTGGACTTTCTGTAGCCCTTCTTCGCACATGGCCAACAACAATTAGAATCTGTGAGAATGACTGATTCCTACTTCCATTTACTAGGATCTCCTGGGTTTGAATTGCCATTTACAAGGGCACCATTAATGCCAGTGAAGGCTAAGGAAGGAAGAAAGTTGAGTTGGTTGTGTTGCCAATCAGGTTGGGACTGTATCCAGTAGGTTTTAGCAGAAGCTTTCTTGTCAGATTTTTACTAAAAACATAAATATGTATACAATTGTGAATTTTAAAAATATTGTTGCATATAAATGAAAAATATGGTGTAGTGTTTTTGAGAATTTTGAAAATTTCTGCACATTTCTGGCACTCCTGCAACTTTTCACAAGTATTGGTTTGATTCATTTTATATTTTGTATTATTTGTACATAATATTTTGAGAAGTCATACAATATTCAGTCAGCATTATAGTTCACAACATGAAGTCTCAAAATTGTGGAATAATTGTGATACGATGGGCAGATGTCTTTGATGTTTTGCCTCTTAAAACTATAATTACCACCACTTAGGGTCAGTCGGTTACAGTATTATCATGCTTTCTCTTCAGAGAAATTGAATGATATTCCATATTTCAAAATGAACTCGCAGATGTACGTATTGAGATAACATGTTCTGTCTTATATTTCTGGACTTTCTGTATAGATTTACAATCTCATTTATGATTTATGGCATTTAAATGCTTGTTATGTTTCGAATGATATTTTTTTAAGATCGTGAGAATGTTGAAACATTTATAATAACTTACGAGGAAGCCAAGTTTTTAACCTACCTTACTTATCCCTTTTGAGTGCACCGTCTGTGTTATTTGTCCCTCTTGTCCCATCCATTGTATGACCCTGTTCCAACCTTTGATTATTGATTTATTAACTTTTATAAATAATAATGCCTTAAATAAAGCATGTGTTAATAAATGAAAATAAATCTACCATAACTATGTAGGGTTTTACAGTTGTTTGATGGTGTGTGGACTGATATTATTTACATAGTTCTTTTATGATTCAGTTTGTACCTGGTTAAGACTTCCTATTGATATTTGTTTGTTTATTTATTTATTTGATTATTTATTTATTTATTCATATTCATTCATTTGATTAATAATAAGACAACACTGAAAAATGGCTCCAAAACTTTCTAATTTTCCTTCATTCATTCATTCATTCATTCGTTCATTCATTCATTCTTTCAGAGCTTAAGTTCGTGTCAGTAAATCTTTATTATCAAGTGAGCTTAAGTTTTATCATCTGCTGTTGACTATCCGAATTTATCTTCAATTTGCTTGTCAAGGAATGAACTGTATACATTTTTGTTTTTGAATAGGCTGTACATTATTTTTGCTGGATGTGTATTGTTGAAATTCGTAAACATTATATATTTCTTATTATTTTATATTTATTGTTGCTCTAATATTAAAATTGTAATGAATAAATACTATTTTAATTCAACAGTTTTTTTTAAATAAAAGTAATCTATACTCATATAGGTTGTGAAAATAGCAATATTAAGAAAACTATCATATAAAATCCAAGTGTTTTGCACTCAAACAGTTATAAAATAATGTTCAGATATGTGGCTTTCCTCTAGAGAAGGTGATTCTGAATGTTGATGTAATAAACAAGATACTGTATAGTTGATAGCTCCGCTGTTAAGGCACTACAAACACCCACCTTCACACACAAGGTCTTGTTGAACTCCTTCAGCTGTTTTACTCCAAACATGGAACTTCTTTGCTTCAACATCCTGCCTCTTCACTCGACGGAGCTCTCTGCGACTTTTACCTCATTTGAAGTGATGTTATTTTGCATCAGATATTTCTGTCCTTGTTCAGCCTAAAGTAGCACTCGTTGATTCTTGTTCCTCAGCCAAACTTCAGCTGTTGCAGAATTTACCTCACATCATGTATTCCAGCTGTGGTCTTTCTCTAAAATTCTTCCCTTCCACATGACCTTCCAGATTTGCCTTAGCCAGCATGGTTTGTTTTATGGGCTACAAGACTACGATGTCGCAAAGCCCCTAACAAATCAACAATAATCAATCAATGGTTTGTTTTTATGTCCATGTAATCCATAAGCATGGCCTCGCTCCAGTTCTCCGTGTTTCTTAATTTTTGACCTCCCAGAAACTTTTTAGCATCCTTCTGTAGCACCACACCTCGAATACATTGGTCTGTCTTATGTCAGCCAATTCAAGGGTTTGATATTTTAAATATTTATACAACTTATGACTGGTTGACTCTGCTTGGTTTAAATAACATTAATCAATTGTTTTTCTTTTAATTATAATTTACAAGATATTTTGACTCCACTTTTATGATCTTTACTTCGAATTCCAAAATCTACTATAACTTCTAATTATAACAGTTAGATACATTTTAGTTTGTAGGAATTATTTATTTTAGTTTATTTATTTATTTATTTTAAGTTGTGTATTTAATTGGTGACGAAGAGTTAAATGCAACTCAAAACATGTTCAATACCAAAACTTTCTAACGTTTTGTTAATATAAATATTGACTGGCAGATTGAAATGTCTTTTATAATATTTGTAATTCAATGCGGATACTCTTTTCAACTAACCATCATAGTTACCATTTTTACTTCTGATAACTATATCTCTTCTTAATTATCATTAATGAATTTGTGTAGTATTGCATGCAGCATTAAATGTTAACTTCACCATATGTTGTTACAGAGTTGTTAAATCTGATGATGGGTCATGTCATTAATCATGAAGGAGAAGGAAACCACTGCCAAGAAGTTGGATCAACAGCTGGAGAATTCATTTGTCCTCGGTGTGGCAAAGGCTATCATTGGAAGAAGTCTCTGCGCCTTCACATGAACTATGAATGTGGTATTGAGCCCAAGTTCACTTGTCCTGCCTGTTTTCATAAATTCACACAGAGAGGAAACTTAAAGAAACATCTTAAACTAAAACATCCTGAAGTTTTAGCTGATACATGGTATTAAGGGAAGATAGGTGCATATGCTATAATATTTTTACCCAGCAGCATGGCTGAGCATGTTAAGTCATGTTCAACGACTACAATGAGAAGCCTCATTTCAGAGGCTCAAAGCTCAAATCACTGCGCTGCCAGTGGTCATCCTGAGTGTGTTTATTCACCGTAATTTTCCATACTCGCGCCAGGCTAATGGCCAGTGGCGTACCGACGAGGTGGGGGAGATTTAGGATTTTAACCCCTCCCCCAGAGACATTTGTTTACTAGAATCCTTATATTGTCCCATCTATCACCTGATTTACACTACCGCTCGTGAGGCTTCTTTACTCATGTATACAGGTCATCAAAAAAGCTTGCAGCTATTTCAAAAGATCATATAGCTCAGGAACTATTTGAAATATTATATCTAGCATTGCTTTGCTAAATTCATCTACTCAAAAAGTTTTTTCATACCTTATAATGTTTTTATGTGCGCTCCCTTGGTTCGTCACTCATTTTAGGGCGTCCGGGGGACTTCTTCATGTCACCGCCAACAGTTTTCTGAAACTGTTCATTCCACCATCTAATGCTATTAGCATGAGAGGCATCCCTACCATAAACACGTCGGAAAGTGCGCTGAATAGTTATAACAGATTTAAACTCTGCTAACCACAACAGACACATGGTGCTTTCTGCTGAACTGTCGCCATTGCAATCACACTCACTACTGGCAGCTTCCTGTCACGCACTCATTCTGTGCATCGGCTGAAGGTCACGGGTGGAGTACAGTCGCATCTAAAACTAAAACTCGATGAGTTCCTGCTTAGTTTTCAGGTCAAATTATTAGTTTATCTCACCTACAATGGGAGATATGATTTTTTGAAATTGCTGCAACCTTCTTCGATGACCATGTATATAATAAATGTGATCACGTTCTTCACTTGGTAAATGCCCTACACACTACTCGCAGTGAGACTCCTCCTTCAGCATTACTTTAACTTTAATTTTTGGGGTTTTAAAGGTCATATTTTTCTCAATTTCAGTTTGGGAGGTTTATTGATTTATTCACAAAGGTGGAAGAGAATTAGTGCATATTCTTTGGGAATAAATTAAGTTGTTCCAAGTCAATACAGAATAAAAAAGGAAGTAATACGGTTTTTATCATGTCCACTTATATAGGGAGGTTAATTTGGAGTTGCAGGGATAGAATTTCTTTATATATTTGAGTTGCAAATATTGAAATAATTCAGTAGAAGCCATTTTTCAGTGTTGTCTAAGTAATTAGTAGTAGAATCGCTTTTCAGTTGGTCAACATGAGGTTTCTCCTATTGACGTCAAATTGGCAGGTGCAAAGCTAAAGGAAGTAGGAGACTTATGCTACTTAGGATGCCAAATAACCAGTGATGGACGAAGCAGTTAGTTGTTATTGTTTTAACGGGTGGAACTACGAGGTCATCTACCCCTCTTAGAAAAGCTAAATGTTTGATTGTAGAGGATTTTGATTCAATAAGGTTAAAATTTGTTACACAAACTAATAAGGCATTTTGATCTGCACAGTTTACTTGTCTTTGTGTATAATTCAGTGGTACAGTGGTGTATTATGTAAAAGGTTTTAGATTTGAGTTGTAGATGAGATTAAAATTCTCATATCCTGCATTTTGGAAAGTATTACAGATAGTGATTGCTCCATGGCCCCAGGAAGAAAAGCATTCAACAGTAGGGAAAGCTCAAGCCTTACTGGGTCTATTGAATGAGAAAATCAGCATCAGATAATCGTTTCCTGAGTGTAAAGACTACAATTCAACTGTGTTATGTTTCTAGTTCCAAGTCTAATGGCGTGATAAATCTCAAGAATTTCTATCAGGTTTGCCGATGATGAAGGCTGTCACCTCTGAGGTCTGGTTTAGATTCTCTGCCCTGCCAATAAATTTAATTCTGGTCTGAGAGCTGGAACGGGGTATCTCTGCCTTGTGAGGCAAAACTGAGAAGAGGAGGGTTTGATTCCCACCTCAGCCATTCTGGAAGTGGTTTTCTATGGTTTATCCACTTCTACTCCAGGCAAATGCCGGGATGGTACCTAACTTAAGGCCACGGCCATCTCCTACACAATCAAAAACCTCAGTTACAAATACACATACTAGTACTGCCAACACAGTGACACAGATTATCAGACAGATTCGACACACACATGTTGCCCAAAATAAGTGCCATTTGGAAATGTTTGTGTGAAGTTTCTCTGGCAGACAACCTTAATATATTTTAGGTCTTACTACAGATTTGAGGATTTTCAATCTTGATGCTTCATGAAAATTCAAATTCCTTTTCTTTTACAACTTTTAAGAATTAAATTGCTTATTATAAAATGTGTTTTGTGTTATTCGTACTTAGAGATCCTCTGATGGGTGTGTAATGAATTTATACCAGTGTATTGCAGAAGCAATGGCTTTAATCAATATTATGTCAATTGCATAAACTGTGGTGGTGTCGTGAGAGGGGTTGACCAGAGCAACTGTGCCTATGGGCAGAGGGTTGAGTTAACTGGAATGTTGGAGGTTCATGGTACGGGCATCATAAACAGTCGTGTGTTATTCACCTTTATGGTACATTTACCATCTAGAGATGCAAACAGAATGGTACTTATGCACCAGTGGCTCATGATGCCACTGTTATACTTTGTATACTATGTTGGTTTTAGATGTCTGTATAGCAAATTACCATAATATGTACATAATACATTCAATCATTAGACAGGATAGAAACATGCATAAAGGTATAGGACAACTACAGGCAAGTGAGGGTGGTGGAGGAAGCAGTAATCAATGAGGAATGAATGGTTGTGAAGTTAGTTCTTGCCCTCTGCATGTTTTAAAAAATCTCCTCCTGTTTAATGATTGTATACTGTTTGATATGTTTGTATATTGAGATCTCCTGTTTTGTAGGACAACAGTATTATAAGAAAAAATAACTTATATGCATGTCATTTTTTTAGTTACCTTTTACCATACAATCTTGCCTATAGAATCTCAAGAAAATAAGTGTACTTTAGAAGATTCTATTTTAGCCAATAAACTTTATCTTCATGGAATAGAAGTGTATTTTATTTCTTAATTCGCTCCTTGTTCCCTCTCCCTCTATGTTCAGCTTGCTTGGATGATGAAGATAGTTGTTCTTGGATGAATTCTTGTACTTTTCGCCTGTTAGTATTCTAAATGCAATTCCTGTTGCTTCTATGCTAAGTTGAAAGAGGATCATTTCCGACCTAGACTACTGGGTTGAAATGATCGTATGATGATGAAAGAGGGAGTGAGACAGGGAGATGCTTACTATAGGTTGGTCTAATTATACAGGCTTGGCGCAAGTGATTTAAGCGATTTCATGCACATGCATTATTGAAAGTATATGGCTTACAGATTTGACACATTTAGCAATTAAAAGAGACTCATGAAGTTTTTTGAGTCTGCCTGCTACAAATTCTCGATGAGTGCCCTCCTCGTGCCACATGGCAAATAACGATACGGTAGTCCAACTCCGACCATACACGCTGGAGCATATCCTGGTCAATTTTAGCTTCAGCCGCTTGGATCCGATTTCTCAGTTCAACAAGATTAAGTTAACTGGGATGGGTGGTACATAAACTTCATACTTGATAAACCCCCATAAAAATAAATCACACAGGTTTAGATCAGGTGACCTGGGAGGCCAGCGCATAAGACACCGCGATCTGCACGTATCACAAGATGACAATAAGCGACACTATCACTTTTGCACTTGTTGAACTGAGGAATCTGATACATGCTCCTGTAGCTAAAATTGACCAGGATATGCTCCAGCGTTTGTGGTCGGAGTTGGACTGTTGTTTGAGTCTTTAATCTTTTGACTGGTTTGATGCAGCTCTCCATGCCTCCCTGTCCTGAGCTAATCGTTTCATCTCTACATAGCTACCACACCCTACATCCGAGGCAATCTGTTTAACATATTCTAACCTTGGTCTACCCCAACAGTTCGTGTCCTCGACCCTTCCTTCCATAACTAAGCTTGCTATTTCTGGGTGTCTTAGTATGTGTCCTACTAACCTATCTCTTCTCTTCATTAGCAGTCTCCAGAAACATCTCTCCTCTCCCACTCGTCTTAATACCTCTTCGTTTCTAACCCTATCTATCTATCTGATCTTCATCATTCTCCTGTAACACCACATTTCAAATGCTTCAATTCTCCTCTTTTCTGCTGCACTAATAGTCCAAGTTTCACCTCCATAGAGAGCCACGCTCCAGACAAAGGCTTTCAAAAATGACTTCCTAATACCTAAATCTATATTCGATGTCAACAGATTCCTTTTTTGTAGAAATGCTTTACTTGCCTGAGCCAACCTACTTTTTATATCCTCTTTACTTTGTCCATCACTGGTTATTCTGCTTCCTAAGTAATAGAAGTCTAGTAAGTAGTGTATCGATATTAGCCGTGTGGTGCGAGGAGGGCACATCGAGAATTTGTAGCAAGCAAACTCAAAAAACTTGATGAGTATATCTTTTAATTGGTATATGTGTCAATGCTGTAAACCATATAAGTTACTTTGAATAATGCTTGTGTATGAAATCACTAAAATCATTTATGCTAACCCTGTATATACATGTAGACTATATGAAGTGTATCACCTAAGAGTAATCATTCACCTTTTCTCCTTTCTTGCTGAAGATACAGTTTTTTTAATGTGTCCTGTAGGTCAGCACTATTAAATCCTGTTTATTGGCTATGTCATGCAAAATATATATTTTAATAGAAAAACATGTTTGTACCTACCATTATAGTAAAGCCATCATTACTTCCGACTTGATGTTTCAGTGCTAAGCTAGAGTTTCGTTAGCTAAATCGCGAACGAAACTCAATTTGCCGTAATATATCGATTTGAACGGCTGCCTGTGATTGTCTAGTTAAAGTGATTTTCCTTCTGACCGCTAGATAACTCTAGGGTAACACTGAAACGTCAAGTCGGAAGTAATGATGGCTTTACTGTAGAAACATAATCTTAACTGTTGAGTAAGTCTTGAAAATATGACAGCAGTCAGGTTTCAAACAAATATTCTGCTGCCTGGACTGGTGCATTTAACACTACTTATACATAGCTTTGAAACCAATTTCAGTGTTGCCTTATTTACAAATGATATTGTAATTTTTCAGTCCATCAACACAGAAATTACAATATGAATATAGTCACTTATTTGTTTTGGATTACAAATGAGGGAGAAAAATAAGGAATGACATGTTTCGCTCGTCAAGCGAGCATCATCAGATCCAATCTATACAAGACAAAATAGCTTTACATAACACTACCGAACCTAAAATGTTACCCATTAACAGTCACTGTCCTCCACAAACAAAAACCCATCAAAACTTAGAAAGTGAAGCAACTTTTACTTGTAAATACCAAAGCTTTAAACATCCCCCGACCCCCCACCAGCAACGAAATAAATAAATAAATAAATTTAACTAGCATTACCCGTCGTGGCTTCGCCCGCGGATATTCTAGTTGTAAAGAGTACACTTAGCAAAATCTCAATCTTGAATGCTATGACCGATTTATCCTTGGCATGAATAATCAGACTTTATCAATTCAGCTACTGGTGCAGTGGTTAGGGGTTTGTCATTCCTTCATAGGTATATCAGAGCAAAGTTAGTTTTCTGGGAATATCACAGACACTGTTAATTTAAGGGCCTTTAAATGTGGTTTTCGGAGACCCTTTATAGTCGGGCGAAAAAGACCTTTCGTACCACACTCACACATGAAAATTGCGTGAAAAAATTCTAGAGTGCCCCTTGACCCCCTTATGCGCATTATACTGTATGTATTGATGAATTTTTAACCTTATAACCGTCTGGAAACTTTCACAGTAATGTAATAATTGGAATTGCATTGCGTCTTGCAGAAATAGATGGGCCTGTGAGATTCTGTTACCATGGTTACCGTGTTGTATTCTTTCATTATTTCATTGTAAATATACATGTTTTAAGGTATTTATTTAATTGTGAGAGAAGCCTCCGTGGCTTAGGCGGCAGCACGCCAGCCTCTCACCGCTGGGTCCGTGGTACAAATCCCGGTCACTCCATGTGAGATCTGTGCTGGACAAAACGGAGGCAGACAGGTTTTTCTCCGGGTACTCCGGTTTTCCCTGTCAAAATTTCATTCCAGCAACACTCTCCACTATCATTTCATTTCATCTGTCATTCATTTATTCATTGCCCCAGAGGAGTGCGTCAGGCCTCGGCAGCCAGCACAGTCCATATCCTCGCCGCTAGATGGGGGCTTCATTCATTCCATTCCTGACCCGGTCGGAGACTGGAAGCAGGCTGTGGATTTTCATTTCATTTAATTGTGAGGCATTTAAAGAGTAAGTGAGTGCGTTTCGCTTACGCATTGGGTTATGCTGAACCTGTAGGTACCCCATATGTGTAGGTTGGTGTTAATGGGACCTAATTTTTGGTACAAAACTGGAATGGGACATTAGCAGAATAATATAGGGAGGGATACTGTATCTTCAATGTTGCAAGACTATGAAATGGTGATTCCTTCAACAAACAGTCTCCCTCCACCAACTAATTTATGAAGGTGTAGTTACTTTATACTTATGCAATAAGCCCCATACCAGAATTGTAAACTGATATGTAGAAATGACTTATGAATACTCTGCTGTGATGATGGTAAAAAGCTAGAACTAATAAACTAATAATGTGCTTAAAGATCTGATATGGAGACTTATCTGAAATGCGGAATGTCTACAAGCTGCTCTGATGTAAAAGCAATCTGTATGTTCAAGCAAAATCATGACGAACTTTTGTAATTTGAGGTGCTTTTATAGAAGCAGATTGAAATTGCAACTTTTCTGAGTATGTACATTTAAATGTAACATTTGATATGTTACATCATTATTGCATAATCTGGAAAGTTGATATATTAATATTATTACTAAGGATTTTTGTTTTTGCTATAGCCCATTACTTTTTCATTCTGTCGGATCACAGTCTTCTTTCTTCATCTGAAATCACCCTCCTATTTTTCGTTTGTTGATAATTATTATGTCTGTTTTGTGTTCTATGTCCTCATTAGTAATTTGTAATCTCTCATATCTTCCTTAATTTCCGTAATCCATCTTCTTATTTCGAATTGGCCTACTTAGGGCCACGCGTATTCAACTGGAGGGTCTTAATCTTCGCCCAGTATTGACACATTTTCTGCCGGTGTAACTCCTTTCTTTCAGTAGTCCAGGGGTACCTTTCCTCCGAGGTTTCTCCTGAAAACCCTGGACTTCCTTCAAAGCACGCCTTATTGTTCCATTTTTTCCCCCCTTCTATTCTTCTTCTGTTGAGTCTGCTTCTTGGTGTTCTGATTAAATGTCCAAGAATGATATGTGTTTGTTTTTCCAAATTCTGCTC
Source organism: Meconema thalassinum (assembly GCA_946902985.2). NCBI lineage: Eukaryota > Metazoa > Arthropoda > Insecta > Orthoptera > Tettigoniidae > Meconema > Meconema thalassinum. The sequence continues at coordinate 69,891,786 of OX336390.1, forward strand.
ATTACCTTTTCCACCTCCTTGTAGACTGTTTCATCATCATCAGTATTATTATTATATGCATATAACACATCGCTGGTAAATTACAACATAACTATACGCGCTTCAGGGTATAGGTATAGGTACTGAAACAGCCATTTCTAAGCTGGAAAATTGAAATCTTTACCCATGAACTTCTGGACGATTCGGGTTGTTGAGAGAACTACTGTCTTCTGCATTAGTTTGTACAGTTGAGTATACACATCTGGTTCTTTAAGGCCTTGGAACAGGTAAGTCACTTGGGATCACACCCATACTCAAGACAATGATAGGTATGGTCTTTACCTGTTCTACATGCCATTGCCTTTTGATAGCAAACTCAATTGGAGAATAATTTAAAAACATATGGAACAGTAAGAGTAATATTAGATGGATTATGGAAATTAAAGAAGATATGAGAAATTGCAACTTATTATTATTACTATCATCATCATCATTATTAGTAGCTCTAGGAGCAGAGCAACTGGATATCTGCTAGTGTCAATAGCATTTTATTTGGAGTGTAGAATGCCTTCCCTGTTGCCCAACGCAATGCCTGACACTACTGTAGACGGATGTAAACAGTTGACACAATGACAAAGACCCATCAGATGGGTAATATAGTTTCATAATAACTTCAATACTCCTTTGTGTTACAATACAAAGGAAATACTAATACAGTTTGTAAATCATGCTTGCTGACATACAACAGCACTGCCATCATTATACAGGGTCTTTCACTCAAAGTGAAAGCGGCGCAGGGTTGGAGAGTTGGTCGAGCACATGGCAACTCACTGAGCTTTGGGTCGGTATAGCGCCCGTACGAATCACATATAAATAACAAGCACACATAATACATAATCGAAGTAAAATCATTGTCACAGAAGATGTTGGAAATGCCCTCTACCTGCATCTACACATTTCTGGCATCTTCTAAGGAAATTTTTATTCACACGCATTAGTTCATCCTCCGAGATAGCCTCAATTTCTCTCGTGATATTTAGTTTGAGTTCATCTAGAGCAGTGGTTCTTAACCAGTGGTCCGCGGGAGAAAAGGGTCCACCAGCACGTATAAAAAAGTGGCCAATATATGGGGATTTCGAAAATGATGTGCGTTGAACGAGAATCGTCCGAATGTAATCGCTGCGATGACTATCAGATTTTGAATTGAAATATCTTTAAAATAAGTGTTATTGAAGAAATGTTACAACTGATTAGGTGTATTGGCGAGAGAGGGGAGGGGGAGGGGGGGGGGGGGTGGTCCATTGGAGGGTCCATTTATCAGTTTTTCTATTACTGCCACGTGATTTTTTTTATCTAAGCTGTTTTTTGACCCATTTTATAAAAATTCTAATTAATTTCAGGCTTGAGTGGTCCGCAGACTTCTACGGGTTCAAAACCACTGATCTAGAATGTGAGGGTTTGTTGCATAAACCTCATTTTTAATTTTTCCCCATAAATTAAAATTGAAGCTTTAGGCTTTAACACTTAGCAATAACACGTTATAAAATTATGAAACACAATAGCAATTAGACAATAACCACGTACACACGTTATAACTTAAAATAGGCTGTAAACGAAATAACCAAGTCAACCTTACTCATCAAATCCCGCGTCGCAACTGCCTCGGCTCCATGTTTCAATGGGCTCGTCTGAGCTTTGGCTCGACTTTCTACCTGTAGCGCTGCGCCAGCCGTGAGGCCAGCCCCACTTTGAGTGAAAGACCCTGTAGTTCCAGCCTACTTTAACATAAGAGTAAATTAGACTCAATGAGAAGGTGAAAAAATAAGATTGGTCTTAATTTTTCTTACCACATCTTTCTCTTTATAGGTATGGTTGTTGAGAGGAGAAAATATTCACCTTATACAGACCAAGACCAGTATCAAGCTACCAATTGTGGAACACACGTTACAGAGAACATTGACATGCTACCTTTTGATGGGAATAAAAGGACCTCATTTATTACCTGCTCCTGCCCTAAATGTGGCAAGACCTATCAGAGAAAAAGTTCCTTGCTGTCTCACTTACGCCAGGAGTGTGGTTTGGAACCTCGATTTCATTGTAAAATTTGTCCATATCGTACTAAAATAAAATGCAATTTGCAGCGTCATATTTTCATGAAACATGATGGGACTAAAACTTACATAATGTAGTGGAAGTGTTTTGTGTGATGGATTTTGAAAGATTTAGAATATTGTAGTGATAGATGCTTTGGTCTTAAATCCTTTCCAAGGCAGACATGATATGAAAGAAAGTAGTGCATGACACAATTACCCCTTTGTAGACACCATGGAGTGTTTTGAGCCAAAATTGGACAGACAGCCAAGGGTTTGAGCATGCGAGAAGCACATTTGTTAAAATGAAGAACTTGGTCTCTAACCTCAACTGTAATCTGGATCTTAGGCTGAGAATGATTCGAGGATATGTGTTTCCTACATTGTTGTATGGTATGGAAGGGTGGACTTACACCAAGGCCCTGTGCAAAAAATAAATAAATAATGGAAGCCTTTGAAATGTGGGTCTGCCAATGAATGCTTTGAATCTCATGGACTGAAAAAGTGTGAAATACCAAGGTGTTGGATAGGCTAGGTAAAAGTACAGAAGTACTGCTATCGATTAAAAGACGGAAGCTTGAATATTTTGGACAAATGATGTGGAACGATTAGTACAGTATCCCACAACTTGGTGATGCAGGGAAATATTGTAGGGTATTGGAGACCAGGCCGACGAAGATCTTCCTGGTTTAAGAATCTCAAAGACTGATACTAGACGACCACAGGTGAACTTTTCCGTGTGGCAGTATCCGAATATCAAATAGCCATGATGATCACCAACCTTCGTTGGAAAATGGCACACCAAGAAGAAGACACCTGTGTTAGTATTACCGTATCTATTATGTCTTTAATATATGAAGTCATATTTCAGTGTTGTCTTATTGAAATCAATGATATGTATAAGGTAAGTTCAAAAAGTAACGAGCCGGAGGCTGGAATGCGTAAACCGGTGACGACATCAGCTAATCGTGGCGTGAGTAACGAGGTGTGGTTCTGACCAAAGCGTGGAAGGTCACAGACCGTCGCTAGAAGGCACGCGTGCACGTCACGTGACGATACAAAGCGAGCAGCAGCATGCATCAATCGTCCAACGTTGCCAGTCGCATTGCAAACAGTGACAGGGAGGCGTCAACCAAAGAGCAAAGAGGTGTTGTTTGGTTTCTGACAGCGGAAGGAGTAGGGGGAACGGACATTCATCGCCGAATGTCACAAGTGTACGGCGAACACTGCATGTCCCTCACAAGGGTCAAGGCGTGGCACAAACGCTTCAGGGAAGGACGGGTGTCGTTAGCCGATGATGCCTGGTCTGGGGCACCCCCCCCCCCTGCATTACCGATGACAACGTCCAGCTGGTTGATGCACTAATTACCCAGGACCGCCGAGTGACAGTGAACGCCATAGTCGCCATGGTCGCTCCACGACAATGCACGACCTCATATGGCCAACACAGTCTCGGCACTCCTGCAGAAATTCAAATGGAAGATTCTCGGCCACCCTCCATTCAGTCCAGACCTCTCTCCCTGTGATTACGCCATGTTTGGTCCCCTGAAAAGGGCTCTGCGAGACCAACGATTCACCTCGGAATCCGACATCCAACTGTACATGCGGAACTGGTTCACATCGCAGCCCAGGGAATTTTATGAGACAGCCATTCACCGCCTCGTGTCACAGTGGGACAAGTGCCTCAACAGCCAGGGCCAATACTTCTAACATACAGGTACTGGTTTCTGTAATTATGCCTCCGGCTCGTTATTTTTTGAACGCACCTTATAATTAAAAAATATTTGTTATGGATTGGAGGAGAGGGATAATAATATTATTATCGTATGGCCTCGGGTGCCGGCTGCAATCTTTGTTAATTGACGCCCAGAGGACAACTTGCATGTCGAATTTTTTATCACTCCTTGAAGCGCTATGAAAGTCAAGGATGTTAGATATCAACATCGTATGACATGCGTATCGTGATTTTTGATTTTTGTCGCCTTTCAATAATTACTTACCACGGCCTGGAGCAAACCTGCAAGCTTGGGGTTGGCAGTCCGACATGATAACCACTCACCCATCATGGCAAGCTCTTATTGAAAACAATTATATATAATTTAAAATATTTGTTATGGATTACAGAAGAGGGACAAAATTGGTAACAAATATTCTTAATCTCATGTTTTTTTAAAGTTGTTTTTCACATTTCCCAGTACCGTAATTTAGATTATTTTATGTTGATCGACTGAATAGTTGCAATATCTCTTATCTTAAAGCTTTCTCAAATAAATTGAGAATACGTTTAGTTCAGTACCTGAATGAGATTAATTTGGTGTTAATTCACTTTAGGGACTTGATCATCAGCCCCGTGTAGTAGGGTGTTGAATTTGTCTGATAACCTGTATTTATGTGATGACTGTATTAGGGACAGGAATAGGGTAGGCACCCATGAACTCGTAATTAGGTACTATCCTGGCATTTTTATGGCAAGAGTGAGGAAAAACACGGGGAATAATCTCACTCAGGATAGCTGCTGTAAGTGTCGGGATTCGGACCTACGATCTCTGGACTTCCTGCATCTGCCTGCGGGACATGAGAAATGATGGATTTTAAAAAAATACTGTATTCCTATCTGCTTGGAGAGTTTTCTGCTGATATTGCAACTTTCATTTGGTCAAGGCAATGCAATCCCAATTATTGGGTCATGCAAAACAAAACAAACAAAAAAACAAAAAAAACTACGTATGATTAAAAATATATATACAGTGAAACTCCTCTATAAGGGACACCCTTGGGACCGTAAATACTGTCCGATAAAGGATAAAGAGGGGTGTCCACTATAGAGGGGGTTAGAGAAAATGATTGCAATTTGGCACATGTATTTGTGCAGTATGTGTACTTACATGAAAACGTAGGGTTACGCACGGCAACACAGTCCAGCTTTGTCCGCATTTAAAATGTTTTCCGGTGAATTGCCGTCAGTGATGGAAGGCAATTTTTCTTCCTAGCTTGAAACAACATCCATATCAGCAGTGGAGGATCTCCGCAAATTGTTCTAAATGTTATATCGTGGTGCTTTCTGAAATTCTCCAGCCAGCCGTTCGAGGCTTTGAAATCTCCGATACCTAATTCTGTCGCGAAATCCAATGCCTTGGCTTATAACATTGGTCCGGACTCAGGGACGTTCTGACTTCTTCTTTTGCTGAACCACCCTATCACTGACTTATCAATAACAGCACCATTACCACTTTGAAACTGTCTAATTTGCAGCTCATTACCATTAAGTATCTCTTCTTGTTCATTCACAATTTCTGCTGCCTGTGTCTTTCCAATCTTAATTACTTCACATGGTTTCCGTACACCACATTTCTCACGTTTGTGATAATCTACGATGTCTACTTTCTCTTTTAAAGTTAATCTTTTATGAGAAGCCATTTCAGATGCACTCACTTGCTGCTGTAACGCACAGGTCCTACAATAGATTTAAGAAGTTTCACGGTAAAACTGACCAGATAAAGGAAGTATGAAATCCCTTATCCCACCCATTTCAAGTTCAAGAGAACAATGAAAGCGATACTGTTAGGCTTAGGTTTATTTTTGGAGCAGTGCAGAAGATAGGGGATGGGAAGGTCAGCGCTAACTCGTTTCCAGGAAACACAGAATGTGTCGAAAGTACAGTACATTAACACAACAGAGTGTTCATACAAGACTAATAGACCTACATAGATGTGATTTGTTTTCAAAATAAGTGTCCGCTAAGAGAGGTTGGTTGATTTCTTTTTAATGCGGCCGAGGTGTCCGTGTCCGTAATAGCGAGTGTCCGCATAAGAGAGATTAATTACTAATATACTTAATAGGGTCACGGACCTAGAATATCGTCCGTTATGAAGAGGTATCCGCCTTAGAGGAGTATCAGTTTAGAGAGGTTTCAATGTATTTGTTAAGGACTACAGAAGAGGGACTGACTCATGCAGCGAGGCGTGGAGAATGCGATGAGCAGTCATTGGGGACATGTTACATGAATGAATCAAATCATAAGCTCTTCGTTTGGGAGATTGGCAGTCATTTAAGAAGTTTGGTGAGGTGTGGGGTGTGGGTTAATGATTAGGAAAGCTAGTACACACTTATCATGGAAGTCCTCCGTTTTTAAGTCTTTTGTTGTCGTCATGGAATTTGCTGAGCTGTTTGTTTGTATTTGAATTTGCTGAGCTGTTTGTTTGTACTTGGGTCAAGCAGTCGCAAACGTTTAGAGTGTTTGTATTTTTGTTGGTGTTAAATGTTTAGTTGGTCATCTGAAGAAACATCATAGGAAGACTAATTCATACTCGCTCGCGAGTGAATGCGAAAATATATATACATCACATGTAGTAATCGTCCTTGTAGAGCTTGTTGGGTCCTTGTAGTTGGCAACACTGAAAAATGGCTTCAATGCTTCGTATATTAATCTATCACACAGTCATTCTGAAAATGGACTCTTGTTTGATATTCTGTTTACTATCCATGTTGTATATACCCTTCCCTTATGATACAATGTCGATCACTGTGTGCATGCTGGCTAATGAATCTGTACTTGTTTTTGCATCCTCGGTCATTTATATGATGTAATAGAAATAAATAAATAAATGGACAGATAGATAGTTAAATAATTAGTTAGCTAGTTAGTTCAGTAGTCCACGCTGCTATCATCAGTAGAGAGAGAAGAAGACTGCAGTTGTCACTGGTGAAGAAGCCAAACCTCGAAGTGTTCCGCAACTGACTCTCCTATAAGGAACATTTACGAATAGCTGACAAATGTGACATTCGAGGTTTGGTTTCTTCACTGATGATCTGTCGGTGATTAAATATGAAGAAGCAGATCACCCACCTCCTGAAATGAAATGTTTCTGTCATAATTCTGCTATCATATTTTAAAGCATAAACATTTTATGAGGGTATCCTCTGTCTATATCAAGGATGTCCTGGACAGCCGATTTCTTGCTGCACAGCTCTTGTTCACATTTGTAGCCTGTCTCCCTTTTTTTTTTCTTCTTTTCCCCTCTTTTTCTTTGCCTTTGCCATTTAGAATATCTGTAACTACACAAGCTCCTAGTGTTGACACTAACAAACCAGTGCATTATGATAATGTAGGTGGTCCCCTGCAAGAGATTTTGGCTTTTGAGACGAGTACCGATTCTCAATTACAAAAGCTTCATGCCTGTGTATGCTTCATTCTGCTAGGACTCCTTTCTATGAACATCACTACTCTTGAGGAAATAAGTACTGTAATAGGAAATTCTGCTAGTTAAGGAGCTTCACGGCTTCGGTGGCGTAGTTCTTAGCATGCTGAACTGCTGTGCCCAAGAGTGCGCATTAAAACCCGGCCGAAGTCACCAGATTTTTTTTAAGAGCGTTAAAATCCTTCAGTATGCCTTCCTTCGGTGGAGAAGTAAAGCCGGCGGTCCCATGTCATAGATTTATGACATGTAAATATCCTTCCACTAAACTTGTGTGAAGCTAAATTTCTAGGTTAGATTTCGTTGAAACGCTCTATTAAAGTTCCAACATTCATCACTAGGTGTCAGTGACATCTGGTAGCGAAAGTTGGAACTACTTGAAAGTGAATGGAACTTGTAGCTCACCCCATGGGTGTCCGCTTGGAGCAGCTACAGCCTCTGGCGAGCCGAACATGTCCTTGGACACTCCCGGCACAAACGCCATACTATAAATGAATAAATACATTAATTAATTAATATTGTAGCTTTCAGTTGGTCAAAACAAAATAATTCCAATTTCTGGAATATGTGAAAAATACCTGAAATAAATTACATGTGATTAAGATTTATATTGTATTTTGTTACGGAACTGGAACCGGGAAATGAAGAAGATATATTATTACAGACTATGGTTTTGAAGAAGAAGAAGAAGAAAACTAAGGGATGACATGTTTCGCTTGTCAAGCGAGCATCATCAGATTCAAATCATCATCATCATCTTCATTTCCCCTTTTGCAGTTTACACTGGGTGGGGGTAAATATGGTTCCTCTCCACTTTGTTCTGTCGTTCCACCATTCCTCTTCCGACACAGTGGTCCAATACAGGTTCCGTTTTCTAATACTATTCTCCACCGAGTCCATCCAACGCATTCTTGGTCTTGCTCGTCCTCTCTTCCCTGTCATCTGTCGTCTTGGTAGCCTTACTTCATTCATCTGTTTGACCTGTCCAAACCATCTCAATCTGTTTTGCTCCAGTTTGTCATTTAGTTTCTGTACTCCTAGTTCTTTCCGTATATCTTCATTTCTCACTCTGTCCCTTGTCGTTTTCTAGACCATACTTCTCAGGAATCTCATCTCAGCTGCCTGTACTCTGCTCTCATCCCTCTTAGTCATTGTCCAAGTTTCTGCTGCATATGTCATTATAGGAACATAACATGCTTTGTACATAACTTCTTTAGCCTTAATTGGTATATCCTTGTTCCATACTAGTCCCCGAACCTGTTGGTAGAAAGCCCTCCCGAGTTGTATTCTTCTGCTAATTTCCAAATCTAGTCTTCCATCTTCAGTCAGTTCACTTCCCAAGTATTTGAAGTGTTTCACTACTTCCAATTCCTTATCTCCTACTTGGATTACTCCTTTTCCTTCTTTCTTATCTCAGATTCAAATATGCAAGACAAATAGCTCTACAAAACACTACCAAACTTACAGTGACACCCACAGGCAGTCTCTGCCCTCCAAAAACAAAATACAAGAAAACCCATCAGGAAACTTGGTAAGTGTGGTAAGTATTACTGATTACGAGCGAATCATGTCATCCCTTAGTTTTCTTCAATAGTCCGTAACAATATATATAAATCATAATCGCATGTAATTTATTTCAGTTTTTTTCACATATTCCAGTGATTGGAATTATTTTGCTTTGACGGACTGAAAGTTACACTGAAAAATGGCTTCCACGCTATATTTTGAAATCATTTTTAAATTTATTTAGCATATGGCTTTTAGTGCCGGGAGTGTCGGAGGACATGTTCGGCTCGCCAGATGCTGTAGCTGCTTCAAGTGGAAACCCATGGGGTGAGCTACAAGTTCTATTCAATTTGAAGTAGTTCCAACTTTTGCTATCAGATGTCGCTGACACCTAGTGGTGAACATTGGAACTTTGATAGAAAGTTTCAACGAAATCTAACCTAGAAATTTAGCTTCACACAGGTTTAGTTAGTGGAATTTTTTACATGCCATAAATCTATGACATGGGACGGCCGGCTTTATTTCCCCTCCGAAGTAAGGCATACTGACAAGGGGAGGATACGATGCATGGATCACCGATTCGAACCATCTTTAGTACACTTGTAGGGCATGACTAGGCGTATACCAGGTGCAAGTAGTAAGATGCGCTTCTCAGCCGATTCCGAGAAATTAATTATTAATTATTCGTAATTGCTGTACGGCGTTCATGTGCGCTGTACGTTAACATGCAGCCATGGACAGCGTGGTGCTGCGGTAAGAGCCCTGCTTCGTAAGCGTGGGGTCATTGGATCGAATCCCACCTGTGACCTTTTTTTTTTTTTGTAAACAGCGGCAATTGGTGCAACTGTAGGTGTAGTGAAAAATGTTAATTTTGCAGTCAATTGTAATAACGTGTTATGTGAGCGGGAAAAGGGAGTCGGAATAAATCGTACAGGAGATTGATGAAAGAATACCGTTATTCACAGTATTTGCTGTTAGTACAACTGCCCACCGTTATCGTTAGTTTGTGTGCAGGTGACCTCGACAGGTCCGAACACTTTCCAACCAATACCCATAGCATAAGACACTACTTGCGGGGTATGGGGTGGTCTGATAGTTCACTGACGTGCAATAAACGGAACAAACTGGGCCTTCAGTTTATAAACGTATACATATAATAGAATACACCTGACCATGTATAATACCAATGTATTTGCAATGCCTCGACTGTACATTATGTAATGTCACAAACGTTCACCCCCATACGATGATTTCAGGATCCCTTTCCCGCTCACAAAACACGAATTGACTGCAAAATGAACATTATTCACGACACCTACAGTTGTACAAATTGCCTATGTTTACAAAAAAAAAGGCTCACCGGTGGGATTCGATCCAGTGATCCCACGCTTACGAAGCAGGGCTCTTACCGCAGCACCACACTGTCCTTGGCTTCATGTTAACGTACAGCACACATGAACACCGTACAGCAATTACGAATAATTAATAATTAATTTCTCGGAATTGGCTGAGAAGCGCATCTTACTACTTGCACCTGGTGTACGCCTAGTCATGCCCTACAAGTGTACTAAAGATGGTTCGAATCGGTGACCCATGCATCGTATCCTCCCCTTGTGAGGGATTTAAACGTTCTTAAAACAATGCGACGACTTTGGTCGGGTTTGAACCCGCGATCTTGGGCATAGCAGTTCAGCATGCTACCAATTACGCCACATTGCTACCAGATCAATCAGGCGCAGCGATCAAGCTGTTTGCTTTTCACCAAGGCGGACCGGGCTCGATTTCCTGTCAATGCATGTGAGATTTCCTGTGGTTCAGATTCTACATAAAAAGGAGGTCCCATGCCTCAAGATCGAAAGATTAATGGTCACGTTTAACTACAGTACAAGCAAGACATAACTAGGATTTTATTTCGGGGAAGGGTTGGGGTCCTAAGGAATGTTAAATTCCTCCTTTCCCCATCTACTGGCCTGATCTTCTTCCTGCACAATGTATAAATCTCCCCTCCATACAATCAATTCAAATATGCATTTCAATTGATAGAACAACCTACGAGGTTGGTAACACTAGATTTGCATATGACAGACTCAGTTTGTTTTACCAGAGGCATACTGATGATCAAACATAATTCCAACTAGATTTCTTATTCTTCCAAGTACGGTGCACATTTATTGCCCGTTTTTTAATATTATTTTATGGTGGTATTTATTCACCCTAATTATTAGTCGTTTAATTATGGTGGGTTTCTGGACCCCCTGGACACCTCCCTCCCTGCCTACGTCACTGTATTATAGTGATTAAGCAATGATGTTCGTAGTTGTTTTAATTACAGGTTAAAAAAAGTAAATGGTTGCACAACACTTGCTCAATGGAATTCCTGCTATTACCCTTTCACGAATTGATTGCCAGCGGTCGACATGGGAACTATTTTTTGTTTACTTGTGTCACACGTCAGCCTGCTTCGTTGACAGGTACAGTTGCGCGAGTAGGATATGACTCAGATCCAGTACCCTGGTCATCGTTTGACAACTGTCCGTGGTGACATGAGCTCCTGAGACTCTTATCTGACGCAATGCTGCTTGACTTATGTGCAGACCTCATTCTGGCATCACTGTGTCCTCCGCTTTACCGCTCGGGGCTCCTGCTACAATAATCAACAAACACTGGCGCAGCCATGCTCAGCGGCAATCAAATGTTAAATGGGTAGTACTCTTCAACAAGAGTTTCTGCACAGTTAATTTGCTATTTCTGTTTTTTTTTGTAAGGTAGTAGATTCTTGTATATTTCCATCTGAAATGATAATTATTTTGACATAAATAATTCTTATTGGTATGTATTTAATTGGCCATGATGGCCAAGAGCGCTAACGCCCTAGTTCATGCCTCGGCAGCATCAGGAGAGTGTAGGTTCGAATTCTGCCGCGGCCGACAGAAAGTTTGTAATATCAATTATCTTTCGAAACTTACAATATTTCTGAAATAAGAGCGTTAAAATCCTTCAGTATGCCTTCCTTCGGAGGGGAAGTAAAACTGGTGGGCCCATATCATAGATTTATGGCATGTAAAAGAACTTAACACTATAATTGGTAGTGTGTAGCTAAATTTGTAGGTTATTTGGTTAGAGACGCTCTATCATGTTCCAACGTTTGTCACTAGGTGTCAGTCGGTAGCATCTCTGGTAGCCAAAGTTGGAACTACTTGAAAGTGAACTTGATGGGCGTTCAGTTAAAATATCCTGACATGGCCATTAGCTGCAATTCAAATATAATCATTACTCAAATGATTTCATCAGAACGGTCTAGGAAAGTTCCAACTAGGTATCATTGATATCTGGTGGCGAAAGTTGGAACTACTTGAAATTGAACGGAACTTGTAGCTCACCCTAAGGGTGTCCACTGGAAGCAGCTACAGACTCTTGCGAGCCGAACATGTCCTCGGACACTCCCGGCACTAAAAGCCATACGATAAATAAATAATACTCAAATAAGGTTGTCTTTCATCTGAATCAATAGTGTCTAGCATATTTTGTTCCCGGCAGTATTATACAGGGTGATTCTTGCTGGAGCGGGATCAGCAGCTAGCTACCAGAAGCGCGTACGCCTTCCGCGAGCCGACCGAACTCGGGCTGCAGATTGCGCATAGTTAGCAACCGTAACAGAGTACATTAATTAATGCTAAATTTACCAGCAAATCATCATTGAAGAACTCACCTTTTCACAGAAGTTGCTGAAAATGTTCTCCTTCAGCTGACAGACAGGCGTTGTTCCGTGTAAATGAATTAAGAGTTTTCACGTTGTAATTCCCTTCTGTTGTGAGGGATATCTGCTGCCGTATATTGTTCTCCAGCTTCACTAGTGGACGGGTAATTGATCTGTACACTTTGTGTTTTAAACTACCCACAATTAAACATCAAACAGGCTTAGGTCCGTGCTTCGATTAATCACAGTAAACACACAGGGTGGTACAGGAGTAGCTGCATAATGTAACGATGTAACTTCCAAAGTTACTGTCCGTCAGCTGAAGGAGAACATTTTCAGCATCTTCTGTGTAAAGGTAAGTTCTCTATCGAGATCATTCGATTCTAAGGTAAGTTCTAACCTTTAACTGGTAACGTGAGGTCATCCAGGACTTTAATTAAATCTTGCAGGAAGCTGTTGTTTATGTTACCTTCTTATCTGTATGCTGACACTTCACACCCTCGTTGATGAAAGTTTAGTGACCCTGGTTAGCTCACCTCGTTAGGTTCAAGTTAATGTTTCTACCTGTGTGAAATCTGCGGAAAGCTGCGCACGCCTGGTAGCTGGCCCTGGTCCGGCAAAAGAATCTCATTGTACATTTACCATTTATATATTACCGTCCGTCCCCAATGCTGTTGGTAACATTTTTTTTCTTTCCCCTCCTCATCAGGGGGAAGGGGGAATTATACTGCTCGGTTCCATGCTCTGTGAACTTGCGGGATGAAGGGGAGAGGCAGGGTAGGAGCAGGCGAGAATTGAGAAGCCTGTTGACAGCCCACCGTTTTACCTGACATTCTCGTCTATTCCAATACTGCTAACATGGGTCTTTTCTGAAACCAGTGTGGCGTTGGGAATGAGTGACTGAGTTACCGACTAATGTATTTGCTTCTGTTACTACGCAAGGACCGAGAAACCTCATCACTCGTCACCACCACTACTAATAGTCTGCGATGCACATTCCTCTCAGGTCCACGCAGCTTAGACTCGAGCAGTACCTCAATCTCACATTTTTATGATAATATTGATAGTAGTCACTATAACCATACATTTAGAATTTCAAAAAAGTTAAGCTCTCTACTTGAACTAACCAATTGCTCTTTTTAATTCCAGTGAGAATGATATGTACAGAAGGTAATGCAATCCAGAGGAGAGCTTCGGTTTTGACTGAAAGTAATGGTGCATCACATGAACTGCAAACACCAGACAACTATGAAATCAAGTCTAATGTGGCTGGGAAGAACTTCTTTTTTCCAGTGATGCGCCAACCTAAATACGGACCTATACCTGCAATATCAGAGACCACTGTACAGAAAGTTCTTGAAGGTATCGGATATTTTAAATGCCAAAACTGCGGTAGAAACTATCGCTGGAAGCAGTCCCTCGTGGCACATCTGAGACACGAATGTGGAAAAGAACCAACAATACACTGCCCATATTGTACATACTGTACCAAATGGAAGGGAAATCTTTTGAATCATATCCGTTTGATACACAAACTGGGATAAATGTGTGAGTGAACACAAACAGTTTAGTTGCCTGGAACTCTATAGATGTTAAATAGTTTGTGATCACGTATTTCCTAAACATCAGATTTTAAGTAAATTCATATTTTTCTCTTGTAAATGTACTTGGATATTATTTTGTATATACATGTTATGTATGGTTTCATGCTCAAAAACATGTCAATTTTATATGATTAATGATAATGTTTACTCTGGTGTCTATAGGATAGAACAATTTTTTGAAATATATTTCAATAATTATTATTTTATTTTACAGTACTCTACTTTACTTTACTTTACTTTACTTTAAGTTACTCTAATAATTGATATTGTAGTTTTCAATCGGTCAACTCAAAAATCATTCCAATCACTGGAATATGCTGAAAATATCCTAAAGTAAATAATATGTGATTGTTATGGACTATTGAAGAAGAAAAAAACAAACAAAAAAACAACAGTCCGTAACAATATATAACTTGGTATATTGGCTTTCGCAGCCCTTGAATTAAAACTCAGCAATTTTTCTAGGTGTCTTGTGTGGGGTTTCGCCCAGGAACACCAAGTTGACTCATCAGCGGGCTCTTGATGTTCCGCACTTGGACCCCCATAGGAGTAGCGAACTTTGCGCTATCTCCCTTCTTACAGCGCACGTGCACCTCTAACTACACGAGCTATAAGCTCAAGCAGCCTTTCACCTCCCTATAAAGGCTTCCATAAAGCCTGTGAAAGCCAATATACCATCTTTTTGGAAGCCTTTATAGCAGGGGTTCCCAACTTGGGGGGCGTGGGGCTTTATCAAGGGGGGCGTGAAGGGATTTCCGAATGAAGTTCTTTTAACTCGAATATTATAATTTTGTAAAATAAACATTTCTCGATCTCTCCAAGTGATTGGCGCACCAAGTCAATCGTTCAAAAGCACTGTTAATTGCAAACTGCCGGCACAAACAATTTTTGTCATTTTGTCAATTTGTTAATTTGTCAATACGGACCTAAAATGGATTCAAGCTATCTCGGTTAAGGATTCATTATACGGTTAATAAAACCATTACTGGTAACAGTTACCTTTTACGTTAACAAGAGGGTAACTAAGAAGCTTATTAATATCATCATCATGTTCTAAAAACTAGCCTTGTCGCTGCAGCCACAGTCCACGATCTTCAGCAGCTCTCTTCATCATGACTTAGAAAGCAAAACCCAGCTAAGTGATTGTGTTCCTAAGATATGAGAGACGCGGTCTTCCTCGCGATTCTTCCCTAGGATCTTGCCTTCAAAGACAATCTGGAGAAGGGTGTCACGCCGTAAGACGTGTCCAAGAAATTTAGTTTTTCTCTGCTCTAATGAATAAAGTAAGGTGCATTTCTCCTCAACGTCATCCAAGATTAGTTCATTAGTCTTCTTTTCCCTCCAACTCATCCTTGTCAGTCTTCTCCACAACCACATTTCAGCAGCTTCTCGTCTTGATTTTTCTTGCTTTCCCAAAGTCCATGTCTCACATCCGTAAGCTAGCACACTTATTAAAATAAGTAACTGTAATTGATACTTTTCTTTACTCGCTACTTTTTCAAGAAGGAGCAATTAGCTGTGAATGGAACCAACACCTTTCCATTATGAACCTACCCATCTCGTATCGTCAACACAAACAATAACCATAAACAAACCGTAAATTTCTAGAGATTTGAAAGATTCGAGTAACTGCGCCCAACTGTTTCTTTTAAATACTCCCACACTGGTGCCAGAAACGTTCCAACCTTGACATGTCTCTGTGTACACCATTTACTTGGAGGCCTTAGAATAGAAAACTTCCACAATCTTCTGTGTCTTCTGTGATGCTTATCTAAAATGTCGGCAAGGGATTAGGCCTGACCCTCAATCAGCGTTTATAAACTATTCTCGATATAAAACGTGCCAAATAATTCCTGTAGCAGCTATATTATCCGACATGTTTCTGTAGTCAAAGCTAAGAAACACATTTTCTACTAGAGAGCTTGAAAACACAAAGCAACATTTTCTTCTTCTTCTGCGCGAATGGGTCTCCTAGGACCACGTGGAATCAACACTTCTTGGCCTTGATGTTTGCCCAATAACTCTTCATGCGCAACGATTGAGCGAGTCTTCGTTGCTGCGACCAGACGTGTCTGGTAGGTCTTCTCCCTTCTGCCTCAAAACATTTTATTACTTAATTCCAACCTTTTTAAAAGGTTTGGGGAGTGGGAGAAATTGGAACTGATCCTCTAGGACATTTTATGATGCCTTGGTTAAAATCATCCCTGATGTATTACTTCTCTGGTTGAAGTTAAAACGTGTTTGTGTCGAGACTTATGCCATTGTTATGGAGCAGAAAGAAGAGCAAGTCATACAACCGTATATTTATTTCTTAAAATCGGATGTAAAGTGTGCAGAGTTGGAAATAATACAGAGCAGTCACAGTTCCACAGCGAGCTTACAGAAGCATGTGCAGGTAAGACATTGGTAATTCGATAGCTTGATATTATTGTAATAAACTTAGAAATAATGTTGAAATCAAATCCTTTCTCTAAATATTCAATATACTGTAAATCAAAAAACTGGAATTATTTATCCATAACTTTAGGTAATAAAATTAATGATCTGGATTATTATTTGCTTAATGGAAATTAACATACGTGAAATATTAATGTTGTATTTTGTAATAGAACTAATCGTAAAAGAGGAGGCCCATATATGTAAGGAATCGCATTGTTATTAGAACACATGAAACATATATTTCCAATAGGCCTACTCATGAATCTATGGTAACAGAAATGCTCCACATGGAAGAAATTAAAAAAAAAAAAGAATAAGAAATCCGACGATAATTAAGCTGAAAAGTCTCTATGTTTTAGAATGTATGTTTTTCTTTAAAATAGGCAAAATAGGAGAGCTAGAGAAAAAGGAAAGAAGGATAACTTACTTAGAAAGATATTGGGACCATTAAAAACAGAATGTGGAGAGTTCAGATACAGACAAAATGACGACCTCTACAAAAATAAAGAAATTGAAAAAATCTACGATACGATCAGAAAAAGGAGGGTTAATTTATTTGGACACGTAATGAGGATGAATAACACCAGACTCACAAAACAAATTTTCAGTCATGTGTACAAAAGCAAGAATGGTAATCAATGGGTACAAAGTATAAAAAGGGATATGGAAGATACGGAAGTAACAATAGATATTATTCAGGACAGACCACTTTTCAGAAATATGATAAAAAATTTCAAGGGTTTCCAGGAGAAGGAAAAGAAGAAGTGGGTTAACATCTGGATGGAAGAAAGAAGAAGGAGATCAAGTGAAGTAATGAAGAAGGAAATAAGAGACAGTGATTGCTGTCCAAAGATGGCCAAAATCGAGGAAAGAAGAAGAAAGAATTTTAAAAATTGGATTAACTTGCATTTACAGGCCACCTAGTACTAAAGTAATTAACTTCCTTGAAGAACTGGAAACACATATAACACAACACACCAATAAGTAGAGCGAATATGCTATATTAGGAGATATCAACATTGATACTTCATCTAATGCCATCAGTTTAACAGCTATCAAATATACAAACATCTTAGCAACTTATGGTTTCCTACCACTTGTCACTAAATGCACTCGTTATGATCCAAATTTAGACTCGAGAATATATTCCTCTAGTCCGCTACGATAGTATATGTAAATAACATGCACAAAATCATTAAGCATAATAAATCATTTATGTTGATGACGTAGCCGAATTGAACCAAATTTGGTACAGAGGTAGCATTAGCAAAGGGCACCTCAGTGTCATGTTTAACAGTATATCGCTGACATAATGAAAATGAAACTCCACAGCCTGCTTCCAGTCTCCGACCGGGTCAGAAATGGAATGAATGAAGCCCCCATCTGGGGGCGAGGATATGAACTGTGCCGGCTGTCGAGGCCTGACGCATTCCTCTGGGGCAATGATTAAATGAATGACAGATGAAATTAAATGATAGTGGAGAGTGTTGCTGGAATGAAATTTTGACAGGGAAAACCGGAGTACCCGGAGAAAAACCTGTCTGTCGCCGTTTTGTCCAGCACAGATTGCACCTGGAGTGACCGGGATTTGAACCACGGACCCAGCGGTGAGAGGCCGGCATGCTGCCGCCTAAGCCACGGAGGCTTATATCGCTGACATAATAATGTAAACAAAATGGTGGCCACCCAAATGTTCAAAGCTTAAATAAAATTACGACTGAACAAACCATCGGATCTCTACCAAACTTTAGAAAAACAGACCTATGTGTGGGAAGCATCTTGTGCCCATACTACTAGTTCATCAGTTGAATAATTTCAACTATATGAGAGTGCATATTGCGTGTAGCCGCCATCTTGAAATTATAAAGCATAAAAATAAATAACTCTTAACACTTAAGAACTAAAGTAACAAAAATAGAGACAAGGTAGGACTGTATAAGTGACCTTGATGGCCAAGGCAAAATAACAAACTCTCCATACATCCAAGATGGCAGCTGCACAAATGATTAGAACATTAAAATCGACAACTCAGAATGAAATTGGGTGTTTAAGATGAATGTAGCCAAGAGGTGAGCGTCATATAAGAGCTTTCAATTGTGTTAGCGCTAAAAATAATTGAGTGCACCCTCAGTGTTTTATTCATGTTAGTACCATAATCTCCCCTACATTGTTCCCACCCTGATCTGGATCTTCACAAAACTAAACACCACCAAGCTTCTCATATCAAGTTGTAAATTAACAAGCAACAACTAAAGGCTCCACAGTTGTACGCAGACATTAAACGAATGAGAACATTGATTAGAGGAGTGTCATAGACCAGAGCAGTTTTTCAATGTTTGCTGTTGAAAATTGAGTGTACCCACAATAGTACACTTACAGTGTTTTAACTATTCTTTATAATTATTATATTTTTTCATAACATGCAAGTGCAAAAACCATATATCCTCAAACACCACCAAGCTTCCCCCACCAAGGTGTAAATTGGCAAGCAACAACTAAAGGCTCCACATTTGTGCGCAGATATTGAACTAAAAAGAACATTAATTAGGGGAATTTCTCGGACTAGAGCAGTCTTTCAATTTTGCTACTGAAAATTGAGTGTTCCTGCAGTAGTATACCTACAATGTTTTTGGCTATCCTTGTTATTATTATATATATTTTTTTAAATATAACGTGCAAGTGCAACAACCAAATACCCTATGCTTCCATCAAATTGCATCCACATCATCCATTTTTCATTAATTTTAATGTCAGTGACTGGCCATTAATGTCACAATGTCTTCATTTATGAAGGGGCAGATATTAATTAATACTACGCCTCGATACATGTACTAGTGGTGACTAGACTGAACATAGTATATTTCAATATTTTTAAACTATCATTCGTCAATACGGACCAATCATGAACAACGTTAACAAATATGTCTAAGTTGGTAAAAATATTCACAAATGATTTAAAAACATGTAATTTTCCAGCCGAATCATCACTGAGTGATTGAAGCACAACTAATTAAAGCATTTTTACTACAAAATGTAGTTTTCTCTAGTCAAAATATTATGACCGAAAAAGTCAAAATGTTAACATGCCAAAAATCCAGACACCTGAAAGAAGTACATAAACACAGGCTCTTTTGCATCTTTTTAACATCCAACATATCAAAGTTCTTTTTTAGTACTGGTATTTTGGGATTTTTGGTCATCCATGGTTGTTTGTGATAATCTTGAAGAAATCAACTGCACACCTTTCCTCAAATGAGAGACCCTTGGGCGTTTTTATCTCAGTGAAATCCTATTATGCTTAAGATGGTTTAAGAAAATTGCTTTGGTAAATCAAATTCTTTGTGCTATGCCTTATCATAATAGTTTTTAATAAGAATTGTACACCCGCCTGAATCAATACTATAAAGAAAATTAATTATTTAACTTGTTTTTGGTACATGTCTCAAGGATTAATTACATTTTATCCCCTTCATCAGCTAAAAAAACATATTGAAAGAACAAAATAAAACGTAGCACAGTAATAAGATACGTTATTAAACCTAATATGGTGGACCATATAATTTAGGTTATAAGATCAGAATAAAATGAAATGAAATAGATGGTGACGGTGATCAGCTTGCAGGTGCTTATGACAAATAGTAGTTCCGTATTGAAGCTTGAAATGGTAGATTTGGAATACCAATACTTCACCAATCCGTGTAGGTCTATAATTAATGAAGACACTGTATGCTTAAAGATCCATTTTTAAGCCTTTTCAAATCAAAGCGGCTTCAAGTCACACGGCGTGATGGAAAGTGATCTCTTGGTAAAGAGAGGTTAGTTGAAACAAAGACAACCCCTGGCACTATCCAGCCCATGACGGGCTAAGGCCGACCAAGCGACCGCTGCCCAGCCATTTGGCCTGCAGAAATTGGGGTGACGCGTGATCAGCGCGTCGGGTCCCCTCGGCCGTTAATCTTGGTATTCGTGATCGGGGCGCTGTCTCACTGTCAGACAGCTACTCAATTGTCCTCACGAGGCTGAGTGCACCCCGTTCCAACCCTCACGTCAGTTTTAAAATCCCTGACGGAGCCGGGGATCGAACCCGGGGCCTCCGGGCGAGAGGCAGGCGCGCTACCCCAACACCACGGGGCCGGCCGGTTAGTTGAAAGCATTTTCTAAATGTAACATTGTCCTAACCTCATACACCATATGCTTCTCATCTGCCTTCCCGTTGGAGATGGTGATGAGGGTGATGATGTAAACAATGGTTCTGTTGGCACAGAACTGCATCAGCATACAATGTCATTAGAAAAAGTGTTAATTCACGTATAAAAAATACAAAACAAATTCACGTATAAAAAATACAAAAAACGTCTCTTCTAGGAGATTGTTCTAACCCAGAACAAATCAATGGACTTTCGAACTGACTCGGAGATATTCTAGAAAGTGAAATTGTTTAAAAAAGATATGCTAATCTGAAACAGAGATCAATTTGTGACTTTTTAAATAACAGAGCTCAGAAAATAACTAATAATTGTAATTAATTTGTACTAAATGTGAACCAATGCAGATAAATTGTAATCAAGTAAGTGTTCCAAAGCCTGTACTTTATTAATAATGCAGTATACAATTATTTTTAATGCCTACCCCTATTAAGAGACCACCCCTCTAAAAGACCAGTTTTCCATAGAACCACCACTGGTCTCTTAATAGAGGTTTCACTGTACAATTAAAAACAAAGAAATATGACTAAAGTCACAGATTTACATAACTCTCGCATGTGTATAAACCACCCACCTGGCTTTACTGTTATGCGGGCTTCTATAAATATGTTTATTTGTTTAAATGCACTTTTTAAACAAATTGTCAATATTTATGAAATCAAAGAGCAATTCATCACAATGGGTTGTGTGCGCCCCATGTGTACAGACTACCCGCCCGGCCCTAGTGCTATGCGGGCTGTACGCGACACAGTTCATTTGTTTAAAAGCACTTTATAAACAAATAAATATATTTCCATTGACTTTTCAAGAAATGCAAGATTTTTCCTATACTCTTGAGAATATTTGGAAGATTTTGGTACAAACCACACCTTCTAACTCCCTCTGGTTTAGGAGCTTGAGTTTTGTGAAACATACACCTTAGCGTATTATGTTTATCGATAGTTCTATTTTTGGGTGCTTAATGCTTTAATATTTATCAGTAATAATACCACACTTACTTTGTAAGTTTTCCGACAGGTTTTTTTGTGTTTAGTTTTTGGAGGGCAGAGACTGTCTGTGGGCATCTCTGTAGGTTTGTTAGTGTTTTGTAGAGCTATTTGTCTTGCATATTTGAATCTGGTGATGCTAGCTTGACAAGCTAGTTTTTTTTTTCTTAATCATATGTAATTTTTAAAAAAATTCACATTTCCAGTAATTGTAATTACTTTATATTCACCAACTGAAAGTTATAACCGTCAACTGGGGATACTTTGTGCTCTCAAGGTATATCTTGTGCTACGGTGACAACTTAAATGTTTTCGGATTCATTCATCTACGAAGTATTCCCTGAAAATTCCAAACTGTATCGAAATTCTCAATATACTCTTAAGTTTCTTTTATGATAGCAAGGAACTTGCATAAACGCATGTTGTAGACTCCCTGGAGTGAGAGCTTCTGTGGTATACTTCGTTCAACCAGTGAAATTATATAGGTGGCCTAAAGTTACCCTATTCCGGGGTTACTTTAGACCACTATCATAATCCACCATAATGGGATATTTCTAACAATTAGATGACAAACATTACAGAGAGTTTAGTTTGTATGTAACGGAGACCCTTGCTTGACCGCTCGCCCGTGGCGCGAGCCTGTCTCCCGCCACGCACTTTGCCGTTATGCGTCGCTCGCCCGGCACTGAGTCATTGAGTATAGGAATTTGTACTTACCTATTTCACAGTTGGTGCTGAAAATGTTCGCCATTCACTGCTACACATCGCTGGCACCTTTTTATGAAACTGGCATTTACTCTCTGAAGTTCCTCAGCACCGATTGACAGTATTTCAGCTGTAATGTAGTCTTTAAGCTCATTTATAGTGTGAGGGTTTCTCGCATACACTCTATTTTTAGGCGTTCCCCACAAATAAAAGTCACATGGTGATAAGTCTGGGCTTCGCGGGGGCCACATGTTCAGACTTATAATCCTCGTACCGAAAATGCGACGCAATTCTGTCATGGATGCTTCGGCAGTGTGAGCAGTGGCAGAATCTTGTTGAAAGTAATTTGACAATCGTTGTCAGTTCGTCAAAAAATTGGTCAAGGATCACATTGAAGTACAAATTTAAGTACAAATTCCTATACTCAATGACTCAGTGCCGCTCAAGCGCCGCATAACGGCAAAATGCCTGGCGGGAGACAGGCTCGCGCCGCGGGCGAGCGGGCAAGAGAGGGTCTCCGTTACAGGCAAACTAAACTCTCTGTACTTGATATGGAAAGCACAACATCTAAGTTATATTGTAACATAAAATTAAGTTAAAATATCATTTATCTCAGTGTACTAAAATTATGGCAAAAACAAAGAAGTGAAATACATGGCACAAAGTATCCCCAGTTGATGGATTATTAATTGGTAATAAGGCAACATTGAAGAATGGCTTCAAAGCTATCTTTATTGTAATGTTTCCTAACATGAATTCTGTTTGTACTTACAGATGGTTGGGCCTTGTCTGCAGAGTTGTTGAGGCATTCACATGAATTAAGGGAACAAAATTCAGATAGGATTGAGTCAGGAAAGAGTCTAGTAGGAATAACATTTCCTAATCTGCAGATTGAAGATCAGCATCTTCTTTCTTCATACCAAACACCAGAGGAAAGGTTAATGGGCAATTATCTTGCCAAGCTTTCACATTCTGAGAGCAGTGAACGTTTTGCTTGCTCTAAATGTGGGAGAAGTTATAAGGTGAAGGGAAGTCTGTCTCTTCACCAGCGGCATCAGTGCGGCAAGGAACCAATGTTTGCTTGTTCATACTGCCCATACCGAGCCAAGCTCAAGCATCATCTGAAGATTCATGTGACTCGTATGCATGGTGTTAACCTGACCTTTTGAGATAGACCAGAGGAATACACTGATATTGCACTGCACTTCATAGCCTCAAGACGTGGATGAGGAGAAGAGATCTATGTATGAGGTCTGCGAACCTTTCCTCATATGAAACAAAATCATTAACAATGACGGGAAATGTGTTTAATATACGTATTAACGTATGTATTATTAAAGTTTATATGGAGCACCTGTTAATACTATAATGTTTAATGAAACATGTTTTTAACCCTTCAATGGGGTTATCAATATTGGTTTCATTACAGTAACATACTCACTGTATACAGGGTGTATCAAAATGAATATCGGGGTTTTAAGGCTCTGTAGTATTTATTACAGTTACAATTAAAATGAAAGAGCAACTCAAACAGTTTGTCCTACAAGTGTTCAACGTGAGCACCATTCGTCATACGGCACACATCGAGTCGATAGCCAAGTTCGTCCCAAAACCTTGCTCAGTGTCTCTGGAGTAATTGTTACAACAACTGCTTCAATCCGTTTCTGAAGTCGTTTAGGTCAGGTGGTAGCGGAGGCTCATACACATGATCCTGTACGAACCCCCAGAGGTAAAAATCACATGGCGTCAGATCAGGTGAACGTGGAGGCCATGCGAAACAAGGTCTGTCATCCGGAACATAATACGGAATGCACGTTACACTGTAACTGCAGAAGTCCTTGCAAACTGTAAAACACAAATAACTTTCTTCTCCCTAGTCACCATCTTGGCTACTAGCACTTCTGACGGAGGACTGAGGAACCAGTGCATTCGCACAGGTACGAACACTTGTAGGACAAACTGTTTGAGTTGCTCTCTCATTTGAGGTATTATTTATAATCAAACGGTAACGGTAATAAATACTACGAAGCCTTAATACCCTGATATTCATTTTGATACACACTGTACTAAAATGGTTATTTTCTATGAAAAATACTATAATAAATAAAATTCAACTCTATTGCTTATACCTAGATGTTAGACCCCTTAAGGGGGGAGACCCAGCTTAACAGAGGAAAAATAAGACCAATATTCATTCGTTGTTAAATACCGGTATGCTACAAGTATTGTTGACAAATACTGCACATATCCCAGTATTGGTATGCTTCCTGGCAACCAGAATCAACTTCAATAATTTAAAATTTCTAATTATAACATTTTAAAATATATTTTTCAAAATTTCCCGCCTTTTTAACAATGTATCACTCTTTCCTTATAAATTCCAAGTTTATAAGAATTTTCGTACTTTTCCGTTTTTAAAGTGTGTATCAAACCTCAGCCTACAAAATGAACCTCAATCACTAACATACACTGTGATTTAGATATTTTTATAGAGTTTTTATTTATTTGATTATATTTTATTTTATTCAGGTGCTCAGAATATTTTTTTTTTTATAAAAATGAAGGGTTGAAAACTTGTTTCATTAAATATTATTGTATTAACAGATGCTCATTATAAACTTAATTAATTCCTTTCCTCAGTAATAGATACAACAGGTGAGCAGTTAAGCAGAATCTTTGTGGACCAAAGGGAACTACAGTATCTCTAAATTTACAAATAAATGACTTAAACATTGTAGTTTCAACTTCTCTTGTCTGTAGAAAGCTTTGAAACCAACTTTTTAGTGTTGCCTTATTTTTGACAATTGATATTGTAACTTTTCAGTCGGTCAACTGGATTGTACCCAATTGTAATGGGTGGTTCCCTAATTCTGAAAAAAAAAATTCATGAGATTAATAAATACACTTGGATGACCAGCTTTGATCGTCAAGCGATCATCATCGGGGTCTTTACACTTAGGCTATTAAATCTATATCTACAAGTATATTTGCAATTGTACACTTATTTAGTTGCATATCTTGACTAGTTGTGCTAGTTTAATTATATATACACCGCGGACAGGCCAACAAGGACCACGCAAATATCACTTCTTTATAGGTCTAGTTTCCTTCTTTCTCTTCCAGAAGTCTTTCATCCTGGTCGACTGCGCATCTCTTCTTTCAGCAGTCCATTCTCCTTTGTTGAGATTCTTCTTCTCCCCGACAAGAATTTTGAGGCCAACATTTGTTTTTCTGTGCTCTATTTGATTTAGACAATCTTCTTCAGTAATTTTAAATGTTTGAAGTTCTTCTTTCATTTATTTTACATAGCCTCCTTGCCCTTTATAGTTCCAGATTTTATCAAAAATTTGTTTGTTTAACCTTGAGCAATCCATGCGGACCATGTGACCGTAGAACTGAAGTCGCCGTTTTCTGATCATCACTTCAAGGTTGTCGATTTTACTATAAATTTCTGCATTGGATCTCAGTCTATTAATTACTTTAAAAAAATAAATGTATATATTGTAAATATCACAATCCATACTTGTAGACATAGATTTAATAGCCTAAGTGTAAAGGATCTGATGATGATCGCTTGACGATCAAAACTGGTCATCCAAGTGTATTTATTAATCCCATGTACATTTTTTTCATGATTAGGGAACCACCCATTACAATTGGGTACAATCGTGTTGACCGACTGAAAAACATTAAATTTCGATAATTAGTATCATGTAAAATTATGTCAATTGATGAGTGATCCCAATTATTGGGAAATGTGAAACAACCTGAAAAAAATTACCATGTGGCTAAAAGTTATTGCACAGATTACAAGAGGAAGAAGAAAATACAGGATGACATGTAACGCTCGTCAAGCGTCCAACATCAGATCCTAAATGTTAACTACAAGATAAAATAGTCTTTAACCTTCAGGAACTGATGATCCTTGCTTGAAGATCAAAATATTGTCCAGTATTTTCTCCCTTTTCTTTTGACTGACTGTAAAGTTACAATATCATTGTTTCATGTTTGAGAGTATTTTGATTCCGATTCCTAAGGATTCATCCACAGTTCACCTGTATTTCTTGAGTGCGTACTGATTGTGTTGGATAGAACTTAGTTATTAATGTAATTTGTTTGTTTTTATATTAACTAATTTATTCTAATTTTGTAACCAGAATTTTTTTACTGCAAGTTTTTCAGTGCCTTTTATCAGAATTTCTTATGAACATAGTATTTCACTTCTTTTCTATGATATGTACATAATACTAATTTTAATATTGATATTGTATTTTTCTAAATACTTGTGGTCATTCTAAATTGATATCACTAGTAAATTGTGTGCATTTTGAATTTATATTATGAGAACCATGGTGTTCTTGTTATAGTGGAAGAGGAAAGGAAATGAAATGATATTGCAATGAAGAATCATATTTGTTAATTATTTTGAATATTTTGAAAAGTGTAAGCAATTTTTATTATTATTATTATTGCAGTCGACTGCTGTTCCCTTTCCAATAAATATATGATGTTGCATTACTTGATGTCTTTTCTCTTTGATTTAACCAAGCAGTCTACCATTCTCACTGATTCTGGTAAAAGATCTTTTATTCATACAAATCCCTCTCTTTGTTTTTGAAGTAAAGTAAAACCAGTGTGGTTTGGCCATCCCTGGTGCTACAAATTGTGATCATCTTCTAAAGCAGGAAAGGGGAAGAGCAACTTCCGGGAACAAGTACATGATAGGCACTCTCATCCTTGAACAGGACGTCTCAAAAATCAAATCTGTCTATGTCTACCCCTTATTAATTCCGTTTCCAACGGGGTCGGGGATGAGATGCGATGAAATTCCACATGGCAGATGATTTCTATGGCCGGATGCCCTTCCTGACGCCAACCTCACAAGAGGACTTAATGAGAGATGAAACGAATGAAAGTTTAATTTCAAGTAGTTCCAAATTTGGCTACCAGATATCACTGTCATCCAGCAGCTAACGTTGGATCTTATAGATAACCTATAAATTTAACTACACACTACCAATTGTAGTGGTAGGTTCTTTTTCATGCCATAACTCTACGCCATGGACCTGCCAGCTTTACTTCCCCTCCGAAGGAAGGCATACTGAAGGATTTTGGATTTTAACGCTCTTAAAAAATCCGACGACTTTGGCCGGGTTTGAACCCGCGATCTTGGGCATAGAAGCTCAGCATGCTACCAACTACGCCACCGAAGCCGATTATAAAGTTGTTATTCAAATTTCCAAATTTATTTATATATTGAATAAGAACTTTATACATTTTACTTTCTGGTTTGATTACCAGAACTATTTTTCATAATTAAAATGTAAGGATGTCCATTGCAAATAGTGTTAATTTATTTTGTCAATCTTGTCATTCTTTTCATAAAATGCATATGTACTACCCATTTAACATTTGATTGCCGCTGAGCTTGGCTGCGCCAGTGTTTGTTGATTATTGTAGCAGGAGCCCCGAGCGGTAAAGCGGAGGACACAGTGATGACAGAATGCAGTCTGCACATAAGTCAAGCAGCATGGCATCAGATAAGAATCACAGGAGCTCATGTCACCACGGACAGTTGTTAAACGATGACTGAGGCTGCTGGATCTGAGTCAACTGTACCTGTCATCGGAGCAGGCTGACGTGTGACACAAGAAAACAAAGAATAGTTCCCAACTCGACCGCCGGCAATCAATTCGTGAAAGGGTAATAGTATTAAAATTATTAATTTTTTGGGGGTATTGCCATGTTAAAAAAAAATTAATACCATACGTTTCGAAGGAACCTTGCCTCCTTTTTCAACGGAATTAAAACACTGTGGCCAGAGAAAGTGTATCAATGAGATTACAAAAAAACTGTAGAAATTCCTCTGTTCGTCACCAGAGAGCAGCCGCCAGAAAGTACTGTAAGTACCTTGGTAGAAAAACGTGCCATATTAATTAGAACGGAGGACAGCGTAGTAAGGGGGGGGGGGGGGGGGGGGGAGGGAATATTGAGACTCCTCAAAAAATGAGGATGTCCAAATAAGGAGAAAGGGATTGATGGATATAAGGAAACAGAAACAAAAGGGAAGTGTATCTGTACGATACCCAACGTCATACAGTCAACGGCGAAAAACAGATGGAAACTCCTCCAGTGACAAACAAAGGACATCAAATCATGGCTCTGTACCCATAGAGGAAACCGTACAGTTTTTTGTTATCTCATTGATACACTTTCTTTGGCCACATTGTTTTAATTCCATTGAAAAAGGAGGCAAGGTTCCTTCAAAACGTATGGAATTTAATTTAATTTTCACACGCAATAGCCCAAAATACATGAATAATTTTAACAGTTATCCAGGCCGTGAAAGCCTTAATCTACATATTGCATATGTAGTGTTAAACCAGGCTGTTCCAAATCCATGAGTTTGAGTATGCGTACACGCGAGTACTCAGCAGTGATACTCGGAGCACAGTTAGAGAGGGACTGGGGGAGATAGCCAATACGTCACTGGGCGAAGGTCATAACACAAGTCCATGCGCTTCCTGGCAATCTTGATGTGACGGCAGCCCCCCACAGCAGAGCTGTATTGCATGTTGCAGGTTTACTCACGTAAGGCGGCGAGCACTCCGCTGCTCACTGGCGAGTTGCTCGGCTGGAACAGCCTGTGTTAAGCTAAGCAACCAAGCTGAAGATGGCCGCACTGAAGGGCCGAAAACATGCATCAATAAAGAAGTAAACATATTGAGTGTTAACTGGTCTCAAAGCTATTTAATAAGTTAACGAAGTTCATCATCATCCTTTTCCGTCTCCAGTTTCCCGGGTGCGGTAGACAAGCACTCGCCACTGCTTTCTGTCATTGTACAACTTTTGTTCTACAACTTCTTCCCATTTCAGCCCTTTTTTCTCCACTTCTGACTTCACGGTCTCAATCCATCGTTTTCTGGGTCTTCCCCTTGGTCTTTTCCCTTTCAGTTCTCTTTTGAAGGAGTCCCTTGCTGTTCTAGTGTTATTCATTCGCATCAGATGTCCATACCACTGGAGTCTACGCTTCCCTATAACATTTCCAACAACAGTTTCCTGTATTCCAGCTTCTTTCCTATTTGTTTAGTCTCTGATCTTGTCTTTTCTGGTCTTTTAATTCATGGTTCTAATGAATTTCATTTCTGTTGCTTGGATTTTGTTAAGGTCTTTATCCAGTAAAGTACATGTCTCCTGTCCATATACCGGAATTGGTACAAAGTAAGTATTGAACATGGTTAATTTTGCTTTCAGGGGTATGTTGCTATCCCATAGTAGGTTCCTCACTTGACTGTAATAATGTGATGCTTTCTGTGTCCTGTTGAGTACTTCTTGCTGAACAGTGTTATCCTTTGAGTTTTTTTTTTTTTTTTGTCATCTAGCCTCCTGAGAGGCCGAGTGCAGGTCTTTCTAGTCGACGCCCGTGGGCGACCTGCGCGTCGGGATGAGAGATGGAATGGATGAAGATGAATGAAACTGGGCAAGGATGTGGAAGAAAGTGGCCGTGGCCTGTCAGAAGGTACTGTCCCAGCATTTGCCTGATGTTGAAAATGGGAAACCACGGAAAACCATTTCAAGGACAGTCGACGGTGGGGCTCGAACCCACGCGTCTACCGAGTCAGCAGAGAGCTTGGCCCCTTGACCTAACGCAGCGCTTTAGCCCGCGTAGCCACTACTGTCCTTTGAGATGATGCTTCCGAGATATTTGAAGTTGAACACAGAGTCTAATTTAGTTCCTTCCAAAAAGATGTTAGAATTGGTACCGTCTCTATTGATAGTCATTTCTACAGTCTTGGTTTTGCTGATGTTTAGCTGGAACTACTTAAACTTGTTGTTCCAGGAATTTAGCTTCTTTTGTACTTCAGCTTCCGTTTCTCCCCATATCAGAACGTCATCTGCAAATACAAGGGCGTTTGGGTTCACTGTCAGCTTCCTTAATAGATTTAAGTATCCGATCCATTAATATGATGAATGAAAGTGGTGATATTGCACTTCCTCGTTGGACTCCTTTCTGTGTTTCAAACCACTCTGATAAAATACGTAAAATTAAAGCATTATACAATATGGTTAATGTTTTTGCCTCTTATAAATTTCTTGTATCTTACTTGTATTCTAACATTTGCTTTCTTTACATTTACAGGATGTTGGCTTTCTTCTGTTTTACGTAATTCACCTGGATCGTACAAAACAGATTCTTTCAAGGTTGTGTCAGGGAATAATTTTAGGATTGTAGAAATAATACTCTCTAAACCAGATGAGAAGAAGGAAATGTATAAGTGTGTTCTTTGTCCATACCAAGCAGCAGAGGGGAAGATAGTGGAGGAGCATATGAATGCAGAACATTCACCTGGGAAACAGACTGCACGTTTTGTCTGTGGGGATTGTGGAGCGCGCTATAACATGAGGGCTGGTCTCGTTCTACACCAGCAACATCTGTGTGGGAAGGAGCCCAATTCAAGCTCAAACACCAGGTGAAGGCTCATGGGATGCAAGCGCATCCAACTGCAGCAGTCCCATAAATGCTGATGTACGTATAAAAGCAAGAAACTAAATTCTTAATGTGAAGATTTTGTTATTTCATTTTGTGGCCTGTGTTATTGTGTTTATTAGCCACATATACTTTGATGTACCAACAGAAGCTGTCAGATAACTTGTGGATACTTGCAAAGCAGTAAGGGAAGAACCCCCACTTTGTTCCTGTGGAGCCGTATTCACCGTGGCCCACATTTTAACCGAGTGTGTGGATCTTGCTGACTTACGATGAAACCTTGGTTTGCAGATGACACTCAAACTTACATTAGCCGATGACGCGTTGGCTGCTGATCTCGTCATCCTCTTTATAAGTGAGAGTGGGTTAGGGCCAGCAATCTGAATTTTCCAGTGAACATTGACTCAATGATTTGTTCGTTTTTGAATGATGAATTTTTGTTTTTCCATTTTTATTTTTTTAAATTTTTTGTTTTATTAATTTTTTTTCTTTTTTCAAATTTAGGTATCCACTTCTAAATTTTAAATTCCATTCCTAATTTGTATAATTTAATCAGTGTTAAGAGGGGCAGATGACCTCGAGGTTCTGCCTCTTAAAACAACAATAACTAACTAACTCTAGCTGTAAGATCATTCTGTGAAATTTAAGAGATTGTATGCTCTTTTATGGCTTATGGAAAGACTGTTAGAAGTACCCGTACTTTTTTTTGTTCTTATCGGAAAACAAATCCTCTCACATAATCACATATCGCTCTTAAAAAATCCTACGACTTCGGCTGGGGTTGAACCCGCGACCTTGGGCATAGAAGATCAGTATGCTACCAACTACGCCACCGAAGCCATTCGGAAGCCATTTTTCAGTGTTGCCTTCATAATCGAAATGTTTTGTTTTCTGTTGGTCAACATATGAATAAATACTCTTGGATGTCCAGTTTCAATCGTCAAGCAATCATCATCAGAACCTTTACACTATTAAATCTATGTTTACAAGTATGGGTTATGATATTTACTTATTTAGTTGCTGTAGTGATTAAAGTAGCACAACTAGGCCTAGTCAAAATATGTGACTTTTTGTTGAGATATTGACAGTGATGATTGATCTTCAAGTTTGCTTGCTTGGTGATGATGTGATTGTTATTAAATGGTTAGGTTATTGTGGATTGTGAACTTATCTGTTTGAGCGATGTGTGGTCCGTGTCCGCGCAGCTGCCACCTGCCACTGCCTGCACTGAACTGAAACGAAACTGGTCATCCAAGTGTATTTAGTAATTTCATGTGAATTTCTTTCAGGATTAGGGAACTACCCGTTACAATCTGGGTTGATCGACTAAAAACACATTCTCTTCTCTTCATTATCAGTCGCCAGAAACATCTCTCCTCTCCCACTCGTCTTAATACCTCTTCATTCGTAACCCTATCTACCCATCATTCTCCTGTAACACCACATTTCAAATGCTTCAATTCTTCCTAAATTTTTATAAAAAATAAAGAATACATGAATGTAATTAATTAATTAATCTTCTCACCGTATGCTTGGGTCTGGAATATGTTTTTGTTTCTCAAGATTTGAATTTACTACATTCAACCCTTTTCTGCCGGTGGGCATTGGATGTGCATTGGGATACTCTACGGTTTGGACATTGAATTGTCCGGTGCGCAGAGAGTTGACTGGGGCACATTCATGGATAAAGCACAAGCTGTATACTACACTGTTGGCCAGCAGTGCTTCCAGTGGACTGTTACTAGGCTACGGTACTACACTCGAGCTCTCATCGACCCAGGCAGAAATCCATGGAGTAAACTGTACATTACATTCCTACTGAAGTATGAACAAGATTGAATACTGTTGTTTAATGTACTAACTTGGATTCTGTTTGTATTACAGATGCTTGGACCTCTGCAGGGGAGCACCTGAACTATTCCAATGATTCTTTGTCATACGGGTCGGAAAGCTACAAGAAGATGGTAGAAATGGCATTAACCCCACAATTTTTTGGGGATATTGATAAAGAAGAAGAACATCTTCGGTGTACTTTCTGTCCTTACCAAGCAAACAGTAAGGTAGCAATGGGAAATCATATATTTGGGGAACATGGATCTGAGAAGAGTAATGAGCGCTTCACCTGCTTGAACTGTGGGCGGTCTTATAAAATGAAGTATAGCCTGAGTCTTCATCAGCGACAGGAATGTGGCAAGGAACCTATGTTTCATTGTGCGTATTGTCCATACCGAGGAAAATATAAACATCATCTTAAAAGCCATGTGGCTCGAATTCATCATATTGTGTAAGTGTGAACACGGACAATGAACATTCTCTGTGCTACTTTTATCATAGTTTGTTTAATTTTTCAAGATCTACTGTACTTCATGTTAGCTAACTATAAACCAACCTGTGGAGGACTCTAAAGAACTAAAGTAAAATTCTTAAAAGAGTTCAAAAGGGATCAAATGTACATTGTATGTTCCGAAAGTAAGTTCTGTTTGGTAATAAGATCAAAACGAGTACAGATACAATTTTTTTTATTGCAAAATGAACTACAAATCTTTCCACATAGTTCCCACCATTTTGGAAGCACTTGACATAGTGCATAAAACGTTGCGACCTGTGTTGTCAACCATGTGGTATCATGTCCTTGGAGCTCGTCATCATGAAGGAACGTTTTCGGATGTCCTTGACGCATTCTTCAACTGCACAAACCAAGTCTTCATTAACTAACGATGGACGCTCATCTCGTTCGTCATCGTGCACTTGATCACGTCCTTCATCGAACTGTCGGACCCATCTCCTTACCATTGAATCACTCATCACGTTTTCTCCGTACGCCTCGCAAATCTGCCGATGAATTTCGACTGGTTTAGTGTTCTTCGCATTCAGATCTAATCTCACAGTCAGTGGGATTTTTAATCTACTTCACCATTCTAACCAGGCACTGTAATGTGTCAACAACAGACAGCGATCTCAAAATGACATCTTCTCCTCCGTTGACTTAGAGAAACTACTATGCATGCACTGAACTGTGATTGCAGCAATGCTGGGGCAATGTATAAAAAGGGAACTTACTTTTTGGACATGCCTTGTTTAAGTACAGTGAAACCTTCATTAACCAAAATAACAGGGGCACCTTACATGGTTTTTAATAATCAACATTTTGGATTAAAAAAAAAATAGATCATGAGTGTATGTGTATTGAAATGTAGAAAGTTAAGTTGCTCATAGAGTATCTTACATTTAAACAAATTATAGAACATTGTATTGTTGTTCTCAATCAAGTACAGTGCTGCTTTAGTTCTTCTTTTTTTTTTAAGAGACAATTTTTATTTCTTAACTTTCTTCTCACCATCGTTTTATTAGAAGAACCTCAGTAATTCATGAAACCTTGATTACAGTATACCATACTGCTTTACTGAAGTACTGTAGCATACATAATTTTATGTTACAGTAATGTGCTGTATTTTTTTAAATAAAATACTTTTCGTTGGAGTAAATAAAATACTTTCCGAAAATGGACTAATATTAAACTTAAAAAGATAGAGTTTCTTAGAATAAGTGTCCAAAAAAATAAAAAACAATTAAAGCCTGTTTAAAATAAAACTAGGAACATATCATTCATCATAAGAGTAAATTGAAATGATTTTTTAACATTGTTGTAAGAGATGGTGTAACATGCCTTAAACTGTTGCCTTTCAGCCTGTGATTTTTGTTTTATTCAGATGTACTGTTTGTAATGTTTTATTATTTGGTTTGGATTGTAAAATTATATAAAATATATATATTTAACTTGAAATATACTTGTAATATTTTAAAACAAGCACTCCAATCTAACGGTACTTTGGAATCTCTGTTTCCAATGTAAGGATATTAGTTTTATAACTATAGCTTTTACATTGATATTGCATCTAAGAGCTATGTATTTTGTCTGCTCTTAACCTCTTGGTTAAATTTTGGGATTAAACTTACAGGGGACAGCCAGCTCAACAGCCTCTAAAGTAGACAGATTCTTTGTTTGTCAAACTTTAAATAGCTCTAGATGTCACAAATTTAACAAGGTGAAAGAGCTATACTCACTGGGGACACTTGGAAGTCTTCCTTCATGTTAGAGAGGTATACTTAATGCTGTGGTAGCAAGGGACATAGAATAGCACTTGAAATGGCCTTCTTTCAACATGCATTTTGTCAATGAGCAAAAAGAAAACAAATTGCATACAATGTTAATAAAATCTTATAACTTAATGTACAATTTCTTCTAAGGAAATTAGGACGCCAGCCCTGTCAATACAAATTGTTAAATACTTACGTTGTTATATGTTTCAGGGTGCCAGAAAATAAATAAATAAATAAATAAGTAGATATTTATTGTCATGAAAGTCCTGATACACATGAAGAATAAAGATAGAATTAAAACCATGTGTGTCTAATGAAGGGGTTCTCGCACCCTGAAATATGGAACAACATA
The DNA here is from genome assembly GCA_946902985.2 of Meconema thalassinum. NCBI lineage: Eukaryota > Metazoa > Arthropoda > Insecta > Orthoptera > Tettigoniidae > Meconema > Meconema thalassinum. The sequence continues at coordinate 69,927,133 of OX336390.1, forward strand.
AGTATTTAACAATTTTCTTGCTGACGTCCCAATTTTCCTAGAAGAAATTTTATATTAAGTTATACGATTTTAGTAACATTGTTCATCGTCAATATGGACCGAACAACATGGCTAATACTATGAGGACCTAGTTACATACTACATTAAATTTTTGCTAGTGCTCAAGAAACATTCTTCAGAAACAATTGATGGCCACATAGTTTGCTCTTTTAATATCATTTGATGCTATATTGAAATTACCAAAGTAAGAGCACTCACTGTGTGGCCTTACTAGCTCAGTTGTAAGTACCTCTCATCTTTATTGTAAGGAGAACTTGGGCCACAAAAGAGACTAAGATTTGAAATTGATTATAATATTTAAAATGAGCTGAAATTAGCTAACCCAATCAGTGTTATAAACAGTGCACGAGATCCATACATTTTATATGAAATCACACATCCTCAAGAGCCAAGCAAACCTCTGGAGTTGGTTGGTTCCTCAGTTTAAGGGCTGCGACAACGCGGTCATGTAGCCCCGTGTACTTTGGGTGTGTGTAGAATCTGTCTGAAAACCGGTGTTAATTGTGATGGCTGTATTAGTGTGTGTATCTGTTTTTTAATTCAAGTAAGGACTGCAGACTTTGAATTTTTCAAATAGTTCCTACTTTTGCCGCCAAACTCCACCGTCAACGACTACTAGGCCTAGTTCAGAACTTAGCTACTAGACGCCACCACAATCGGCTCTCGGCAACGAACGTAGAAACCTAAGAGCGTTGTTTACATTCTTAACCTATACAATTTAGCATCACACAGGTGTAATTAGTGGAAGGTTCTTTAACATGCCATAAAACTATGACATGGGACCGCCGGCTTTACTTCCCCTCCGAAGGAAGGCATACTGAGGGATTTTTAACGTTCTTATAAAAATCCGACGGCTTCGGCTGGGTTTGAACCCGCTATCTTGGGCATAGAAGCTCAGCATGCTACCAACTACGCCACCGAAGCCGCTAAAAACCTCTGGAGTGTTCTGCTATCTATCAGGTAATGATTATTCTGTGCTACATAAATTTGTGCTTTGGTTTCCATAAGGAAATAATTGAGGTTTCTGTAGGTCTATCTGGCTGTATGACCAGTCATTGCCTGCTGTGTCCAAGGTTGCAGGATCAAATCCTGGTGCAGTCAGTTGGCATTTGAGGGCACACAAATGCAAGGAAGCCGTGTCAGTAGATTTAAGAGCAAATTAAAGATCCCCTTCTGGGCAAAATTCTGGCACCCTGATGTCTTTAAAAGTCCCAGTAGTTAAAAAAGGGATGAAAATCCAATAACATTATTATTATTATCATCATCATTGTTATTATTGTTGTTATTATCTTTATTATTATTTATTATTCTCCACTGAAGGATCTTGAGATCTGAGAGGATCAAGAAATATGGAAGCTTAGAAAAGGAAAATTGACTTTGTGTAATTGATTTTGTTGGCCATAAAATATGAAATAAATTATTATTATTATTATTATTATTCTTGTGCCGTATCGGCCAACTGATGACCTCATCATTTCAACTGTTTCCTTTTAGCTTTGAAATTAACCCAGTATTCCGTCATTCGTAGACGGTATCGCTTGTCAATGCCTTTCGAGTTTTCAGCGTCTCTCCACCTCCTTCTGTACGTGAATTCTAAATATGAAGGACTACAGGTACTGAAGAATCATAAAAGCTATAATTTTGATATTTTATTCTAGAACATTGTGTCTTTATCAATTGATTGTTAGTGATGATTTAATTATCATCTGTTGTGTATCTCCATTAATATATGATTTTTTCTTTCAATTTTCAGCTGATTGGAACACTTTTGAAGAATTTGGAAATACATCACATGATTTTCTTGCTTCTCATTTACTGCAAACTGACAAAGAGATTGTTGGAGGAGATGTGGGAAGCTCGAATGAAAACTATGACTTATCTGTTATATCGCAAACAATTCAGAACACTGACTCTCCTTCTGAAGGAATTGAAGACGTTTATAATGAGTGTTTTTGCTCGAAATGTGGCAAAATAGTTTCCAATAAATATATGATGTATAGACATGTAAAATATGAATGTGGCAGATTACCAGCATTTCAGTGTCCTCACTGCCCCTATCGTGCAAAGCAGAAGGCACATTTGAATGAACATGTTTATCTGAAACACATAAATCCTGGCAAGAATAGCAGACCTCATGTGTGCTCAACGTGCAACAAAAGTTATAAAGTAAAAAAATCCTTACTCTTTCACTTACGACATGAATGTGGTGTGGAACCTGCATTTAAGTGCCAATTTTGTGATTTCCAGACCAAGCGTAAAGACAGTATGTCAACTCACATGGTTTCTATACATGCATGTCCTAAGCTGTGAGAAGCTGACCATAGGTGGTGGGATTCACTGTTGGTGGCTGTTTAAGGTATTCATCAACCCTCCATTACATTCATTTTAGAGAAAATTACAAAGAAGAATGTGTTGTCTCTAGTTCTTAAAAATATATAGTTTATACAGGCTTTGCTAAATTATACTCACTTTAATGGTTAGTGTGCATGCTATCCCTTTGGCAGCTTGTTCCATATTGCAATAAACAGTAATAGCCCTTACTATAGAATGGATCCTCGGAAGCGTGCGTGGCGGCCGGGACACTCTGGCTAGCAGCTTGTCAAGCGAGGCACTGGTGTTATTACCCATTTAAGAATTGATTGCCACTGAGCGTGGCAACGCCAGTGTTTGTTGTTTATTGTAGCAGCTGCCTCGCACAGTGAAGCAGGGAACACAGCGATGACAGAATGCACTCTACACATAAGTCAAGCAGCATTACGCGTCACAGGAGCTCATGTCACCATGGACAGTTCATCGATGACTGAGGCTATTGGAACTGAGTCATATCCTATTCGCGCAACTGTACCTGTCAACGAAGCAGGCTGACGTGTGACACAAGTAAACAAAGAATAGTTCCCATGTCGACCGCTGGCAATCAATTCGTGAAAGGGTAATAGCAGCAGCGTAGCGCTCAACTAGCTCAACACATTTAATAATCATTACTTCCATAAATTTCAGAAGAGTTTCTGGAAATACTGTCCTTGTTTTTCTAAGCACACATTGCACCAACGTAGGAAGTTTTGGTACACTCGCTGTAATTTATCCTCACTGATATTTCTTACCAGTGAAGTTATTTCGTTCTCGAGAGCCTTGAGAGTAGGTGGATTGTTCCTGTATACCTTTTGTTTGGGGTTCCCCCACAAGTAAAAATCGCTTGCCCTAAAACGTACGAACACATTTACTGGAAGTCTTCTTCTTTAGAAGGTAAGTTATCACTAAGGAAATTCAATGTTTTGTTCAAACCCTAACCATGTTATTTTTATAATTTATCTTCGAAAAATCCCTGTTCCCGCTAGAAATTTTTATTTTATTTTATTGTCAGAAATCTAGTAGTTTGTATCCGTAGATTTTGTGATAGCATGCACACGAACCATTAAAGTGAATATAATTTAGCAAAACAAGAAAGCCTGTATAAACTATATATTTTTAAGAGATATTTTACGAGATAGGCTTCAGTTCTTCACCACAAGTCATAACTCTCTGAATTATGGTATCTTGTAGGAGCAGAGGGCCTCGTAGTTCAGCCCCTTAAAACAACAATAACTAACATAACTAACTATGGTACAGTATCTTGCCAGCTGGGAATGTAATCAATGCTATGACCACATGCGGTGATTCCCAACTCGCTGTTGTGTAATGGTAGATGTTAGTGAGCAAAGACATAAAAAAAGCATGTTATTTTTATAATTTATCTTCGAAAAATGCCCCTTCTCCCTAGAAATTTTTATTTTATTTTATTGTCAGAAATCTAGTAGTTTGTATCCTTAGATTTTGTGATATCAATTTCAAGAAAATAGGATAATTAGTAATGAATTTTTATCAGTGTTGATGAATACCTTAAGTTTTTATGAATTATTTACAAATTTCATGTCTTTTATTTTATTTTTATGAAACAATGAGAAATCATGTAACAGTATCTCATGGTATGTAATAAATATCTCATTTATTTATCTGCTATTTAACCTTTACCTATATAGCAATATTTCAGATTTGCAAATGAAATTTATATACAGGTTTAGTCATCCAAGATGTCACACTCAATTATCTTCTAGTCTGTTGCAGATATCTACCTATGTATCTATCTCATACATGGGTCATTTTTAAAGTAATGGCAACTCCCCCCCCCGTGATACATAGCTCTTTTACATGGTTCTAAATTTTACAGGCTTTAGATTTAAACACCAGTGTCGCATACAACATGTTCCCAGTGATAAGGAAGCCGTTTGGTCCTGTTGGCACTGCCTAATTTATTGATAGTGCGAATAGAGCGGTCGTTTTCAAGGGTTGGGAAGCGAATCCCAGCCACGAAGTAATTCCTTCATCTTAGAGATGTCACAGGGACATGATGAGACCTGGGCCAGATCTTATGAACCACAGCTGAAATGCCAATCGGACAAGTGGCATCATCACAGGTCACCGCGACAAACAACAGTATGGCAGACCATCCAACCAATGTGAAGGCAATGATGATTCTTGCCTATGCTTGGGATTGTCTAATCTTAAAGCATGCAGTGGAGTACTACTGTTATTTTTCCAAGATCAGCTGTGAGAAGAAAATGGCAACACAATGTTCAATCCACCCATTGTTCTGCATTACGATGCTAGGCTGCATACAGCAGGAGCTGTGTCTGAATTGTTCTTTCATTGAGGCTGGGAAGTGCTCTACTTTCCACCATACTTTCCTGATTTAAGTTCTTGCGACTACGACTATCCTAAGATGAAGGAATCACTTCGTGGGGTTCGCTTCTGAACACTTCAAGACGTTCTTGAACTCTCTACTCGCACCATCAACACACTAGGCAGTGCCAATGGGATCCAATGGTTTCGACATAAGTGGTTACACTGCAAGTACGCTGTTCATTGAGAAAAATATAAGTTGCTATTGCTTAGAAACCTACATCTGTGTTCCATTTTCACAGTCATAAATAAATTAAAAAGGGCATCATATAGAAACTTAGAATTATCTGTTGTATTCTCTGGTATAACATCATCACCTTTAGTTTTTTTTAACAGAACCATACTAATTTCAGCTCTTGACATAGCATTTCTTAGTTATTATTGTTTAAAGAGTGGAGCAGCAAGGTCATCAGACCCTAGCAGTTCTTAACTAGACAAATTCAACAGTGTGAATATCTTGAAAATCAGACTAGTATTTTTGCACGAAAAGTACAAAGAAACTTGTAGTTTTTAGGCATGATGACAGCTGTACCATCATGATATTTTGGGTGATGTGCTATTCAACCAGGCATTGTCACTCCTGAAATATGTGATTTTAATGTAATCTTTCTTCAAAAGTACTAGTTTGATTTTCAATATAATCAATCACACTGTTGAATTTGTATAGTTGAAATCTGCTATACTAGTAGCAGAAATTAGTACTGTTCTACTGTATTTAGATAAAGTTGGCATCGTTATCTCAGTGATCACTAATTTATTGGATGTTGATTATGAGCCCCTTATTTCTCTGCAGGAAATCCCATTACCATTAACTACAGACGTGTATATATAAGTCACAAAAATCCAAAACTAATACTCAAACACCATAAACAATTCATAGAAATATGAACCTTACTGTTAATATTTACGAGGAAATAGCTACAAAATAGCAAGCATAGGCATGATAGTTAAATTAACCATTCATAAAAATGAAACCAGACTGTAGATATCTGTAATAGATCAGAAGATATTTGACGAGGACACCTTAGACATAATTATTTGTGAGTCTACAGTAGTTAAAAAATGAACATGAAGACTTGATCAAGATTTTCTGAATGTATGACTTCCAAACAGGTTCAAGCGTTTGTCTTAAATGTCATTCAAGATGTTTAATATCAAGATGATGGAGTGAAGGATGTCAATGTGTGCTTGTATATGCTGAATGCACAAACTTAGGACTTTTTCCAGAGCTGTTCTGATTGGAGGAAGCTTTGCACAACCATTGTGTGTGCATTCAACATTTTATAACATATTGTTTGTGAACAATTTGTGTTACACAGGTTTAGTTTTCAATGCTAATCTCTTTAAATAAAGTAAGCGTTGAATTTTTGGCTAAATCTTTGTACAGTAGAAGCCCGAAATAACACGGTTCGAAATACTGCAAATATGGATATACTGCAATGTGCGGGAAATAGTATGTCCCCTTGTAAAAATATAGTATCTTATTTTTAAGTACAGTAAAAAGCCTCCGTGGCTTAGGCGGCAGCACGCCGGCCTCTCACCGCTGGATCCGTGGTTCAAATCCCGGTCACTCCATGTGAGATCTGTGCTGGACAAAACGGAGGCAGACAGGTTTTTCTCCGGGTACTCCGGTTTTCCCTGTTACAATTTCATTCCAGCAACACTCTCCACTATCATTTCATTTCATCTGTCATTCATTTAATCATTGCCCCAGAGGAGTGCGTCAGGCCTCGGCAGCCGGCACATTCCATATCCTCGCCACTAGATGGGGGCTTCATTCATTCCATTCCTGACCCGGTCGGAGACTGGAAGCAGGCTGTGGATTTTCATTTTCATTTTTAAGTACAGTACTCTTTAATTTTAGAAGTTGATGTTAAAATTAAAAGTTCTGCAAATAACGGTTCAGAAGTACAGTTTTAATGTCAGACCTTAGCTTGACCTTGACCACTAAATTGTTTAGCTGAAGTAACGACACGTGGAAATTGTAATGTAATTGTATTGTAATTTATTCTTATAAATATTTCCCCCCTTCCACAATTAATATTATTCCTTTCAGTAAGTCGATACAGAATAGTTCAAATTACTGGAATATGTGAAAAAATAACCTCAAGTAAATTACATATGATTGCATTTAATTTTTCATGTAAGTTTTCTCCTTCTTCTCATCATCATCTTTTACGGTTTCCAGCCCCTGGCTGGGTCTGCTTGGAACATAAGCTTCTCCATCGTTTTCTATCCTCCCACCATCTTTCACTCTTCACTCTGTCCCACTCCTCTCCTCTTTTCTGCACTCCTTCTTCTATAGTCCATAAATATATATATATATATATATATACATACAGGATGAATTTTAAGTACACCGACAAACTGCTAGGAGGGCTTCCTAACTGGAATTGGAGCAAAAAGTTCTTGTGAACATATGTCCAGAAATGAACGGCAAGTGTGCAATGGCAGAGGGTAGTTCTGGCACACTGTCTGAAGCTCATCCATGTCACAATAAATGTTCAAAGTGGCCTCCATGGGATGCAATGCAAGAGTTCACGTTGCATTATAAATTGCGGCACTTTTTCGAATGTTCCGGCTTGTACCTGAACAGCATCACGGACTTCGCAGACACGCTGTTGAAAGTTCTGCACATCGAGAATGGGCGCACCATTCACAATGCTTTTTAGATACCCCCACAAGTAAAAATCCAGAGGGTTTAGGTTCGGTGATTGAGCAGGCCATGCAACTATCCACCATCTAGGGAAGGTGTTGTCGAGGTGTTGGTGAACAGTAATGCAGAAGTGGGGTGGCGCTCCAACGTGCAGTAGCCACTTGACCTGTCGTGTTGCCGCAGGCACATTATCAAGCAATAATGGCAGCTGTTATGCAGGATGTCCAGATGATGTCTACTGTGGCAACGATGCATTTCCGGACATATGTTGATATGGACTTTTTTGTTCCTTTTCCAGTCAGGAAGCCCTCCCTACAGTTTAGTTAGTTATTGTTGTTTTAAGGGGCGGAACTACGAGGTCATCTGCCCCTACTCCCTACAGTTTATCAGTGTACTTAAAATTCACCCTGTATATCTTAACCACATGTACCATGTAAATTTTCTCCTTCTTCTATAACCCATAACATATATATTTCTTATTCTTATGTAATTTTTGCAGGTTATTTTTTCGCGTATTCCAGTAATTGTAATTATATTGTGTTGACGGACAGAAAGTTACAATATTAATTATTATCAACAAGGCAACACTGAGAAATGGCCTCAAAGCTCTCTATACCCCTTCAACTATGTATGATCGATATTTGTCACGTCTAAAGTCACATTTTGATTTACCACGGTTACGCTATGACATGAGGGTGAAACATGTTCCCTGACATCCGTGTTATATCAAGCTTCTACTGTTTTTATCCTGATGAGATATAGAATGACCTAATACACCCTCAGTCTATTGTTTGTTTGCTATGTGTGGGCATCAAAACTACTGGAGCAAATTTTTATGATGTTTTTTGTTTTGTTTTGTTTTGTTTCTTTTGGTTATTGTTTTTGGAGGGCAGAGACTGTCTGTGGGTATCAATGTAGGTTTGTAGATCTGGAGCTGATGATGCTCGCTTGACCAGTGAAACATGTCTTCCTGTAGTTTTCTCCTTCTTCAATAGTCTATAACTATATATGTCTTAATCACATGTAATTTATTTCAGGTTATTTTTTTTTCTCATATTCCAGTAATTGGAATTATTTTGTGTTGACCAACTGAAAGTTACAATATTAATTGTTTATATGGCAACACTGTAAAGCTATTTTTAGTCTGATATGTGTAAATAATGCAAAATTCTGTATAACTTCAAAATAAACGGATAAACCACAATTTTTTTAAATCTAGATTTTGTTCATCGTCCCTTTTTTTTTTTTTTTTTGCCCGCAGTCAGTTTACCCTCCAGGTAGGCTCTTCCCATGGACTCAGCGAGGGATCCCACCTTTACTGCCTCTACAGGCAGTGTCCTGGAGCTTGACATTGGGTCGGGGGATACAATTGGGTAGGCAGGACTAGTGCCCAGGCGGCCTCACCTGCAAAGCGAACAGGGGGCCTCATGAGGGATGGGAAGAATGGGAGGGATAGACTAGGAAGAGGGAAGGAGGCGGCCGTGGCCTGATGGTAGATACCATCCCGGCATTGCCGGAATGCGATGTGGGAAACCACGGAAAACCACTTCGAGGATGGCTGAGGTGGGAATCGAACCCCCTCTACTCATTTGGACTACCTGAGACTGAGTATACCGTTCCAGTCCTCATACCACTTTTCAAATTTCGTGGCAGAGCCGGGAATCGAATCTTGGATCTCCGGGGTGTCAGCAAAGGACACTGATCTGCACACCACGGAGGCGACTCTAAAATCTAGTAAGGTTTTGAATATTCCCAAAGGGAATATGATGTAGTTTCCATTTGAGCGGATGAATTATCAATAAATGATAAAAATGGTCCGGTTAGCTCAAACAATGCCAGCGTTTCGCCCCAGTGTGCCGTTGGGCTCGTCAGTTGGTACAGACACACCTACCAATACGCGTGGCTAGCACATGCTGAGAAGGCCATGCAAGACACAAAATACAAGCAGTATTGACGTCACGAGCATGCCAATGTGCTACGGAAGTCAAACTCCCTTTCTTAAAAACAAAAGCCTTACCTTGGCAATTCAAATAAGGTTTTGAATATTCCCAAAGGGAATATGATGTAGTTTCCATTTGAGCGGATGGTAGATACCATCCCGGCATCTAAAATCTAGATAACAGCTGTAATTTCTACATGTCAATAATTAGTTGATTGGGTTTACTCTGTAAGCAGCTTGTGAATTGTGAGTTTTACTTATTACATGTGAGTTTGTTGTGTATTATAGTATATTCTCTGTTAGTGAAACTTAAACAATATCCGTGCGTCTGTTATTTTGATAAAATTCAGTGGAATTAAATTATATTCAGTAATTATGGTGCTATGAGTATTAAGCCTAAGTTCATAATGATTTTCAAGTGTGGGTTAAAAGTTAAAGAGTTAGAACCAAGACAATGGGATTCAAGTGGTTTCGTTTACAACTGGGAAAACAGAAACGACCACTGCACCGCCACTATCCAGAAGTACTTAAGTTAGAAATTTGAAACCGATTCTGTTATCCATAATTTTATGCCTTAATTCAGCAAGAAAAGTAGGTACATTACATATACACATGGTGGCCACTACTCCTGGAAAACCTGGAAATCCTGGAAAACTCCTGGATTTTTATTAGGTCTGGAAAACTCTTGGAAAATAATGAAAAATTTGAAAAATCCTAGAAAATAGCCACTGTTAATTAATTATAAAAATCTTTCCATCTTAAATCATACTCCCGCTGCGGTTTTGGGTGAGCACTCTATCGTTAACGAAAGAAATTTCCTCAGGTTACCTGTTTCTGTGTGGGAGAACACCCGATAGTATTTTTGTAAAACATATTGAGTATAGAGAACTTCATTGCAATAAAATTGCAGGCGGCATTCTTTTCTCTTTTTTTTTTAAAGCAGACATTTGAGTTACAAAGGCTTTTTTAAAACAAAAATTAAATCATTTGTGTGTAGGCTTGCGTATCAATAACGCAATCGCCACTAATTATTGTCAACATCTGTATAAGTAAACCAAATACAACTGCTTTATTTTGGTCTTGAAGTAGGCAACCGATAAAGCATCCCTCTCCCTAGAATACTAACATTATTCAATTGATGCTTAATACTAATAACACGTTAAATTTATGTACATAACGAACTTTGTGCTTATTCACCAATTAGTTTTTAAGTGGTTGGTTCTTAAATTTAGGGCCTGCGACAATGCAGTCATGTAGCCCCGTGTACTTTGGGTGTATGTAGAATCTGTCTGATAACCGGTGTTAATTGTGATGACTGTATTAGTGTGTGTTATCTGTTTTTTAATTCAAGTAAGGACTGCAGACTTTTGAATTTTTTCAAATAGTTCCTACTTTTGCCGCCAAACGCAACCGTCAACGACTACTAGTTCAGAACTTAGCCACCAGACGCCACCGCAGTCGGTTCTTGGCAACGAACGTAGGAACCTACGAGCATTGTTTACATTCTTAACCTATACAATTTAGCTTCACACAAGTGTAATTAGTGGAAGGTTCTTTAACATGCCATAAATCTATGACATGGGACCGCCAGCTTTACTTCCCCTCTGAAGGAAGGCATACTGAGGGATTTTTAACGCTCTTAAAAATCCGACGACTTCGGCCGGATTTGAACCCGCGATCTTGGGCATAGAAGCTCAGCATGGTACCAACTACGCTACCGAAGCCGCCTTTAAAGGGTTGAAATTAATATATAGCCTATTTTGTATGTAAAGCTATTTATATACACTGAATCCTGTGTGGTCTTTGAAGTTTAATACGCTAAGTTCCATCTTAAATACAACAAATACAGAAGTCGTTTACTTTCACGTAAATAGCAGTACGTAGTCTCTCCAGCCTCTTATAGTGTCTCTGATTTTTATGAGGTTGTTTTTATAATCCCTCTGAAGTGATGTGACATATCTACATGAAATTCCTCATCTCTTTGATATTGCCATGGAGAAACCAATATAAACTAAAAACAAAACAAAACAAAAAAAAAACAAAAAACAATATGTTGTTAAATTCAAGGATAGTTTCCAGGCAATTCTTTGCCCCATGACTATGCTTCTAGAACTGATTGGCATTAATAACAAAAGCATTGACATCACCACCATAGACCAGTAGAAGCACTGCTGGAAGATGGTCGGGTGGGGACAGATATAGAGGGAATTCTAAGCAGTTAAATTATTCATACACATAAATTTTACATATGTTAGTATTGTAGGGTTAAAGGGGTATTTTCTCATTTATTTGGAGGGTGTATATCTCAATATGTAAGCCTGCTACTTGGAAACATTCCTCTAATCTTGGCTGATGTCGAAAATATTATCAGCTCGCAACGTTAGGTTAAACAACCTGTATTGCAATGATGACTGTTTTTATTTAGCAACTTTGATTCAATGTCTGCTTTTGTGGTACCTATTTAACTGAGTGTTGGAAACAGATTTGGAGCAATGTGTAAGAATGCTTATGAATATAACAAATTTATTTTCTGCTTTGTGGTTCTTGATTACAGTGGAATGGGGCTATTTTGGAGAAGATTACCAGTATGAGCAACAAGTTTCAGATTTTCCTGAAACTGAAGATAATTATTTCAAGGAGGGCATGAAGATAGAAGTTACAGATATAAGGACGCTAAATAATGAATGTGAACCTTCTGAAATAATCTCTGCTTTTCAAGAATGTGCCGACATTAATGTACCGATTGCCCCTCTGATCCAATCTCGGACAACATTTGCATGTACTAAATGTGGTAGAAAGTACCTCCATAGGCATTCCTGGATGAGACACTTGAAATACGAATGTGGAAAGTTGCCAGCATTTCAGTGTGAGCATTGCCCATATCGAGCAAAGAAAAACTCTCATCTTGCTGAACATGTATACTTGAAGCACACAAATGTTGGAAAAAACATCCAGCCTTTTGAATGCTTCAAGTGTGGCAAGAGATACAAGATGAACAAATCTCTTAGGTCACACCAGCGTAACGAATGTGGCAAGTCAGCAGCATTTCAATGCTCCTATTGCTCATACAAAGCCAAACAGAGAACAAATCTGTTGAAACATATGTTGAAGCACCCTGGTGTTTTGAGATCGTCTATTAATTAGACCCCTTGAAACACCAATTATCATCATCAACTTTATACCAAATCTAGAATTGCGTTGGTTGGTTCCTCAGTTATTTTTTTCAAATTTACTGTTCTGCCAATCAATACAAAACAATATGCGTCATTAGGCGCTAATCACGGTACATGTTTCGAACCCTTTTAAATACGGTTCTTCATCAGCCGACGTTTGTCATAACACAGCATACTAAAGACATAGATAATACACAAATACATACATCATTCAAAACATATTAAAAACTTTTGCAATACATGATATTAAAACACTATTAAAATGTGGCCTGTCACAATTCCTTTGCCCTTCAGATGACATGAATAGTCGAAGTTTATTTCTGTCTCTAGGAAACCTTAATACTAGGTTTAGCAGTGAGATAGTTCGTATCACATAAACACATTAAAAACATTTTTAAAACCACATGTGTACTATTGGTTCTATTTAAAAGTCACTGTTCATTAAATTGCACAATGCTATTCTTCACCCGAAGTAGGTAATGAAGTTCTACTTGTTGTAGAGAAGAAAGTGTTGTCAAACTGGTCTAAAAGATGGAAAGCTTATCCCAAATGAGCGGCTCTTGAAGTGGCCTAGCAGTCCATCCTGACAGTTAAGGCAGTCCTAAATTGAGCAAATTTAAATAGTGTAAAAATGACGAGAATATGAATCAATGAGAATGCAAGTGTGACAGCCAGAAAATAAATGGAAAGCAACGACCCGACATCCTTACCTTAGTGAGAACTTTACATATACCAGGTCAAGCCGGGTCAAACTTAATGCATGTAATTCATTCTTTACATGTTTTTCACATCTTTTAGTGTTACCTAACCTTGAAACCTGAATGCTCTCGACTGCCTAGTCCCCCCACCCACCCTCTTTACTGTTCATAAACATTGCCGGACCTTTCTCAGGAATTCTTGATTCAACCAAGTGTGTTACATCACAGTTATTCCAAGGTATTATTGGGCAATAATAAAAACAACAAGGAAGTTAGTGAATTGTCTTACGTATGGAGAATGTTTTTTAAGTTTATACAGATCCGTAATGCGTGAAAAAATCTTGTTTCAAAGAATCTTATTTATCAATCTATAAAAGTGATGTCCCGCTCGAAGCTATTCTTCTGACATAAAATCTCAATGCTTTTTCGCCCCTTTCACCATCTTAAAAGATATGTGGTTTAAGAGTAAACAGTAAAGGTTGTTCTTTTTGAGTGTCAGAAAGAACCTTTTTGGATATTCATCCAGGAAATCCCTTTCTACATTATTCCATTTTGTGTGTGGGGAAACAAAGAATTTTTATTGAAAGAGATCAGGTTCATTGATTCTCAATTAATTTACTGTTTTAATCAAAAATCTCTATTCTTATGAACAGTAAAGAAAGAGATATTCAACCTGATTCTTGAAACATTACAGTGATATGTGATACCTCTCAACCTTTAGCAGTTCCTTCCACTAGGACCAAATTCACGATTCTTTTTTCTGATTTCGGGAATCTTTTTCTAGACAAATAAATAAACAAAATTCATGCCTATTTACGTGTGGGAATCTTAAATAAGGCCAATGAACGAATTGAGAAATTTCCTTAACATAATAACCGTTATTCAAGAACTACTAATTTTTTTTTATCAAACATTAATTTACGTGAAGATGTCCAGAAATATTGTTTGAGGACATTCTGCCAGTTAGAAGTCCAGGAAAAATTAATAATTTATCACTTTTAATCTAGTCACAGACCACATCCTCGCAAAGAATGTAATTCCTTAATGAATGTAAGTTCATCTATAACAAGAATGAATGCCTAAACTCTTCACCAGTATAGACCACTCAGTTGTGAAAGGAACTTACGAGGCATATTGATCATCATAATCGTTCATTCATGTAGTTTTATATGTGGTATTGGTATTTTTAAAGTGACTTCCATAGTTTCTGTGCTTACAGTGTGTATATACAAAGTGATCAGTTATGCTTCACTCCACTATGGACAGTGGAAGGGGGAGCATGATATATTGTGTTAGTTAGCAGACCTTGCCTGTGTTCGAAGTTGCAATTGTATCTCAGCTGTTCCTGGGATTCCTCAGTGTGAACTACAGAGAATGATGAATAATTTCCTAAGGAGGTGCCAAAAGAGTTGGGAATGATGGTGGACAGTTTCAACACTTTTATTGATTTGGTTAGTAATTAAGCTTCTTAAAATTGTTTGTGTTACTGTTGTATGGTTTACTGTTGCGCTACTGTCCTTGACCTGCATCAGCATGTGCTATTTATTTATCATATGGCTTTTAGTGTCGGGAGTGTCCGAGGACATGTTCGGCTCACCAGAGGCTGTAACTGCTTCAAGCGGACACCCATGGGGTGAACTACACGTTCTGTTCAATTTCAAGTAGTTCCAACTTTCGCTACCAGATGTCACTGACACATAGTGGTGAACCTTGGAACTTTGATGGAGTGTTTCAATGAAATCTAACCTAGAAATTTAGCTTCATATAAGTTTAGTTAGTGGAAGGATCTTTTACATGCCATAAATCTATAACATGGGACCGCCGGCTTTACTTCCCCTCCGAAGGAAGGCAAACTGAAGGATTTTAACGCTTTTAAAAAATCCAACGACTTTGGCCGGGTTTGAACCTGCGATCTTGGGCACAGCAGTTCAACATGCTACCAACTATGCCACCAAAGCTAGTCCATAGGAAAAACCCTGCATGTCGGAGTAAAGCATAACTGATCTCTAGTTAGTTATTGTTGTTTTAAGGGGCGGAACAGCGAGGTCATCTGCCCCTAACTGATCTCTGTGTACGTATCTATGTATTTATATATAAACATATGTATATTGTGTTTATTAGTTCCGAAATGACGATGTAGAAGTCCTTTCTACGTTTATAATGTACCATAATGGAGACTAGTATTAAGTTAATTTACCATGTGCTAGTATAATTTTAAGATCAGCCTCTAGAAAGTATTTCTGTAATTCACTTAAATTTATATTTGGCCCTCCCCATAATGCCTGGCTGGGACCATCACCACCTCTAAGATGTATGGAATATTTGCTATGTTAAAGTCTTAATTCCTTGTGTTGCAAAGCATATTGCAAATAAGTGCACTACTGCACAATTCTAATATCAGGAATTATAGCAATGTCCTCTCTGGGTGATAATAGTCCTCTAATATAATCTTTTATATCTAAATGAAATCTAAATGACATTAAATAAAACCACCAATAGTCAGTAAATATATTATTATAAGTTGTTTAATGCACTAGGACTAGTTTCGACCGGCGTGTGGTCATCATCAGGAATCTTAACAAGTTGTCGGAAGAAATTATTAAAAAATAGGGTTGCGAGTAATTGAAACTATATTGTATTTTGAGATACTATCGAAATCAGATCTGTTAAAAAGTTATTTAACTAAAAATATTTTTACTAACAGAAAATTAAATTATTTGAAAATGGCTTCTAGTAGATTATCTTCTAAAAGAGCTTATAAAAGTGCTGTGTTGCTCTCAAGATTGAAAATCAAATACAATTTTGTAATTTTTACTCATAAAAGGAATGTTAATTATACATTAAAACCAAATAGGAATGTTCTTCTAATATCTATGCAATCATTAGTAGCGTTGGGTATGCTTCTTGAGATGTGCTATGTTGTAATATTGCTTGAATGCTAAATCTGCATTTTATATACAATATAGTACACTTATTTGGAAGATCATATGGCAATTGGATGTGTATAACCTTAAATATGCCTTGGCTCTTTTCAGGTTGAAGGTTATTTTTTTTATAGATGTTGCATAAAAGGTTGGGTATCATGTGCGTATTACATGGATCCATTGCCGTCTTCGTAGAATAATTATATCTATTGTGTAATGTAAAGCTGTACAATGTAAACTCAGTACAGTACATGCATTTGCATATTGTAAGGATTTCTGGAATCAGAATTTTGTCCTCAGGCTGCAGTGAAAGTCTTGAGGGCCATGTGCTATGCAAAATCTGGACTAATATTACTAAAGCCTGACAACTTCAATTGAAACGGCCGGAGCTGGAAAGCAATAAGTAAAAAATGCTCATTTTTTAAACAATTGAAATATTGACCCAAGAGTCTTGGAACGGCATAAGAAAGAATTAAGTCAGCCTTCTGTTTAAGCTAGAAACCACTGCTACATGTAGTGCAATCAGAGGAGAAAAGACGTATTCCGTACTTAATGTTGGCCGCACTGCAAGATTCCCGCGTGTTACAGTGCTATTGTAAATTACATTTGTACAGGGCTTAGGTGGTTTTTATGCTACAAAGCCATTTTAAAATAAAATATCATGTGAAATATTCATTCTGGATGGTTTTATGCCGCACTAAACTGACCACGGAGCTGATAGGCATTAAGTCACATTTCCAAAATTAATTTGAAAAATATGTTTATTAAATTAAAATTGATATTCCGCTAATGCAAATATAACCTGAATAGTTGCTTCAGAACATAGATGACTAATATAGTGTGTTTATTAAGTTCTGTTCTGTCAATGACGTTTCATCTGTCTCCTGAAAAGTAGTGAAATGTAACTTAATACTTTTCAGCTCCGGCCGATTCAATTAAGAAAACTCAGATTCTATACTACTCAGAACTTTTTTTTTTTTTTTTGTGAATTGTACATATGTAGGTTTGCTCCTGGCCATGGTAAGTGATTTTTGAAAGGCGACAAAAATCATGACACGCATGTCATGCGTTGTTGGCATGTTAAAGAACACATTTGAATTCAGTAGGCCGTGTTCATAATGGCAAAATTAATCTCAGGATTTTCCGCCAACACAAAGTTCCTCTATTCTCTACTACAAAGCGCTATAGTGTCAAGGAGCTTTCTATCTAACCTCCTTGATTTTCATAGCGTTCCAAGGAACTACGAAATTTGACATGCAAGCTGCCCTCCGGGCGTCAAATAGCAAAGCTTGCACCCGGCACCCAAAGCCATACAATATTATTATTATCATTATTATAAAACCCTACCAGCGTGCCGGGTAGAGTGGTCTAGAACGAGTCTTCGCCATTGTTGTCTATCCAGGAATGTCTCTTCCCTCATAATGCACTCCCAGTTTCCTCCTCTTCTCTCCACATCTTCTCTCAACTGGTGCAGCCATTTCTTCTTAGGTCGTCCCACAGGTCTTCTTCCAACAACCCATCTTTCTAGGTATGCATATGTTCTTGTGTTATGCATTCTCTTTACGTGTCCATACCATGCCAGTCTTGAAGTCCTTAATCTTTCATCCACCGAATCTACTTCCAATTGCTTTCTGATGTCTTCATTCCTTAACTGGTTCTGCCGTGTTTTTTGTAGGATAGTTCTTAGAAACTTCATTTCAGATGCTTGGAGTTTACTGAGCTCTCCCTATTTTAATGTACATGTTTCTATGCTGTATGAAATGAGGTACCGTAGCCTAATATCACAGAATTTGTCTGGAGGGAATGTGGAAAAACCTAGGGAAAACGACACTCAGGATAGCTGCTGTCATTGTCAAAATTCAAATCTCTGATCTACCGACTTGCTGCAGCTACCCATTGTTGCTGTAGTGCGCGGTTTGATGTGCACGGCTATGCCAAGGGGTCTTCTTTACTGCGAAGCTGTATTTGTGAGGTGTAGTATTTTAGAAAGAGGAGATGATTTGCTCTCATGCTGTCGGCTATGCAGAGGGTGGGTGGTGGACTAGGCAGTCGAGAACATTCAGGTTTCCAGGTCAGGAAACACCAAAAGATGTGAAAAACATGTTGTAAAAGAAGTGTGATTTAAAAGAAAACAGAAGGTACATTGCATTTGGCACCACAGCTTGCAAGTCTGGTACTGTGTGCAAAGCCAAGAACCAGGATATTTTGCTTGGGGTTGAGACAGCAGTTACTTCATGTCATGGTTGGCATAAGAAGATGAGACTTGACAAACTGGTTTTGTGTGTGAAAATTAACAAAATCTTAGAAATGTAAACAACATAACACAAAACAGACATAGAGCCAGCTGTGTAAGAACATGCAGACAGGCCATAGTGAAGGCTGTTTTTTTTGGAGGGGGAAGGAACCTGTCCAACCTCATCCACTTCCCTTCCCCTCATGCATATGCAACACTTGTAACATGGTTGCCACAAAGTGATAGCTGTAACACGCTTTTTTGGAAGAACATGCCAAATGCGGATCCACCCTGGACATCATTTCTAGAGTTATACTGCACAGCATAGTGCACGCACAAATTAATTAGCCTCCCAGGCATGTCTAAATAAATCATTCTTTTCTTCTAAATCACACAACTTTTATTATATGCTGGGGAATCATGTTTACTGACTGCCCATCCTGCTTGTGAAAAGGTTTTAACCTAATGTGCCTTTTCAACTTTAAATAGTTACATTAATTTCACTAACTCAATCAACAAAGAGTAGAGGTATTGCTGCCTAGAATAGGAGACGGGGGGGAGAAAAAAACTTCATAAATGTTCAAAAATTGGGAAATGGTTTCAATATTCCGAAGTTGAAGTTTTAGCATAATGTTGGAATCGCCTATTTCTAGTCACATGGAAGTGGTTTGCGATATGTTGCCTAAAACCTAAATGCAACTGTTAGGACAGATAACAACCATTTTTGGAAGAATACTGGACCGTTTCAAAATATTAAAATAACTTACCTGCTGGACATTAATAAAACGATTCATGCATAGTTTGAGTGCACTCTTCATAATATGTGACTATCCTACCCCTGTCCGTAATACAGCAGTTACTAGTTACTACACTCATCACATAAATATAGGTTTAACACACTCTCAGCTGCATGGGGCTGATGACCAAGATGTCCCGAGCCCCTAAAATCAATTGACAACAACGATGACTATTTTCATGAACATGAATTTATAATGAATTCAAATGTGGGATTTCCCACAGAAACACCCTGTTGGATGTTGTGACCTTACCATACAGTTTAGTGAGGCTTACGTAATGTCTTATCTTGTAAATTATGAGTGTATTTCTGTGTCCATTGCTTTTTTTAAATCTTATTGTTAATGAAATTTTATAAGTGTTTGTTAGGTTTGTGTATATTGGATGCCCCAAAATTAGTGCCCACCTGGATGGGCATGGACATAAAGATATTGATATCAAAATTCCTCCTGAAAAAGTTGGTGTATATTAATGTGGTGATACTGATTTGTGGAGAATATCTTATTTCATATCTTGTACTTCATTTTCCCTAGGCCTACAAAGTATTGACGATAATCTCTTACTGTCCAGGTTACAGTCGAGTATAAAATGTGAATTGAAATAGTCAAGTATTCTCCACCATGCAGTGTTGTTAGATTATACTGACAACTAGGGGGCGGATTTCTATGACAAGTCATCTTTTTTCCCTTAACATTATATCTTATAGTCTTGTATTTTCAACACGTTTCCAAGCATGATAAACAAAATTAAACTGGTTTTATGGGGCATATAAATGCATATTTAGGCTTTCTTACGTTTTATGGCATATTTTGAACAAAATATCATTATAAATGCCATATTTTGGTAATTTTCATATATATTTCGTTTTATAAAAATCAGAATAAGCTCTAGAAATTATTGTTCAGGATAGACTGGAATATACTACTGAAGAACCATTCTAAAGTAGAGTATGGAATGTTTATAACAGGTAAGAGCTATTGTTTGCTAGCTGGGTCAATTCCTGGAAACCGGGCTATTGTTTACACGGAAGCAGAGGTAGGCTAATTCCACATTTATTTGTCATCGTTCTTATCTCTCTCCTTCGCCCTACCCTCTTCCACCTTCAACACACTGAATGACCTCGGTCATTCATTAGGGAGCTTCATTCAGTTCTCTTCAATATGCCTAAAACGAAAGTCTCAATTTGTGGGAAGTTACGAAGTTTTGTTCGTGAGTTCGGTGAAAACATATTCAGTACGGATGGAGTGATATTATTCTGTAAATTGTGTAAGGTTAAAGTCATATTTTGAATTTTATAGGTCATATTTTTATGTTTTTTAGGTCATAAATGCATACATATTTCATACATTTTTAGGTAATAGAAATCCGCCCCCTACTGATAACGTTTCGTTATGCACACTTTGTTTTCAAACACTTCATCAAGGTTGTGATGTTTGGGACATCCTATATCATGCTTGGAGTACAGTATGATTTTGAAAATTGTCTGTGAGGAAATTGCAATCACTACATATTTGTAAATACTATCTTGATTATGATGAAATATTTGCATGAAATTTGTTGTAAATAATTCTGTAGTGTTTGTAAATCATATGTTGATCATCAATACCGTAAGCGAGCTGTAATAAATATTATAAACCAATAAAATTATATGTGTTGAATTTTCATGTATAAGTAATTTATTCATTGTTGCAATTTGTATGATTTACTGCATATTAGTTTCTGTTGGGTAACTTTTGTTGTGTTTCTTTCTTCTGGATTATCACATTTTTAGAAATGGATTGGTTGTGTGTACAACTCCAGTAGCTTAAGACTCACTATTTATTTATTCATTCATAAGACTTTCAGCATCTGCTCAGTATTGGGGCAGTACATAATTACATATCAACAACAGTGACAATAGCACATCTTATAAGCATAACATGTATTGATTTTTGATTTACATTGTTATTTATTTACTCTGTTTATTTATTTTTTGATTGATTTGATTAAATTATTTATTTACTTATTTATTTATTTATTGAATGATTGATTTATTAGTGGACATGTTTTACAAAATGTTATCACCTTATTGGGGTATGAAAATGGCACAGATTGGTAGGTATTTATTATTTCTGAGCTTTGATTACTTAGTTAAGTTTTGCATTCAATAAATGAGTAATTTTCTGCATCTTTTCTTATTATTTTTAACATAAAAATCTTCTGCTTTCTTTATGTAGTTACTGTAACTGCTTCTGCTTTCTTTATGTGGATCTAAAAATAGGTCATAAAAGCCAGTTTCAGGAATACATCATCAAACAACACCGGAAAATATGATATCATATGACAATAAGCCAACCATCGTATAGGCCTACTGAATGAAGGAGCACGCAATTACTTCGTTTTCTTTTTAAACATTAACCAGTATTTTGCACATCTTTGAGTTCAAACCATTGAGTCAGTTGATTGCTATAATGTGTAATTGTAATTATTAGGGTTGAGGACTGCAGTAGATGCCCCAGGACTTACCATTCCAATATTTACCTGGAGTAATTATTGAGAAAAGAAAAAGAAAGTAGGAAAACCACACTTAGGATTGCCGCTCCAGTATTCAAACCATGTATCTATAAACTAGCAACTTAATAAATTTTGAAGATGTAAGTAATAAGGCCTTTATCTGAGGTGTAGAGGTGATCTATATCTAGTCCTCTAACAAGCCTTTCCATTGAGTTTCACAAATGCTCAGGGGGATTAATATCAGGTGAGTTTGAAAACTATTTGGCGTGATGGATGTCAGAATTATTATAGTAATCTTTTCAAAATAAAGAACATCTATAGCAAATATGGTTGGTAACATGATGAGGCTATTATAGCAATGAAACATTGAAAGCATACCGAAATGTATTTAGGCTACTATTGTGGCAAAATGGAGGATGGTATCTTTCACTTGACTTGTTATGTTAAGATTCTTGAAAATGAGATCTTCTCCTGCGGTCTGGCCTGCACTGAAACATTAAAATATGGAGGATGGTACGCTTACTTGTGAATTGGACATGTTAAAATTCTTAAAAATGAGATCAGCATTTGGAGTCAAACTCTAATCCCCTGCATTTTGGGTATGTGCATTAACAAATTATACCACAGTGGTCTATGTCTTAAATAAGTGTATTCTCAACTCTTTGATGTAATGACTGGGGCTATTCACTATATAGCTTTGCTTGATGATGTTCACTTACCTCTGAAACTATGGACTGACATCTGTGATATCATAGCCATGTGCAGTGTTCTAACGTGTGAGGCGGGAACTGTTTCCTACTTAACATTGCACAAGCCGAAGTATTACGCATACAGTACATTGTATGTCCATAGTTTGTAGCTATAATTAGTACAAGTAGCTATTATGTTGAAAATATTTATAAAAATACACTGATGAGCAAATCAATTCGTCTTTTTTTTCTCTCTTGAGAAATGCAAATATAATGTACTACGATGGTGGTCAGAATGAAAAATAGCTTCATAATATTTCAATGTATTATTTATTACACCTTTGTGAAGGAAACAACCTTAATGTTTACAAAAATGAAGACAATGGAACCCCTCCAAAAATGGAAGTCGTTCATTGTGTCATTATGGCGCCAATACCTACAGAAGATCTGTATATCGAAGTGCCTAACCCCTTTTTCAGTGTTGCCTAGTTCTATTATTCAAAGTGTTACTCTCCTCCATTATAGAGAGCTTTTCAATCCATCAATGCAAATTGTGCCCAAACTCATTAGGCGGGATAATAAGTATTTAAACACCCCAACCTGAAATAAATATTTATCACTAAAATAACACACTTGTATGTGCGATCCCCGCCCTGTTTGTATTCCCACCTAATGTAGTTGGTTGGTTCCTCAGTTTAGGGGCTGCGACAATGTGTTCATGAAGCCCCGTGTACTTTGGGTGTGTGTAGAATCTGTCTGATAACCTGTGTTAATTGTGATGGCTACATTGGTGTGTGTTATCTGTTTTTAATTCAAGTAAGGACTGCAGACATTCGATTTTCAAGTAGTTCCAACTTTTGCTACCAAACGCCACCGTCAACGACCAACTAATTGTGGGATTTACTTCCTCCATTTTTGGTCCGTGTTGACTTTGGTGATTATTTTATTACAAAAATGTTCGTCCGTCAATCAACACTTTGAAAACATATAATCAATAGTGGTACATGTTTTGGGCTACTGTATGAGACCCTTCATCAGCCACACTATAAAGAATGCATAGAACACCTCAAACACATTAAAGACAATTTAAAAGCCCTAAAAAACATATATATAAAACTTATTTAAGAAACATGCAGAAAACACAGAATAACAAGCATGCACTTGTCGTTGGAGCACCATCAAAGGCCTCATGAACTCATGGGCCCTGCCTCAGTGGCAATGCAGCATTTCCCCATGTGCTAGCTTTGACAGCTGTCAGCATTCATTATTGGTAATACAGAGTATAGCAGAACTGGCTGCATCAAGGTGGCAGTGATGGCTCAGAGAGTATCATCTTATTGTTCATGCCTTTTATCGGTGCTATTACAATGGTTACAGTTGTTTACTAATATTACTGTCCTATGTCTACTGCATGAGTGGTTGGCCAAATGCCAATTATAATGGATCCCTCTTAGAATTGAATTCTCTTTCCCCCCCCTATTAAGTCCATAATGAGAGGTTTCACTGACACAGTTCACATTGCTCGCTGAAACAGACATAAGTAATATTCTTCCCTCTCATTGTGTTCCAAGCTTGTCTTACTGATGTTTCTTCTCTATGTGTGTCAGTGAGTAATGCAGTGTAATTGTGGCTGTGGCAGAACTTGAAATGTAGTTAACCTTATGCATGTTTTTTCAGCTGACTGGGATGCTAGTGATGAAGATTATTATCAGCCACATACATTGGACTCATCAGAATCTAACCTGGATTCACTGAATTTGAGAACATTTGGAGTGAAGAGCCACGATCAATTGTTTGATTCACTTAATGAATTTAACAAAATGTCTTTAAGGACAATGTCACAGTCTAATGTGGATCAGGTTCAACCGTTCATGTGTGTTAAGTGTGGTAGAAAGTATTTTTATAAAAATTCTTTGTATAAACATATGAAATACCTTTGTGGTAAAGAACCATCTTACCAGTGCTCTCAGTGTCCATACAGAGCCAAGATGAAAGCAGACCTGACTAAACATGAGTACTTGAAGCACATAAACCCAGGTAATGAAGAACGTCCATTTGAATGCCTCAAGTGTGGCAGAAAATACAAGGTGAGGAGCTCCTTATTGGGACATCAGAAGAATGAATGTGCAAGGACTTAATTAGTCTGCAGGGGCTAGTGCAAGGTCATTATCTATGTGCGCGTCGATGAACACGGCAAGCTAAGCCGGCTGTGACTGGCGCAGATCGCGGGTGCTCGTACCCGATTCAGCCGGTGGTTGGAGCTCACTTTTACACTTTTACCAAACATGTGCAATAATGTGTACTTACAGTGTTCATAGGCGATGCTGAAAATGTCCTCCCTCTCTTGTAACACACACCTGACATCTTCTGATGAAAGAATGTCTGTCAACTCTTTTATTATTTACGGAGCCTGTTTCCTTGAATCATTTTTGCGAGCCTCCTAATTGTACTGGAATTAAGCACAGGTCTTCCTGGAAACTTGATTCGAAATTTTCGTCTCGTTTCAGAACAAGATTTTCTGCTTTTCATACACAAATTATGGATATACACACGTTCGCACAATGTGAATTGGTGTCTAGGCATGACCAACAATCAAAGTAATCACAATACACACAAAAAGTGCAACACTAACGTCTAAGCTTTGCAGACACACGTCCATATGAATGACAAAACACGTGTGAACTAACGATTTGAGTTAGGGATGGCACCAACCACCGACTGAACTGCGTACGTGTGCCCGCGATCTGCGCCAGTCCCAGCTGGCTTAGCTTGCCGTGTTTATCGGGGCGCACATAGATAATGACCCTGTAGTTACATTGCAGGGTTCATAATACCCTAATAATCATTATCAATCAAGTTTTTATTCAATTTTCATATTAAAAGTGTAAAACACTGTCAATTGATAAGGAGAAATAAAGGCAGTGCTGTTATAAGTTTACATTGTTTATGCTAATGAACGGATGATTCTGGGAAGATCCATCTTGTTTCTGGCAGCACAAGCTTATTGACCCACAAGATAAAACTACTGAGAGATTACAAGCCATTTTTCAGTGTTGCCTAAGTAATCTATTATTAGAAGATTTTAGTTAGTTAATTAGTTAGTTATTGTTGTTTTAAGGGGTGTAACCACGAGGTCATCTGCCCCTCATTAGAAGATTTTCAATTAGTCAACAGGAGTGTGCCCAATGTAATTGATAAGCTTCAATATAATAGATAAAACTGTACCATTAATACCAATCTTTGTTACAATGATGACTCCTGTCTTCGATTGCAATACATATTACTACATACGGTAATATCTGTTCACTCTTAGATTTTGGTCTATTTATAATGAATTGTGAACCAAAACATTTTTGGATAATTTATGATTTTAAAGAAATGTTGTACAGAATATCAGTATTTGCCTTTGATTTTAATTTTTATCCTTTTAATATTTAGGGATTTGTTTCCAGTTATGAAAGTACAGGATTGTTTGATACTGTCTGATCAGAGGTGTAATGTGACATATTGATTTAATATGTATCGACTGCTATTGCTAACCGAATGAATATTGCTACTCACTGTAAGTCTGTCGTATCTGTAAAATAAATGCAATAGAAATCAGTTCATTGTCATTTTTGATGCCTGTTAAACACACAATCAGGGTGAAAGCAAAGGCTCTCTTGGCTATGTGAAACTAATTAAGGTTTATAATTTCAGAGATTCTGAATTGAATTTTAAACTGAAAAATTCTTGAGATAATTGCTGATTTAAAAAATGTCAGACTACAACCGTGACTACACGCAGCTTACTTGAGGGGTTGCTTTTTACTTGGCATTTCTCTTTTAAAATACCATTAGAAACGTATTTCTACATAAGTTAAAGGAACTCAGGATGGAGTTCACCTGGGCAGAGCCGGGTATGAATGCTTGTTTCATATAAATATAAGAGCATTGGTGTTCAATACTGTTTAGCTATGCTGGGTGAGATCTCTCCTTGACTCTATTTCCAGTCCTGTATTCTCTGTGAACGGATCAGGGGAGCTTGGTATTTATTTGTGTAGTTGACTGATAAGAATACTGAGTGTATTCCCGATTGGATTTCTGAAATGTATTATCATCATCATCATCATCATCATCATATCTTTTATTATTGGCATATACATTGCAATTGGGTGCTGAGTCCCAGTGGCAGAATGAAGTGTAGTTGTATGGATGGTTGATTGAAGGGCAAAACATCTAGGTCATGTGCCTTTAAATAATGAAGTGTCTATATCTATGATTAAAATATAATTGAAGTTAAAATTGTATAATGTAAACAATGTTGCCTATAGCCCAAGTTAACTAAATTTTACATACTTTGAGGTACCCTCTGTCAGTTCATTCACTCTTTCATTAATTAATTAATTAATTAATTCATTCAATAATTTACTCACATTGTTCATCTACTTCCAGATCTACTCACTAAACTCTTGTATCTTACTCATAAATATATTTGCATATATTCAGGTTTTTATTATGTTAAGACATTCTTCTCTCGACCATTAAATGACTGTAATGTATTGTTTGCATTTTTCTTCCATTAGGTATGAATAGTCATTAATATAACTTGGGAAATATTGATTTACTAAAACACACTAAGTAATGAAGACTTTTTTGTGTATGGTGAATGGTGTTATACTTTGTAAAGTATTTCCTTTGCTTCTGTGTCATACCTCTCAGATAGAAAATGTACATTTTAGCTGTGATTGGAATGGAGAGGCTATCCTTGAAGGATGCTACAGTTTATGACCCTTGTCTTACTGTATCCACTTAATCCCTGCCTCCTAACTCATCTAGTGTGATGTTTACTGTCGAATGGAACTCTGTATAAGACTCATACATCCATCCTCTATCCGTGTGTTTTGCAATGTGACCTGCCTAATTCTGCTTCCCCTTCTCCATGTTGGCAACATATTTCATGCTGATTTGAGATCTCTTCCAACCATTAGTCTTCCTGTCTTTGTGGGTTATTCCTAACATTGTTTTCCATGGTTCTGTGGGTTACTTTGGGGATTTAGTTTGGTATATATTTGATGTCTAGACTTTATTGCAGGTACATATATGCTTCAAAGTTTGTATGAAGATTTGCAATAGCTCTCGTTTATCATAGCCAAAGAAGTGTACAAGGCTGTGTAGGATGCATTATGCTACAGAATCTGATAAAATAAATGACTGTAAGGGTGAACATTTGACTGACATAATATTTATTCTTAATTACAGGACGATTGAACGAAGAATTTCAGGAGCCATCATTTGTGTCTGACTGTGCTAAACTGATTGGAATGAACTTACCTGAAGGCGTCGAGCTTGAAGTATTGGAAGAAAGAAGTTTCAATGCTGCACGTCAGTCTGCCCAAACAAGACACTCAGAGCTGTTAAACCAATCAGATATGGCCATATTTACAAGAGCTCTGAATGAAGAAAAGAAGTTTGAGTGCCCGAAATGTGGAAGGAGGTACCGTCACAAAAAGCATCTCCGGGCTCATCTAAAATATGAATGTGGCAAGGAACCATCATTTCTATGTACATTTTGTCCGTATCGCTCAAAGCAGAAATCGGCTCTCTCCAAGCATGTACAGGTAAAACATACTGCTGAGACGGGATACCATGGCTTTAACTGTTCACACTGTGGAAAAGGATATAAGAGACAAGAATCTTTGCTGTATCATCAGAGGTTAGAATGCAGTTTGGGGCAGTTACCTCAGTTGGAATATCACCAACAATGAGTGTTGCTATCTGTAGGATATCACTTTTAAAAACTTAATGTGATGTTTATTTTTTGAATCTAATTAGAGGATATTGTATGTATCTAAATGTAAGATGTGAACATTTTGATAGTATATTCTGTCAGCATTAATAACCTGTCTATTATGGGCAGTTTTAACACTAGTGTGCAGATTGATCTGAATATATTCACCTTTTTTTTGAATTGAATCAACATTACAAACTTATGGGTAAATCTACTATGAAACAAGGGCCCCTTTGCCTTCGGTCCCCATCCCCTCACAACCAAATACGATAATCTTGATGCTGATCACATCATTCTTTTCATGAGAAGGTGCTGCTTTTTTTTTCTAAATTTGCAAGTATTACAAGATGTATAACACAATTTACACTCGCCAAATCAATACTTTACTTTACTAAAAATACTATAGGTACATGTTTCGGAAACTTGATATGTTTCCTTCTTCAGCCCATATGTTGGTGTGAAACATCATATGACATCGAAATCCTAACCAAAAATAAAAATACAGTTCGTACTTTTTCTCTTGTTCTTCATTTGTTGAGCCTGTGTCATTAGACATATTATTGTCAACCATGGAATAAGCACTTATTATTTGAAGTGATGAATGAGTTACGTGAAACGTTAAATATTTATTCCTTGTAAGGATGATTGGGTGTGGTGTCAAGAAATTTTGATCAAGTCAGGATATATGTAGGAATTAATCTATTACGGCGGGGGTTGAGGAGGCAGTTTTCTTTTTTTGTTATTTAAATGATCTGCTAATGTATCAAATAATACGTTAGTCTCAAAGTTAATCTCGTTCAGATTATTGCATTCATTAGATCTCTGATAAGTGTTGATATGAATATTTTCCAAAACATTCATATAGCTGCCTTTCGATGCGTAATGCAAAATTTTGACATCATTATTTATGTCCGTGAACTTATGTCCCTTCCATATGTACCGCCATGGCTGAGAACTTCCTGTGCTTTATGGCCATCTGTCCCTTTGACACATTCCAAATATGCTTAACTATGATATATGCTCTTTTTCCCCTCCATTATCTCTGCATGACTCCATGCTACAATCTATGGATAACTTGCCAGTCATCAGTATGCACCCTTGACTTAGAAGGAAATCCTCCTCACCTGAACTCAATCAAAATCTTTGACCAATTGTGAGAGAAAGACAAGACAAAGGACAAAGATAAAATACCTGAGGATTTAAACTTAATCAAAGCATGATCTCAACAACTACCATACAAAACCAATACTGGAAAAACTGCTTTAAAGCTGGTGATTAGGCACGTGGGCGCTAGAGTTCACACATCAGCTGACCTGTAGAGGAAGTGACCTTGGATGGCTCAGTGCTCTGTACCACGTTTTCTTCACCGGCCAGCTCAGAAACTAGCATCTCCAGTCCACTCCACTAGGTGTACCACCACCTGGTACTGAATAGTATTTGGTTTTAGGAGATCATCATCATCATCATCATCAGTTTATCTGCCTTATGGCAGGTTTCCTCATCCACCTTATCCGGTCTTCAGCAGCACGTTTTATCAGCTCATACGATTTATCTTGATGGAATCCATCATCTGAAACCTTCTTCTTCTTCTTCCTCTTTCCCTTGGACTGTCTCTTCTAATGCACTTTTCACCAAACCATCTCCTCTTAGGCAGTGTCCAATCCAATTCATTGTTCTTTTCCTTATCTTCTTTAGCATCATTCTTTCTTCTCCTACTTTCTTTAATACTTGCTCATTTCTCACTTTGTCCTTCCAACTTATTCTCTCCATTCTCCTCCACAGCCACATTTCGAAAGCCTCTATTCTTCTCTCGTCTTCTTTCCTAAGCGTCCAAGTTTCCGCTCCAAACAAAACATTTCACTAATCTCTTCCTTCCTTAGGCTTACTTTCATTGCTCCACAAAATAATTTTCTTTTCTTACTGAAGGCTTCTTTTGCTATTGCAATCCTACTTTTTATTTCTTTAGTGCATATCATTTCTTGTGTAACCCAACTTCCTAGGTATTTAAAACTATATACTTGTTCAATATCCAATAGAGATAACTCGAAACTCCAGGCAGCCGAAATGAAATTCCTACGTACCATGATTCAGAAGACCAGGAAAGACAAGATCAGGAATGGGAAGATTAGGGAGGAAGTAGGAATAGATGATTCTCTCCTCAATAAGATCCAGATCTCAAGACTGAAGTGGTTTGGTCACATGAAGAGGATGCCACCAAACAGAACTGCACGGAAGGAATTTGAGAGAAAAGTAGAAGGAAGACGACCCGCGGGAAGGCCACGAAAGAAGTGGATAGATACAGTCAAGAACGATGTACTGCAGAGAGGTCATGATTGGGACAAGTTGGTGGAGGAGGAGTGGTACAAGGACGGGGTGAAATGGAGGGGGCTCATATACCACACCCGGGCAACTGGAGTTGGTTCAGGATGATGATGATGATGACTTGTTCAATTTCATCTTCTAATTTTATTGTAATTTTTTCACCTTTTTCACCTACGACCATACATTCTGTTTTGTTTTTTTTAGTTTTTTTTTATGCCATATATTTTACAAATTTTATCTAGTTCCTTCAACATGTGTGTTGCTTGTCTTTTACTCTCACCCATAACGGCCATTTGCAAAATGGAGAACAAATGGGAGAAATTTATTAATCATTTGCAAAGCTTGAGTAGAAATTTAACAGTGACATGTAATGCCTTATTTCATATTAGACTTGCTATTAAGTTAGGTAAACACACGATTAATTAAAATGATAGCACTGCTATTGATAAGTTCTGATTAATTTGCACTCTACTGTATTGTAAGCTTACCGTAACAATTTTGTGACTACATAAACCTTGATAACATCCTTCCAAGACACTGTAGCCTGCTGTCAGTAATTTTCCTGTAATTCTTCATTGTGATAAATACAATATCTTTGAACAATATACGTAATATCTACAGGTAAATATTCTGAAGGAAGGAAGTGTTATATTTTTGTGTCAACATAGTTATGTATAAAGATTGAAAAGTAGTTTCACAGCTTTTAGATTTTGGGAGATAAGTATTGGTTTTGGTTTTCCAATATGCAAATTATGTAATAGAGAATAAGATGATGCGCTTGTAACAACTCTTTGGGTTCTTAGGATTCATAATCCATGAATGAGTTAATCAGGGCATACTGTAAGAGAAACAATGACAATTTGTTTCCAGTTGTTTGGTTTTTGTGATAAAATATCTGGTCTGAAATTATATTGTAATAAAATGTTGTGGGTTTAGAGGAATCAAGAAATTTTACCTTAAACATTTTCTTCAACACGCCATTAAATCTAGTGACATAAGTCTTTCTCATTTAAATATCCGTAATTGCTGATTAATTCTGCACAATCCTTGACACAGCACATACGTTCCAAATCCATTGTGCCTCATAATCAACCATATTTATTCTGATTTGCAGGGTTTATTTTCAGCTTGAGGATGCATGTAGCCTTGACAATAATTGGAGTTCTCATTAACTACCAGGTTTATGTCAGTTTATCATGGGACAAATTTAATTTGCCTATATTTTGGTACATTAATGGAACCTCTTTCATGCAAGGGAATGCAGGGCAGGTATCACAATAAATTACATGGACCTTTATAGCCCCTAGCATCTAAGCAACAACAACAATGACATGTTACCATACTAATAGTACTGCCTCTCTGTCCTGGCTTCACTCAGAAGACATGCAAGTGAAGTCATGCACTTCTAGAGACCAGTAAAGTGAGATTTGATCGTTTAAGGGTTAATCCATGAACATTTAACTTATCCTTTCCTTGTTTTGGATTGGTATGCTATAATCAAAATTTGTCGTACTGAATTTGCATTGTCCCATCTCTTCGGGATAGCATTATTGTCGTATCGTATCGTATGGCCTCGGGTGCCTGGTGCAAGCTTTGTTAATTGACACCCAGAGGGTAGCTTGCATGTCGAATTTCATCGCTCCTTTGAACGCTATGAAAGTCAAGGAGGTTAGATATCTAAACTCCTTGACACTACAGCGCTTTCAAGTAGAGAATGGAGGAACTTTGTGTTGGCGGAAAATCCCGAGATTAATTTTGCCATTGAACACGGCCTACTGAATTCAAATGGGTTCTTTAACATGCCAACAACGTATGACATGAGTGTCGTGATTTTTGTCGCCTTCAAAAATCACTTACCACGACCAGGGGCGAACCTGCAATCTTGGGGTTGGTAGTCCGACACTATAACCACTCACCCACCGTGGCAAGCAGCATTATTGTGAACATCAGTTAATGTGGTTTGAGACTCATCCATGCAAACTGAAAATTATGCCATGACCGTTCAACATACTTCTTGCCCAATTCCATAGACCGTTGGCTTGTAAATGGTAGCAGCAAACACTCATTCAGACAACAGTTTGAAGTTTATCAAATGTTGAATGTTTTGTCCACAGTTTTTCTAAAGAGAGTGTAGATCCATAAAACAGTGATCCTCAAAAGTCTTATATTGCTGCTGCTGGTGTGTTGCATGACGTGGCTGTTGTGTGACTTAGACATGCTTTACCAAATCTTTTCTGAGTCTTTAGCAGTTGTATGAGCTGTCTTTCTTATCTTTCATTCACATAACCAACTTGCATAGGCCTGCCATCTATTGGCAATTAAGATACAAACACAGAAAATATTAGAAAAATTACAATGTTAATGTCATTATTGCTGAAATACAGATAGCAAATTCACTTCAAGCACCAAAATTGCTTTTGCTATTAGTATGTAAAAAGAAAAACTTCAAATGAAATAAATACCATATATGCAAACCTTGGCTGACTTTGTTCTCATTCTGTAAGGAGGAAATGATAATGGAGATGTAACTTGAACTTCATTTTGTTGATTTAAGAGTACTTTCAACTTGTGAGTGACAACTTAACTTTCAAATTAGGCCTATATTGTTGATGTTTGAGGATTTGTGTAGTTTTCACATCAAGTTGACAAGTGTTTCTATAAAATGT
The DNA here is from genome assembly GCA_946902985.2 of Meconema thalassinum. Classification (NCBI taxonomy): domain Eukaryota; kingdom Metazoa; phylum Arthropoda; class Insecta; order Orthoptera; family Tettigoniidae; genus Meconema; species Meconema thalassinum. Next base: position 69,960,266 of record OX336390.1, read on the forward strand.
CATTTGACTGAGTCTGATAACCCAAAGAGATATATCAGCATAACCACTGTTCATTTTGAATGCCATTTACCCTTGTGTTGTATGGTATTATACTAATTAATAAATATATAGGTTAGTAATTTTATATATATTCATATTTTTCAGTGTAACCAACTTTTGAACTTTGTTGAAATGCCATGAATGGGTGTGTGTGGGGCTAGTGTAACATTGATTACCTGTCACATTTGGGAGACTGTAGTAATAATGTACCTTAATTATCTACCCCTCATTTACTACTGATACCATACCTTTTATTTCTATAATTGTGTTTTCTAAAAAACTGACCTTTTACAGGTATTTATTTTCGAGATTAATAAACAATTTTAAATCTGTTCCAAAATTAAATTGTTTTATGAAATATTTTGAGCGATGCAGACATAGGTCTGTCTGTTAGGTAGTCAGCCCGAAGGCTGGTTGGATCCTCAAAAAGTACCGCCGTTACGTTATGTGAGTAGATACCCACAAACACCCAAGGCAGCACTATTTTGAGGCGTTCTAGGCAAGAAGAGGAGTGAGGTAGTTTGCCATTGCTTTCCTCACTGAGTCAGAACAGTAGTCCTAACCCTACGAGTTGAACCTTTCACAGCATTCACAGGCACTGACTGTGCCCCGAATGCCATTACTAAGCACCACCCATACCTCAGTAGCTTCCATATAATCACAGCCATGAGTGAGACTGAGACATCGGTGAAAAGCCACCTTTTACTTTAGCCTGTGCCAACTGACAAATGCAAAAGTACTGTATTCATCAAGAGATGGCGAACAGGCCAGCAGACATAGGAAGGTGATTTAATTGTACAGCCAGCGAAGTGTATTTAAGATTTCAGTCCATCTTACTTTTTCTTAAACTCAGGAGAGAAAGACATTAAAACAGTAAATAGTGATGTCTGAATAAAGTATGATCTTACATTTCATTTAGCTGAGTACCGGTAACAAAATTTTCTATAATTCAATTGCTTACTTTCAATCCCTCATAAAACGTATTTTTGCTTCTTCTTCTTCTTGTTCCGTACTGTGACCGATCCAGTCAGGGTCAATTACCAGCCCCGGATGACAGAAGATGAAGGAACTCGGAGAGTCAGTATGACGTCATGGCATGACGCGGCGAGAGCAGGGGAATGCTCCAGAAGGTTCCAACCCCTCCCACTTTCTTTTTCTCGAAGAAGGACGGAGTTCCGGAATGTTTAGTATGTGAATCAGCTGTATGTGAGTCAGTAGTGCGTGGACGAGAATGTCACACAGCGGAGCACGGAAGATTAGCCCATGTCATGTAGACAGTGATTTTACATCGGGAACTTGAATGGTTTTTGTGAGTAACCAGCAGGCCATGAAGCCTGAAACTAGCGTGCATATATTGCCAGTGAGTTTTTTTTTCCAGTGAAGCATGTCAGTTTGTTTGTCGAACAGTGTGAATTTCTAGGCGATATCGGACCTGCTAGTATGTGAGGAAACAGTTAGAACTGATAAAGGAAGTCCGTTTATGCCGACAATTTATGTTCATTAAAGATTGATACCAGGAGGTGTTTAAATTTACGAGTATCAGGGGAAGAACTATATAAGGATAGTCGAGGCGAAACATTATCGCGAGGCCCTATATTTTAACTGACATTCATTCGGAAATAGCATAGCAGTACGGCGTTTTAAGACACGTAGTGAAAACGCAGTAAGGGAGGCCACATCTACTTTAAGCTTGGGTTGGAAGACTACGGGCCGCAGGCAACTTGATATGTCGGTCAAGGCCAGCTCGAAATAGCTCCTCGTGGAAGGAAGTGTGTCACCGGGCTAAAGGAAGTGAAAACATATGACTCAAGTGAACCAGGAACTAAACGCTTTAGTGTGCGAGCATAAATGTGCTCTGATATAGTGAGGTGTATATTGCCGCACGGCAGCATGAACTTATTAGCCATGGACTCACATATTCTGGGCATCAACATGCATATTAACACGCGAATTATGCTGCACTGAACTGCTAAGGGGCCATAATGGGGTGAACGGTCTCAACGAGGTGGACGAGTGGACCATGGTTGGGACGTCGATCCACGGCGCTGATGAAGGTGACGGGGGACAACCTGTGGGCAGACATGGGCGTCGCCAGGAGATCGGGAGTTGCCAGAGGCGGATACCTCTGCCAGTACGCTGGGAGACCACATCGCGGGGACGCTGGAGGGACGCCGCCGCCCTGACGCCGCAGACGATGACGACGCCGACGCCATGGATTTCCGAGGACGCCAGATATAAAGTAAGACGTTTCCTTTCCATCCTTGTTCATCAGAAAGAAGAGAACTTCTACCTCGAATAGCCATGCCATGAGATAACCTGAGATCGTGTAACTTAGCGCCCTTTATAATAATTTATTCCAGATTGAATAAGAGCATCATTTTTTTTCTTTTCATAGGGTCGTGCAGATGTTTTTTTTGTCTTTCTTCTCGGGTCATTTGACCTATATAAATTTACAGCATCAATGGTAGGAGTAAGACATGTATTTAGTCTCTGAGTCATAATAATAATAATAATAATTTGAAATTGGGTAACCATAATAAGAGATGCCCATTTTGCTGGGAGATCCTAGCACGTCGATTTCAGAGGTCATTATTCGAATTCTATTCTGAAAGGTTTGTCACGGAATGAACAGATTTTTTTTTTATAGCAATGAATATGGTTGAAGATTGCCGGATAAGGTTCCTTGGATAGGATGCCATATTATCATACGACCTCGTGGTCCCGATAAAGTTGATACGCTCTGTTAGTGTGGGTTCTTGACACATGCTGATAATGCCTGATTTATTTTGTAATGATGTTGTGTAAAGTTTATGTGATAATTATGTGGTAATTAGATATGGTATTTTTCCGTCAAAATGTGACGAGATTATTCACGGGGCGACGGATGTCCGTGGAATTGTAGTTGTAAGGACAGGGTCCTCTTGACGAACGTGCCACGTTCATTGATGAGTTGTATTGAATAGCGCAGGGGTGTAATTGATGGTGCGCTCGACAGTCAGGTTGTTTGGATCTTCACACAGAGTGTTCGGCGGAAGGGTTACGATTAAATGTTGGTTATGTGAGTATGATATACGCTAGGGCGCCTTATTGCGAGGTTCTTAACCTTTCATAAACATTTGACAATGCTATAATTTAATTACAAGGACAAATATGACCATGTGGATCTAGGTTGTTGGAAAGAGGAAGATAAATTAATAATAATAATAAGAATTAGTAGTGTAAATATGTAAGCACAATCTGGGTGTGTTAATAATTCATGATAGGCTATAATTAATTGTTGAAATGTCATCTTATGTGAAGCTGAGTCGATGTTTGTGTGCTATTTGATGTAACATGATGCTCTTTAATTATTCATTTGCAGTTCGATAGAGGAGATCCGTCCATTACTGTATAAGGGTAGACAGTTGTAATTTATATAGACATTCGATATTTTCTTAAGAGTTTTTTTTTTTGCCGCAGGTGAACTTTATGTTGATTGGCTAGTGATGTTTACATGCGTGTGCACCGATAAATTATGGTTAATTTAGCTTTTTGAAAGACGATCTCCCTGTCGGAACTTTAAGAGAGGACACCCACGAGTTTGAATAAGCGTAATTTTCTTCTCTTTGTTTAGGGACTATGAACTTTATTTCTTTTCCGGACTTTGTCCCACCATAACATTATACTCGTGCGTGATAGGCAGGTTGCATACTTATTTATCCTTTGGCCAATAAAGGAGCAGATGTGATTTTACGAGGGCTTTTACTTTCTTTTCTGTTTGTCAATTCAAGTTAGGGTTTTGCTTGTGAATCCTGGTTCAGTCTATTTACCATCCCAACCCGTAAACGACCCGAGACCCTTTGTCTCTAGCTCACTGGAGCTTTTCATAGTCTTGTCTGTATGAACCAAGATTCACGCCCTAATTTTTTTGTACCCACTCCCTTGGCTGTTTCTTCCAATGGGGCCGGGGTGCTAGCCGGGTGATCGCCTGTCCCATTGGAGAAGCGGGCACAGGGGGGGGAAGTGGCGCCGCCAACGTGTTGGGCTCGACGACGATGGTGTGTTTCGTTTCCGTCATGGGCATGTTTTTTTTGTACTCAATCATTTGTTGTGGTGATGGGAGTATACTGTGTGGTCAGATTCGTGCCTTTGATGGGAGCGCGATACTTGCCATGTGTAATTCTTGTGTAAAATTAACCTCGTATCACACTGAGCCTTTAGTGAACCATTTGACAGGGTTGGTACACGATCTCAGGTTATGGCTATACTCGACGACCTACATTCCCATGTAGGCCCCTATATTTAAGTTGTATTGTAAGATGTCACAAGTAGTAACCACAGAAAATATTGCTGATATATTAAAACAAATCCAAGTTGGATTAACTGGTCTAACCACTGAAATTAATAATGTTAAGGATAGTGTTGGGTCAATTAAAACAAACATGAAGAGCGATATGGATCGCTTATGGACGGCACAAGAGAGTGTCGGCATTCAGGTAGCAGAGGTACAGAGGACACAAGAGAGTGTCGGCATTCAGGTAGCAGAGGTACAGAGGACACAAGAGGGTGTCGGTATTCAGGTAGCAGGAATAAAAAAGGATGTTAGTGATAAAGTCGATGGTCTCAGAACCGACTTATTAGAAGTCATGGGATCTAATCTTAAGAGTTTAGAATCTCATTTGCAGAAAAACATTGATGCTGTAGAACGTAATCTTAGGCTATCAGGAAAGGCTATAGACAATAAGATTAATCTACTCGATAAAAAGGTAGAAACTACATTCCAAGTGCTCACCGCGGAGCTCAAAGATTCTATGGCACGGCAAATCAGGGATACTCAGAGTTCGCTTCGGGGGAATATTGAAGGACTTGAGGAGAAGTTGAACAGTAATATTAAATGCATGGGACAAGATTTGACGGCAAAAATTGAGCAAATTGGTCAGTCTAGCGAGGAAACCCTGGATAAGTTGAAACAGGACGTGTCAGGTTGGAAAGAAGAGGTTGCGAAGGACGTGAAAAACATGCAGATACAGGTTGAATCATTCCAGGACACGTATGACAGGAAAATCACTCATTCACAAACGACATTAATCGAACATGTGAGAGAATCTATCCACACTTCCATTGTTGAGTTGGAGGAGGAGATCATTATTCAACAGGGAAGGCAGCTCACTCGATTAGGCAACTTAGAGGCGGAAATGACGCAGATAAAAGACAAATCGGAGTCAGAAAGGGTTAGATGGTCCGAAATTGAAACCACGCCACATCTTAACGGGACGGAAAGTGAAAACGCCCCATTTTCTAGAAAGGCGGGTGAGGTAGATGCAACGCCGAGAATACGGAGTACAAATCCCGCGGGACACCTAACTATCATTAGAAGTATAGACCACCAGCCGAGGAAATTCTCGGGGAACAATGGGACTAATAACGTCACACCTATCGAATTTATGAGGGAGGTCCGTGAATACATGGCGGAGAATAAGATACCACGTGAGAGGGAACTAAGAGTTATTGAGAGGTCCCTGGAATCGACGGCATTAACTTGGTTTCGCGCATTTCGATACACGTTCACGAGCACGGACGAGTTCGAACGATTATTAATCAAACGTTTTTGGAGCCCTGAAGAACAATTGAACATACGGGCGGAACTATACGCTAAACGGTATGCGACATCCAATCCGACTAGGTACGCGGGGTACTTCGCGTCGCAACTCGCCAGGCTGCAGTATTTGACTCCACCAGTGCCGGAGGACGAATTGGTCCAAGCTATTATTCGACAGTTACCTGTAGAGGTCCAGAAGAGTGTAATAGCGTCAGGAGCCGAGACTTTAGAGGGATGTGAAGATATTCTTCGAAAACTGGACCACACTAGCGCACAGTTACAGGCGAGGTCCGGACGACAGGAAAATAGAGATGTGAACACGGTCGTGATTGACAAAATTGCGCAGACGGAAGAGCGAACGCCGCGGGAGACGGACAGGCCAAGGGACACGGGGTACTATCGGAGCCGAGATAGGAGCTACAGTGGAACAGACGAGCGACCCAGATGGAGGAATAAACCGTATGAAGAACGTAGGAGATCCCGATTCAACAATACGAAGGGACGATATGGTGAATATCAACGAAGGCAGTCAAATCAATATTATCAAAGACAGAATGCCTATAGGGATTCTCGTTCGCAGGGATCGCGGCCGAGCTATACGGAAAGACATCGAGAGAGCCAGGAATATTTACAACAATTACGGAGTAATCCATCCGCACCACCGGGGGAAGCTGACCGACCACCTGACACAAGTCGGTCAGAGCAACAAAAAAAAAACTTCAAATTAAGAAATTCCTCAAACCTTGGTCCTCCCGAACTGATAGAAATTCAAGAGATATTTCAGGATACCGACTCGTCCGAATGAATTAATGGCTACGGACCTGTATGGCCCCCTTCCGAGGTCCACCAGGGGTAACCAATACATCTTGGTGACGATGGATGTGTTTACCAAATTAGTCATGTTGCACCCTATCCAGAAGGCAACATCCCGATACGTGATTCGCAGGATTGAGACCGGCGTGATTCCAACTGCAGGGAAGCCAGAGTTCCTTCTGAGCGATCACGGAACGCAGTTTACGAGCGCTGAATTTCAAGAAGCTATGGCACGACTCGGCATAAGGCATATCTTGAGCTCCATAAGATACCCAGAAGGAAATCCTGTTGAAAGAGTAAATGCGGAGATTGGAAAGTACTGCCGGATTTACTGTCATGAACAGCATCATCGATGGATGGAAGTGGTACCCATAATTGAACGTTGCTTGAATTCTACAACACATGAGAGTACCAGACAAATTCCTTGCCTTCTGCACCATGGACGAAACCCGAGTAGACCTTGGCATGCTGTTATACAGGCACCCCCAGAGATTGAGCCGTCGGTGCAAAGGAGAAACGAACTGGCTCGGGAGAGGATGCAGCTACAGGCGCAGAAACGGGAGAGAAGGAAGGCTGGCCGCCGTTTTCGCGAGCCACTTCGAGTCAATGACCTAGTGCTGATTCGAAAACCCACGTCATCAAACTTACCACTCAGAGTGTATGGGAAATTTGCGCGCCCATTTTCGGGACCCCATAGGGTTGCCAGCGTGATGGACAACAATTGCTATAGGGTGGTTGACAACGTCACGAATGCACTTGTTGGGAATTTCAATGCTGCGAATCTGCGGAAGTATCACCGGCAAGCCCGTTAGTCAGCATTGAGGAGATGACTGAAAAAGATCGTTCACATGCATCACTTGAGGAAAAACATAAGCTATGTTCCCACCGCTTATATTTTGAAGGCCGCGGGAGAGATGTGACCGATCCAGTCAGGGTCAATTACCAGCCCCGGATGACAGAAGATGAAGGAACTCGGAGAGTCAGTATGACGTCATGGCATGACGCGGCGAGAGCAGGGGAATGCTCCAGAAGGTTCCAACCCCTCCCACTTTCTTTTTCTCGAAGAAGGACGGAGTTCCGGAATGTTTAGTATGTGAATCAGCTGTATGTGAGTCAGTAGTGCGTGGACGAGAATGTCACACAGCGGAGCACGGAAGATTAGCCCATGTCATGTAGACAGTGATTTTACATCGGGAACTTGAATGGTTTTTGTGAGTAACCAGCAGGCCATGAAGCCTGAAACTAGCGTGCATATATTGCCAGTGAGTTTTTTTTTCCAGTGAAGCATGTCAGTTTGTTTGTCGAACAGTGTGAATTTCTAGGCGATATCGGACCTGCTAGTATGTGAGGAAACAGTTAGAACTGATAAAGGAAGTCCGTTTATGCCGACAATTTATGTTCATTAAAGATTGATACCAGGAGGTGTTTAAATTTACGAGTATCAGGGGAAGAACTATATAAGGATAGTCGAGGCGAAACATTATCGCGAGGCCCTATATTTTAACTGACATTCATTCGGAAATAGCATAGCAGTACGGCGTTTTAAGACACGTAGTGAAAACGCAGTAAGGGAGGCCACATCTACTTTAAGCTTGGGTTGGAAGACTACGGGCCGCAGGCAACTTGATATGTCGGTCAAGGCCAGCTCGAAATAGCTCCTCGTGGAAGGAAGTGTGTCACCGGGCTAAAGGAAGTGAAAACATATGACTCAAGTGAACCAGGAACTAAACGCTTTAGTGTGCGAGCATAAATGTGCTCTGATATAGTGAGGTGTATATTGCCGCACGGCAGCATGAACTTATTAGCCATGGACTCACATATTCTGGGCATCAACATGCATATTAACACGCGAATTATGCTGCACTGAACTGCTAAGGGGCCATAATGGGGTGAACGGTCTCAACGAGGTGGACGAGTGGACCATGGTTGGGACGTCGATCCACGGCGCTGATGAAGGTGACGGGGGACAACCTGTGGGCAGACATGGGCGTCGCCAGGAGATCGGGAGTTGCCAGAGGCGGATACCTCTGCCAGTACGCTGGGAGACCACATCGCGGGGACGCTGGAGGGACGCCGCCGCCCTGACGCCGCAGACGATGACGACGCCGACGCCATGGATTTCCGAGGACGCCAGATATAAAGTAAGACGTTTCCTTTCCATCCTTGTTCATCAGAAAGAAGAGAACTTCTACCTCGAATAGCCATGCCATGAGATAACCTGAGATCGTGTAACTTAGCGCCCTTTATAATAATTTATTCCAGATTGAATAAGAGCATCATTTTTTTTCTTTTCATAGGGTCGTGCAGATGTTTTTTTTGTCTTTCTTCTCGGGTCATTTGACCTATATAAATTTACAGCATCAATGGTAGGAGTAAGACATGTATTTAGTCTCTGAGTCATAATAATAATAATAATAATTTGAAATTGGGTAACCATAATAAGAGATGCCCATTTTGCTGGGAGATCCTAGCACGTCGATTTCAGAGGTCATTATTCGAATTCTATTCTGAAAGGTTTGTCACGGAATGAACAGATTTTTTTTTTATAGCAATGAATATGGTTGAAGATTGCCGGATAAGGTTCCTTGGATAGGATGCCATATTATCATACGACCTCGTGGTCCCGATAAAGTTGATACGCTCTGTTAGTGTGGGTTCTTGACACATGCTGATAATGCCTGATTTATTTTGTAATGATGTTGTGTAAAGTTTATGTGATAATTATGTGGTAATTAGATATGGTATTTTTCCGTCAAAATGTGACGAGATTATTCACGGGGCGACGGATGTCCGTGGAATTGTAGTTGTAAGGACAGGGTCCTCTTGACGAACGTGCCACGTTCATTGATGAGTTGTATTGAATAGCGCAGGGGTGTAATTGATGGTGCGCTCGACAGTCAGGTTGTTTGGATCTTCACACAGAGTGTTCGGCGGAAGGGTTACGATTAAATGTTGGTTATGTGAGTATGATATACGCTAGGGCGCCTTATTGCGAGGTTCTTAACCTTTCATAAACATTTGACAATGCTATAATTTAATTACAAGGACAAATATGACCATGTGGATCTAGGTTGTTGGAAAGAGGAAGATAAATTAATAATAATAATAAGAATTAGTAGTGTAAATATGTAAGCACAATCTGGGTGTGTTAATAATTCATGATAGGCTATAATTAATTGTTGAAATGTCATCTTATGTGAAGCTGAGTCGATGTTTGTGTGCTATTTGATGTAACATGATGCTCTTTAATTATTCATTTGCAGTTCGATAGAGGAGATCCGTCCATTACTGTATAAGGGTAGACAGTTGTAATTTATATAGACATTCGATATTTTCTTAAGAGTTTTTTTTTTTGCCGCAGGTGAACTTTATGTTGATTGGCTAGTGATGTTTACATGCGTGTGCACCGATAAATTATGGTTAATTTAGCTTTTTGAAAGACGATCTCCCTGTCGGAACTTTAAGAGAGGACACCCACGAGTTTGAATAAGCGTAATTTTCTTCTCTTTGTTTAGGGACTATGAACTTTATTTCTTTTCCGGACTTTGTCCCACCATAACATTATACTCGTGCGTGATAGGCAGGTTGCATACTTATTTATCCTTTGGCCAATAAAGGAGCAGATGTGATTTTACGAGGGCTTTTACTTTCTTTTCTGTTTGTCAATTCAAGTTAGGGTTTTGCTTGTGAATCCTGGTTCAGTCTATTTACCATCCCAACCCGTAAACGACCCGAGACCCTTTGTCTCTAGCTCACTGGAGCTTTTCATAGTCTTGTCTGTATGAACCAAGATTCACGCCCTAATTTTTTTGTACCCACTCCCTTGGCTGTTTCTTCCAATGGGGCCGGGGTGCTAGCCGGGTGATCGCCTGTCCCATTGGAGAAGCGGGCACAGTACAGGCCCACTACAGACCACGAAATTCAAATATTGTGTTTGGAGTGGGTCTTGATGTTTGCCCAGTAGTTACACATCCTCTGTCTGTGTTGTTCCTTTCTCTCCTTTGTCCAGAGGGCACCTGTCTTCTTCCTCGGGGGTTTATCCTGGAACTTCATTTGCTTTAGTTTACTCCTGAGAGACGTTCGATGTCTTTTTCTGTAACTCCCAGCTCCAGCAGATCTTTGTGCACTTCTGTTAGCCACAGTGACTTGGTCTTCCTTCTTTGCCAGTATGTGAGAAGCCTGGTTGGATGCATCATGGAGACGTGTCCATAAAATGCTAGACGTCTCTTCCTGGCCACATCTGTAATTCTTTCAGAGTATCTATAGAGCTCCTGGTTGGGTCGGCTTTTGTATTCACTCCCTTCCTTGACTGGTCCCAATATCTTCCTCTCTACTGTATTTTCTTCTATTTTTGTTAAGCACAATGGAGAATTCTAATGTCATATTATGTTGAATGTGGAGAACATTGAGGGTTGGAAAATTGCATTGTCAGAGGTATTTCTTATCATCTCTATCAAGTGTTTGCAAGATGGTGAGTGTTGTTAAAAATGTTATGGTATACTGATATAATGCTAAAACTTACAGTAATGTTACATTGGAGAAATAACAGCTTAGGCTTTCACGGCCAGCGTTCATAGCTATGTACAAGTGAGCTAGGCAGGATGTTTCCTCCACTGCTGACCAACGGAGGGAACAGACCATTAATAATACCGAATGCAATCATTGGTGGGGCGTCGGGAGCAAAATTCCTGCCTGGGCCACGGCCCACAAGACCAGACAAATTGTACATTGGAGAAAGTTTATAATGAAAATAATTTATAATGTATGAAAATCCTGCTGCTATAATTATAAGGTTGTGTTACCAAAGGAAAAAGTATAACAAATGAAGCAACATTGTTTCTGAATAGTAAAGATGTTGGCTTGCTAGTATACTGGCAGTTCCTTCATGTTTTCCACATGTTCGTTCATCAGTTCTCATGTGGTCTATAAATATTTACTCATGATTGGCATAATCCCTCTCGTGTTCAAATATCCCATCTGAGTCAAAGCAGGAGACCACGACTTCATCATGCAGCCATTATGGTGTGTCAGACACTCACAGTATCTGCCGAAAGATTAATGCATGTACGGAAATGTGGAAGTGTGTCGTGTGATCTAGATTTGCATCTGAAAGGTTCCTCATCAGTGGAAATTCATTGGAAACCTCCTGGATCCGACCTTCAATATGGTATGAATTATCACCTGCCTGGATGTGCTCGTCTTACACGTCCCTCCTGCCACTATCAAATTCAGTGCATCAACACCAAACCTGTTTCAAAGATGTAACATTTCAACTGTACCTCAACAAGTTGCCGATGAATTTCCGCTGATGAGGTACCTTCTTGTTGTTGGAGTCCTCAGTCTTTTGACTGGTTTGATGCAGCACTCCACATCTCCCTGTCCTGAACTAATCATTTCATCTCTACATACATCTGAGGCAATCTGTTTAACATATTCTACCCCTACAGTTCTTGTCCTCGACCCTTTTGCTATTCCTGGGTGTCTTGGTATGTGTCTTACCAACCTATCTCTTCACTTCATTAGCAGTCGCCAGAAACATCTCTCCTCTCACACTCGTCTTAATACCCCTTCATTTATTATTCTTTCTACCCATCTGATCTTCTTCATTCTCCTGTAACACCACATTTTAAATGTTTCATTCTCCTCTTTTGTTCTGTGCCAACAGTCCAAGTTTCACTTCCATAGAGCACCACACTCCAGACAAAGGCTTTCAAAAATGGCTCTCTAATACCTAAATCTATTGATGTCAACATTTTTATTTTCTTTAGAAATGCTTTTTTTGCCTGAGCCAACCTACTTTTTATATTCTCTTAGCTTCGTCCATTACTGGTTACTTTGCTTTCTAAATAACAGAAGTATCCTACTTCCTTTATATTTTCACCTGCCAATTTGACGTGAATGGGGGTTTCTGAAGAAGAGCAAATATGTTGGGACATATTCTCAGACATAATAGCCTGCTAGCAAGAGTCATCGAAGGGATGTTAGAAGGGAAAAACACAAGAGGAAGACCACCACTTGCATACATCACACAGTTAATGACAGACACGAACACAAAATCATATCGTGAATTGAAGAGGATGGCGGAGAATAGAGAAGATTGACGAGTTGCTGCAAACCAGCCCCAGGGCTGTTAACTTAAGAGCGAGAGGGGTTTCTGATTTCTTTCTGTGAGGTGCCCATCAGTGGCAAAAACGAGATTGCACTGCACCCTTTCATGTTTGACCATGCTCGTGTGTATGCAGCTGTCTTTTGACTGATATTGCAAGGCTCGGATGTAGCATGGCTGCATGATAAAGCTGTGTCTTCCTGGTGGAATATTCGAACACCCTTGTGTAACCAGCTTACTAAACTTTTTAAAGCTCCTTCATATTTATGAATATAAACTTTTTGAAAGAGTTTATATGCGAATCTTGGAATGGTGATACTTTTAGTTGATGTCTAGTACATTTGTTTGCTGTTTGGTTGGAATGAGACTCATATCCAATATGGAGGGCACTGTTATGAACATTTTGTGAAAATAGTGCAGGCTTTCCCTCAAAATGAGTGAAGTTCTTGGAGGACTTATTTGGTGTGATATTTTTGATGGGTTTTCTGGAGGCCATTTTTACTGGTTTTAGTTTTGTTGAAGGTCAGTTTCCAAGTGGCCAGCATATTAATTTGGGAAACACACTAAAAGTATTTTTTGACTATCACTAGTGTATAAAACTAATTCTATAACTCGAGAAGGCAGTATTTGACATATCTCAAGGTGGAACCACCTTGCAGTGAAGTGGCTTGATTCCCTGCTCTGCCAAGGAATCTAATTTTTGTCTGAGGGCTGGAACAGGGTACACTTAGCCTCTTGGGGCAAAATTGAGGAGAGGTGGGTTCGATTCCCACCTCAGCCATCCCGGAAGTGGTTTCCCCACATTTGCTCTAGACAAATGCTGTCGCTGCTCTCTGCTTAACTGCCATGTTTTATCATTGAGGCTCCTGATTGCTGACAGTACTTAAGGGACGGATGCTCCTAGAAATTTCAGTCAATGTGTATACATCATCATCGTCACAAGTTGTTTTACTCGTTGCTTCGAGCATTATGACCCCTTGAACTAAACGACGCCATCAAGGACGGTTATTAGCATTTCTTAAAGCCTTCTGTAGAGGTAAACCAGTGGTCTTCTTAACTTGGTCTACCTACCTGCTTGCTGCTCTCTTGACCTCAATCTTCCCTTCCATGATTACTTTTACGAAGTTTTCTCCAACTCTTATCACAATACGCCCAAAGAACTGAAGGATTTTTAGGTTGGAAATATAAGAAAGGTTCCTAGAGATGTTAAGTTCTTTAATAATTGACATATTAGTTCTCCGCCTTTGTCCGGTCCCAAGTCCGGAATGCGAAAGGAGGAGGGTTAGCTGGTTTGGCAACCAGCTGTAAAAACAGCTAACGCCGAATGTTGGGCGGCGGTAAATAAGTCGACCCCCTGAAGGGGTCAACAGCTTCTGGCAGATGAGCCCCTTTAGGTGGGGTGATGGTCCCTTCAGTGTGGGAAATGACACTGAAACCAATTACGTATATATTGGCCCAACAGCAAAACGGACGGAGGAGGAACTTCCCTTGTGGTTCTCAACGGTCGTGGAGGCGGATGAGGCCATGCTGTCATCATCTCATCGCTACTGTACGGCTGTGAAACTTGGACACTCTATCGCCGTGATATCAAGAAAGTTGAGCTTTCCACCAGCAAAAGATGAGATACATCTTGAATATCAAGTGGGAGGACTACGTGACCAACACTGCAGTTCTCAAGAGAGCGCACATCAATAGCATTGAGACAACTATCATCACTCATCAACTGAGATGGTTAGGCCATGTTCACCGTACGAGTGATATCAGGCTTCCACGTCAATTCCTTTATGGTGAACTTTGCTCCGGCACTAGACCTCATGGGGCCCCTTTGAAGTGTTTTAAATACCAGTTAAAACCCATCATGACGACGACTGGTATGGACATTCACTCATGGGAAACATCTGCTGCGGACCGTTTACTGTGGCTGAACACTACATCGACGGCTGTCAACTTCTTTGAGGAAGAACGTCGCAGACATGAAGAGGCCAAGCGACAAGCCAGAAAGCTTCGTCAATTGCAACCCCGCCCTCCCCCGACCATTGAGTGCAATTTATGTTGGCGCATGTTTTATGCCAGGATTGGCCTGTTTAGTCATTAGAAGCACATCCACAAGCTGGTCTGATAAGCTCTATGCAGGAAGAAGTATGTTTACTCGGAATCTAGTTACAGCCGACGACGACGACGATTAGTTCTCTCCTCAGTCTAATTTGTGCACAGCATTCTGCGCCAAAGCTCGAACGCTTCAATACGCTTCTTGTCTCTGGCCTTGAGATTCCATGTTTCGCAACCAAATGAGAAGACGGAAGACACGAGTGTTTCAAGAAGGTGGATTTTTGTACTGTTTGTTGTCGCTCTGTTCTGTCAGATCTTGGTAAGCTTCTTCATAGCCACTCATCCTAAAATGATCCGTCTTCTTATCTCATCTTCACAACTTCCCATATCGCAGACGACCCAACGTAGACTAGGGAATTCACAACCTCCTGTTCCCTTAATCAACCTGTGAATAGAACCTGTGCTCTTTGATCAATTATCACGAGTTTGGACTTGCTGAGATTGATGTCTAATTTTTATTATAGACTAACATCCTTTACTTTTGTCAGTAGGTCAGCAAGTTCATCTTAGCAGCTGGCTATAAACACAGTGTCATCGACAAATCGGAGGTTATTAATTGTTCTTCCACCAATTGAGATGCCTTTAGTCCAATCATCAAGACCTTTTCTTATGACACGTGTATACATCATGTGGAAATTCATTGAACTATTTGAAAAATAAGCTCTTGCAGAAATTACTCTTGGGTTGGCTGGTGCCTGATTTATCATCATCATCAAATTCCAGCTCCAGTCGCTCGGATGCTGTTAATGAGTCCTCGCCACCTTTTTCTGTCCATGAGTAGTTGGTCTTCATGAGTCCTCCAGTCTAGCCCTTTGTCTTCAGGATCATCCTTGATTTGGTCCATCCATTTCCATTTCTTCTTTGGTCTTCCTACTGGATAATCTTGTTGGAAGTTTTTGGTGTCCTCTCGTCTCCCATTCTTTGAAGATGCCCATGCCGTCCTAATTGTTGCTTCTGCAAATATTTTGTAGTATTGATATCAATGCTTCATTAATACCTTATCAAATGTGTTTTTTGGTCATCATTTCAGTTTGTGAAAAATCAATTCCTGAAATATGGTGCGTTTGTGTTTGTAAAATTCCCTTCTGGCAACTTTGTTTTGATGAGTGTGATTTCTTTATTATATGCTCTTGTGTAATATTTACTCTCTTCTATATTTAGCATTTTAAGTGCTGTTTTACCAGTTAACTGTTTTCTACCTCAGTACTGAGTTTTTCATTTGCTTGTAAAAATAATTGTAGAAGCCATAATTTTTAACTTATCAGGGAGGATGACAGGCTTAAAATCTCTGTATGTTTTTAATACTTATAATACAAATCAAAATTGAAATTTTTATGCCCATTGCATTATCAACATACCAGGTAAATGGCCAAAAATATAATTATTTCCTACACATATTGCTCTGTGCTAGTGGTTGATAACAGAAGGGCTCCTTAGATCTGAAATCACAAGCAGCGAGAGGAATTTGCTTGTTTACATCGCAGATGAACTCCATCTTAGAGGACGGATGTCTATAAAATACTCTGTTAGTTATTTCCGGAAGCAAAAATCCAAACATAATGCCCAACAGATGGCAGAGCATATCAGGGATTGACTCAGCACGTAAGAGCGAACAAAGAAAACGATAAAAAGAAAAGTTGTGCAGCGTCTATAGGTGGACATAGCACTCATCGTATTTATGTGTCTGGTTGTATGGTTTTTGAGGGTTATATGGTTGTTCCCTTTAGCTGAGTTGCATTAAATAAAAAAAATAGCACTATCAGGTTGAGGCTCTTAGGGTGTTTTCCAAATAAACAAGTTGACTGACTGGAAATAAATCTACAACTAAGATGTTTTGTATTCTGCAGGGATTATAAGGAATGGAATGTATAATATAATGCATTGCTCACAAGACCTACTGTCTTGAGGTCGACGTAACACAGCTCTCTATACCATACCAAATGTTCATTTTCTCCTAGTTAAAAAAACATATTTTTTTTACTGGTGTGTTATATATTGGTACTAATTAAATTTGGCTCTTTCATAAGAAATTACAATGTATTTTTCAGATTGTTGATTTAATAAATACATCGTTTTTTTTTGAATTTTTGTGCATGCAGTTGTTTTATTTTTCTCTTGATAGTTTCAAGTGAACGGATGTGCCATCGCTTGATGTATTGTGGAATAAGTGATTTATTATTATTATTATCATTAATACAGGAGTTTTCATTTATCAGCTATTAAAGGGAACAATCCCAATGAAGGATTGATAGAAGCAATTAGGCTACATATCATCATCATCATCATTTCCCCTTATCCAGCTCCTGCTGGGTCGGGGTGTTTATGGCACTTCTCCACTTTCCTTCCACAATTCTTTTTCCATGATCTTGTTCCAGTCCAGATTTCTTTTTCTCACGCTGTTCTTCACTGAATCGATCCACCTTGTTCTAGGTCTTCCCCTTGCTCTCTTACCCTTGCACTTGGCCTCCAGCATCTGTCTTGGTATTCTATTTTCCTCCATCCTCTTTACATGTCCAAACCACCTTAGTTTATTCTTCTCAATTCTCTCATTTAGTTTTCCCATCCCAACTTCCTTCCTAACATCTTCATTCCTCACTCTGTCTTTCCTTGTCTTTCCTATCATACTTCTTAGGAATTTCATTTCACTGGCTTGGATTCTACTCTCTTGCCTGCTTGTCAGGGTCCAAGTCTCATACATAATGGAAATCAAATGTTTACTTAAATATTTGAAACCATTTATGATAGTCACAAGTACAGCAAAATCCTCTTTGTGGGAGAGTTTACTTTATTTTAAGAAATACAGGTGATTGTGTACAATGTCTTGAGTGTCCTCTGGTCCCATTTCCTCTATATAATTAAGTTTAATTCCAAAACAAGTGAAACTAATTATTTTTTTCAATGAGCTCTGAATAAAAAACTGTGATCTCCCAGGCATCAATATTGTATTTTTTATACAGATCTTTGTAGAAGATATCATAGTGTTGCTTTTTTATTCCAGGTGTACTTCCTTTGCTTGACTAAAATCCCTTTCAAACCCCATGGAAGGGTCGATAAAGCCTTTATTCTTCTGGCTGTCAATTATTTGATGTTCTGTTCTTTTATCTTTATATTGTGCAGTGTTTAATTACTTTTCTAAGAAATTTGTGGGAGAGGTTTGCATTTATAGATGTATGAAACAGTGCAAAATAAAAACATATCCCCCGCTACTTCTGGATAATAATGTTGGTGAGGTGTGTATTGCAGATTAGAGTTATTTTCTAGAAAAGACAAGAGAGGGAGAGAGGAAATAAGGGGCAGAAGCCTGGATGTGAAGAGCGTTCAGTAAAACATAATTGGCTCAAGTGTAAATGCTCACACTTACCCACCAGTGTAGATGAACACTCCAAGTCACGCTCCACGTCAGAACTCAGTTGCAGTACTGTTTGTTATGAGATCTTAGGATAGAATCTTAGCATGGATAGTGACCATTCCGAGTGCATTATTTTCCCCAGTTTATTCCTTGTGTGAGGGGTGTTCAAATGAAAAGGTACGAAACGATACTGTGGGTACAATTTATTCGTAGCTCTCCACGGTGGATGAGTGGATAGCGTGTCGGTCTACTAACCCCAAGATTGCAGGTTCGCTCCTGGCCGTGGTAAGTGCTTTTTGAAAGGCGGCAAAAATATGACACGCATGTCATACGATTTTGGCATGTCAAAGAACCCATTTGAATTCAGTAGGCCGTGTACATAATGGAAAAATTAATCTCGGGAGTTTCCGCCAACTCAAAGTTCCTCATTTCTCTACTAGAAAGCGCTATAGTGTTCAAGGAGCTTAGATATCTAACCTCCTTGACTTTCATAGTGATTCAAGGAACAACGAAATTCGACATGCAAGCTACCCTCTGGGAGTCAAATTACAAAGCTGCACCCGGCATCCGAGGCCATACGATATTAATATTATTATAATGTATTCCTTATTCAAAAGTAATCACCACAGGCCTGTGCACACTAGCCGCAGGATTCCCCGTTCCCAGAAGTCTTGTGGTTGTGACAGGAGCCAATCCTGTATGGTGACCATTAGTTCGTTGCCCGATTGGAACCGTTTTCCCATGATTTTTTTTTTAAGGAACAAACAGATGGAAGTCGTAGGGTGACAAGTATGGCATGTAGGGCGGATGCTCAAGTTGCTCCCACTTTAATATGGCCAATACACCTTGTGTGACGTTAGAGACGTGCGGGTGAGCGTTATCATGGAGCAGATATCGGCTGGTTTAGACCCTTCTGCAGTCAGAAATCTGATGACACCTCTCTGCTCCTCACTTGTAGAATCGGGCAATGTGAACGCCATCACTGCTGCTGCTTCAACTTTAACTGGACGGGACGGAACGTCCAACTGTCAGTTTCTCTTCTGTGTCATGTGTGTGTGCTCCGACGCTTGCTCAGTACCACGCCGGACACTACATCTCCTAGATGTTGGCCTGCGTTATCCCATATTTAAATATCAACCGGTTTTGGTTTGACGACGATTCGTACCTTTTCATTTGAACACCCCTCGTATATCCCAGGCAAATGCTAAGAAGGTACCTAATTTTGAGTCGCATAGCACCCACGTCAACCCTAGTTCCAAATAATAACTTGACACACGCCATTTGCTCATCAGACAAATTCCTTATTTACACTACAGTAGTGCATGGACAAAACTTCAAGTGAGGAGGCACTACAGAGAGTTGAATTGGTGAAGCAGTGTAAGAGGAGAGATGCATAGATTGGCCATGTTCTCACACACAAGGGAATGCTGTATTAGTGTACAGTAAACTTCAATTAAAGTGCGTAACAATAACATTAACAACAATTAATATGTTATAAATTTACTAATTATTGAGATGCTCCTGCTCCATTTCCATCATACTGTGTAGTATATGCTTGAATCATGGATTTGTTGAAGCAACTCTTTTGTTTATTAAGGTGCAACTGTACACACAATAAATTGACAGGAAATAGTACATTATGCAACGAACCTATAATGGGAATAATTAAGACACGAGTATGTTTATAAAACGAGCGTGCGCTAGTTTTATAATTTCCATATGAGTGTCTTAATTACCATTATAGGCGAGTTGCATATGACTGTTTATGTTCGACGATAATTATAACTTTATTATATGTTTTAACATAAATATTCATAAATATCTGTTGAGAGTCAGCCACATGAATTCTTTGCGCTGGGTATGATATCTCTGTCTTTCAAGCTCTCTGACCGACCGACGCATGTGTTCTGTGTGCTTGCAATGCCATATGCAGGCCATATGTTTACATCTGCCATCCAGCTCTTTAGCATTCACTAATATTGTCACCAAAGTCGTTTGAAAGCAATTCGCTGTGTAGAAATTGGGGTTTGTGATATTAAGGTACAGTGCTATTTCTTGTCTCATATTCACCAGTTTATTTACGCGAACATATGGACGGTGCGTATTCCATGTCAGTAATTTATATAGAAAGATGTTGTGTTTATGTCTGACATGTTGGATTTTGAGTGCATGCGCGAAGTTATCCTTACCTAATTGGTCAATGAAACAGCTCTGATTGGCTGGAGAAACAGTATCGTAATGAAAAACAGTGTTATAATGAGCCTCATTATGATACAGTTTTCTGACACATAATGTTTACATTTCGACATTGTCGAACATAAGATAGTTCATCCCCCAGCTTATTTCTTTCCCCTGTGCAAAATGAGTTAATCATTGACAAAACATGCCTCCAACAGTGGTTCTGGGAAAAGTAAAGGCAAATTCTACTAAAGATGAAAATGCTAAGACATTGATTCCTTCCTTGTGAAGTTTCTTTTACCCACTTACCTGTATGTTTTTCAGTTTCTTGTCTGTTTGTTGGAAACCAGAACATTTACGTGCTCTAAAGATTACTTTCTTGATGCCAGGACTTGGATCTCGATCTTGGTATGGTCCTGGAATATCCGGGATGTATAGCAATCCTACAAGTAGTGTTCCCTTATACTCTCTGGCCAACTGCTGCTTACACCCACCACCCTCAGCAGCCGCTGTCACATAGTCAAATGGGAGAGCTGGAAGAAATATTTAGAATCTACTGGTAGTGTAGTGATTAAAGCGTCTGTGCAAAGCTACGAGTATAATTACGGTTTGTCACCTGATTATATGACTTATTGACTTATTTCCTGTTACTCTGATATGGAGCATAGGGTACACACTGACCCTGTTCGCTGCTGCTCCCTTGATGTCAAGCCAAAGGTCCGTTTTTCTCTTGTATGTGTTTCAATAATGTTTGTATCTTTTCTAGGGTAGGGTTGTTGGCCCCATGCCCAACCCACTACCTGGATGACCAGGGACTCTTCTGTCAGGGTTACCATACCTTAGCTGAGATACCTCGTTTTAAGATGCCAGGTACTCGCCCTCACCCCTCCCCTCTGTAAGGGGGGTATGATTTGCTGGTTGCATAGGTAGGCTATCCTACCAACTTGAGCATTTCTTGGTACTTGTAAGAGTCGCCCTCTCGGCATTGGCGACTCCAGCCATTCACCCTCCCCCCATTTGTCCGGACTAGGGACCGGCATCGGGCTAAGCTGGATTACTCCCCTGATGGCTGGGTTTCTCATTATAAGAACTGTGATATTTATGTTGATCCCTCTTAATTTCAAATTGGATACTTATACAGTAGTGGATAGTATCTCTGAAATTTTCTTTGCAGTAGATGCATGTTTTTCCATTATCTGTAATAATCCTATTTGGCTCTATTTACCCAACTTCATTTCAATAATCTAGGTCAGGGGTTCCCAACCGGTGGTACACGGGAACGTTTCAGGTGGTACGCATGGGTGATACGATTGTTCACAAGTACAAATTTATCGGCATTTCCTACTCAATCATAATTTTCTGAAGAAAATGGAATATCTCCAATGTCAGATTATTCTAAATTTGACTGGATGAGAAATTCTTTTGAGAAAACCTCACCAAATGAGTTGAAATTAAAAGAAAGTTTTATCGATCTAACAGAAGATAGTTCCGTGAAAGGCAGTTTTATAGAGAAATCTTTAATTAACTTCTGAATCGGATGTAAAACCGAGTACCCAAGCTCTGTTATTTTTTATGCCATTTGTTACAAGTTACTTGTGTGAGAGTGGATTTTATGAACTTTTGTACATCAAAACTAAACATAGAAACAGAATAAGTATTGAAGAGGACTTAAGAGTGAAGTTAAGTTCAATTACTCCTGATATTTATATTTTAATCACAGGCAAACAACAAACTTCGCACTAAAAGTAGATTTTGGATGATGTTGATGTTTTTTTGTGGCTTAGTTTGAGTAATAAGTAAAACTGTAATTTGCAATAATTATTTTATTTTTTATTTTATTATAAAAATGCTATTAATATACATATATCTACAGTATATATATTTTTAAATAAAAATTAGCAAGAAAAAATCTCTATATATTTACTGTTGTCTTATAAAAGGGTTGAAAGAAACGATACACATGCGCATTGGTAATTATTATGAAGCTTTCTCAGTGATTTAATAAAACAAGCCATTGGACACTTTTCCGACAATAAATTTATGTTTATAAAAAATATAGGACTGTTGGTACGCCAAAATTTCTAAAAATTGCAATTGTTACGCAGTTGGTAAATGGTTGGGAACCCCTGATCTAGTTACTGATTATACCGAGTGTCTTGCCTAAGAAATCTATTGGTAGAGACTTTTCAGTGTGCCCAATTAGATTGGGTTGGGAGTTACAAAGCATTTCCTAGTCCTGAAATAAAGTACATGAATTACTTATACACTTAATAAATCTCTTCTATCCAAACAGGGGTCTAAATTGGATGAAGCTTATACTGAAAAGTTTCTCAATTATAATAGACATTGCATGTTATAACTGACGAACAGTCTTTATCTGGACCAACTCTATCTCCAGAGTACAAAAATCAAATTAAACATATCTGTATAAACATGGGAGAAAAAAGGACAGACAGGCACCCGGTACAGTTCTTTGAATGAAATCTATTCACACCTTATGTTTGTGCCATTCTTCCCCTTCCAATCCTATTTCTTCTCAGATGTATCGTACAGGCCGGACGTTTGTTTTAGACGAGTGAAAAATTCTAATGGAAGCCTGGAGGCGAGTTACTACAGTACCTGTGTTGATGTCACCTGCCTCATGCAGTCAGATGATTGACAAATCAGTCATTGGCAAATATAATGGCGTTCTGTTCGTAACTATGTGACGTGTACTTCTGCGTCACACAATCGACTGTACTGCCTGCACCGTGGTGTCGTCGCGTGCCCAAGTCTGGAATTCCATTACATCAGACGTGTGATGACAAATGTGAAGCGATAGGGCTAGAGACTGACTGTGTACAGGCTCACCCGCAAGCTTCAAGGTCAAGGGCAATCGTCTAAAACAAACATCCGGCATGTATACTTAATAATCAAGGATTTGAGCTGTGCTTGTTCCAAAAGGTACACAATTATTGAAGGACATGTTTTCCAGTTAACACAAAACAGCTAAGAAAGGAAACATGATTTTGCAGAAAAATTGATTGTGAAAACGTTTTGCTACAAATTTGTTTATTCACTTATATTTTTATTTTTTCTAGTCTTTTAGTGAAATGTAGTGTGCATAATTTAGCTTTGTTCAGATCAGTGGGTCAATTTGAAATATTATGGCATCGTGTCATGATGTATGTCTAAAATGACATTATTTAAGGTGACTTTTTGACTAATTATATATTTTGAAATTATTGCAGGTTCGTGCTCTTTTGAAGATTTCGACAACAAGATATCTGACGATGTTAAATCAAAGTCTGCTCAGAATTTTGGGTCAGAATTAGATAAATATTTGGACAATGAGGGAAGTCTGGAAAACACTGGACTAAGATTATTGCATAGTCCCTTCAGTGCATCAAGCCAAGTTGGTCTTTATCCAGCAAGTAAATTTCTGTCTATGAGCCAAGAAGGACTCTTTACATGCAAAAAATGTGGCACAAAATGTGAAAACAAACTGAGCTTGCTTGCACATATGAATTTTAGACATGGTTTTCCTGGTCGGCCATTTATCTGCTTAGCGTGTGGTCACAGTTATAAGATGGAGCAGTCGCTTATTTATCATCAGAGACACGAGTGTGGCCAAGAGCCGAGTGTGCGGTGTGAATATTGTCCATATCGCTCGAAACGAAAATACAACTTGCTTCGCCATGTTGCTCATTTACACAAAGACCATACGCAGTGAATTATACTGTTTGAGGCGTATGTTACAAGTAAGGTCTGTTTTGCAATAAAGCTGAACTGACAAATATCTATTTATAAACACCAGTAGATGTAAGTTTTTGTCATGTGTGTTCTGGGGTTTTGCCCTGGTATGCAAAATTGGGCTCTACAACAGATGTTTGACACATCTCCCTCAACAGATCTGCCAGGTATCTAAATTAAATTTACTGATGACACCTGTTACTACTATCTATCTATGTCTTCCCCTTATTAGTCCCGTTTTCAACATTGGAACTTGATAGAGCGTTTCTTAACCAGCCAAGTACAGGGTCTTTATTTTTGCTTGGCAAGGACATTCTCGCTCACACGCGCCAGTGACGGCTCAGTTCCCGGCGGCCGCACGCGTACTTTTGTATGGTAGAATACGGTGATTAAAATCAGTATCATGCATTTTTACTCACCAAGCTTACAGTAGATGCTGAAAATGTACCTCATCCGCTGCCAAACAGAACGGGCATCTCCTTATGAAGTTTCCGGTTACTCCGGTTAATTTAGCTTCAGTAAGGAAATAACGCCATTTACGTCCATTTTTATTGTTTACTGAACCTGTTCATTTGAATCTCTTATCCAGTTGATTTATTGTCCGATTTATAGGAATGGGTCTCCCTGGAAATGTCTTGTTCTAGCGCACGTTATGTACGGCACGTATTGTGCAGACCTTCGTTCGACCTTGGCCGCCGGTCCCCAGCCAATAGCCGGCTGTTTCAGGTTGGCGCGTGGTCTCCAGGCGTATTCCCCGGGTATTCCCTCGCTCTTCTGTAGTCGTGTGAGATCCGAGCTAATTGGGTGTCTTTCAGTGTTTTATAAAGCTACTGTGTACCGGTACTGTATATCGTATTGTGTAGTGTTTTATTGTGATTGTGTATAGTGCTGTAATGCCTTATGTGAAATATTCGTAACGTGAACGAGTATCCGGTACTGTATATCGTATTGTGTAGTGTTTTATTGTGATTGTGTATAGTGCTGTAATGCCTTATGTGAAATATTCGTAACGTGAGCGAGTATATCTACCACAATACGTAAGTTACATAAAGTGCAGGAAATCGTGCGCTAGAACAAGACAAAAGTTTCGAGTGAAATTTCCAGGGAGCCGTATAAATCGAACAATAAAACAACTGGCTAAGAGATTCAAATGTACAGGCTCAATAAACAATAATAATAGACGTAAATGTCGTTATTTCATTACTGAAGCTAAATTAGATGACATTGGCGAACGATTGGAACACACGCCACAAAAATTACTGAAGCGTTTGTCGCAGGAAACTGGGGTATCTAATACTTCTGCCTGGAAGGCAACAAAATTATTAAAACTCAAACCTTATAAGATAAGCGGAGATCATAAATTACAACCGCTAGATCCCTCTAAGTGAGTGAATTTTTGCAATTGGGTTATAGGGAAAGTAGACTCAGGAGAAATTTACCTCTGTTAATTATTTTTTCTGATGAGGCTAATTTCCATTTGCATGGCCATGTAAGCTCACAAAATAATAGATACTACAGTGATACAAAACCAGATTTCGTGTATGAGCAACCGCTTTATGACGAGAAAATCAGGGTCTGGGTCGCTTTGAACGGGCGTAGAATTATAGGCCCGATTTTCATGAGGGCACAATTAACAATGTGCGTTATTGAGATGAAATCCTTGACACATTTGTTTGATGAACTGACATACGCAGAACGTTTTTCGGCGTATTTTCAGCAGGATTCTGCCACAGCTCATACAGCTGATGCATCCATTGCTGAATTACGCCGCGTGTTTGGTACAAGGATCATAAGTAAGTTTGTGGGGAATGTTAAAAAACAGAGTTTATGGGAACAACCCTCACACACTAGATGAACTTCAGGTCAATATAAGAGCTGCAATTGTGTCCATCAGTGCTGAAGAACTTGTTAGAGTAGCCTATCCGGAAACTTCATAAGGAGATGCCGATTATGTTTGGCAGCGGACGGGGAACATCTTCAGCATCTACTGTAAACATGGTGAGTAATAATAATATCGTATGGCCTCGGTGCCGGGTGCAAACTTTGTTATTTGACATCCAGAGGGTAGCTTGCATGTCGAATTTTGTTGTTCCTTGAAGCACTATGAAAGTCAAGGAGGTTAGATATCTAAGCTCCTTGAACAATATAGCGCTTTCTAGTAGAGAAATGAGGAACTTTGTGTTGGCGGAAACTCCCGAGATTAATTTTGCCATTAGGAACACTGCCTACTGAATTCAAATGGGTTCTTTAACATGCCAACATCGTATGACATGCGTATCGTATTTTTGCCGCCTTTCAAAAATCACTTACCACGGCCAGGAGCAAGCTTGGGGTTAGTAGACTGACACGTTAATCACTCACCCACTGTGGCAAGCCAACATGGTGAGTAAAAATGCATGATACTGATTTTAAGTGCCGTATTCTGCCGTACATATGCGGGCACGGCAGCCGGGGACTAAGCTGTCACTGGCGGAGCGCGTGAGCGAGAATGTCCTTGCCAAGCAAATATGAAGACCCTGTATAACCTACAAATTTTTCTACACACCACCAATTGCAGTGGTAGGTTCTTTTTACATGCCGTAAATCTATGACATGGGCTCGCCAGCTTTACTTCCCTGCAAAGGAAGGCATACTGAAGGATTTTAACGCTCTTCAGCCGGGTTTGAACCCGCTACCTTCGGTACAGCAGTTCAGCATGCTACTTACTACTAATGTAACATTGTTTTCAACCCTTAATGGGGCCATCTTCAGCATGGAATTCTTTTCTCTAATTTACAATACATAAGATATAAGACAAGAATAGTTCATTATGCAACTTGCCTATAATAGCAATAATTAAGACACGAACATGTTTATTTATAAAACAAGCGTAGCGAGTTTTATAATTTCCATACGAGTGTCTTAATTACCATTATAGGCGAGTTGCATACAACTGTTTATGTTCAACGATAATTATAACTATTTTATGTTCGAACATAAATATTCATAAATATCTGTCGAGATTTCACCAGTTTTATGTACTGAACAGAGCTCATGGGACGCAGAGAATACCTTGTATTTGACCATGGCCTCCTGGAATACCTCGCTATGACACTCGCCTTGCAGTGAAATTTAAAATAGGGGACCATGGAAGTGACCGCAGGTGCGATGCTATCCTCACATAATTGGTCACACAACTGTTTCTTGAGGTCTGACTGGTGGGAGAAACTGTATCATAATGAAAACTTGTACTATAATGAGCCTCATTATACAGGGTCATCAATTTAAGTCTTGCATCCGATACCGATCACGGCGCGGCAAGCTCTCGCGCTGACACCCGCTCACTGGCCGGTAAAAAGTGCGCGACTTCTCCCCACTACTTCGCGTCAGCATACAGTAATTTAATAGCAATTTCTAGTGAAAATAATTATCTACAAACTTACCTGGTTTTACAAGAAATGTTCAAAGTGTTGTCCGTCAGCTCGCAAGCATGCCTGGCACCTCTAGACACACGGCGAATTTCTTCCTGGGTGACGTTCGTTATAACTTGGCGAATAATTTCTTTTAACTCCTCACTTGTGAGGATTGTTTGCATATGAATCGAAAACGGCACTCTCTAACAGAAGAATACTTCGTATAAGAAAGCACAATGAATACACGTTGTTCTATAGAAAACATCACTTCGCATAACAAAGCACAATGAATACACGTTGTTGTATAGAAACATCACTTTAAGGCAACACATAAACTGTAAAATTGTCCCGAGACGGCACTGTATGTTAGGCCTAGGTCAAATCAACTAGCACTTCACAAGCTTGAATACGCCGGAGATACTGACAGCTTATTACAACATTGCCGATCGCAGCGCACGTGTTCATTGCGGGGAGAACGCCAAGGCCACCTTGACCGGCCTAGAGGCCGCATCTGCCAAGGCTACCTTCTCCGGCCTAGCGGCGCGTACGTGCGGGAAATAAAATGATGACCCGGTAGTACAGTTTTCTGACATATAATATTTACATTTGCCAGTGTCGAACATAAAACACATTACGGTATATCAAGTAAAAGATAAACTTTAAGAATAACAATTTGAATTACAATTCTATTGAAATGGACGTCCTTACAATATCATTTAAGAAAGATGTTGTTCAGGTATTAAACTAACCAATTTGTATGTAAATATTATCCTACAAAATTACCGTCTTGAATTAACATTTAATGTCAACTGGATTTAGGTTGCGAGACTTCAGGACCACCTCACAACCTACATTACGTGGAAATTCAAGACAGTAATTTTTTACATACGAATTGCTGAACAAAGATTTTTCTTAACACTGGAGTGGTCGCGCGGATTACAATTGTAATCCAGGGGTACATTTTATGCTGCAACTAAGGATTGGCAACACTTATGCAGTGGCGGCCGACAGACTATTAGGCTGGGAGGGCGATCACAGTATTTTCCCCCGCACCTCTTCATAAATTGATAGAGGACAAAAAGAGTAAAATCGAGTTACTTTTATATGCAATGAAATTATCGTGTTATTGCTCAATATTCTTGATGTCGGATCAGAGGTTTTTATCATTTAGTATTACAACTATGATTTCATATGGTAACAACACTGCGAACCTGATGTGAAAATTACATATAGACGAAAATGCAAAACGTGAATCCCAGGGAGCTTGTGTTTTGGGTCTTTTTCTTTATCATAGCATTATCCTTGTGAGCTCAAAACTTGACAAATCCCAGTTTGCATGAATACACGAATTAAACAGCGATTTATCCAGTACATAATAACATAGAATACCGTATACAATATTATTCTTTTAATAACTCCAAACTCAAGCCTAAAGCGTTGGCTGTTAAAATGTGGATATTGGATTATCACTTGAATTCGGCATAGAACACGAGTTTTTTTTCTTTTAATATTCAAATTTGGAAATTTACTTTAATATGCAAATTTGGAAATATACAAGTGCCAGTAACAATCAATGCCAGTGTTCGAGCTGACAGATGAATTTTAGGAAAATGTACCTCCCGAGTCACATTATGTTTCATTTTCATTCATTACTAAACTGTTGAACTGCTTTTTATTCTGATAGATCACTTAAATTTCTAGCAGAGAGTGAATTTAACTGCAAATTAAAAACGAGAATAAAAATAATAATAATAACGTGGCAGGAGTTTAAGCATAACATTTATTACACATGGACAGAGTTTGAGAATTTTTGCCCAACTCTTTACTTTTACAGTTTTTAGTTTGAATACGGTTATGAATGCAATGACGTAAAACATACTGGTTATGTCAGGAAATAAAAGAAAATCTTGCAACAATGTTTTTCCATAGATATATCATTGTCGGCAATACACAAACTATGAAAGATAAGAAAATTACCAGGACAGGAGAATGTTCAAGTAAATAGAACTACCTTAATTGACTCTCTTGAAGATGAAGTCCATTCGCCGCTCTTTTTGCTCAGCAAAGTGGTTTATTACAAGCTCATTGAAGTCATTTGTGACCAACAGGTTCTTCTCAATAGAGCACATAGCTAAAGCGCACAGACGGTCTTCTTTCATTTTATTCCTACTAAAAGTTTATATTCTTTTCAAAGTTGAAAAGCACCTTTCACTCTCTGATGTTGTAATGGGAATTGTGCATATAATTCGCAAGAGTTTTACTGTCTCAGGTAACACTGTCGCAAGATTGTTTTCACAAATGCAGGAAAGAAGTGTTAAGGCACCAGATGCATTTTCAAACTCATTTCTGCTGTATAAAACTGTTAATTCCTGCCTGAGTTCAAGTGGATTTAAAGTGAATAACGTAGCGACCATTTTACATTCAGAGTCAGGAAACGACACTCTAAATTTTGAAAATAAGCTGGGCTGGAATAGCTTCGCTGCTGATAAATGCTCATTAAAACCGAAACGATCGGCAATCCCAGTTAAAATTACGTCGCACACCTCTTTTGCCACGACCCATTTGCTGCTGTCAAATCGAGCACGCTTTTCACTAGTGCCCGGGTTTGAACAACACACGCTATGCTCTGTACCCCACTGATCGAGAGAATTTCTAATATTCTGAATCGAGGACTTGAAGGTAGACACGTTCTTCAGAGCCTTTACACTGTCAATTTCCCTGTGCTGAAGTTCATTGAATAAAATATCAACATGTGGCATAATTTTACTAAAAAGTTCGAGCCAAAAGAGAAAGTTCTGATCTTTTAAAATGTTTCTCAAACCTGTTGCTTTTCTGGTTGTCGAATAGTCATTACTGTCATCATCCACAATCTTCTCTAGACACTCAATAAGTTCATTTTTGTAAATGAAGACAGTTCTTACGCATCGTGCCCTAAAATTCCATCTAGTGGCGGCATTTTTCGGGATCCGTTTCTTGACGATTTCATCTAGTACGGCTGTCCGTTTGGAAGATTTGGAAAAAATGAGGAAAATCCCTCTAAATTAATAAAAAATATTTTTACCTGCTTATTTTGGATTGCACAACTCTCGATGATCAAGTTCAATTGGTGAGCATAACAATGAACAAAGTGCGCATTTTTGTACACGACCTTCATTCTTGCCTGTACACCCGTGTGTTGCCCGCTTATAACACTCGAACCATCATAAGTCTGAGCTATTACTTTTTCAGGGAACGTATTCACCTTCAATTTCTCTAGTTCGGCAAATAAAGCTTGACTAATTCCATCTGCAGTATGATCTCTGGGCAGCACGAAGCTAACGAACCTTTCGTTAATTTTGCCATTCAGTTCATATCGCACAATAAAAACAAGCTGAGACAATGTAGCACAGTCAGTGGTTTCGTCAGCCTCGATCGCTAAATATTCTGTCCGAGATATTTCGTCACTGATCAACTGAAGGCACACAGAATAGATTGAATCGAGAAGCTCGTTCTGTATGGTTTTATAAAGTCCCAGAAAAACACGACTATTTGTTTTTTCTATGTGCTCTTTCAAGGTAGAGTCTAACTCGGCCATTAAACTAACCAACCCACGAAATATTCCAGGATTGTCGGATGAATCGGTTTCATCGTGTCCTCGCAGTGCGAGCTCAAATTTTCCACAAAACGTAATGCAGTCGATCAGTTTACTGAGTATGTAACGGTTTTTAGAGACGTCCTCATTGAACTGCTTAATTTTCAGTCTATACGCACTGTCTAACTGACATCTGATGTCTACCTTACCCAGCATCGCAAACTCAATGCTATTGTTTATATGCTTTTCACTAGATTTATGTTTCTTAACTTTATCATTCAAGTGTTTCAAGTCCGTAACACCAGCTGATGTCCACACAGGATCGCCAGAATTCATAGCCAAGCATGTGAAGCAAAAGAACGCGTTTCTTATCTCACATCCGCACAGCCAGTCTGCATGATTGTACAATGTGCGATTGAATTTTCTGGTATAACCAGCTTTGCTTTTGCAAGGGTTCTGAACCTGTGAAATGACTAAATCAGGTTTCGGAGGTCCTAACCTTCTTAGTTCTAATTTCTCTCAAAAGAAAGTTTTTCGCTATTTAAAATAGCGTCCACAGAATTCATTTTGAAATGAAGAAATACTTAATCACGCTGAGTTTCAACTCTAGAGCACAGCCGTAACAAGAATTAAAAGTAATTACGGTGCCGTATTATTATTATTTTTACGGTATTATTATTAGTTTTATTATTAAGCACCGATAGAGAAATCACAGAGTATCACTTTCGTCACAAGCACTTCCAAACCAAGTCGCACCGGTAATTTTAAATAAAGACACTACGTACAATGTATAATGACTTACAGATTAATCATCACCAACACCGAGATTGCAACTGCTGAATATTACCACCGCTTTAAGACTTTCCAGCACGAAAGCGAAATTGCTCACTGGTGCCAACCTTCACTAACCGCAGGATGCTAACGAGAGGTCCGTGTTGCTTCATCCTTGCAATTTGAATCGAGATCCCTGGTCTCAGATGCTACAATGTAATATAATTATATATTTTTTGTGTTCAAAGATAAAGATAATGATACTACATCATAGATTATTGTTATTTAATTTTAATTTTTATTATATTCAACCATGGAGAGTTCTTTTATTCATCCATCTACTTTATTTGCTAATGTGGTAATTCCCCGGCTGGGCGCATGCAGTAGAGGGGTGTGAGAGGAAATGCTGCTGCTGTTCACTGTTGTCAAACCTGTGTCACAGCGGGTTGGAATCAGGCGACAGTGCTTGTCTAATGGAAGTTCAGCGTGCGGAAGCTGACAGCAGAATGATAATAATGACACATCTGACAACCCTGAACGATCTACTTCTTATTGGCTTCTGATGCTAGTCACAAGTTTTCTTACTAACCAATAGTAGTAGATACTGTTGCATGACGTCTAGAGTAGGGAGGGGAGATGACGTATTTACCGGTGCTACAGAGCTGTTAAGGACTCCGCCTGGCTTCAAGACAATTGCCCGCACACCGCGCCCACAGATTTCCCCTCTGGCAGCCGGAAAGCGCACCAGTCTCCATACTCCCCGCACGTCTCAACCCCCTCGCCCGGGCACAATCTTAGGGGGGAAGGCCAAGAGTCCGTAACTCCATACTGACCAGTGTTCTGTGGCGTGCTGCGCGCTGACAAAGCGTGATACCACCAAACACAGTCTTCCTGATTGATAGAGCTACATGTAATTTTCTTAGCATTATTAGAATTCAATTTTTGACTTAAAATATCAAGAGAAAATGTAAATCCCTTTTCGTTCTCTAGGAAGGACACCGTCCTGGAGTCCTTATGGGCCAGCCGCTACTGCACTTATGACCTTGAGCGGTCATCTACCTTCCGGTCACATACCCGCACTGCTGTCAGTCAAGTGGCAGCGTTCAAAGCAAACGCATCGATTTTTGGTGGAATTTTAAAATTGTTTGGATTACAGTAGTAATCCGCGCGACTATTTACGTTACTTTTTCTGTTTCTGAAGTAGTTTCTTGTTTTTGTGTTTTTAGTGCTTTTTATATATATTTTTTTCATTAAGACTAAGTGGCAATTAATACATTGATCCCCCCCCCCCAGGGGCTCACATCTAGTGGGACGTGGGTTGGCGACCACTTGGCCCAAGCTGAATCCGCCATTGCTTCCACTTACGTGTGCCAGGCTCCTCTCCGTCTTCTTTCATGTCGACCTCACTTGGTCAACTCTTGTTCTCTTCCGACCCCGACGGTATTAGGGTATCCGAGGCCTAGGGAGTCTCTTCCTTTCCCGCCTTAATTGGCCCTTGTCTCATCTTTTCTGATACCCTCCATCTGCGAGGGGTCAGCCTTCTTTTTCTTTTCATGTTATCTCCTGCCTTCTGCTCAAGGCCCTCAAGGAGTCAGGGTGTATGTAGCCCCACCACTTCTGGTGCACCCTAGATAATGCTACACCGTCAGGGACTCACGGCTGGTGAGTTCGGGAGTTGGCAACCCCGAGGATTCCTGAGCTGGGTCCGGTTTTCTCCCTTTTATCCATTACCTGTGGGACGGACCCTCTCCTCTTTCACTTTCCTATCTGTCTTTTATGGCTCTCCTTCCTTCCAAGTCCCTCTACCGTAACCCGCATTCTTCGAGGGTTGTGGGCATCTCTTTTCCTCCTGTCCTTTATTTGCCTCATCTCATTTGGATGACTATTTTCAAAGATGGTATCTACATCCTAACCCACAGAAAACAGTGTCATCTACATTTCATCTAAACAACGCAGAAGCGAACTACCATCCAAGGCTATTCCTCAAGGGTCATGAACTACAATATTGTGCCAATCCCAGTTATTTAGGAGTAACATTGGATAGGTCTCTTACGTACAAACATCATCTGCAGAAAACCGCCAACAAACTAAAAAGTCGTAATAACATTCTCCAACGACTGGCTGGAACTTCTTGGGGAGCGGATGGAAACACTTTACGGACAACATCTTTGGCCTTGGTCTATTATGCAGCAGAATACTGCTCTGGTATCTGGCTTAATAGTGCTCACACACAGATAACTTAGTAGATTCACAACTTCGCCAAACCATGCGGACCATAACTGGTACACTTCGTGCTACACCGATCAAATGGTTACCGGTACTCAGCAATATAGTACCTCCACATATCAGGAGACAGAAGGCCCTTTTTCAGTTGTGGACAAGAATGTTGAAGAATGCACATCTACCTGTTCATGAGGATATCAGACAGAAATGCACACGCCTTAAGTCTCGTCAGCCTGCTTGGAAGACGGCTGTGAAATTAACATCCAGCTCCTTCAACTCCACTTCTAAGTGGTCAACAGAGTGGTCTTTATCCCCACCTCGTGCAATAGTGGACATCAATAATCCATCTACAAAACTGGCAGGCTTCGATCTGCCACGCTGCACCTGGAGTAGACTAAATCGCATGAGATGTGGAGTAGGTAGAACAGGATCTACTTTACACACATGGGGCTGGTCAGTTTCCCCCCATTGTGATTGTGGGGAGGTTCGCCAAACAATGAAGCATGTAGTGCAGGAATGTCCACTCCGTGCTTTCTCTGGCACCATGGAAGACCTCAATTCAGCAACACCGGAAGCAGTGAAGAGGGTAGCGGAATTGGACATTCACATTTAGTGAGACGTACATCACTCACACTCAATGTTTACAATCTCAAGCTTCGTAAATTGCTTTGTATATACATGATGATTTTTATTTACTGTCTGCTTATCTTCCACTGGATATGTAAATAGTTTATAGGTTGTTTCATCATACGCTAAATAAAAATAAATACATTTTTCACTATCACCCAAACCATTAGGGGCCAATAACCTAGATGTTAGGCCCCTCAAAACAACAATTATCATCATTATCGATACATTGATTGTGTTTGTTACTCTTATCCTAAATATTACTATATGAAAAAACATGATTTGTATCAGTATTTTTTATTTTTTCAAAATATTCAACTACATAGGAAACATATGTAAATATAAGCTTAACTTTGTATTTTTGTTATATATAAAATTATAATCTTGAATAGCATTATTGTTTATCCCAAAATTGTGTCTCATATAAACCCTTAGCCCTAATAAATAATAATAAATTAAAAATAAATAAGAAATAGTATTAAAAATATCTATTTTAAAATGGATTACAATAGTAATCCGCGCGACCACTAATTTTACTAAATTTCACGCGACTACTGCAGTGTTAAACGATATTGTAAGGACGTCCATTTAAATAGAATTGTAATTCAAATTGTTATTCTTATAGTTCTTATAGTTGTTATTCTTTTACTTGCTACAATGTGTTTTTGTTTTGTTTTATAACATATGTACTGTATGTTAAGTTAGAGCAAAGCAACTCATACTGAAGGTTGAAAACATGTTACATTAAATAATAAAACATAATAGTACTAGCAGGTCATCATCATCCGTAGGGGCGTGGTGGCTCAGCGGTCTAGCTATATGCCTCTCACCAAGGCGGTCCGGGTTCGATTCCCGGTCAATGCATGTGAGATTTTCGAAGTAAAATGCCATGTCCTGTGGTTCGGATTCCACATAAAAAGGAGGTCCCGTGGCTCATAATCTACAGATTAAAGGTCACGTTAAACTACAAGCTTCCTTCCTTTCATCATCATCCTCATGATCATGAACCTGCTGCAGTTTCCCGGGTGCGGTGAATGAGCGCTCTCAATTTAGTTCTCTCCAAGAATGTCTCCCCTTCCTCGACCTGCTGCAAATCCAGACCTCTCCCTGCAAGATCATTTCTAACCTGGTCGATCCATCTCTTCCTTGGTCGACCTCTCTTGCCTTTCAGTTCTATCTCAAACCACACTCTAGCTGTTCTCTGTGTGTCCATTCTTTTGAGATGACCGAACCATTTCAGCCTGGCTTCAACACAGACAAGCAGGTGTCATCATTAAATTTCATTAACTGAGTTAATATGTTAACTTAACGCATTATCCATTATGGTTAATGTTTTTGCTTCATATCTTCTACAGGGTCTTTCATATAAAATAAGAGCGCCAAGCGGCGGCTTTGTTAACCGTAGCTGTGGTCACTTTGGCCGAGCTTTTGGCACGCCAAGGCCCCCTGCTTTAAGCGTGTGTACAATCCTATATGATGCAGCGGCCTTGCTAGCGTGTGTACAATGCTGAAATCTTACTTTAGTTAGTTATTATTGATGAAACCGAAACCCCTGTAGTATTGAAAGCGTGCGCATAGTACATATGACGGCTGTTTTTTTTTTCCAAGTTCCGATGGACTGTGTAAATAACAGATTGACATTACCAAACTTGACCTTGCAATAAGCGTGCAGTTGCTCAGTCGCCAGTCTAAACCTCAAGTGCTAACATGGTGAGACAGTTATCATTGCAACATCGTATTTTTTTATGTAAAACTTATTTTAAGTACGAGTCGGCTCGGTGGGTACGTGATGCATTTGTTCAGCAATTTCCTGATGAAGTGACACCTTCACTAGCACAGATTCACATAATTGCAAATAAGTTTTACACTACTGGCTCGGTGCTCAATAAAAAACATGCCCGCACACGAACAGTTTTAACAGAGGATGAGCTAGATGACTTTGGCGAGAATCTTGAACGGTCTCCGAATAAATCACTCACAAAATTAGCACAAGTAGGGGTTTCGGTTTCATCAACAATAACTAACTAACTAAAGTAAGTTTTCAGCATTGTACACACGCTAGCAAGGCCGTTGCATCATATAGGATTGTACACACGCTTAAAGCAGGGGGCCTTGGCGCGCCAAAAGCTCGGCCAGAGTGACCGCAGCCGCGGTTAACAAAGCCGCCGCTTGGCGCTCATATTTTATATGAAAGACCCGGTAGATATTTACCATGTATGTTCTGAGTGTACATACTGTATCTTATATTTGTTGTTGTTGTTCGAGTCTTCAGTCTTTTGACTGGTTTGATGCAGCCCTCCATGCCTCCCTGTCCTGAGCTAATCGTTTCATCTCTACATAGCTACCACACCCTACATCCGAGGCAATCTGTTTAACATATTCTAACCTTGGTCTACCCCTACAGTTCTTGTCCTCGACCCTTCCTTCCTTAACTAAGCTTGCTATTCCTGGGTATCGTAGTATGTGTCCTACCAACCGATCTCTTCTCTTCATTAGCAGTCGCCAGATACATCTCTCCTCTCCCACTAGTCTTAATACCTCTTCGTTTGTAACCCTATCTACCCATCTGATCATCATTCTCCTGTAACACCACATTTCAAATGCTTCAATTCTCCTCTTTTCTGCTGCTCCAATAGTCCAAGTTTCCCTTCCATAGAGTGCCACGCTCCAGACGAAGGCCTTCAAAAATTACTTCCTAACACCTAAATCTATAATATATTTATTTTTCACATTTCCTTATTTATTTGTTACAATATGTGACTAGTTTTTATGTACCCTTGTCAAAATAGGCTGCCAGCTGTGAGCAAAGTCATTTCCCAAATGCTACCATATTTTCACTTCATCATCTGCACTGAAATGCTTGCTCCTGTGGTGCAGGAAGAGGTATTAGTCTCTAGGTTAAAGTCTGGACTGTCCGAAAATTTGGTTGCAATAATCTTGCTTGTCTGTTTGAATTTCACCTTAGTCTTAGGTGATGTGTGTCGCCATTCCATCGGCTACTGTTTGGATTGAGGTGTCATGTCACATCCAAGAAACTGACCGTATCTCGTAGTCGTCAGGGCATTCAATCATCTTAAACATTGCTGTCACTACGAAGCTACTGTCGGCTTGTGCCGCAGGGATGCAAATGTGCAGGATTTAGTAGGATATTGGCAAATGGACCTTACTTAAAATATATCCTTTGTAGCAGTGGTTTGTTAACTTGGATGAATATTTACAATTTGTAGCCTTTCAAACTTGCCAGTATTTATGATTACTTCCACTTCTTCGTGTAATAAATTAGTCTGTACGATGAAGGGTATAAATTACTGTAGAGAATAGCTCTGCTTAAAGAAGTTGGACTTGAAGACATCAAGATTGCCCTCAGAACTCAAACCCTAATCTCCTAGTTTCTAGGTTGATACTCTTTCCGATTCCACCATAACAGTGCTCGGATCTCCCCAACAAGAATCACTCGTATCTTAGTAGATTGCTTTGCAGAGGCCCCTTAATGTCAAGACTTTTTGTATTTACCAGTGAAAATATCTCCACTCTGATGTTGTGGCTAGATTCAGGTTTGTGACTTGGAGTGTGAACATTTACACTTCAAATCTATTTCACGCAAACTTGTTTGTTAGCAATACTGATTATTGGTGTGAAACACTCGTAGGGAAGAATGCTTGATGGAATAAATGAAACTGGATATTGAAGGTCATCATAACAGAGAGAGTCATTTTAATTCTCCCATCAGCGAAACAAAAATATCTCGCCAGATCTGGATTTCTTGGTACAGTGAGGGTCCTCCCTATAGAAAGGAGCTTTGCAGATGACGTGGCGCGGACAGCTCGCAATGTATCATCACGAGATTTATAGTATATACTGATTACAACAGCGGGACGGGAAGCCGTGGATGCTGTAATAGCATTTATTACATACGCAGCTGGCAACTTAACTTACTCATTATAATTAAGACTTGCTATGAAGTACTGTAGTCTACCTGTTATCCCGTGAGCATATTGGCAACTCAAACTAACACTTGGGGCGCTGCGGTCGGTCTGGATAAGTAGGGTAAAAATACTCAATAACACGCGTTTGATATGGAACACTTTTTATTTTCCGGTTATAATCAGTAAATGTGGACCCTAAAATAATGACAGTGTTATTTGTAATTGTATATATGTATAACTGTGCGATACACGTGATCTAATTTGTGTGTTCCACTGGATTTTATGTGTCAATTGCATATTATCAAGCATCGGTTGTCTGCTGGTATTTGTTTTTGAGCAGTTCGAGTCATGGTGCTATTACGTTTGAAAGCTATATTTGAGTTTGCTCACTGTACCATAGACTCGAGAAATTATTTGCTGCTTGGTAGGGCGAAGGGATGAGTTTAACTTGTATCAAAACTCGGGGGAGACAGGAATTGCTTGATTTGGATGGTTAGCAGGTGGGTTTGGTGATGAATATCGGACTGGTAGCAGGTTCTCGCAGAGTAGATATTTACCCTGCGAAGTCAAATTAGGCCTATATGACTCGTAGTGGAATGGCTCGGATATCGCAGAGCGAGGTGATGGCGGTTGGTAGGGTAATTGGAAATGAACTAGGGAGGGGGAAGGATACCTGACTGATGAAGCTTGGCTGGTGTAGGCTTGGCTGTCTTGGTGCGGCTTGGCTCGGCGTCAG
Source organism: Meconema thalassinum (assembly GCA_946902985.2). Classification (NCBI taxonomy): domain Eukaryota; kingdom Metazoa; phylum Arthropoda; class Insecta; order Orthoptera; family Tettigoniidae; genus Meconema; species Meconema thalassinum. The sequence goes on from OX336390.1 coordinate 69,999,416, forward strand.
TGAGTGTAGTGGTGAGTGGCCAACCCGCTCCTGTTGCCCGTATTTATTTGGCATCGTCACCTTTCGGCTATTGCTATTTACATCTTTTGGAAAGTGATGAAAACTTATATCCGCAGCCCTCTTTTATGCATCGACTTACAGCCGTAAACTGAGCAATATACTTTGCTTTTACTCATTTTACACTCTATCAACGAGTAAAACTTATTACTTATGTATAAAGAGATGAAGAATTTACCACGATCTGCTTACGAATACAAGAAACCATATACAAACAGTCACCACGTGACAAATGTACCCTACTTGGTAAGTTTCTCATTTTTACCGCTAGATGTCATATCAGATAGCTGGAGTTGCCAATAACAAAACATCGAATTTTCCTACTGGAAACTTACCTTCTCAAGAAGAAGTTTGCAGTAAATTTGTTCACAAGATTCAGCTCAGTGCGATTGTTTCTTGTGGAGGAATCTCGAACAAAAGTTATACAGAAACAACCCACATAGTCTGGAGGCTCTCGAGAACGAAATAACTGCTGATACAAAATATCAATGAGGATGAATTTCAGCCAGTGTACCAAACCTCCTACTTTGGTGCAATGTGTGTTTAGAATTTTAAGGACAGCATTTCCAGCAACAACTCTGAAATTCATGTAAGTAATTATGACTATTGAGGACGTTAAAAAAGTGTAAATGTGTTAAACTAGTTGGGTGCTATGCTGCTGCTAGCACCAGTGTCTTACTCGACACGCTGCAATACACAGTGCCCCTGCCGCCACACAGCATATGTGAGTCTCCGTTCTCATGTAAAAAAAATTCAGGCTTAAGGAGCTATCCATTACAATTGGGTACAATTGGTTGACCGACTGAAAATCATTAAATTTCGACTGGTATATTTTCCTTACCTCTCAAGTTTTTATATTTATTTTTTAATGTTTTTAGCCTATTTTAATTTATGAAAAATAGACTTATCAGAACACCTTTTGAACATGTGTGTGTGTGTGTGTGTATGTGTGCACCTAATAAAATCTAAACGGCTCGAGCGATTTTAATGAAACTCGGTAAGGACATAGTACTATTTCATCCGACCCCGACCATGCCCTTTACATTTTATTACGTCGCACCAATCCAACATGGCGGTTGTGCAAAATATTTCACCGGCATTCTATATCTCCGAAACTATTATTGATAGCACCCTGAAATTTTGAACGGTGATAAAGGGCACCACTGGAAGTTCACCTATGTGACTTTCAAAAACCTGTTAAGTACCAACAGAACATTGTGGTCAAGCAAATTTGAAACATTTTAATAGACTCTTCTCCCGATTTAACCATCCAAGCGCAGTGAAACATGGTACAGCAAATGTTTATACACATTGTAATGCACTGACATATAATTTAGTTCATAATAATAATAATTTAGTTCAATTGTTTACGTAACCTCAAGATGGCAGCTGTACGAAATTTTAAAATTAAGTTTTTATTTCTTGTGTCCTAATCATGCGATCAAAGTCAACATTTGAATAATGAACCTATAAGATAATCCTCGTCTAACAATACATAACTCTATGGCTTATATATATATATATATATATATATATATATATATATATATATATAAATCCAACATGGCGACCAACCGAAATATTTAGATGGTTCACAATATCTACTAATCTATGACAGTTAGTTAATGTTGTTTTAAGGGGTGGAAATACGAGGTCATCTGCCCCTCTTAACACTGATTAAATTTGGAATGGAATTTAAAATTTTGAGGTGGATACCTAAGACCGAAAATTAATAAAACAAAAAAATAAAACTAATAACTTAATTACCGTATATAAATAAACAAAAATTGTGGAAAAACAAAAATTCACCATTCAAAAATGAACAATTCGTTGAGTCAATGTACACTAGAAAATTTAGATAGCTGGCCCTAACCCACTCTCACTTATAAAGCGGATGACGAGGTCAGCAGCCACCGCGTCATCGACTAATATAAGTATGAGTGTCATCTGCAAATCAAGGTTTCTTCATAAGTCAGCAAGATCCACACACTCGGTTAAAATGTGGGCCACCGTGAAAACGGCTCCTCCGCAGGTACAAAGTGGGGGGTCTTCCTTTCTCATTAGGCATGAGTGGGTGGATCTTGTATGACCTATCCTTAGCCTAAACAAAATGACGGGCTCCCTCTGTGACCGGAAAGAGCTCCGCCACACGCGAGTAGTTTCCTTGGTCGCTCTCAGTCTACTGGGTAGTGGGTCAGCTAGCCACTGACGCTCCCAAAATGCCAGTACTTGTTGGCGTAACTGAGAGCGAATATCTCTAGCGGGTCGAGGTGGTAGTGATACCGCCTCTTTTGCAGCTTTATCCGCTAACTCATTTCCCGCAATTCCCTTGTGGCTTGGAAGCCACAGAAAGGTGATTCGAGTGTCAACGCAGCACAACCCGGCTAGTAGGTCGTGGATTCGCTGCACTAGGGGGTGTTGCGGGAAACATGTAGCAATCGACTGCAACGAACTCAAAGAGTCAGTACACATGAGAAAGTGGATTCGTGCATCCTGCAGTGCAAACTGCAGAGCTTCATAGATGGCAACGAGCTCTACAGTAAACACACTACAGGCCTCAGGCAAAGAGATCTTGGTAATTGCACCATCAATAACGAAAACACAGCCCACCTTCTCGTCCACATTCGAACCATCCGTGTATAGAATGTCAGCATCCGGAAATTGGTGAACTATGCTGTGGAACTGCCTCCGGTAAACGGACTGCAAAGGTTTCTATGTTCGTTGCCAAGAGCCGACTGCGGTGGCATCTAGTAACCAAGTTCTGCACTAGTAGTCATTGATGGTGGCGTTTGGCGGCAAAAGTAGGAACTACTTGAAAATTCAATGTCTACCGTCCTTACCTGAATTTAAAAAAAACAGATAACACACACTAATACAGCCATCACAATTAACACCGGTTATCAGACAGATTCTACACACACCCAAAGTACATGGGGCTTCATGACCGCATTGTCGCAGCCCCTAAACTGAGGAACCAACCAACCTTACTGTATGTAATTGGATGGTTAGCTCTGACTGTTAAGTAGGTAACTTGAGCTCCTCATAAGTTGACTTTCTTCTGATTTACTTTGTGGGATGGATTGAAGATTCAAATGAACACTTTCCTCCACGTTCAGTAGTTATATATGTTAGAATTGACCACACCTTTCTATAGATCTTATTTGTTTTACTGTAGATATGTTTCTATAAACTTTTGTTGATACAACAGCACTAGATGTTCACTTGTTGCTTTATAGCAAACATGTATCTGATTTGTAAATAGCCACATTTGGGCATTGCAAAGTACAATTTTTTACTATTGTACAATATGTTTTGTGCAAATTCAATTCAAAATACTGTCATTAATATGTCTAATGTAGTTTTACTGTTTTTAGAACTTAAAAGGTTCATTCTGGTTCCGTATTGATACACTCATTGAGTAATAAACAGGTTAAACGTTCCGCCTGATCAATACTCTTTATTAAATATGATCACTGTGTGGTCATTGGTGGGACATGTTTCGAGGCCTAGTTATTAGTTTTTGCCCCTTCATCAGCCGATATGAATGAATACGACACAAGATAATTGTTTAGCGTAATACTAGAAAGTCCCTTATCACTAAATCTTATATGGTGCACCAAAAAGATAGATTGAAAAATTGAACACCTAAAGTAACACAAAATGATGTAAAAATTCTTAAGATTTAGTGATAAGGGACTTTTTAGTGTTACGCTGAACAATTATCTTGTGTCGTATTCATTCATTTTGGTGATGAAGGGGCAAAAACTAATAATTAGGCCTTGAAACATGTCCCACCAATGACCACACAGTGATCATATTTAATAAAAAGTAAAGATCAGGCGGAACGTTTAACCTGTTTATTACTCAATTAGTTTTACCAGTACTGTATGTTTCTACCATTTCATCAGTAATGTATAAACAGCTCTGACAGAATTCAAAACTTTACATTTCTACCATTTCTTCCCTAAGTTATGTGTGTGAAATACTGACATCTTTTGAAAATGTGTGTTATTTCTGACTTCACCTCATCCTTAAGTTTTGAACTCTTTGCAGTCAATATCTGTACTTTGTAACTTTACTGGCTCATGTATAGCAATGTATTCTCTGATTTCTCAGTATCACTATAAGCTACCTGCTACCTTGTATATTGTGCCAAGTTCTTATAATGGTAGCCTTCAAATGTGTTCCTAGTTTTGTTTAATGTATGTTTATAAAACAGCTAAATAAATGGAAAATCAACTTGAAGTTTTGTTCTTTCTTTAATTCAAAAATAATATGTTAGAAATGTTTTTGTTCAGAGATTGTGCAATATAAATAACAACACAATCCAATCCAACTTTCTAATGTTATTAAACTTGAGCTTGCTTTCCAGAGATTAAAATATATTGCTTATCCTCCAGCCATGGTATGTTCACATGGGTTATGTGATCAGTAGTCCTTTCTAGCTGTTTCTAGACTCCCCCCTTGCCTAACTATTGATTTATATCAAATGATATGTTTTGCAATGCAGCGCTTAAAAGAGCAGTGATACGAACTTGATGCTTAACTGAAATAGAGTATTGTTAACCTTCATTCTCAAGCGTAAGTTTTGTGCATAAACAGGAGGAAAGCTGACAGGAACTTAATAGGTGATGTTGTTAGAAACTTACTGCATCATGCATGGTTGTAAGGGAAGTGAACATTCTAACAACACGGGCTCAAGGTAGGCTAATGTCCCTCAACTAAAATCGAGCTGTGGTATACTCAACAAGTCAAGACCTAGAGATGAATAATGTGTCACTAATCTGCTTAGCCCCCAGAGTGTTTCTTTCCTCTGTCTTCTGTTTCCCTTATTCCGTTTCTTGTCCATTTCTTCTTCTAGTATATAAGTTACATGTATTGAATGGATTGATATCTATCACCATTTAGCATTTCACCTATCATATATACTGCATTTAGCATACACCGACAGTTACAGTACCAATACTGCAACTAAATAATTGTACATATTGTAAATATTTTTCAGCTGTATTTTCAAACATAGAATTTATAGCCTAAGTGTAATGGATCTGATGATGATCGCTTGACGATCGAAACTGGTCATCCTAGTGTATGTATTAATCGCATGTAATTTATTTCAGGATTAGGGCATAACCCAGCTCTTTTGGGTACACTCGTGTTGACCGACTGAAAAGCATTAAACTCTTGTCATGTATTATTAACGTACATTTCATATCTTCCGTATCTGAAGAGCCAGATGACCTAGATATTATGCCCCCTTTAAACAACAATCAGCCCTACCACCACTGCTTTCCTAAATCATTGGTGTTCAACTCTAAATCTGAAGGTGGGTATGCCATCAATCCATTCAATAACACGCTCATCTGAGGCCATATAATAACACATTGAATTGATGATGTGAATGCCCACTTTTGAAGATGCAGTGTATCCGTTTGTGGAGATTATCCTTGCTTTACTTACATCTGTCCTTATTCTTCCCTTTCCTTCTATCTCACCCACCATCTGCATTTATCTGTCATTGTGTTTGCCCTTTTTATGCGTTTCGACACTTCTTTCCCTGTCCAGTATTTGGATATCCATCTTGCAATTTCCTATATAGTTTTAAAACTAAATGTTATATATACTGAGTACCGGTACTACCTTTGACAGTTGATTTTCTGTATTTGCAGTTGATGGTGATTCTAATGGAGAATTCCTAAGTTCGCGATCTCCATTTACGTTGCACTCTGGTCGAACTTGGGAGTTAGAAAACTGGACAAGAATAAAAAATAATAGATTAAGAAGTCCAAGTCATGAAAGCCAGATGTCTACATTCCTCCAATCAAATCAAGTGATACCTTCACCTTTGATAGCAGGATTTATGCATGCTTGTACAAAATGTGGCAAAAAATATGACAGTAAATATTCTTTATTTTTGCACATGAAAAGTGAATGTGGCAAAGAACGTGTGTATCATTGTGAGTACTGTCCCTATCAAAGTGAATTAAAAGCTACTTTAGTTAGGCATATGTACTTGGCCCACCCATCAAAAGACATAGAAGATTATCCCTACTCATGTCCAAAGTGTAATCGGAAATATAAAATGAAGAAGAGTATGCTGTTCCATCTCCGTCAAGAGTGTGGAAAGGAACCCTCGATCCAATGTAATTACTGTTCTCATAAAACAAAGCAAAGATCAAACATGAATACTCATGTAGCTCGAGTGCATAAAAGTATTCAGAATTAATAGTGCATGTTGATCTAGATCGTGGACATTGAAAAATGGAGTCTAGTTGTATGTAACTCAGAGAGCAACTGAACTGGATATTCTCTCTTTAACTGCAGCCATGTACATAATGTTACTATAAATGTTTCTGTAACTCGGCATGAGATGCTGAAAGATATTTTAAAATTCCTACAAAATGTTATACACAGATATGTTATTGTTAAAAATACATTCCCTCACTAAATCGAATAGTGCAGCATATCGACCAGGAAAACTGCCTATTTAGAGGAGTCTTACAACTTTCAAACTGAAAGAATGCATGCTACAAGTTCGCAAGAATTTATAAATAAAAGCCTCAGGGTACAAGAAGCTCAGCTCAGCCATGGTGAGAAGATGAGTGAAATACAGTGACATCTCTGAAGATTATTTCTGTGAAAAAGGCTATAAAATATCAACCATGTAATTCTGGGGACAGTGGTCAATGGCCTCAATGACATTCTTTTCATGAAATATGCTTTTATTTTTCTGCTCTTTTCTCAGTGGTATGAATATGTGCTCATTAACATCAATCAGCTGATTACAAACTGATATGCGGTACTAAGTTCTCAAAATATCTTTTAGACTAGAAAATGTCCTTATTACTGCATCTAGCATCTACAGCAGAATATTCTTGTAATAATGAATGTAAAAAAACTAAAAACATTATAATCAGGTATACAGAAGAATGTTTCATTGCACTTTACCACACATGTCATTAATAAGAGGGTTGTTAGCTACACAATTTAATAAAATCTCATACTTTAATTAAATCTCGATAAATTACAAAATATATGTTGTTTTGTTGTCATCTTGCTTTAGTGCAGTGGTTCCCAACCTTTTTCAGCTGACGCCCCCATTTTCAGATAAGGGAGTTCATCGCGCCCCCCTCCCCCACCCTCTCCTCCCCCACCCTCTCCTCCCCACCACTCATCGCTTGACGCGGAGGATATAGATCTAACCTAATAACACTACAGTACATAATGGAATAGGCCTATCTATTACATACTAACTTCATTTTAGCATAATGCAAATAACACTCTTTTACAACGAATCCTTAAATTAGTCATCAGATGTCAGTGAGAGGGTTGACACTGTTTTCTCTTGGTAAGATTCGGTATGTTTAGTTTGATATTTGACAGAGCACAGCGGAGATCACTTGCAACATCAAGCCGACAGCGCTGCTTTGTTTCTATGGCACTCAGCATTGAAAATCCTGACTCGCATGAATATGTCTTTGAAAATTTAAGTTCAAAATGTTCAAAGCTTCAAAGAAATCACAAAGATATGCGAACGAGACGATAAAATTGGCATAATTTTGCTCATTACAAACACAGCAAATTCCTTATTTCACCTCCAACCTCGCGGCTCCGCAGAGGTTTGTGCCGACAGTTGGCAATTACCAGTACTTTTGGACGATTGACTTGGTGCGACAATCACCTGGAGAGATTCGAAAAATGTTTATTTTACAAAATTGTAATATTCGAGTTTAAAAAACTTAATTCAGAAATCACTTCCCCCCCCCCCCCACTTGATAAATCCCCACGCCCCCCAGGTTGGGAACCCCTGCTTTAGTGTTATGCTTTTGTTCATGAAACAACCAGCAATCATTGCTGCCGAATTGAAATGAAATCAATCCCAGCGATTATCGGCAGTAGACCGGAAACCAGCCCCGTTTGTTTACATGCGGCTGGCTGCGGGGCTCAACGGTAACATTCTCGCTTGCTGGGCCCAAGGTTACAGGATCGAATCCTGGTAGTCATTTGAGGGTGCACAATGATTTACTGGCACATTAAAGATCCTCTTCAGGGCAAAATTCCGGCATCCTGGCGTCTCTAAAAGCAACAGTAGTTAAAAGGGACATAAAACAAATAACATTATTATTATGTTTACATGCATTGATAAAACAGCGAAGCTCGCCAGCGATGTCTGCTCGGCTATCATTGCTGTAGCAGTCTCAAAATTGCCTAGATAGTCTCACAGTTGATGTCAGGCAAATGTGTTTTGAGATTGGTGTTAGGCTGTTTCTCAGAATGATGGGCAATGGAGGAGTACATATTATGCATACATGCTCATTGCATTTTGATTTGAATGTTGCAGTGTTTGTCAGATAAAAAACATATCCTTTCAGCTCGTGCTAAAACTCCACAGTGTGTCGAAGGTAAACATTTTCTTGATGGTTGAGCGATAAGAGTCCCTGTAAAAGAAAAATTGTAAACAACCTTTCTGATACATAGAAATAGTTTTAGATGATAGTTTCTCTTTCAGGCAAGACAACCTTTGGGGAGATACTTGAATTGCAATGTCATTTTTAATCACATACTGGAAAATAGGAGAAATATTTTGAAGCAAAAATTTACTCAATTTCTGATGAATTTGAATATTTTATAGTACATTATATCCATACATGACTTGAGTATGGGCAATAGTCCATGTTTTTGTTACTAGTACTGCGCCCGAATTCCTCTAGAGCACAGTCCCAAATCTGCACAGATGGTAAAAGGATCGTGAGAATGTCAACACCCGGCTAAGAGTTGAACAACCCTCACCGGACTGATGACTAGGGAACTCTAGGAACACACATATACATCTCTAACTATACTTCTAACTAGTTGCATACAGTACAGAAAAAATAAACAAATAAAAGCAGAGCACTAACGAGCAACTCGGCTCTCGGGCGTTAAGTTGTCGATCATCTGTCTGCATCTAGCTAGCGGTATCGTTCTAGTGTAATGAAGCGTTGAATCAAAGAAACGGTTTTAAAAAACTCAGCAAGAATAAAAATGTTCTTGCCATTTATTGACAATAAGGAAATATAACATGACAAAAATTATGTTCCCTTCTCCAAGAATAAAATAAAATATTTATCTGTGCCTCACTTAGGCCTGATGCATTTAATAAGTGTCTTTCTTGCATCTTTACACGAATACAACATGTATCTCTTGCTTGATAATATTTACATAAACACATAGTTTAATTAATGACAGTAGTGTCTGTCCTACTTGTTTACTGAAGTTATGCTTTAACGTTCATCATAACAAACATACTCCCTACGTAATACAATCGTTAAATTCTTCAAATTTAGATCTTAAGTTCTTAAACATAATAAAAGAAATAATAACTTATTTACATTTTATACATGATCGCGTCCCGCACGATATAAAAACAACTGTCTCTAATTTAGTAGAGTTCATTCCACCACTTTCCTCCTGTATCATAATCTTTCTTTACGTGTATCACCATCTTTCTGCGTATTTCACACAATAAACTAGTCAAAATAGGTGTTAGTGTGTCAATTCCATGTGAATCATAAATACAAACAGTGAAGTTAATATTTCATCACTAAAGTGTACAACTCTGGTATTTCAATTTTTTTTTTAGTCGTTTACCCTCCAGGTTGGTGGAACCCACGGACTCAGCGAGGGAACTCACCACTACCGCCTCTACGGGCAGTGTCCTAGAACTGGGAACATCGAATCGGCAGGGATACAACTGGTGAGGTGGGATTGGCACCTCGCCCAGGCGGCCTCACCTGCAAAGCGAACAGGGGCCTCATGAGGGAAGGTAAGGGATGGTTAGGATGGATAGACAAGGAAGAGGGAAGGAGGCGGCCGTGGCCTTGAAGAAGGTACCATCCCGGCATTTGCCCGAAGACGAAGTGGGAAACCACGGAAAACCACTTCGAGGATGGCTGAGGGGGAATCGAACCCCCTCTACTCATTTGGGCCACCCGAGGCGGAGTAGACCCCGTTCCAGTCCTCGTACCACTTTTCAAATTTCGTGGCAGATCCGGGAATCGAACCCAGGACCTCCGGGGCGGCAGCTAACCATGCTGACCGCTACGCTACGGAGGCGACCTGGTATTTCAATAATTAATAATAAAACAAACTAACAATGCACGACTGTTCAGATAAGCTCTTCAACCAAAAATCGAGTGTGTATGGCATGAATCCTCACTCCCACACTCCTTTCATCTCCAAATACAAATTATGACTTCTCTTACTCACCACAAAATATTACAAAACCTTTCTTCATAACCTCACGTTGCATTATCCCGTCTCTAATTACGCCTTCATCAATACAAATGCATTTCATCAACCTTTCTTCTCTTAGCACGTTCACAAAACTTCTACCGTTCCATATCAACTACTTTCATCAAAGTATGATATTTAGTATTCCTACTAGAAATTACAACTGCAATAACGTTCATGAATACGTCTCGCTTCCTCCTACAAATTCCTCTATCGATTATACATCTCGTGCTATGTTCAAATACTTTCCACATACTTCCTCCTTCGCTTCACATATTACTTTGTTACAATTTATCGCTTAATTCTGAATTTCAAATCTGCTTGTGTCTGTTATAAAAATAACAATAACCTTCCCTCGCGTTTATGTTCACAATAAATGTTTATATCTCTCCTTCCATCTTACAGTGTCGTTTTATGATAAATATACATCCATAACATTTCATAATAACGTTTCTCGCTCAGTTATGCCTTCAACTATTGCATACTGTTCTTTTCCATACCCAAAATTCTGGGTTTTACAATGTCATTACATTTCTTACTTACAAGAGTTCCTTCATTGCCAATATTGAATACTCCTGTCAACTATTTCGTTTCTATGCATATTATTTCGTTCCTGAAATGAATAAACTCTTTACTTATAGGATTCTCTGTCCTCCCCTTCTTTCTCACAAGTAATAAACTATTTACTTTCGTCAAACACAAGATTATATTCTTTCTCTGATACATTATTTATTTATTTCTCACAAAGTTGTGCTTCATTTCTCTTGTGTCAATACATATATACTATCGTTCTTCAATGTTTCCACAAATATACTAAATTCTCTAACATTACTTCAAATCTACGGAGTTCTCCAATGTTACAACAAATCTACGGAATATATGTTCTCAGTCGCAACGAAATCGTTCGTAAGTAAAATTCTAACGCTCTAAAAATGACAATGAAAATACTAACGATGTCTAATATCATCGATCAAACCTTCAAGATACGTCCGAGTGACGTATGAAAATAACTATCGCAATTTCTAAAATTTACTAAAACTTTCAGGACAATTCAATAACATAGGTTATAAATGCAAATATGTTGGTCAATATTCTGGAATAACGTGAACAAGATTTAACTACAGATATGAAAAATGCACTCTTCTACCTTCTTTCTGAGATCGTTGGAGACAGACCTGATGACTCCTGTGTACTCGTAACCTCACTGTGTGGTTTCTGGAATGCAGCATGCTGCTCCAAACTGGCTGCATTATGTCACCTCGGCCTTGAGTGGACTGCAGTAAAGGTGAATGACCTGGTGTGCTGTCTCGAAACAGGTTACCAGCTGGCTCCCCGCTTGTTGACCCACTTCTCTCATACAGGATGATGACACGATCTCGGCTCCGCTCTGCTTGCCTCGAGTCCACCAGTCCTGGGTTCCTCGCCGTCTCCATCATGAATCCGCTCGTCTTCTTCTTCTCAGATCTAGATGTTCTTTGAAGTCGGTAGTTTGCATAGTTCTTTCCATTTATGAGAAATCACCTCCATGTCGTGAATTTCTCTTGTAGTAGCTTGCAACGTTATGTGTCAGCGAAAACTGCGGTGGTCTGCAGCTCGCTATTCATACTGCTATGTCATCCTGGTCATCTCTGGATCTCACCGGTTCAGTATAGTTCTATCTTCCCAACATGGTGAATTTAAAACATCATTCTCACCGCGCAATTGTTTGTAGTCGTAGTTCTTCCCCTCCGACCTAAATTTTTATTCATTCTTGTCTAGATTGTTGAATTTCCAATGGTTCAAGTCTCCCTTCTTCAGACTTTGCTTCTGCGTAGTTACGTGTTCGATGTTCAGTCTGTCACTTGCAGTGTTTTATCTCGTCGTAGATTTCTTCTTTTAAATACGATGAATAACTTTTCTCAATACTGTTGACTTGTAATATTATTGTTCGTTTCCATTACTACTTGCTTCATCTTGAAGTCTCCAGTTCACAAAACCTTTGTCTAATACTTTTTGACCAGTGAATACAATTTACGTCTTGTCTTCTCGACGGTCCATGTAGAAAGACCCTCGTTGGCTAGAGTCTCCTAGCCTCCTCGGTTAGATTTCCCTCGCAAATCTGATCAACTAGCCTCCAACCGCTATGAATATTAACAAATTCATACATAACTTCTCTCTCAGTCTTTTAATTTAAAATCCGTTTTGCCAATTAAATTTCTATTTGTCTGCTGGTGAATTCAATATGTAACACTCTTATAAAATATTAAAATAGAGATTTTAATATTTTTTCCTTCCTCAGTATTCAAACTATTTTCTTATTGGTTCTCGCCTAAAAGTGGCGCGCTTCAGACAAGCGTTTGCTTCTCCCACTCTTGATACTGGCGTGCGTCTGACCTCTGGTCCACCTTCGCTCTCCCCTCAGATAAAAAACTGGTTTCTCACCACGAATCTCGGTCAAGTGTCGACTTCCAGGACAGTATTTCTATCATTCACTCATGGTTAAAAATTTACCAGATCATAAAATCTCCATTATTACATGAAATAAAAATATTTCTTCAGGCGAAAATTTTCCCAAATGCTTGTATTAACGTTTTCTTCCATCTGGACTGCTAATTTAGTTGAAAATTCCAAATTTAAAATATGCCATTTTCCTGAGGTGGTCCTTGGTTCATACCTCATCCTGTCTTCTCCTCTCTACTAGACATGATTTCGAGCGCAGCACCTTACTTCTGTACATTACCTATACTTTAAAAAAATCATTATTTTTCAAGGAGATAATTATTTAGGAAATCCCAAAGACCAAATTGCTGATAGTTTAATTTTACTATGATACTTGTCCACAAATTTGTAGCGGCCTCCTTTTGTGTCTTTTGTCAAGCATCAACAAAACAATATGCTCTCAATTGATGAACTCAAGCCATTACCAAAACACAGTATCTGCTTTACGACCATTATGATTAAATCACGATGCTGACAATGGCCATCCTGAGTGTGGATCCCCCCTGCATTCCAAGAAAAAGCTGGGATTGTACCTTATTTTAAAGTTCTGGAGCTTCTACCCCTGACCCCTATTAATGATTACTGTTGCACTCATTATCATAGTTACTACAGAAACACATATTATCATACAAATTCAACACCCCTCAAATGTACAGAGCTGTTGATCAAGATGTCCCAACACCAACATAATATAGTAGAGACTTGACCATCCGAACACTCTACGGACAAGTCGAATACATGGTGGTGATAAAAAGTAAAGTTTGAGCACTAAGATTTCTTGATTTAGGAGGAGATTTTTGCCTTACTGATGTTGTATACATCTGTTTGTTGCTTTTGGGACGTCATAAAACAACAGTCACCACCACCTTCTGTGATATGTTTTCTCCTTGTCAAACTTGGTAGACTGGCACCCCCCCCCCCCCCCCCCCCCTCTTTAAATCTGCCACTATAGCCTAAGAGCTAAAATGATTTTGAGCAACCAGAACTTGAACCTGGCCACTTCAGCCACCTCTGCTGTACCCCTCTTGAGCTACTGCATTCTGTCATTTCCTTTCTGTTTAGCAATGTTACTATATCTTTGTAGAAAGCGCTATAATGTTCAAGGAGCTTAGATATCTAACCTCCTTGACTTTCATAGTGATTCAAGGAACAACGAAATTCGACATGCAAGCTACCCTCTGGGTGTCAAATTACAAAGCTTGCACCCGAGGCCATACGATATTATTATTATTAGGGCCCGGATGTTGATGACATGTCATCTTTTTACTGATCTGTCAAAAACAATGCTGAAGTACATATAAACTCCGGACAGGCCACCCTGCCTTCAAATATGTCATTTTTATTTTGCATCTTTATGCATTTTTTGTGCTATTTTTCCACTTTAAGAGCTTTTTTTTAAGTTTGGCAAATTTTTTGGTCATGTTTTAGAGAAATCTGCCTTTTAAGGTAATTTTTTTTTTCAATTTAGTCATGTCACAGCTTTATATGAGGGAGTTGCATCTCTCAGAGTTAAGAAGAAGCTAGAAGCTATGAACATAAACCTTTTGTTAAGTGGTAGAAATCTATTTTGATTGACTTTTCAGTTTGAGCTTCAGATGTCATTTTTGAAATATTGGTGAGTTTATTATTATAAGATCATTTTCTCCATTTTATAGTGCATTTTTCGATTTTGTAAGTCATTTATTACAGTCATTTTTGAAAATTTTAAGTGCATTTTTTAAACTTTTTTACGCCATCAACATCCGGGCCCTAATTATTATTATTACTATATCTTTGTATATTTTTGCCTTGATTAACATGTTTATTTCTTCTCGTGTGCATATAATGTATTTTATTGTGAGCTATTCTTGGATAAAAATCCTGCTCCATAAACATTGTGCTTCAGAAACTATGGTAATACCCAACATTCTTTTCTTGGGGTATTCCTTTTTATTCATTTTATATACAGGGTGATTCCTTTGCTGAAGCGAGGCCGGCTGTCGGCCGCGCGCGCCTTCCGCCAGCCAACCGAGCTCGCACCGTGGTTTGCGCGCAGGTGGAAACCGTAACAAAGTACAGTAAAATGTTGTTTATCTGGACTAATTGGGTCCAAAGTGTTCCGGATAATCGAACATGCGTTCATTTCATAGGGAGAACCACCATTTAGCTGCAACACATTCTCACATAACAAAGGTGCAGATATGGGATATCCCTTACTTTTTGTCTGAATGAACCATAAGTACGCTACTTCTTCCATTTTTCATCGTAGCTGATCTCAAGGTTTTTCTCTTTTTAGACCCTTCTTCACTATCTAACTTCGAATCATAATTCAGAATTCATCTTTTCGGTCCTTCAGATCATAAGTTGTGGATTTTCCAACACTGCAAGTTTTCATTAGACACTGCACACTCTCATCTTTAATCAGTCAATTAATTATCTCCACCTTATTCTCAATCGATAAAACATTGCGATTCTGTTTTTCCTTTTTGCCACTCGTAGAAGCCGTTTTCACAACATAATACAGTACAGTTTTAAGCACACTCACATATTGTAACACGTTGAAACATTATAAACAAACTATAGGAGACAACAGAGGAAAAAGAGAACCGACTCACAACTGTAGGCAGCGTGTACTTCGCATAACAACAGTAAGCGGGCGCTGTTCCGTCTTTTTTTTTTTTTTTTGCTCGTCCGGATAATTGGTTTTCCGGTTGTTTGACGTCCGGATAAATGACGTTCTACTGTACATTAATTCTTAGGGCTCGGATTTTTAGGTGCTAAAAATTGGGGAAATATTTATTTTTTATGTATTAAAAATACCTGAAATTTGTGACAAAAAAGTAAAAACATTTGATTATAATTTAGTTTATTAATGTGAATATAAACAATATGCAGTACTCACGAATGCAATTTATGCTATGCCTCACTAACTACTGAAGAATTACAATACACAACGAGTACATCTTCAGGTTGTCCATCACAAATGACCGACGATTATCACGAAACACTTCTGAAGGCGCGAATCTGCGGCAATATGTTTCTTGGCCTTGAGGTGTTGTGTAACTTGAGATCGCTGTTCGGCCTTGATTGCTTTTCCACATGGATGGCAGAACAGAACGCCCCCATCCGAAGTAAAATTATTTTGAAATTCTACTACAGGCGATAACTTGTAGTTGTTTTTACTTTAGGCATACTAGAACTGCCTTACACTTCCACGTGCCAGAAATGAACTACACTGGTTCCAGGTAGCTGGGGGAGGGGGAGGTCTAGCCCGTGGTGCAATATGGCTATGGACAAGGAAATCCCCGGCGGCTTCCACAGTGAGTGGCATGGGGCGACAAGTTAAGAATAACACTGTTGCAAGCTGACATACGCTCTCCATGAAGATTAGATAGTTCACAGGTTCTACCCCATTGAAGTAACACAGAACAAAAATGCAATAAACTCAAAGATAGTGATTTAAAAAAATGTAAATATTATTTATTTTTATGTGCTAATAAGTGAAAAGAAGGAATTTATGTATTTATAGAAAAAATGCTAAAAATATGTATTTACCTAAAAATCCGAGCCCTATTAACTATTGCTATATTCACCAGCAAATCATGATTAAAGTACTTACCTATCCACAGGAGATGCTGAGAGTGTTCTCCTTCAGCTGACAGACAGGTGTTGTACCAAGTAAATAAACTAGCGTTTACACGTAGTTTTCATCTCTACATAGCTACCACACCCTACATCCGAGGCAATCTATTTAACATATTCTAATATTGGTCTACTCCTACAGTTCTTATCCTTGACCCTTTCTTCTATAACTAAGTTTGCTATTCCTAGGTGTCTTAGTATATGTCCTACCAACCTATCTCTTCTCTTCATTAGCAGTCGCCAGAAACATCTCTCCTCTCCCACTTGTCTAATAGCTTTTCATTCGTAACCCTACCTACCCATCTGATCTTCATCATTCTCCTGTAAAACCACATTTCATATGCTTCAATTCTCCTCTTTTCTGCTGCTCCAACAGTCCAAGTTTCACTTTCATAGAGCGCCACGCTCGAGACAAATGCCTTCAAAAATGACTTCCTAATACCTAAATCTATTTTCGATGTCATCAGATTCCTTTTCTGTAGAAATGCTGTGCTAACCTACTTTTTATATCCTCTTTGTTTTGTCCATCACTGGTTATTTTGCTTCCTAAGTAACAGAAGTCTCCTACTTCCTTTAGCTTTTCTTGTCCATAACAAATATAAGGTAACTGTACCGGTTTTCGTCACTGATCCAGTCGTCGTCACTCTCGTATATAAGTACAAAAAATAAGAATGTCATCGGGTCTTTCTCAACGCACGAAGTCTTACGAGATGCGTCATACTTTCCATGCCGATATGGAGCAACTTTGCGAAATCACGTTGCGATGTATTAGGTGATTCCCAGCGTCAAACATCTCCTGTGAGCTGAGCTGTCTGGACGCGCCATTTTCTTCTCGCATGTGCGAAGCACGCACGCGAGTTAATTATATGCATGTTATGTTTGCCTGTTCCTCTATCGGGCGCGTCCCAGGTGGCGGATAGGGGGGCTCGCCGGACTTGTCCGGAGGGTTTGAGGGAAATAAAATACCTCTCGCGGACCAAAAACAGGCCCCTTGCCAGGGTTATGGTGAAGCTACGTTAGGCCTAGCAAGCCAGTAGTGGATATGAAACTGCTTTTAAAACGGGAACGGGCCTCGGAAAGGACAGATCTAAAGGAAGCAGACCTGGCTATGGAAATGGACTACGAATCGGAACTTTGAATATAACAACATTGACGGGAAGAGTGGAGGAGATTGTGGATATGATGGAGAGGAGAAAACTGGATGTACTCGGACTGGCAGAGACTAGATGGAGAGGGGAAGGAAGAAAATAACTGAGAAATGGCTTTCAGCTATACTGGATAGGAAATGAGGAGGGGAAGAGAAATGGAGTGGGAATGGTGGTGAGAGAAGGGCTGAGGGAGGAAGTAAAGAGGGTAAGTGATAGAATAATTAGAGCCAGAATCACAGTGAAAGGTAGAAACCTGGACATTCTGCAAGTCTATGCACCACAGGTGGGATGCACAGAAGGCGAGAAGGACGAGTTTGAAGAGGAGTTGCAGAAGCAGTTAGCGGGGAGAGACCTGATAGTCATGGGAGACCTAAATGCCCATGTCGGAACTGATAGAAGAGGTTTTGAGGAAGTGATTGGTGGTGAAGGATGGGGAAACAGGAATAAGGAAGGAGAGAGATTGTTGGAACTGTGCAAGATAAATGGGCTAATGGTTGGAAACACATGGTACAAGAAGAGAGAGAGCCATAAAATTACTTGGTACAGCAGGGATTTGACTAGGAAATCAGTGGTGGACTATATTCTATGCGGGAAGGAGACAAAGAAGAGTATCACGGATATAAGGGTAATACCTTCAGAAGCCCTGGACAGTGACCACCGTCTGCTGGTCGCCAAGGTGAGAGGACTGAAGGAAAAGAGGAGAACTGAGAACCAAGAAAGAAGAATAAGGACATGGAAGCTGAAGGAGGATGGAAATAAGGAGAAGTTCCAGATATTAGTGAGGAACAAATTACCGAAGGATGATCCGAAAACAGGTGAAGAAGAATGGAATAGGTTCAAGGACGTATTGGTAGAAGCAGCGGAAGTCGTGTGTGGCAGAACTAGTGGAAAGAAAAGGTGGAAGGAAACACCATGGTGGAACCCCAGAACTAAGGAAGCAGTGAAAAAGAAAAATGAAGCATTCAGGAAATGGTTCCAACAGAGGACAGACAGAACAAGAGAAGAATACCAAGAGCGGAAGAAAGAAGCAGGAGAAGTAGTGAAGGAAGAGAAAAAGAAATGGCTGGAGAAATGGACAGAAATGATGGAGGAGGACTGTGATGGCAGTAAGAAAGTGTTGTATGGAATGATAAAGGCAAAGAGAAGAGATACAGGGGAAAATGTCAGAATGGTGGACAGGAATGGAAAGGAGGTCGAAAATATGGAAGAAGTAAAGGTTATCTGGAGAGAATACTTCAAGGAACTCCTAAATCCAACTAAAACCAGCGTAGTGGACATTGTGGAGGAAGAAACAGACAGTGACCAAGACATTTCAGAGAAGGAATTGACATGGAAAGAAGTGGAGGAAGCATTAAGGAAGATGAAAGGGGGAAAGGCACCGGGAATAGACGAAGTGAGTGTGGAGATGGTGAGAGCAGCAGGGGTGATAGGAACCCAGTGGCTCTTTCGAGTAATGAAAGTGATATGGAGGGAGAAGAAAATACCAGAGGACTGGAAAAGAGGGATAATAATACCCATATTTAAAAAGGGAAGTAGGAAGGAATGCAAGAACTACAGGGGAATTACACTCATGTGCCACTGCGCCAAAATATTTGAGAAGGTACTGGAGAGAAGAATTCGGACAGAAGTTGAAGATGGGCTGAGGGAAGAACAGTATGGATTCAGGCCAGGAAGATCAACAGTTGACCTCATCTTTGCAGTAAGACAGCTACAAGAACACCATTATGAATATGGGAAAGATCTGGTGCTGACCTTCTTGGATATTGAGAAAGCATATGATAGTATTAATAGAAACAAGGTATGGGAAGCAATGAGAGCAAAAGCAGTGAACAAGGAGACAGTGGCAAGAGTGAAAGCAATGTACGAGGGAAGCAAAAGCTGTGTAAAGGTGGGAAGAGAGAGAACGGAATGGTTTCAACTGGAGAGTGGTCTGAAACAGGGAAGTGCCCTCTCACCCCTGTTATTTATAGTGGTGATGGATGAAATCATACGAAAAGTGGTAAATAGCATTGGGGAAAGGAAAATGAAGGCAATGTTGTTTGCTGATGACCTTCTGGTATGGGGAGAGGATGAGCAAGAAGTACAAGAGCAATTAGATGAGTGGGAGAAGGTAGTGTTATCATATGGGATGAAGTTCTCAGCACAAAAGAGTGAAGTGGTCATCACAACGAGGAAGAAGAACAGACTGGATATGGGCATAACACTTGGAGGACAGCAGTTGCAGAAAGTAGAATGCTTCAAGTACTTGGGAAGCATAATTGAAGAAAAGGGAGGCAATAGGATGGAAATAAATGAGAGGGGAAGGTGCGCAGATGGATTTTTCAAGAGTGTTAGGGGGATGATATGGAATAAAGATGTACCACAAAAATGTAAAGGAATCATCTACAAGACCTACTTTGTGCCAATTTTGACATATGGTTCAGAAACATGGGTGATGAAGGAAAGGGACAAGAATAAAATACGAGCAGTGGAGATGAAGTTCCAGAGGAGTAGGGTAGGAGTGACAAGAATGGACAGAGTAAGGAATGAGAGAGTCAGGGAGATGGTAAGAGAGGAACCATTGCAAAATGGAATAGAGCGATCTAGGCTACAATGGTATGGACATGTGAGGAGGATGCAAGAGGAGAGGATACCGAAGAAGATGTTTGGAATGGAAATGACGGGAAGGAGGCCAAGGGGAAGACCAAGGGACAGATGGGCAAAAGGAGTTAAGAAGAGTGTGGAGGAAAGAGGAGTGTGCTGGGACACAGTAAATGACGAGAGATGGTGGATGGACAGGAAACGATGGAGAGGCTCATTTTAAAACGTTACAAGTGCGTGATATAGTTGTAATTGTTTCTGTAACATATGTGATTTGTTATTTCTTGCTCACGTGCCTAGTTTTGTTAGAAATGCCGGTGACGAACACTGGATTTTTTAAAACGCACTTTAGCAATGCTCGTCATTTGTGACGAAAACTGGCACATTGTCATTTTTCCTTGTAAGACCTAACTAACAGCGGCAATATACTTATAATGTAGCACCCTGTATTAATTAAATTATCATTTGATCATCGTGTCCAGTAGTCGTCATAGCTGACGAACTTTAGAGCACATTCGTGACGAACACTAGTGCACGATAATGTTAATGTTTGTTAATGTTTCACAACCAATAAACATTTAAAGTGTATTGTTATTATTATGTAGGTCTCTCTTCTTGACGTTCGCACCTCAGTAGGCCTAGGGTTTTTTGGATAGGCGTGCTACAGAGGATTTTTAAATTCTTTATTGAGATGAAATATATTATATTATTCGAAGACTAAATCTTTGCTTTCAGGCAATATGTTAGTTATTGTTGTTTTAAGGGGCTAAACTACGAGGTCATCAGCCCCAGGGAATATGTCGAAACACACAGTTCTGAATTATGATATTGAGCAAATGGAAGCTGCTATTAAGGCCGTTGTGGAGGACGGCATGAGTGTTAAAAAGGCCGCGGAGAGGAATGGCGTTCCGAGAATCACTCTCTCGGACAAAATTAAAGGAAAATCTCTTAGAGAGAGGAAAGTGGGGCTAAGTTCCATTTTAACAAAGGAAGATGAGGCAATGCTAGTTCAATGGGTAATCTCACTACGAAAAGCGGGGTCCCGGTAACAAAGGACGATTTGCAAAATAGCATCCAGTGCCTCACACAAGAATTGAAGAAGGACTTTCCTTTCAAAGATGGCAGCCAGGAAGGAAATGGTGTGAATCTTTCCTAAAAAGAAATCCAGGTCTATCTTTTACGAACCCCTCAAAATTTGACAGTAAGCCGTGCTGCAATTACAGAACATCAAAATAAAACCTGGGTTTCAGAAGTCTACAGCTATTTAGCGGAAAACTACTTCCAGTCTATTTTGTCAGGCCCTCGGCGACTGTTCGATGCTGACGAGACAATATATCAGCAAGTGAATTCGGATGAGAAAGAATGATTGACGGTACTTGTAACAGGCAATGCCCACGGCTGCCGCAAGACATCATTGCCGTAATGCTAGCACACTGGGGCATTGGCAAATCACCAAACGGGTGGATGTCGGGGGAAGTGTTTTACATATTTCTCAGTAACATATTTCATCCTGGGTTGGTTGAGAAGGAGATTCCTCTCCCTGGCATTCTATTCATAGACGGGCACTTCTCACAATTGACCATACATACTAGTAAATTTTGTGAGGATCATGGAATTGTGTTGGTCGCTTTACTACCTAATGCCACACACGTACTTCAACCCATGGATGTAGGGGTTTTTAAGTCACTAAAGACTGCCTGGAAGAAAAATGTACATGAGTGGCGAAATCAGAGGGTTGCTAATAGCGAAGATACTGCACTGAAGAAGAAGGATTTTTCGAAACTTTTGTCAACAATTGGTGTTCGGCCTTGGCTAATGGTCATTTTCCGGGCTGTTATGCTGTGGTCTCACTTGTTTAGAGCAGAATTACGATATTTTCATGCTCGTATGTCTTCCCGCTTCCCGATGCCTTTTTTTTTTATTTCATTTTTTTAATAAAAAAACATAATTACTGGTACTGTTTTATTCATAAATGTTAGCCTCCAAGTTCATAAATCGGTGTCTTACGCAACAATTGACAGAAATGCATTATAAACAGCAGAAAAGGAAAATTAACAATGTGACGGCAATTGGTGCAAACGGGTGACGAATATAGGAAAAATCCAAATACATCGTACCGAACACTGGCGCAAAAACACACTTTTTTTAAAATACGTAATTTTTCCTAATACGAATATCTTCGCTATTTGGACTTTCCTAGTGTTTGAGTAGAGATTGAGGTTAGGTACAGTGCCTTTGTTGATAAAATTTACTGAAATGTGTAAGGTGTATATAATTTCTTGACTAAATCTGTCTTAACATGACGACCATTGGTGCATTTACCTTATATATATTTTAATCTCGTATTGTTATTATTATTTTATATTTCATGAAGAAGGCCGGCACAGTACCATGTGCTCCGAGCATTAGCCCTCAGTCTCATCAAGGTGGTTGTTTTCTTTATAGAAAGTTATTGTTGGATTGTATATGTACCCTTTCTTTTCTTCAGGCTGACGTAGGTGGTGTTTGAACCTGACTTGTCCTTATAGGCAAATTTATGTAATGACCACATGATGATGTTTTTTGTGAATTGTGATTTAGAGTTTTCTATATTGCATATCATGTTTATTTTTAACAAACACAGATGTAGTGTTTTAAATTTGAACTCAAGGAGGCGGCCGTGGCCGTAATATAGGTTCCATTCCGGCATTCGACAGGAGTAGAAAGTGGGAAACCATGGAAAACCACTTCTAGGATGGTTGAGGTGGGAATTGAACCCACCTCTTCTCATAACTGGTAATTATTATTAGTTAATGATTGATTGGTTACGATGGCTGTTTAGACCGAGGTAGTTTTCCTATGGGGGGAGGTATGGCGGAAGGAATATTTTCAATAAGTGGAGTCAGGTTGGCCAACGGCTTTAATTCATTTGAGGGGCATGGACTTAAGAGGTCAATCGGCCCCATTATCTAGGATGTGTGTACGTTACTTCGTTTGATAACCTGTGTTATTGTGATTGTGCTTAACTTTAGACCACGGCTGCCTCCTTCCCAATCCTCACCTGACTTACAAATACACAGAGACCATAATAACATAAGTTATCAGGCACACAACCTTTACGGGGAGGGAGGAGGCAAGCATCACAAAGGGTCTTCAGAAGATAGGACAATCCGAAAAGGTATTACTCCAGAGGTTTTAGGGGCAGATGACCTCGTAGTTACGCCCCTTAAAACCTCAATAACTAACTCGGTGGTGAACCGTCGCACAGTGGGGCCCTTTCTTTGTCTCACGAGGTTGAGTATACCCTCGTTCCAGCCCTCAGACCAGAATTAAACATTTCTTGGCAGAGCCGAGAATCGAACCCGGGCCTCCGCGGTGACAGCCAAGAGTGCTGGCCACTATCTCCAAGAAATGTAGTGACTCCTAACAGATCTACAAGAACTAAATATTTTGCATTAATTGATGGCATAAATTTCTAACTGTATTATTTGAAAGCTGAACTTACTGAAAATGGAACTGAATCTGTTTGCTGTTTTTTTTTTCTCTCATATGTTTCTTCTGTCATTAATTTTGAGTTTTGTTTTAATTTAGGTGAATGGCGCTCTTTTGGGAAACTTCAGATTCTCTCTCAGGATCCCTCAATGCCTGAACCAGCACATAGGCCAAGTTTAGAAAGCAGTACAAGATTCAAATTTACTCAAAAGGGGACCTTCAGGAATAAAATTCAGCAGGTTGCCAATCGTGATGTACTACAGGAGAGGATTCGGACTGAACTTGATCCATCTGAAGTTGGTATCTCTTCCAGAAAAGGTCCAACACAGCCGTTCGCATGTCCACAATGTGGTCGTAAATACAATCATAAGAGAAATCTTTCTGCCCATCTGAAATATGAATGTGGAAAGGAGCCTTCATTTCAGTGTCCTTTTTGCTTATATCGAGGTAAACAAAAATCAAGTCTAAAGAGTCATTTATATCACAGACATTCAGATATTAGAAGCAATGAGGGTCCATTTGGTTGCCCAGACTGTGGTATAAAGTTTAGGGCAATGAAATATTTGATGTATCATCAAAAGCATGAATGTGGCAAAGAAATGAACTGAATAGAGATGAGATGGTTGTTGATTGTGTGAGTATTGTGATAGAAGTAACTGTTCCCGAAGGATATAGGATGTTTATTTTCCGAACGAGCTAATTGTACTAACCAGACGTCTTGGTGGGGTTTACCAAGTTTTGTTAAAGTATGAGTCATCATCATCATCATCTTGCACAGTTTCCAGCCACTGGCCGGGTCTGTTTGGAACACAAGCCTCTCCAACGTCTTCTGTCTTCCCACCATCTCTCAGCCTCCACCCTTGTCCAGTCTTCTCCTCTCTTCTTCACGCTTTCTTCCACCCCCTTCAGCCACCTGTCTCTCGGTCTTCCCCTCGGTCTCTTTCCTTCCCACTTCGTCTCATGTACTCTCCTGGGTATCCTCTTCTCCTCCATTCGTTTTACATGTCCATACCATCTAAGTCTAGATTTCTCTATACCATCCTGTAATGGTTCCTCCTTCATTAATTCTCTGGTCCTCTCATTTCTTATTCTGTCCATCTTTGTAGCTCCAATACTGCTTCTCAAGAACCTCATCTCACTGGCCTGTATTTTGCTCTTCTCCCTTCCTTTCATAACCCAGGTCTCCGAGGCATACGTCAGGATAGGGACATAGTACGTCCGATATATGATCTTTTTGCTGTTCTGAGGGACATCCTTGCTCCATAACATGCTTCTCACACTCCTCCGAAATGCTTCTGCCTGCCTCCCCCGCTCATTTATTTCTCTATCGTTTCTTCCATTATCTTGTATCAGGCTTCCCAGATACTTGAAACTCTCCACTTTCTTCAGCTGTTCCCCACCAATTGTTATTCCCGTTGTGGTTCTTTCCTTCTTCCTTGTTGTGATCACCATCTCACTCTTATTTATGCTAAATTTCATCCCATATCCTTGTATTATTCCTTCCCACACGTCCAACTGTTCCTGTACCTCCTCCTCCTTGTTTCCCCAAATCATCAAATCATCTGCAAACACCATTGCTTTCATCTTTCCGTCCCCAATTACTTGTGCCACTCGGGTCATTATGTCATCCATCACCACAATGAAAAGTAACGGTGACAGTGCACTTCCTTGTTTCAGGCCGTTTCTTTGTTCCAACCAGTATGAGTATTGTGAGTCATTAGTTTCTGTTACTGCTGTAGAAAATGTGATTAAAATGTAAACGTTGGTTTTATATGATCATAAATGTCACCTTACATTAAAACATAGATCAGCTTAAGCCTGTATCTATAAGTATTGGTAACATTTGATTTAGTATTGGCAGTAGTTATGTTGCCTGTTGTGATCAAGTATTGAAAATTTGACTTGTTGTGAACCATTTTGTTTACCTTTCTTTACTCTTAACAGAGTTGAGATTATTTGGTAAAACATGAACAAAGTACATGTCCGTAACTGTAAAACCACACATACTTTTAATAAAGAATTGATTTTTATGAAATGTCATTTATTAAATTAGCAGGATAGTTTTGAAGACTGACACATGAATGTCTCAAGAGGTAATGATTCCAGTGTAAATAACACACACACACACAAAAAAAGAAGCTTGCCACGGTGGGTGAGTGGATAGCGTGTCGGTCTACTAACCCCAAGATTGCAGGTTCGCCCCTGGCCGTGGTAAGTGATTTTTGAAAGGCGGCAAAAATACGATACGCATGTCATACAATGTTGGCATGTCAAAGATCCCATTTGAATTCATAATGGCAAAATTAATCTCGGGAGTTTCCGCCAACACAAAGTTCCTCATTTCTCTACTAGAAAACGCTATAGTGTTCAAGGAGCTTAGATATCTATTATCTAACCTCCTTGACTTTCATAGTGATTCAAGGAACAACGAAATTCGACATGCAAGCTACCCTCTGGGTGTCAAATTACAAAGCTGGCACCCGAGGCCATACGATATTATTAATACAAAAAAGTTCATTTTTCATAATATTTTGAGGAAAGTTTTTGTACCCAATGAGAAGGGAAGACCCCCACTTTTTACCTGTGGAGCCGTATTAACCGTGGCCCACATTTTAACCGAGTGTGTGGATGTTGCTGACTTACGAAGAAACCTTGGTTTGCAGATGACAATCAAACTTATATTAGCCGATGACACGATGGCTGCTGACCTCATCATCCACTTTATACGTGAGAGTTGGGTTAGGGCCAGCAATCTAAATTTTCAAGTGTACATTTATTCAAAAACTTTGTTCTTTTCTGAATACCGATTTTTCCCCCATAATTTTTTGTTTTATTACTTTTAGGCAGTTTTCATATTCTTGGCATCCACTCTAAATATTAATACAATTCTAAATTTGTATATTTTAATCTGTGTTAAGAGGGGCAGATGACCTCGCTGTTCTTCCCCTTAAAACAATAATAACTAACTTGAGAAACGGCAATTGAAAATGACATGTCTCAGGAAACTGAACATGCTCAGGTTTCTTAGTGGCACTACGTGGGGGGCTGACCGTGCGGTGCTTCTACGGTTCTACCAAGCCCTCGTCCTGTCCCGGCTAGACTATGGTTCTGCGGCATACGGTTCAGCAAGGCCGGCAACCTTGAAAATGCTGGACAGTATCCACCATAGTGGCGTCAGGCTGGCTACCGGTGCCTTCCGGACCAGCCCGATACCCAGCCTACTCGCCGAATCGGGTGTTCCACCTTTAAATTATAGACGCCAACATATGCTTTTAGCATATGCTGCCAATGTGTGTCAAATGCCGCAACACCCGACCTATCAAGCTCTCTTCGGTACCCAAAACCACCAGGGGTACGCCAACCGGCCTCGTGCCACTCGGCCGGTTGGTATTAGACTTGATAGCTCGTGTACCGAAATAGGAGTGGCTGTAGGTCCCTGTTCGATCCGGACATCTAGCGAGGTGCCTCCGTGGCAAGTCCCGCATCCGGAAATTCGGTTAGATCTGACCGAGGTCCTAAGGTGAACACGGATGCCTCCGTTTACCGGAGGCAGTTCCACAGCATAGTTCACCAATTTCCGGATGCTGGCATTCTATACACGGATGGTTCGAAGGTGGACGAGAAGGTGGGTTGTGCTTACGTTATTGATGGTGCAAATACCAAGATCTCTTTGCCTGAGGCCTGTAGTGTGTTTACTGCGGAGCTCGTTGCCATCTATGAAGCTCTGCAGTTTGCACTACAGGATGCTCGAATCCACTTTCTCGTGTGTACCGACTCTTTGAGTTCGTTGCAGTCAATTGCTACATGTTTCCCGCAACACCCCCTAGTGCAGCGAATCCACGACCTACTAGCCGGGCTGTGCCACGCTGACACTCGAATCACCTTTCTGTGGCTTCCATGCCACATGGGAATTGCGGGAAATGAGTTAGCAGATCAAGCTGCAAAAGAGGCGGTATCACTACCACCTCGACCAATGGAGGTACCCGCTCGAGATATTCGCTCTCAGTTACGCCTACAAGTTCTGGCTTTTTGGGAGAGTCAGTGGCTAGCTGACCCACTGCCCAGTAAACTGAGAGCGATCAAGGGAACTACTCGCGTGTGGCGGAGCTCCTTCCGGGCCCGGAGAGAGTCCGTCATTTTGTGTAGGCTAAGGATAGGTCATACAAGATCCACCCACTCGTACCTAATGAGAAGGGAAGACCCCCCACTTTGTACCTGTGGAGCCGTATTCACAGTGGCCCACATTTTCACCGAGTGTGTAGATCTTGCTGACTTACGAAGAAACCTTGGTTTGCAGATGACACTCAAACTTATATTAGCCGATGACGCGGTGGCTGCTGATCGCGTTATCCGCTTTACAAGTGAGAGTGGGTTAGGGCCAGCAATCTAAGTTTTCGAGTGAACTTTGACTCAACGACTTGTTTGTTTTTGAATGATTTTTTTTTTTCCCCGTAATTTTTGTTTATTTTTATATATATATATATTTTTTTATTTAATTGTTTGTTTTTGTTTTATTAATTTTTGGTCTTTTTAACTTTAGATGTCCACCTCAAAATTTCAAATTCAATTCAAAATTTGTATTCTTTAATCTTGTGTTAAGAGGGGCAGATGACCTCGTAGTTCCGCCCCTTAAAACAACAATAACTAACTAACTAACTTGAGAAAAGTTTCTTAAGAATGTGATTTTCTTGACTAATGATGACCAAGGATGAACTGTTGGTGTACATGGAGTTCAGGCTATATACAGTCCAGCCGCTGGGTGTCCCGCTCTGACGTTTGGCGATGGTGGGAGAAGAGGGGTAAAGAGAACAATATAGCCAACGTACAGCTGTTAATAGAACCTTCAAACTTGCCAACAATGTAATTCTTCTCTAGCGTCTTCATTATATAATGTGGAAGTACCACACCCCAGTTGCAATTTTATGCATCATTTTGTTTTTCCGGCATTTTGTGGTTACAAAACCTAAATGCTAATTCTCAGTGGAATTCAGCCTATGTTGGCGAAGTCGTTTACTACCATGAAGAATGTTGTCACCTGTATCAATCAGCGGTATTCCCGGTTAGCCGGTCTTTAAATTTAGGTCGATGTTGCCAAGGCTCTCTTCTGTAGTCCAATTGCTATGTGTGTTAGTGCAAGTTTGTTGTTTTATTGTGCACACTTACCGGTTGACTGTGTGTAAGTATATTACTTTAGTAATATGGTTAGCGGTTTGTCAGAATTCATTTAAAAACATGTGAAATATTTTATGTAGTCTACGTTGTTTTATATTTCGCGGTACGGAACCGGCAACGCTGTCTCCCTCCCTCCCTCACGAGAAATGTCAGAGCCGGACACTCGGCGGCTGGACAGTAGCTGTATACGTAGGTACAAGCACTAATGTGGACATCCTAATATTTCCACAACAGTTTATGATATAAAAATTGTGTGGAAAAATCCGGAGAAAAGCCATACTCAACTGTCAGCACCAAGATTCGAACTTGTGATCTCCAGACGTGGTACAGGTGCCCTCACGGCCTAGGTGCACAATTTAATGTGCATGGCTGTGCTGTGGGATGACTATATTTGTATAACTATTATTATAAAATTCTTATCCAAAGTGCGGCTTCGGTGGCATAGTAGGTAGCATGCTGAGCTTTTATGCCCAAGATCGCGGACTCACACCCGGCCGAAGTCATCGGATTTTTTAAGAGCGTTAGAAATCTATCAGTATGCCTTCCTTTGGAGGGGAAGTAAAGCTAATGGGCCCATGTCATAGATTTATGGCATGACACAGAACCTTCCACTATTTACACCTGTGTGAAGCTAAATTATAGGTTATATTTGACTAACGCTCTTAGTTTCCAACGTTCGTCGCATGAGCCGACTGCAGTGGCATCTAGTAACTAAGTTCAGAACTAGTTGGTCGTTGATGGTGGCGTTTGGTAATTCAAGAGCAGTTACTAGTTCTTTTACATAACTTTGTCACAGAGGAAGGTTATATAGACATTTTAACCTCTTTCACGCTCCCTACCATCAATGACCACACCACAACATGTCTGTGCACCTGTCCATACTGCATACATTGGGAAGGGAAGTGTATGATTTGCTCAGCAATGGCATTCCACGAATGCTCTAGGCTGCACAGTCCTGGTTTGTACATCTCAGGATTGCTTTTTGCATGACCACAAAAGCCCACATCCCTATTTCTTCTCACTTCGGAAGAATGGACTGCCGCTCCACAGCAAGCAAAGTATCACTGCCAGAGTGTAGGCAGGCTGTCTTCATAGCAAAGGGCACCATATTGATGGTCACAGATAGCATCACTTTCATTTTCATGTGAGCATTGAATTTCTTCAGAACAGTGAATATATATTGAATAGTTTTAGCTTCACTCCCTTTAATATCCCGTCTTATCCATTAGGTGAAAATCTATGATTCAATTTCTGTTCCCCCTCCCGCATAACAGTATTTTTTATAACCATATTTTCTACTAATATCGTATTTTATTTTTCTAATTTCAGCTTATTGGGATTCATATCAGAACTTTCCTCAAGATCAGCCAATGTCACAAGCATCACTTCAAGTGAATTTGCCAGGTGTTAACAGAAGCGAAACAATTGGTGTAATGATTTCTGCCATGTCACAAGTTGGAGCATTCCCTGGTCAGGACGAGAATGTTAAAGCATTTGCTTGTGTGAAATGTGGTAACACTTACCGACATAAGCGAACTCTAACTACCCACGAGAAATATGAGTGTGGCAAAGAACCTTCATTCCAGTGCTCATATTGCCCATTTAAAGCTAAACAGAAAACAAACCTTACTGATCATGTGCGGAACAAACATATAGATATTGGAAAAACTTTCCAGTGTTCGGACTGTGGCAAGAGTTATAAGGCAAAAAGATATTTAGCACAGCATAAGAGACATGAATGTGGCAAAGAATATCATTGTCCCTATTGTGATCATCGAACCAGCAATAAAAAAATTCTGAAGCACCATGTAGCTCGCCGCCATAGTAATTTAGGCCTAGAATTGGCGTTATGATAACTTGGCCAGAAGGCATAGAAAAGAATCTGGATATCATTCTTAATTTTGTGAAATAAAGCATCTTTTAATTTCTTTTTTTGATGTGTAACATCTTTCCACTCGGTTGCTGGATATTTTTGTGGGAGTGATTCTGAAAAATGGGATGGAAGCTGCTTTAGCAGCCAGGAGGGATGCAATCCGATCCAGCTGGCAGTGGTACCATGTGGAATGTATATAACATATGGATTACTTCAAGGTTTGGAGGCGCCATTACAGATATTTCTACAATAATCATCATGTTGTCGTTCTTTGGTGTAAAAATCGTATTTGCTGAAAACAATTATGATTTATTAAGAGTCTGTTTTTCAATCTCTGGTAAACGCTCATGCGAACTCGGGTATCAACTCATTGAAACACAAACCACATGTCTTCGTATCAGTATTTAAATGATGATATTCTTTTATATGAAACATTGTAACTAGTCGGCAAAGCCGGTATTATGTTTCTGCACAATGGCTATTCAGATATTAACCCACATTGTGGTAATGCCGTAATCAATGTAATATATATCGATGAATTTATACGGGAACTGGGCTAGCCTTTCATAGACCACTATAGGAATTCCCTTTACTGTCAAGTAGGCATATTCATAACTAATTTAAAACCCAATTCCACGCAGGAACATTATCGAAAAAAAGCAAAATATTAATGGAGCATAAACAAATAATTTACTTCGATATTATTACCGGCATGTGAAAATGAGTACCTGTCTTGTAGCCTACTCCAAGTGTCTGTGGTCGTAATGGCTGTGTGGATAACATCTTGGTCTGAGAATCATGAGGTCTCAGGTTCAAACCCCAGTCCCGGCAATTATTTTTGCTACCGGATTATTGATTTAAACGATATATATCATAACATTATGCGTCGTTTTAACAGAATCTACATGAAATTACGATTTATATAATTATAATTACAATCGTTTGCACCAAGCAGGAGTTGGGAAATTTGATTGTATTGAACATTATTTCTAGTAGTCTATAGATAGGCTAGAGAATATGGTTTCATTCCTCCTCTTAATTTGCAATATAATATGTGATGTTTGTTCAAACAAGTGTGACAGTAGCATATCTCCAATTCAATCTATACATTCATCATAGTACCAGTATTAAAATTGACCATATATTAACATTTTAAGAATGTCCAGCTGTGTAGTATATGAGTAGGATAACATGTCAGATGACTTCACATACATTTAATCTCAATTTCATAGTAGGATAACATGTCAGATGTTACACATCATATGCAACTACTGTAAGGCTCGTATCCTTTTTATTTTTAATAGTATGATCTTATTGTGATCATTATTGTAAAAGTATTGGAATTATCTCATTGTAATGCAATTTAAATTGTATTTGATTAAAATATGTAAATTACTAGTTTTTGATAAAAGAAAACAGCAAAATTGAAATACTCTGGTGTTTTTCAAAAATCCATCTTCACTGGTTTAATTTTTATTTGTTAGGATATGTTTGACAAAGATTAGGCGATACTCCGATCGTAGAGATAGTGAGGAAAGCTCGGCTCCGCTGGTATGGTCATGTAATGAGAAGGCAAGATAACTAATTCGCTAAAACAGCTCTTCAAATTGATCGAGGTGGAATGCAACTGTGTGGGAGAACAGCAAAATGGTGGACCAACAACATTAAGGTGGACATGTACGATGTTGGCTTAAGGCCGGAAAATGCCAGCGACAGACTGAAATGGAAGAGATAAATTGTAGCTAAGCAGCAGATCCTGCATGGCGGGATAAACGCTAGGAGAGAGAGTGAGACATGTCGGATTTGCTTACACTTTTCCTACCAATCAAATAATCTGTATCTACGCTTCCAAAACAAATTTTTCTTGAATTATTATGCCCTAAACTTAATTTCTATTGATCAAATTTTTCAACCATACTGCCCAACAATGCAATCTTGCACAGTTTATACATGGTGGTCACTACTGGGAAACCTGGAAATCATGGAAAACACCTGGATTTTATTATGTCTGGAAAACTTCTGGAAAATGATGAAAAATTTGAAAACTCCTGAAAAATAGCCACTGTTAATTAATTATAAAAATCTTTCCATCTTAAATCTTGCGGTTTTGGGTGAGCACTCTATCGTTAACGAAAGAAATTTCCTCAGGCTACCTGTTTCTGTGTGGGAGAACACGCGATAGTATTTTTGTAAAACATATTGAGTATAGACAACTTCACCGCAGGCGGCATTCTTTTCTCTTTTTTTTTATTGCAGATATTTCAGTCACAAAGGCTTTTTTAAAACACCAATTAAATCATTTGTGTGTAGGCTTGCGTATCAATAATGCAATCACCACTAATTTTTGTGGAACTTTGTATTGGCGGAAACTCCCGAGATTAATTTTGCCATTATGAACACGGCCTACTGAATTCAAATGGGTTCGTTGACATGCCAACATTGTATGACATGCGTGTCATATTTTTGCCGCCTTTCAAAAATCACTTACCATGGCCAGGAGCGAACCTGCAATCTTGGGGTTAGTAGACCGACACGCTATCCACTCACTTCAAATATATAGAAACACAAAAATACTTTCCAACATAGTCAACCAGCATTGGCAAACAATGGTCTGAACATTCTACCAATGATTCGGTTCACCATTACAGCCATCCGATTTCTGCAAACAATGGTCTGAATGTTCTACCAATGATTCAGTTCACCAATTCAGTCATCCAATATCTGCAAACATTGGTCTGAATGTTCTACCAATCATTCGGTTCATCAATACAATCGTCCAATATGTGCAAACATTGGTCCAAATGTTCTAACAATGATTCGATTCACCAATACAGTCATCCAATATGTGCAAACAATGGTCAGAATGTTCTACCAATGATTCGGTTCACCAATACAGTCATCCAATATCTGCAAACAATGGTCTGAATGTTCTACCAGTAATTCGGTTCACCAATACAGCCATCCAATATCTGCTAACAATGGTCTGAATGTTCTACCAGTGATTTGGTTCATCAATACAGTCATCCAATATCTGTAAACAATGGTCTGAATGTTCTACCAGTGATTTGGTTCATCAATACAGTCATCCAATATCTGTAAACAATGGTCTGAATTTTCTACCAATGATCCAGTTCATCAATACAGCCATCCAATATGTGCAATGGTCTGAATGTTCTACCAATGATTCGGTTCAACAATACAGCCATCCAATATGTGCAAACAATGGTCTGAATGTTCTACCAATGATTCGGTTCACCAATACAGTCATCCAATATCTGCTAACAATGGTCTGAATGTTCTACCAATGATCCAGTTCACCAATACAGCCATCCAATATGTGCAAACAATGGTCTGGATGTTCTACCAATGATTCAGTTCACCAATACCGTCATCCAATATGTGAAAACAATGGTCTGGATGTTCTACCAATGATCCAGGTCACCGATACAGTCATCCAATATGTGCAAACAATGGTCTGGATGTTCTACCAATGATTCAGTTCACCAATACAGTTGTCCAATATGTGCAAACAATGGTCTGAATGTTCTACCAATGATTCAGTTCACCAATACAGTCATCCAATATGTGCATACAATGGTCTGGATGTTCTACCAATGATTCAGTTCACCAATACAGTCATCCAATATGTGCAAACAATGGTCTGAATGTTCTATCAATGATTCAGTTCACCAATACAGTCATCCAATACTGTATGTGCAAACAATGGTCAGATTGTTCTACCAATGATTCAGTTCACCAATACAGTCATCCAATATGTGCAAACAATGGTCTGAATGTTCCACCAATGATTCAGTTCACCAATACAGTCATACAATATGTGCAAACAATGGTCTGAATGTTCTACCAAGGATTCGGTATATATTCATGTATTCCATCAAAAATGTTGAAGCAAAGCATACGATGTGCATGACTTGCATAGTTGTTGGATTGTCAAGAAAGAGAATGCCCTTTTCTTTACTTTCCATGCTTTTTTTCCTTCTTGGTTTTGTGCAATGTTCTAAATAGGCTTTAAGAATAGTCATTAATGGCTATTAACCTTTGCATATTTCTGTGTAAACCAATCCTTTACAGTTAGTGATTGTAATATTCATCAAAAGTTATTAGACACATTTGGTTAAAAGATTTTCTGGAAAATTGCATCGAAATTAAAAAATCTTCGTTATTTAACACATTTATGCCCAATAGTCGAGATAATAACTGGGAATTTTTGAACTGGTCTATCACCTTGTAAGGATGTTTTGTGATGATTGCTTTACAACTATGTGCCTTAAATACAGTATGATATATTATTATCATTATTATTATTATTGTGAGGCTTATGTTCCAAGGAGACCCAGACAGGGGCTGGAAACTGTAGAAGATGATGATTGTTATTATTGTTATATATAAAGATAATTGTTGAACAAAGTTATATTAGCATAGACAACTTAGATAAGGCAAATGCCAGTTTTATATCCTCTAAAGAGATACTGGTTAGTCTTTTATTTTCATTCCTAGTTCCTTGTTAATATTGTTCTAGCGGATAGGCATATATGTATTTCAAATAAGACAAATAAAGATGAGGCAAATGCTATGATTGACTCTTGGTCATAATAAATAAATAAATAGATGAATGAATGCATGGATGAATAAGCTGAATGAGTTCATGTACAAGATGGTGTGAAGTGAGTGATAGGTCTAGCAATTGGCATATAGCCTATTGTTAACTTGGAAGAGAGGGTTTTGAAGATGCTGAGCCTGACACCAAAAACGATCTGGAAGGTGCTGATCCCGATGATGGCAATTATGAAAGGATAATCACATACACTTTTGAGGTTGTTGCATTTGGGGGAAAAACCGTAATCCTGGACTTCATCAACTATTCCAATTTAGCTTCACTCCCTTTAACATCAAATCAATGTGATTTGGTTTCTGTATACTATTATTTTCTATTAATATCATATTTTATTTTTCTAATTTCAGCTTATTGGAAATCTTATCAGAACTTGCCTCAAGATCTGCTAATGTCAGAAGAGCTACTTCAGATGAATTTTCCCGGTAATGTCAAAAGTGAAACAAATGACAATGCAACTTGTTTTAATGAAACCACCACTATTCCTACGATGTTACAAGTTGGAGTGTTCACTGGTCAGGACAAAGATACCCAAGCATTTGCTTGTGCAACATGCGGAAATAGGTACCGACACAAGCGAACTCTCGATACCCATAAAAGATATGAGTGCGGAAAAGAACCATCGTTTCAGTGCTCATTTTGCCCATTCAAAGCTAAAAAGAAATCAAACCTGACTGATCATATCCGGAACAGGCATACATATGATGGGAAGTCTTTTATGTGTTCAGAGTGTGGAAAGAGTTTCAAGGCAAAGACTACTTTAGTAAATCATGAAAGACATCAATGTGGCAAAGAATACCCATGTACATATTGTGACTATCGATCCAGCCGGAAACAAGGTCTGAAGCGTCATATGACTCGCTGGCATAGTTATGTGTTATGATAACTTAGGAGGGAATCTTGAGAGTGAAGCCTGTGTTTAAATCTTTGTGTGTTATAAAGACTGGATTTAGATGAAATGCCTCATTGTAAAGCAGTTTGAATTCTATTTTATATCAAAACATAGTAGACTTCTATTTGATAAAAGATGTACTGCTTTTGAATAAAACGGGCTGCAAAAAGGAAATACCCTTGAAATATTAAAAATATACATCCCCTCATTTGAAGAATAACGGGATATGACATAGTGTTGTTTCTCATACGTGTTTTCCAGCGTTAATATTACAACTTTTCAGTAGGTCAATTCAATGTAATCCCAATTACTGGGTCATGACAAAATAACCTGAAAAAAATTGATGATGATGATCAGGTGCCATCAAGTCGGCGTTGACTCCTAGCGACTGCATGGATGGACTGTCTCCATATGATTCGGTCTTCAGCCATATTCTTCAGATCCTTCACTGACATATTCATGTTGGATTTGATGGTGTCGATCCATGTCAAGGCTGGCCGCCTTCGTCTCCGAGACCCTTCCACATTTCCAATCATAATTGTCTTTTCCAACGAATCAGAACGCCTCATAAAGTGTCCAAAATATGACTGCTGTAATCTTGTTACCAATGCTTCAAGAGACAGATCTGGTTTGATTTTTTGAATTACCCATACATTTGTCTTCTTGGCTGTCCAAGGAATATGCAGTATCCTTCTCCAACACCAGAGCTCAAAAGCATCAATATACCCTACTTCCTATCTCGTTTCATTATGGTCCAGCTTTTGAAACCATATGTATCTATGCGAAAGACTAATGCCTTAACCATTCTAATTTTAGTAGGCAAAGATACATTTGAACACTTGAATATCTTATTCAGGACTTTAAAAGCTGCTCTTTCTAGAGCAAGTCTTTGGCAAATCTCTGGACAGCATGAGCCACTACTACTCATGGTTGATCCCAACAAACAGAAACTATTCACAGTAGCCCTTCGATCGCCCTATATGGTTCTGCTGAGGCGACGTGATGTCCGTTCGTTAAACACCCATGGTCAAACTGTGCGGTGTTTTACGTGGATGGTAACATTATCTCTGCGATATTGAAGATCCAACCTCGACACTGTTGACCTCGAAAACCCGAAGTCGCGTTACTCTCCGAAAAGGTATGACCCATGCGCTGTGCGCCGATGATCATCCTATGTTCAAAGTTGGTTAACTCGCAACGTGTTGCCTTCTTCACTACTCTCGTGTCTGTGACAGATTGCTCTGCTCTGCCACTGCTCGACGCAACGCTCAGGAGTCATACACTGCACATTTTCTCCTGGGAACAGTGGCGGCTGGCGTAGGAAATCAGTTGTATGCTATAAGCCATCCCTGGTCTAAACAATAAAAATATTTAGAAACGTACAGGAACATTCACTCAGATACACTCAAGAGTAAGTTGGGAGTGTTAAAAAAC
Source organism: Meconema thalassinum (assembly GCA_946902985.2). Classification (NCBI taxonomy): domain Eukaryota; kingdom Metazoa; phylum Arthropoda; class Insecta; order Orthoptera; family Tettigoniidae; genus Meconema; species Meconema thalassinum. The sequence goes on from OX336390.1 coordinate 70,037,047, forward strand.
CTTCTGGTGGGATCAGCTGATAGATTCCTCTATTTTTTCCCTCCCCCGTTTGATTAGAGCGATTCCTTCTAAAATCCTATCGCAGAGACTAGAAGGTGTCATCGGCCATGTTCTTATTTCGTGTGACCAGTGCCGCCACTCTGTGGTCGAACGAAGAATGCCTTGGCTCTGGTCCTAGCTGTTGTCCCAACAGCACAACGAAAAAGTTGGGCACGCATGTGCAAAAAGGTAGAAATTCTTGCTGAGCTGCGCTCTGGCGCGGAGTGGAATACAGGACTAGATACCTCGTTGTGAGTGGTGTTGAAATCTTCATTTCCCCTTTTCCAGTTGACACTGGGTGGAGGCAAATATGGTTCCTCACCACTTTGTTCTGTCGTTCCACCATTCCTCTTCTAACATGGTGTTCCAATCCAGGTTCCGTTTTCTAATACTATTCTTCACCGAGTCCATCCAATGCATTCTTGGTCTTCCGCGTCCTCTCTTCCCTGTCGTTCCAGTGCTCGTCTTGGTAGCCTTACTTCATTCATCCGTTTGACATACAAACCATCTCAATCTGTTTTGTTCCAGTTTGTCATTTAGTTTCTGTACTCCCAGTTCTTTCCGTATATCTTCATTTCTTACTCTTGTCTCTCGTTTTTTGGACCATACTTCTCAGGAATCTCATCTCAGCTGCCTGTACTCTGCTCTCATCCCTCTTAGTCATTGTCCAGGTTTCTGGTTCATATGTCATGATAGGAACATAATATTCCTTGTACATAACTTCTTTAGCCTTATTTGGTATATCCTTGTTCCATACTCGTCCCCGTACCTGTTGGTAGAAAGCACTCCCGAGTTGTATTCTTCTACTAATTTCCAAATCTAGTCTTCCATCTTCAGTATTTCAGTGTTTTATCAAGTATATTGAGATAAATATGATTTTTGTATTGATTTCCAAATTATTTGTGAATTAAAAGAAATTCGTTATTTGCTGAATGTAATTACTTCAATCTTGTTTTCCGCACTTACTATTAACTTTCCAAAAATTTCACATAATGGCATATGCCATGTAAAACAACCTACCAATAGAATTGGTAGCGTGTAGCCAAAGTTTGTAGGTTATTTGGTTAGAAACGCTCTGTAAAGTTCCAACGTTCGCTGCTGGGTGTCAGTGACAGTTGGGTTGCTTTGCTCTAACTTGACATACATAGGGTATAATACCTCAGTATGCCTTCTTTCGGAGGGGAAGTAAAGCCGGCGGTCCCATGTCATAGATTTATGGCATGATAAAGAACCTTCCACTAATTGCACTTGTGTGAAGTGAAATTAAGAGGTCAGATTTGACTAACGCTCTTATGTTTCAACGTTAGTCGCCAGGAGCCCACTGCAGTGGCATCTAGTAACCAAGTTTGGAACTAGATGGTTGTTGACAGAGGCGTTTGGTAGCAAAGTTGGAACTACTTGAAAATCGAATGTCTGCAGTCCCTACTTGAATTAAAAACACACACTAATACAGCCATCACAATTAACACCGGTTATCAGACAGATTCTACACACCCAAAGTACACGGGACTACATGACCGCGTTGTCGCAGCCCCTAAACTGAGGAACCAACCACATAGGGTAGGCCTATAACACGAAACTAAATAACACATTATATCAAGTCTATGATACAGTATACTCTGATTGTGAAGCACAATTGGGAAAGCAAAGAGACAATATCGACATTTCTCAACATCAAAGAACACATTTAAATGCATTCTTCGAATAATATAATAATAATATCGTATGGCCTCGGTGCCGGGTGCAAGCTTTGTTATTTGACACCCAGAGGGTAGCTTGCATGTTGAATTTCGTTGTTCCTTGACTATAAAAGTCAAGGAGGTTAGATGTTAGATATCTAAGCTCCTTGAACACTATAGCGCTTTCTAGTAGAGAAATGAGGAACTTTGTGTTGGCGGAAACTCCCGAGATTAATTTTGCCATTATGAACTCTGCCTACTGAATTCAAATGGGTTCTTTGACATGCCAACATGTATGACATGCGTATCGTATTTTTGTCGCCTTTCAAAAATCACTTACCACGGCCAGGAGCGAGCCTGCAATCTTGGGGTTAGTAGACGGACACGATATCCACTCACCCACCGTGGCAAGCTTTTCTTAAATGATATTGTAAGGACGTCTATTTCAATAAAATTGTAATTTTATTTCTCTTATCTTTGACATGTTTTTTGTTTTATATCCTACTAGCTGTACCCGGCATGTGTTACAATGCCAATCAAAGAAGTGTTGGCTTTGTGATTTTGTTTCTTGAAGTGTTTTTGGATACACAAAATTTGTTTCTTTTTCCGTTAACTGTCTATAAACTAGTATAATTTTATTAATTTTTTTATTTTATGGCCATGTACTTTTCTTTTCAGGACGGGTCAGGGAAGGGATATTGGAAGAAAATCGGCCGTGGACCTAATGAAAGGAACCGTCTCGGCATTTGCCTGGTGGTGAAAATGGGAAACCACGAAAACTATTTTCAGAACGGCCGAGGTGGGAATCGAACCCACGCTCTCCCGATGCCAGCGAGGCACGAGGTAGCGCGTTAACGCTTTCGGCCACCGCGGCCGGTTGCCTATAAACTATTGTATAATGGATTTACTAATTCAGAAACATTCGTGGAAGCGTGCACAACAACTCGCCAAAGTTTCATCGCAATCGGATGAATGGTATACGAACGCATAAAGGACAGACACACAGACAAACTATCACATACATTCATTTTTAGCCTACTTTTCACATTTTGTATAAATGAGGGAAAAGTACACTTATGAGATCGATCCTGGAGAATGTGTCTCCTAGACGGCTGCAACTGTCGTAACCAAATTTGGTATGAGTAAAGATCAGTACCTGAATATCTCACAGCCATATTTGAAAATGACGTCAGTGCTACCAACTGCTGAAAATTCACAATTGAAATTTGAGCTCCATGTTGGATATCTCGGAACGTATGCAAAATTGATCATAATATTTCAGATTAATTCTAAGCAAAACATATGACATTGTTGCCAACATGATTTTATGCGTGCTGTAGATCCAGTGTCTAACTGCATGTGATGTCCATATTATCAATTGAACTTGAACCAAATTTTGTATGTTCATTCTGAACCTTAAGAGACGGATCTAAGAATATACTGAGTCACAAGGGCTGACAACTGTAGTGCTCTATTAAGCTACACTGTTTCAGGTATACTTCGTACTAATTAGAAATGTCAGTATTACCAACTTATTTTCGTCACTATTCTAGACGAAATCATTGGCATGGATCTTAAATTTAAGAAAAGTAGGCTCTTTAATTCGCCACGGATTTTCTTGTTAGGTGTATGTTGATGACTTCAAACACTATAATGTTGAAGACAGTTATTGTCATAGATATACATCATATGTATGTTAAGTTAGAGCAAAGCAACTCATGCTGAAGATAACCTTATTGAAAGTTGAAAACATGTTACATTAAATAACAATCGTAACAACATCCTTCACAAACTCTGTGGTACAAGTTGGGGAGCAAATCCGACTGTTCTTCGCACAACAGCTCTCGCCTTAGTATACTCAGTTGCTGAATATTGTAGCCCCGTATGGATCAATAGTGCACATGTAGGAAAAGTTGATGTCCAGTTAAATGATACAATGAGAAGAATATCGGGCACTCTCAAATCCACACCACTCAAGTGGCTACCAGTATTATCCAACATTCACCCTCCTCCCCTGCGAAGACTAACAGCTCTAAAAAGGGAATGGTCAAAATGTGCTGCAAGTGATCTCTTACCCATACATCAGGTCTGTAATCCACAGAAGCAAGGGAGATTAAAATCTCTACATCCGTCATGGCAGCTAGGCAAGATGCTTGTTGAATCTAAGTTCAATATGGACAAAACTTGGCGAGAAGAATGGACTACATCAAACCCTGATGAGCTAGCCGACCTGCCAACCCTTCCGATTTATTCGGAAACTTTCCAAATTTTCACCTCGTCTTCCGATCTTCTTAATAACTATTATTTCTTCCGAATTTTGGGCCCCAGTGATATATTGTAAAAGAAAAAGGAACTGCAAATAATTTCCATTCTCGATGAGATTCTCTTGTAAGTCGTAATTGCTTCTGCTATTTGCGTAACCTTGTTTTTTTGTGTAAGTTCCTCGCTTGGCAGTGAGCTCCATAGCTGTGATCTCAGAATGTTGAGTCAGCTGATCGGCCTACCGCGTACTGATTGGTGGTATTTTACGGACAAACAGGTGTCAAGCCTACGCTGATTAGTCGAGGCTGGCCACGTGACTGTGCAGAATGGGCTTGAAAAATTTTATGCTACGCGCGGCGATTGTTACTTGCTCTGTTTGACGCCACGTGTTTATACCCTGCTAGCGTCACGTTTAGTGCATTTAATTGAGGTATTAATATGTGCGTCGGTAGATAATTATTTCAACGAGTTGTGTCGATGATTGTTTCGTGTCGTATGTTTTAAGTTTCTCTCATCAAGTTATGGCGACAAAAGCTCAGAAACGTTATCTCCAAGTGTTCAAAGAAAGCTATAAAACCGAATTTCCATTCATTTTACAATCTAGCAGAGGAAACCATTTTGCTCTTTGTTCCGTCTGTCACGATATAAATATTTCTCATGGTGGAAAAACTGACATTGTAACTCACAGCGACACTCTAAAACAAAAGGATAGTGCTAGTTGTTTACAGAAAAAAAGAAAAAAAATAGGTATGTTTTTTTGTTCACGGGAATGAAGACAATGCTGCCATTCGCATTGAATTTTCTTTAAACACACAATTATGTTCTCTTACGTTTAAATATTGGTCCTACATACTACTCGATGACTGATGATTGTTTACATTTTTGTGAATTTTATGCTGAATTCATACTTTGCCAATATAGACTCGCAGGTCTTTTGTGTACCCTCTTTCACCCACGCCACGGTATACTGTGCATGATTAAATCTATAATTTTAAAAAATCTTCCTATTTTTAACTTCCGAAGGTTAGCAGGTATGAGCTAGGATTGATCACCGACCCCTGCAGGAAACCTCCTGGTTTCCATCTTCCAAGAAGGATATGGACGTCACTGAACAGGGTGCGGACCGGTCACGGAAGATGTAATTTTTGGCTCCGCTAATGGGGGGAAAATTTCTAGTCCTCAGTGCGATTGTGGCGATTCAGTGCAGACAATCCGTCATATTGTGTCGGAATGCCCTTCACGGTCTTTCAAGGGAGGATATGAGACCTGCAGAACGCAACTGATGATGCAGTGGAGTGGATTGCTGCTCTGGACACCCAACTGACTTTTGGTTTCGTTACTAGATATTTATTACTTGTATATATTTTATATACTGTAGCATTACTGTATCCTCTGTATGTCGTATGAAGTATATATATATATATTAAATAATATTAATAGGTGTCATCAGTAAATTTAAAATAAGCTCAAGAAAGAGTTATGACTTTTCCTTTACTTCCGACCCTTGTTAATAACCTACTTTATTTTTCTAATTTCAGGTTATTGGGAACCATATCAGAATTTTTCTCATAGTCTGCCGATGTTAGAAGAACCATATCAAGTTAATTTGCCTGGTCCCGGCAACACCAAAAGTGAAACAATTGCTGTGGTAACCTTAGATATAGATGACCATGCATTTTCTTTTACCAGTGCTCAGCCCACAGCTGTTCCCACCATCTCACAAGTTAAGGTGTTCACTGGGAAAAAGAAGGAATTCAAATCATTTGCCTGTGGAACATGTGGAAAAACATACCGACACAGCCAATCCCTGGTTACCCACAAGAGATATGAATGTGGCAAAGAACCTTCTTTTCAGTGCCCATATTGCCCTTTAAGAACTAAACGAAAAACAAACCTCCGCCAGCATTTACAGAAGAGACATCACAAGCTGGGATGTTCACTGAGATAACCAAACCATTTGCCTGTGAGACATGTGGAAATATATACGGGTCAGGGGCATATATAAGGGGGGAGCTGTGGGGGCTCCAGCACCCCCTGGAAAGAAAAAAAAAAAGCAATAAAAATTAAGAAAGTGTTGTTTTGTTAAAATCATGTAAATTTGGTTGTACCCTAATTTTAACTTATTGGCTAAGATATCAACAATATTAAGATTGAAATTAGACTACCTCGTGGTGTAGTGGCTAGCATTCTTGGCTGCCATCCCGGAGGTCCGAATTCGATTCATGGCTCTGCCAAGTAATTTTTATTCTGGTCTGAGGGTTGGAACGGAGTACACCCGGTCTTGTGAGGCAAAACTGAGAATTCCACAGTACGGTACTTTTGAGAAATAAATTATCAATTTGTAAAAAAAAAAAAACTGTTTATCTTTCTGCTTAGTAAATTGACAAATATTTAGATATTTGCCATTCATACTCCAAAGGCCATAATAGAAAATTCATTAAGTATAAAATGTTATTTTGTGTTGTGCTATATTTTACAACTTTCTTTGTATTGCCACTAATTTTAGCCTATATAAAGTTAGAATTTTACAAAACTCTTATCTAAAGTAATTACACTAAGTTATATGCTCTAAATTTGCGGTGACAGTCCCCTGAGAATACTCACAATTTTCCAGAATAGTCAGCCCCCACAGAAAAAGAATTGTATATACGCCCCTGATACCGATACACTCAATCCCTGAATGCCCACAAGAAATAAATGAATGTGGCTAAGAACCCTCCTTTCAGTGTTCATATTGCACATTTCGAACTAAAATTAAATCTCACATCCCATATGAAGAACAGACATATTATGCTAGGAAGCCTTTTGTGTGTTTGGCTGTGGCAAGAGGTATAAGACAAAGCAATACCGCTTTTACTACAGTATAAAAGACATGATTGTGACAAAGAATTCCAGTGTACATTTGTGGCCATCGATGAAGCCGGAAAGGAAATCTGAAGAATCATGCGACTCACCACCATAGTAATGTAGCATTAGTATTGTGATAACTTGGATGGAAGACACGGAAGGGAATCTTGAGATCATTCTGAAGTTTGTGGAATGAAGCAAGAGTTTAAGATTTTAGTATATTATGATGATTGGATCTGAAGCACCTTATTGTAATGCAGTTTAAATTGTTATGTTTACCTAACACCTTATCTGATTAAAAACTGTACTTTCACCGAGATATTAAAATTTTTTAACTCTCTGAATCTGCCCTATCTCCGTTTCAAGCATATTATTATTATTATTTTTGTTATTTGATATGTATACTCTCTGCATGCTCCACTACATGCTTTTAACTACTCTTACATAGTTGTGTGTAAAACATAAATTACTTTAGACAGACATATTTGCTAATGGCTATTGATCATGATGCTTTTTCAATACTTGAAAGTTTAGAGAGTACTCAAATTTTGCAAATGGCTTTGAATACTTTTGATTAGGACAGACTTGTGCATTGGCCAGTTACCGCCTATAACAACACTGTTTGATAACATTTTTCTCTCACTTTCCACTTCACTGCACTCGAATATTAAATGGTATACTGTTTGGGGACTTCTATACAATACAATACAAAACTCTTTATTTCCAGAACCTGCATCATACAGAATTGGATACACCCAAGACTGCGTATAATCCTAAGCCTGTACAAGTACGAGGCAATATTTCCATGTCCGGTTACTATTGTTGTCCCACAATGCTGCTCATTATGGTCCGTATTGACGTAAATTATTGTAAGAAAATATATTTTTGGTGTTAATTTTGGTTTTTGGTCCGTCTGAAACTGTTGGAAGAATTCTTTTGTAATAGTGCCTTTTGAAGTTTCTTCCTATTTCCTCTACCATTCATTTTTAGATTCTTCTCTGAGGTGACATTTTATTGTGCTGATGGGTGTTATAATTATAATATTAATATTACCTTTGGGTGTGGCAAACCCATCGTACAAATAGCCTAAATATGATAGTGTGTGGGTCGAGGCCTCGGATGGAGGCCGTTGATTCATGCCCCGACCCAGATCACTGAAACCGGGAACTGAAGAAGAAGAGAAGAATTATTATTATCTTGCACCACTTACATTGGTAATTATTATTATTATTATCATTATTACATTTCATTATGCGAACCGACCACGCAAATATCATTTAATTTCCTTCTCATAGTTCTTTCTTCCTTTCTCTTCCTCCACACTTCCTTCATTCTTTCAGAGTGTTGTGCCTTTCTCTCTGCTGTCCACCTTCCTCCCCTGCGTTCTCCCTTTTCTCCCACAAGAACCTTTATATTGGAAAGTATTTCCCTGAATTGTGTTCTGTCTCGACAGTCATCAGTAATTCCTAGCCTCCGAAGTTCTTCCTTCATCTGCTTGGTGTAACCCCCTTGGCTTTTCAGATTATATATTTTATTAAAAATTTGTTTATTTAATCTTGTTGGATCCATTCTAACCATATGTCCATAGAAACGTAAATGTCATTTCATAATTCTTGTTTCCAGGTCTTCCACCCTTTCATATATCTCCTTGTTTGATCTTAATCTGTAGGTTTCCCTGTACTACTTTTTGGCCTAAATCCTCCACAATATCCTCCTCTCAATCTTCAGAAGCTTTTCCAGGTTCATCAAATTTGCCGTCTCTACACCATATAAGATCACTATTATTTATTTATTTATTTATTTAAGCTGTTTAGACCCATAGGATCACATAAAACAAATTATAATCTGCTGCTTTTATTGGTCTTCCAAAACTCCTTCATCGTTTCGCTATGACTAACTCGACGTTTCTCCGTCCATCCTTTCCCCTATCTCCTTGGTCGATCTTCAGGTGCAAATTCCCAACTGTGGATATTATGTCTGAATGTCATTCTATCTTCGATATCTGTTGCGTACTTGCTACACTCCGGATGTTAACCCAGTATTCATGAGCCTGTTCTGGGTCTACAACCATTTCATTTCTAGAATTGAGTATGAGTACGTCATCCTTTCATAGGTTTCTGTAGAAGCTTCTTTGCTTGTTGGCAAACATTATATTCTGAATTCTACGCTGATGAGCCTCTTTGAACCTTTTCAGTTGTCCAGAAGTTCTGTTTCAGCAACTCTAGTATATCTGGTACAGTTCTATTTTCATCACTGCTGTGGTAATATCTGTTAATCTCTTGAGCTTGGAAAATGGTGTAGTGTCTTCATCAGTTGTGTAAGTTGTCCAACACTTCTATGAAGATTTGATGCCTTATTGTTAAGTCTTCATGCTCAATCATTGATAATATGATGTAATAAGATTAAATAAATAATATTAATAATAACAATAAAGGTTGCAGAGAGCATTAGCAACCATCAATATAACAAAGGCTTTGTTCCCGTGGCTCATGATCTCAAGATTAACGGTCACGTTAAACTACAAGCTTCAAAGGCTTTGTTGTACGAGTTGAAGCAGCTGGCATTTGTAAGGTAACAGTGGTATTGCTCTCTCAGATCGTTGCACATGAACCAGATCTTATGAGGCAATTCAAACCTAGGTGGTTTGGACGATGCACACGGCATCTGGAGTTGTACCGTCGTAGCATAGGTCTGCCATGTATGTGTCCAGCATTCTCGGATGGTAAAACTGTTGTCAACTAACATCTTAGCTTGGGGAGCGTGATGGCGCAGTTGCTTAGCCGCTTGTCTTTAACCCGGACGACCAGATGTGTTGAAACCCGGTGACATCGGGGTGAAATTTTCACCTGAAAAATCACGTGTCATCAGGAAGGGCATCCGGCCTTAAATCCCCAGCCAAAACAAAAATGGGCTTGTTTGGCTCCGGCGACCCCAACTAATTGGGATAAGACAAAGAGAGAAAAAAAGAAAAAAGTCTTTTTTTTTCTTTTTTTTTAGCGGACCCTGCCACGAGGCGGGACAAACGCTACAGGGAAAGAAGAAGAACTAACATCTTAGCAGTTTCCAGGGGTGGATAGTGAGAATGAAACCTTCTTATACTGTTGGTTGGGATATCTGTGTGAACAGCGAGGTGAGGATTGTTCTGTAGTGTGTTTTACTCACGGAGTAGTGCACTCTCCCACCGCAGAAATGGAGGTAGTGTGTGACTTAGTTTAGGTAACCAGGTATAAGGCGCATCGTATGGTTGATTTGAACGTCAACCAATCTTGTGTGAGCACTATCCATCCACGCTGGGGAATAACATTCTGCAACAGGGTGAACCAATCCTAGAACTGAAGTACGAAGTGTCGATACTGAGGATCCCCATGTTGGGCCACAGAGTTTTTGCAAAATGTTATTTCTAGTTTTAAGTTACAACCAGTATTACCCTTTCATGAATTGATTGCCGACGGTCGAGATGGGAACTACTTGTGTCACTCGTCAGCCTGCTTCGTTGACAGGTACAATCGCGCGAGTAGGATACGACTCGGCTCCAGTAGCTTCAGTCATCACTTAACTAACGTGGTGACATGAGCTCCTGTGATGCTTGTCTGCGCTTGTAAGACAGGTTGCACGTGCAATACTGCTTGACTTATGTGCAGACTACACTCTGTCATCACTGTGTACTCCGCCTTACCCCGCGGGGCTCCTGCTACAATAATCAACAAACGCTGACGCAGCCACGTTCAGCAGCAATCAAATCTTGAATGGGTAATAATATCCATTAAATAAACATCTTAATTGATTTTCTATTAATATTAATTTGTATTTTTCTAATTTCAGTTTATTGGGAACCATATCAGAACTTTTCTCAAGATCTGGTAATATCAGAAGAACCTCTTCAAGTAAATTTGCCTGGTAACATCGATAGTGAATCAATTGGTGCGGTGACATCAGATGAAGATTGCGATACAGTTTCTTTTACTCGACCCACAGCTATTCCTTCCATGTCACACGTTGAAGTGTTCTCTAGGAATGGCCAGGATGCTAAAGTATTTGCTTGCAAGAAATGTGGGAATACGTACCGGCACAAGCGAACTCTCGATTCCCACAACAAATATGAGTGTGGCAAAGAACCGTCATTCCAGTGTTCAATTTGCCCATTTAGATCTAAACAGAAATCAAATCTGACTTTTCATATGAAGAGCAAACATTTCTCTGCTGGGAAGGCTTTTGTATGTTTAGACTGTGGCAAGAGTTATAAGTCAAAGAAATATTTAGCTGAACATAAAAAACATGAAATGGCAAAGAATTCCAGTGTGCATATTGCAACCATCGATGAACCTAAAAAGTTTATCTGAAGTATCTTGTAGCTCCCCGCCATGGTAATGTTGGATTGGCATTGTGATAATGTGGCAGGAAGAATCTTGAGATGATTCTGGATATAGAGGTATAAAGCTTGAGTTTAGATTTTTATTATGTGGTATTATTATGATTGGATTTAACAGTATCTGAAGTATTAGTCATTGGTTATTGCCCTATCTGAAATTATTATGTGGCTTACCACCATGGTAATGATGGATTGGCATTGTGATAACTTGGCAGGAACATATAGACGAGAATCTTGAAATGATTCTGCATATTGTGGAATGAAGCTTTAATTTAGTTTTTTAGTATATGGTATAATTATAATTGTATTTTATATTATCTGAAGTACCTCATTTTAATGCAATTAAATTGTTACATTCATCAAAACTTATTCAAGACCTTATTGCATTTTAAAAATGTACTGTTCATTAAAATAGCACCAAAAATGAAATACTCTTGTGATTTAAAAATCAATGTCCCCTGGTATAAAGAATAACAAGTTCTTTTTTTGTCGTGTGGCCTCCTGAGAGGCTGAGTGCAGGTCTTTCTAGTCGACGCCCGTGGGCGACCTGCGCATCGGGATGAGAGATGGAATAGATGAAGATGAATGAATCTGGGCATGGATGTGGAAGGAAGTGGCTGTGGCCTATCAGGAGGTACCGTCCCAGCATTTGCCTGGTGTTGAAAATGGAAAACCACGGAAAACCATTTCAAGGACGGCCGACGGTGGGGCTCGAACACACCCGTCTACCAAGTCAGCAGAGAGCTTGGCCCCATGACCTAACGCTGCGCTTTAGCGAGCGTAGCCATTGCGGTCGGAAGAATAACAGTAAAGATTGAGAAATATATGGCAGCTGACATCTGACTTTACAGAAGCCACTGGAACAATTGTATTGGGGCAAACACTGTGCAGAAGGCTTAGGCAGAGAGGCCTATCCTGTCAGTGACTGGCTGTGTGTGTACCCCTGCCTGACCCATGTGCTTGGAGGAAAATGTCTGGACCAGGAGGATGTTAAAAAATTATTTTTGTAAAGCTATGTATGCAGGGCCGTATTTCTAAATATGCTAAGTAGGCTGCAGCCTAGAGCGGCATATTTTCAGGGGCGGCAGTTTGACAATTTATTCAAAAGTTAAAATGAAGTATTTCAGACGCTAATAATATTTTCCGTACAAATTTAAGAATACATGTTACTTAAAAATATGTTTAGTCCTTCTACATAGCCTACTTTCTAAAACTATAACATAATACAAATTCACAAATACAACAAAAACACTTTCATATGAGTACATTATTAACGAGTTTGCCATTAAGAAAGCTATGTAAATTTGAACATCAAGATTATGTGGGGTGAGTTGTATTAGAGAAGCTTGTATATTTTTCAACAAATAAACCAGTAATTAACTACAGTTTGTGTAATTTCATTTCACCGTGTAGGACAACTTAATTAAAATTGAACACAGTTCTACAATTACGAAAAAGATTGTCATTAGTATTAAAAAATAAAAATATGAGTAAAATAGTGATCACTGATCTCCAAGAACAAATTAATTAATGAAGCTTGAAAACCATTTCATTTTTTAACAAATCTTAAAAGAAGTAAAAAAACAAGTAGATAACTAATTTCATTATATAATTTATTATGTAAAGCATTAAAATTGTAGTTTTATATAAACTAAATGAACTTGATGTTTAAAAAAGTTGAAAAACCCAATTAACTCGATCCCTTTGTTGTATAAAACAAATGTATTAAGCAAATATCAACTATAGAGGGAGCGGCAAATGGGCTTTAGCCTATAGGCGGCATACTCTTAAATCCGGCCCTGTATGTATGCCTTTAATATTAACTGATAGCTACACACTTTTTTTTATTTCTTAACAGTTTCTGTTTTAATTGGATGTATGGGGAAAATGTAAAAGATGAGAAATAGCTTTTTGATGAGACAGCTTTGGTGGCATAGTCGGTAGCATGCTGAACTACTATACCCAAGATCGCGGGTTCAAACCCGGCTGAAGTTGTCGGATTTTTAAGAGCCTTAAAATGTGTTGGTTATTTGGTTAGAAACGATCTATCAATTTCCAACGTTCGCCACTAGGTGTCAGTGACAGTGGCATCTGGTAGCCAAAGTTGGAACTACTTGAAGTATTTGGTTTATTAATCATTGTGGATCTGCATTGACGAACAATTACTTGAAATAATTTTCAAAGAAAATTGAGAATTCCGCCTAGTCAATACTTGTAGTGTTTAAAGTGGTTAAATATAAACACTGCAAGTTAGTATTGATTTGGCAGAAATCCTAAATTTTCTTTGCAAATTATTTCATGTAACTACTTGAAATTGAACTTCTTGGGGAGCCCAATTAAAATACCCTGCTATGGCCATTGGTTGCAATTCAAATATAATATCAAAGAAGATATTAACAAATTAATATTCTACCTTTCTTGTAAAGCCCCTTAGTTATTTGTAAGTCATTCATATCTTAAAACTTTCCCCAGAATGGATAGACTGTTTGGTTGAAATATAAGGTGCTTTCAAAAAGTAATGAGCCGGAGGCATAATTACAGAAACCAGTACTTGTATGTTAGAAGTATTGGCCCTGGCTGTTGAGGCATTTGTCCCACTGCAACACGAGGCGGTGAATGGCTGTCTCATAAAATTCCCTGGGCTGCGATGTGAACCAGTTCCGCACGTACAGCTGGACGTCGGCATCCGAGGTGAATCTTTGGCCCTGCAGAGCCCTTTTCAGGGGACCAAACATGGCGTAATCACAGGAAGAGAGGTCTGGACTGTATGGAGGGTGGCCGAGAACCTCCCATTTGAATTTCTGCAGGAGTGCCGCGACTGTGTTGGCCGTATGAGGTCGTGCATTGTCGTGGAGCGACCACGGCGGCTAGGGCGGTCCTGGGTAATGAGTGCATCAACCAGCTGGATGTTGTCATCGGTAATGCAGGGGGGTGGCCCAGTCCGGGCATCATCGGCTAACGACACCCATCCTTCCCTGAAGCGCTTGTGCCACGCCTTGACCCTTGCAAGGGACATGCAGTGTTCGCCATACACTTGTGACATTCGGCTCCTTCCGCTGTCAGAAACCGAACAACACCTCTTTGCTCTTAGGTTGACGCCTCCATGTCACTGTTTGCAATGCCACTGGCAGCGTTGGACGATTGATGCATGCTGCTGCTCGCTTTGTATCGTCACGTGACGTGCACGTGTGCCCTCTAGCAACGGGCTGTGACCTTCCACGCTCTGGTCGGAACCACATCTTGTTACACACACCACGATCAGCCGACGTAGTCACTGGTTTGCGCATTCCAGACTCCGGCTTGTTACTTTTTGAACGCACCTTATATATTCATCTTTTGCTTTGTTTTTATACAAAAAACTGGTGCTAGAGTGAACACGAAACTGCTCGAAGTTCCAGCCAGGAGGACATCCGGATAAGTATCAGCTTGTATTATTACAGTATAACCATAGTTGATTTTGTATAACCATATAATCACCCCAAACAGACAAACTCCGGATTTTTATCACCATTTTAGCATTTCACCTAACATTAGATATACTACATTTAGCATACACGGACAGCTGCATTACCAATACTGCAACTAAATAATTGTACATATTGTAAATATTTTTCACCTGTATTCTCAAACATAGATGTTATAGCTCAAGTGTAATGGATCTGATGATGATCACTTGACGATCGAAACTGGTCATCCTTGTGTATTTATTAATCTCATGTAATTATTTCAGGATTAGGACATAACCCAGCTCTATTTGGGTACATTCGTGTTGACCGACTGAAAAGCACCAAACTTTTGTTTACTTAGGCTACACTGAAAAATGGCTTCAAACCTCACAATAAATTGAATGTATAGGAATTGAAATTGTTATCTGAAATATCTTCAAATATATTCTTTCTGTTCTTAATTTGCCACTCCATGAACAACTGTATGTGTTAATAACATTCAAAAGTACATAGGTGGCATTGAAAACTGCTCACTTCAACTGAGAGTGTGAAATACCATAATATGTATGCTGGTAAGTGCTACTCCCTGAACCTCAATGTTTAAACTAGTCTATAATATGCTTAAACACCACAAAATGGCCACCTTTCCCCTCATGTGCCATCAGCTACAGTAAGAGTCATGGTTCTCCATCAGAGGTTGCTCAAACTACCATAGGTCTATACTCATAACGCAATTTTGAGAAGTGTGCTGTGTCCTTATTCTGTAAGTCCAGTGTAGCTTTAAATGCCTTATCCGGTTCCAGTGATCTGGGTCGGGGTGTGAAGCAAGGACCTCCATACTTTTCTGTCCCTCCACCACTCTTGTCCCTCTTCCAGTACATCCTCCACTTTCACTCCTCATTTCTCAACACTCTCCCTAGCTTGCCACGGTGGGTGAGTGGTCAACGTGTTGGTCTACTAATCCCAAGCTTGCAGGTTCGCTCCTAGCCGTGGTAAGTGATTTTTGAAAGGTGGCAAAAATTGCGACACCATGTCATACGATTTTGGCATGTCAAAGATCCCATTTGAATTCAGTAGGCCGGGTTCATAATGGCAAAATTAATCTCGGGAGTTTCCGCCAACACAAAGTTCCTAATTTCTCTACTAGAAAGTGCTATAGTGTTCAAGGAGCTTAGATATCTAACCTCCTTGACTTTCATAGTGCTTCAAGGAATAACAAAATTCGACATGCAAGCTACACTTCGGGTGTCAAAATAACAAAGCTTGCACCCAGCACCCGAAGACATATGATATTATATTTTATAACACTCTCCCTCAGTGCATCCTCGGCCTTCCCTTTGGTGCCTTCCCGTGACTTTCTCAGTAAATAATCGCTTCGGGACTCGGTCTTCTCCCATTCGCATCATATGTCCATACCATTTTAGCTTACTGATCTCGATTTTCTCTTGTGACTTTGGGAATCCTGTTTTCTTCCTAATTTCCTTGTTTCTGATTTTGTCTCTGCGGGTCTTTCCAATTATACCTTAATGCCTTAATGTGGCTCTCAAATGATATGTAAGAATTTAATATGGGAAGTAAGGTATGACATATAAGACATGCATTACTTAAAATTAGAGGTGGTTATGGACCACTTGAGTTTTAAGTATTCCATAAGCCTCTCCCATGTTAAGGTAATTGCGGTACCACTAGGAATTGCATGTAACAACAATTTTAACCTTCTAACTCACATCTATACCATATTATGTTGGCTATAAGAAGTATACTAATTGCTCCATGACCAGGGAAGTAAATCACTGTCATTTTAATTCATAGTTTTTTTTATCTGTCCACAGCCAATGAAATATCAGGTTATAATATGCCTATACTGGCACATTATAGGCAAAGAAGGTCATGGGATCCATTGTCAATGGCAAAAGCAATCCAGGCAGTGCGTGAGAAGAAAATGGGATATATGAAAGCTGCAAACGAGTTTGGAGTCCCTAAAACTACACTTTTCCGCCTTGCATCATCGCACGTACAATACAAATATACCGCAGCTGATACAAAATTTGGGGGAGTGTAATTAAAATATTATGTGATATGTAAAGAAAGATTTTTAAAAGTTATCAATTTTCCAACGTTGTGAATGGTGCCTTGAATTATAATGATGTTAGTTATTGTTGTTTTAAGGGGCAGAACTATGAGGTCATCTGCCCCTTAATTATAATAAGGATGTATTAGTTCTATTCCTGGATTATTCTGAGGCATTTGATACACTACCTTCAGTTGGATCGATTGTTCAAATTCGAATCATGAGGAATCAAAGTTATGGGGCAGATGACCTCCTAGTTCCGCCCCTTAAAACAACTATCAAAGTTATGGGAGTTTGAAACAGACAGGAAGATGGTAATCAAAGTAAACAATATTGTAATTGATTCTATTATTGTAACGAATTGTGTGCCTCATGGGACTATACCAGGACCTACTACTGTATCTACAGGGCACCAGGAAATGTTCTCCGCAGCGGCTACGTGCAGCTGCGAGAAGTAGCGTCATCAGTTTAGTTGGCAGCACGGTGTCCTTGACAGGGTGATGGCTAGAGCCCTGCGCGGATAGACAAAACGTTATCCGCATCCGCACGACTGTTATCCGTATCTGCCCCGCATCCGCATGACTTTTATCCAAATCCGCTGATATTTCAATATTATGTTTAATTTATTACATAAAGCATAAAGTGTTAAGACATTTGAGGAGAAAGTCGTTCCTGACAATTTGCTTCATTGCAAGGGACTTAAAGTTGGATGACACTTCTGGTACCTTCACCTCCGCTTTAGACAAAAAAACTGGCTGTACTTTTTTTGGCTACTTTCGCACTAGTGCCTCAGTAAGTTTGATGTGCCTGATTTGTGTCCTAAGTATGAATACACTTTTTTTTTTTTACAGTACAAACATCCTACTATATCGTTCACCTTTTCGTTTCCATTGAAAACGTAACCAAGTGTCTGCCATATCGTTGACTTGAGCTTTGTTTCAGGCGCTATTGAATATTCACCTTGTTTTATTTTAATAGATAGTTTATCCATGTTGGTGAAATGATGTTCATACTCACGGTCGCGGTAACATTCACTAAGTGAACTTCTCTTTACACTTGGAGAAAGGGATTGACATTTTGCCGGAAATTCCAAGTCAGTCATCATCCTTCTGTTTCTTGACCCATCCATGTTCGCTTAGTTGATGTCATAACTCTCTCCGTTGCAATATCACAGCCCACGTGCTTCAGTGCCAAGTTGGAAATAAATCTACAGATAAACCTGGAACCAGATCTTCCAGGATAGCTTAGGCGGCGAAGTAGCTGACTTGAGGAATGTTAATGATATCACCACCATGAACTAACAAGCTTATTGACAGGGGAGGAGTATTCCTCTTTTAAGCATGAAGCTGTAGATTGGCATATCAAATATGTAATATTATCGTAAGTTTGTATTCTAAAAACTATCCGCAAATTTACTCGAAACATTATCCGCAGTTTATCCGCTATCCGCACAGCCATGCAAATTACATCCGCGTGGCAAAAATATTTGCGGATATCCGCAGTTATGGCCATTTATTACACCACCTATACAACAGCAACACGCATATAATGACATGCAATGTAACGTCACTTTTCCACATAGTTTCCAAGAGACTCCAAACATTTCTGTGAACGCACAACCAACTTGTCGATGCCGGATGCATAGAAAGTTCCTCCAGCGTTCTGCAACCACACGGAGACAGCGGCCTTCACCTCCTCATCGGTCTGGAAACGTTTTGAGCTTACCGAACAGATGAAAGTCACATGGCGCTTGGTCGGGACTGTAGGGTGGATTTTGCCAGACCTCCCACTTGAAACGCTGCAGCAGTTCGTTCGTTTGGCGGGCCTTGTGAGGTGTTGCGATATCATGCAACAAAATCACACCGGCGCTCAATTTCCCCCCGGCGCTTGTCTTTAATCGTGCAATTCTTACTTTTGGCCCATAGGTAAAGCCCTGCGCGGATGCGGATATCCGCAACAGTTTTCGCCATGCGGATATACTTTGCATGGCTGTGCGGATAGCGGATAAGCTGCGGATAATGTTTGGAGTTAATTTGCGGATAGTTTTTAGAATACAATCCGAACTTGTTGAAAATCATGGGGAAATTTGGGTAATTGCGCGCAGCGGGTAATCGTGCACATCTATGTTTTTCGAGTTGGTAGTATAACTAGCAACTCAGTTCACTGCTACCCTCAAGCTGTCATCGTACTTATCACAGTCAGCATGATGCTAGTTGCTATGTGATAACCGTGAGGCTTGGATGAAGAAACTTAACACGCTGTATGTTATTTTCTGTAGCCAGCAAATAAGAAGGTAAGCCTACAGTTGTGATTAAATTATTTAAAATTAAATGTACGGTAGTTTTAAATGCCAGTGTTTACAGTGGTTTTGCATGTATTTATTTTTCAATATGTAACATCTTCGCTAGCCCACATGTTGAGCGACAAATGAAACGTTAATTAGTGCCCCATGTTGGTAGCGACGAATGAAACCTTTTGCTAGCCCCTAACTGTTGGGTGAGAAATGTAACTGTTTACCTTTGCCTAAGCTATGTTGTTTTAATGGGCGCCAAGACCTCAACCCAATGTTGAAATCTAAATTTTTATTTAACAACGTCTAGCTCTGGGAGAACACCTTCAAGAATCTATTCACTCAGATCGTGGTATGATTTGATCATTAACCCAACAAACAATTGTATCAGGAGAAGGAATTGGTCTATATGTAATGCTACCTACTGAAAGCAAAGATTGCATTGTAAAAGAAATGAATTTATTATATAAAACAAGTATAGCAAAATTAATAATAAGTTTAAAATTTAAATTGGAGCGTTACGATTTTAATATTACCGATAGAAAATTACGTGAAAACGGAGTCTGATAAATTGATTATACTCTAATTTCCAAGCTATGAAGTTACTGAAATATGAAATGTAAAACAAAGAGAAATGAGAGATTGCGTATTTCTGCGTCATTTGCGCTTACCACTGGAAATTGCCAAAGCATTTCCCTCGTACTGGATGATGCTGTGTGCTTCCCACAGTCTCCTGGATGTCGCCATCTTCTTCGTTATATGATGATATTCTGGTAGATTAGATAATTCTATGGTTCGTACATCGGACCCAAACACTCGTATAACCACACTGGTTAAGTTTTACAAAAGTTAGTCCTCCACTCCATGGAACAAAGGAGCGACTCCCGCGTGAACCATACCTGGCAAGTTCAACACAGATTGTCCCCCTTCCACGGCGCGTCGAACGATATATGCACACGTTGGCTCCCCACTCCGGAGCCGTCTTCCAGCTTACGTGGTCTCCACTGATTGGCTGCACCCCACGCGCTATACTCCCCTCCTTTGCCTCATTACACTCGCCGGTAAGGGGAAGTCGTATTCCGTTCCATATATTCGCCTTTTCTTGACGAAGCGACCCAGCCTTGCGTAATACTTTCCGACAAGATTAAGCGTGTACTTGAATTCCCAGTGAGTCACGTCTCTCAAATACCCTAACTGACAAAACTCCGTAAAATTCCGTAATCAGATAATTTTCTTTGATATTGTCGTTCGTAATAATTTGCTTGATAGCGTTTTCTAAGACACAGAAAACCTATCTGAATGCTAATAATTTTTATAAAATGCTCCGAAAATATCTAAATAATAATAATAATAAATTAACATGAAAAATTCTCTTGGCTGAACAATTTGCCGTGTAAATAAATATAGAATGGCTTCCTACTGACTTATGCCAGTTGCATAAAAACCCCTCGAAAAACACGTTACATATTCGCCTCGGATCATCGGATGATTTACCGTGACGACGGTCCATTATCCGATTATCCCAGACACGTTAATAAACCCCATCCAAAATACATATTACATAAATGAAATCACCCTAAATTACAGATATATACACTCATAATTTTTCTTCACGCACTTTGCGTCAAAGTTTGTTGTCACTATGGATTTCACTTTGCAACCAGTCCAATGTTTTTCATATAGAATAGTGTTCCACGGATATTTCCGCCTCTCAAATTTCCCTATGTTGGAAAAATAGACATAATTAATGTGTGAGCACTATGTATCTATGATGTCATATCACACGCATTGAAGGTGTTCTGATATATTTATATCACCATAGAACTTCCTAATTTCACTGGAGGTCCCCTCCTTATGGTGACATTTAATCTCACTTATCACTGAGCACACGATCACACTATTGTGGCAGCGCCTCGTGACCATAATACTTAATCTCTCTTTAAAGTAGATTAAATTAATATTGACTTCTGAAAAAAAAAAAAACAGTAAATGCGCATTACATATAACACCAAATATTTCTGTGCCGTAATCGCCCTGTCTTGTTAAGTGCCCGTAGACCACATTCTACTTAATACTAGTTCTCAACACAGACCATTTCTCCTCACACAAATAATACCATTGTACAAATTATCTTAAATTACACACTTACAAATCTTACATGGCGAGGCCGTAAACAGAAATCACGTGTGCTGATATGTATGAGTTTCATGAAGGACTGTCTCGCATTCTGATGGCCCATCTTTTGCCTCGTGGACGCCTTAAGCAAAAATACCCTGTCCAAGTGCTCACCCATCTCTAGGAGGCAAATGGGAATTCACCAGCGCTACCAAATTCTGGCCTTGGTGTATCGAGACATTTTAGTGCTCAAGAGCATCCGACAATCCCGTCATATTTCCCTGTACCTTAAAAACTCTCATTTACTTACATACTACCCCCCTGTGTGACTTCTGATACGCCTGCCTGGAAGACCATCTCCTCCCACGCACCAAATACCACACTTACTCATTTGATAGGCTGGCTCGCCAGCTAAACACACTCGCTTTATGACACATATTTTCGTAGACTATGTATATTATACGTCCCGTATAATCTGTTTCCCTCACTATTCTCCAGCACATATGCTGTTTTTCCAATACGTTTGGAAACTATAAATCGGCCTGCGTCACCTGCTTCCAACCTTGCAAGTGGCTCCCTTAAATGAACGTCATCACGTTGCTCTACCTAGCGTATTTCTCAATGTCTGTAACGATGCCCTGTTGCTACTGTCCTCACATGCACATATTAAAATACCGTCCTCTGCTTTAACCACAGGATAATCCCTACATAAATTAGTGTCCCTCGACAGCATGTCTGCAAGAATGTTATCTTTACCTTTAATCTATTTTACTGTGAATTCGTATTCCTGCAGAGCAAGAATCCACCTACTAACTCTGTTAGAACTGAGTTTACAAGTCCTCATATACAGTAATGCATGGTGATCTGTGTGGATCTCAAATTTCCCCCCTACTAAATACATTCTAAATTTCCCTAAACTGTAAACAATACCTAAAAGCTCTAACTCAGTAATCGTGTATCTTTTCTCTGCTGCTGTCAGTCCTCGCGAGGCTAAAGATACAATGCACAGATTACCCTCATCATTTTTCTGACATAATACTCCAGCAATGCCTATATGTGAAGCATCTGTCATAACCACATATTCCTTATCTTTTTAACGGATATTTCAGCACTACAGCTTTCTCAAAACCTTCCTTCAGCGCTCTAAAAGCCTGATCATGCTTGGACTCCCATCTCCACCGAGTCCCACTTTTAAGCAATTCCCTGAATGGTTCTACCAACCCTGAGTATTTAAGAACGAACCTCCTGAAAAAGTTGCAAATTCCCAGGTAAGTTTTTAACTGTTTAACATTCTGTGGCACCTCTGCGTTAAGTATCTTATTAACCCTACTTTCTTCTGGTGTTACACCTCTACTCGACACTCTATGACCTAAAAATGTCACTTCTGACTGACAGAATGACGACTTAGACAGCTTCAAAGTGAACCCTGCCTGATCTAACTTCTGAAAAACTATATTTAAAGGACGTAGATGCTCCTCAAAACTGCGTGAACTAATTACCATATCATCTATGTAAATGGTTACAAACTCTCCTGTGTCATCCCCTAATGTGATGTTTAAAGCCCTAATTAAAGCTGCTGAACTACTCTTTAACCCATAAGGTGTTCTACAAAATTGATAAAGGTTATATTTATGACTAAAAGCTGTAAATGGTCTATCTTCGTACATAAGTGGCACTTGCCAAAAACTGGAACTCAAATCTACACAAGTGAAATACTTCTTCCCCTCAAATGTTTGCATTAATTCCTCTATTGACATAGATTTCAGCTGATCTGAACTATGTCTACTGTTAACCAAACGAGCGTCTAAACAAATACGAACCGTGCCGTCAGTTTTGGGTACCGTGATCAAAGAATTAACATACGGACTGTTAGTGCTCAATAATCCCATCTTCAAGCATCTGATTAATTTGTGCCTCAACTGCACTCTGATAAGCAAAAGGTACAGGATATCTATGTCCTGTGAATACTGACCTATCAATAACGTTCAATGAATGTGTATAGCAATTGGCCATACCAATGCGATCCTCAAAAACTCTCCTATTACACCATAACACATCATAGAGCCGAACACATTGTTCCACCTCTATATCTCCCTGAAATGCAGCATCACGTAACGAGTCCTCTAGACTTCCGTTCGTAATCACACTGCCCACAAAACATGGAGAACCCCGCTCTACGGCTGGCGATATCTCATTTAAAGTACAAATCACACCTACAATACTACTCCTCTGAATATGGTCATTGAATGCTACTTCTACTTCAGAATCTCCCCATTTAAATTTCAAACTCCCTACATCATAACATAAGTTACCAGACACTCTACTTAGCCACTCTGAACCCAAGATAACACTGAATACTAAATTTGGAATTACAAGACAAATCTGCTTCTCTACATGATTATTAATTTTAATGTCTACTAAAACTTGCTTAGAAATTACTTTAGACCTCTTCCCAACAGCTGTGATAACAAAAGTGCTTTTAATTGGCATCACCTCAAAATTTACTCCAGTTCCTTTCATTTTATCATAAAATGCACTACTTATGCAACTCTTCATACAACCACTATCAATTAAAACATCTGTGTACGCCTCGGACACGTTAAATTTAACTATGGGGCTCTTACTAACCACTTCCTGAATAATACCTTCATCATTTAGTTCATGTAATAATTCATTTCTTACATTTAGGTCATAGGGTTCCTGTATAATTGTATGGACAGGGCATGCTACAGACTGAGATTCTGACCTTACTTCGCAGCCTGGTTCGCGTTTAAAGAACCGCTACAGCTGGCCGTAGTACTACTAACTACCGAACTGGTCTGGTTGTTCTGGGCTGTGTGGTCATTGTTTGGCTGTATATTACTACCACTAGGCTGTCCTCTTCCTTGACCCCTATTCTGGTTGTAATTATTGTCATTATAATTTCTCCCTTGATTTCCCCTGAAATCATTGTTTCTCCCTTGATTTCCCCTATAATCATTGTTCCTCCCTTGATTTCCCCTGAAATCATTGTTCCTCCCTTGATACTGATTACCATAGCCATTTCCTCTGTTCTGATTTAGCTGATTACTATTATTTCTATTTTGAGCGTTGGCCCCTTCGCCACCGTTCCCTTGAACTTCTTGATGCCTGGCTTCATTAGGTCTATTATTATTATTATTATTACCCTGGTTCCGATTGAAATTGTCCTCATAACCCCCTCTCCCTAGTGCATCAAATGTGCTTAACAAATTTTCTACTTGTGATATAGTCTTTACATTGTGGATACAAGCAGCCTCCTTGATCCTATAGGGAAAGTGCCTAAGTAGCAACCTCACCACATCACTTTCCTCCTTCAAGCCATCCAGATATTTACACACTAATACCTGCCCTAAAAAGTATTCGGTCATGGTGGAGCTTCCTTTAGGGTTATATTTACCACACACTACTCCCTCACGATGCTGCGACTGAATGACCTCATTCCAGAACTTTTCACAGAATTTCATTTTAAAATCATTAATATCAGTAAACTTGTCTCTGTAGACAGCAAACCAATTCCTCGTTTCTCCCACAAACACTTGTTCTAAAATTTCAACTACGTGGCACCACTCAATACTACCATTTTCCAACCTCTCCCCGAATTTATTTTCTATAGTGTTCACGTAAAACTACAATCTTCCTTCCTTGTTCATGAACTCCATTGGGCACCCCTGTCGATTGCTGAACTTACCCAGTTCTACCTCCCTGTGTGTGCTATTCACAAAAACTGGCCTATTCTGACTTTTTTCTTGCCTGATCCTAGCTTTTAATTTTAACTCTAATTCTGCGATTTTCTCCTCAGCCTTCCTCTCAATACTGTTTACTGTTAATTTAATGTTTCCTTCTGATTCTTCTACTTTATCATATAGCTTTGCTTGTTTCTCCTCAATCTTGCTAATGCTCCCTCTATTACTCTCTCTTAAATCATTTACTTCTGCAACTATTTGTGAGTGGACTTTCTCAATTCTACCCCCCAGCTGTTCCTTAACCTCTTTATTAGCTACCTGAATTTTGTCGATTTCTCCCCCCAATTGCTTTTTGACCTGCTGTGTTTCCAGTTGCACTAGTTCTTTTAAATTTTCAGCCTGTGTACTGATTCTAATTTCCAACTCCTCCTGTACTTTTCCTAATTTTCTGTCTACATCTGCAATAATCTCTTTAGCCTTTTCTTCCATCCCCCCCTGATCTCACCTCTAATCAGTTCAAATTTGTCACTCATTTCCCTACTGTTTTGTTCTAATTTAGCATTTAAAGTTTCAGTACTCTCTCTATTTTCCTTACTGTTTTGTTCTAATCTGGCGTTTAAAGTTTCATTACTCTCTCTATTTTCCCTACTGTTTTGTTCTAATTTAGCGTTGTTTTGTTCCAGTTTTGCGTTTAAAGCGTCTGTACTTTCTTTATTTTCCCTACTGTTTTGTTCTAATTTTTCATTATTCTGTTCTAATTTTGCATTAGTCTGTTCTAATTTTGCATTTAAGGCTTCTGTACTTTCTTTATTTTCCCTATTGTTTTGTTCTAATTTTGCATTATTCTGTTCTAATTTTGCATTTAAGGCATCACTACTAACTTTGTTCTGATACATGAACTCGAGAAGTAAAGTTTTTAATTCTGGTTGGCCGCCTACACTCCCTGTTTCAGTATCGGGATTTTCCTCCGCTACCCCGGTACTACCATCACTCGACATACTGCTCGTATCATCACTCTCCAGTTGATGACCACTACGTAACCTCATCTGTCTTTCTTTCTCATCCCCCATAATGATATACACTGATAAAGACAAATAACCCCCAAAATACAGGCACAGAAATATATACCCTTCTCCTTCCACAAATGTTATTAGGTTTTCAGCCCCAAGTTGTCGGCGACAAATGTAACATCTTCGCTAGCCCACACGTTGAGCGACAAATGAAACGTTAATTAGTGCCCCATGTTGGTAGCGACGAATGAAACCTTTTGCTAGCCCCTAACTGTTGGGTGAGAAATGTAACTGTTTACCTTTGCCTAAGCTATGTTGTTTTAATGGGCGCCAAGACCTCAACCCAATGTTGAAATCTAAATTTGTATTTAACAACGTCTAGCTCTGGGAGAACACCTTCAAGAATCTATTCACTCAGATCGTGGTATGATTTGATCATTAACCCAACAAACAATTGTATCAGGAGAAGGAATTGGTCTATATGTAATGCTACCTACTGAAAGCAAAGATTGCATTGTAAAAGAAATGAATTTATTATATAAAACAAGTATAGCAAAATTAATAATAATAATAAGTTTAAAATTTAAATTGGAGCGTTACGATTTTAATATTACCGATAGAAAATTACGTGAAAACGGAGTCTGATAAATTGATTATACTCTAATTTCCAAGCTATGAAGTTACTGAAATATGAAATGTAAAACAAAGAGAAATGAGAGATTGCGTATTTCTGCGTCATTTGCGCTTACCACTGGAAATTGCCAAAGCATTTCCCTCGTACTGGATGATGCTGTGTGCTTCCCACAGTCTCCTGGACGTCGCCATCTTCTTCGTTATATGATGATATTCTGGTAGATTAGATAATTCTATGGTCCGTACATCGGACCCAAACACTCGTATAACCACACTGGTTAAGTTTTACAAAAGTTAGTCCTCCACTCCATGGAACAAAGGAGCGACTCCCGCGTGAACCATACTTGGCAAGTTCAACACAGATTGTCCCCCTTCCACGGCGCGTCGAACGATATATGCACACGTTGGCTCCCCACTCCGGAGCCGTCTTCCAGCTTACGTGGTCTCCACTGATTGGCTGCACCCCACGCGCTATACTCCCCTCCTTTGCCTCATTACACTCGGCGGTAAGGGGAAGTCGTATTCCGTTCCATATATTCGCCTTTTCTTGACGAAGCGACCCAGCCTTGCGTAATACTTTCCGACAAGATTAAGCGTGTACTTGAATTTCCAGTGAGTCACGTCTCTCAAATACCCTAACTGACAAAACTCCGTAAAATTCCGTAATCAGATAATTTTCTATGATATTGTCGTTCGTAATAATTTGCTTGATAGCGTTTTCTAAGACACAGAAAACCTATCTGAATGCTAATAATTTTTATAAAATGCTCCGAAAATATCTAAATAATAATTATAATAAATTAACATGAAAAATTCTCTTGGCTGAACAATTTGCCGCGTAAATAAATATAGAATGGCTTCCTACTGACTTATGCCAGTTGCATAAAAACCCCTCGAAAAACACGTTACAAATATAATACAGTATATTAGTTTACCGGGATTCAGTGAGTTACGTTTTAAAAGCAGAGTGGGGTAATGGTGCACAGAAGATTATAATGCAAGTAAATGCAACGCGACATTAATGGCAAAATATTTCATGTTTGTTCTCCAGATGCCTAGAAATTATACGCGGAAAACGGAGAAAAACTCCTACCCAGCTCTACCTGCAATTAGGGATGATGGGAGGAAAATAGGGAAGTGGGGAGAAGTTTCAACATTCCCCAGTCAATCCTACGAAAGCATTTGCTGCAAAATTGTCTTGGTCCGCCTTGTCTAGTCCGTAAAGCTGTTTTTACCGACAAAATGGAGTCATAATTATCCGAATACCTTTTGACATTGGCAAAATTATTTTACGGCTTAACGCCCACCAAGCTTGTCTGACTGTTAGAGTTCAAGTTTGCAGAGGAGAATAAGATTCCCCATAATTTCCATAAAG
The DNA here is from genome assembly GCA_946902985.2 of Meconema thalassinum. Classification (NCBI taxonomy): domain Eukaryota; kingdom Metazoa; phylum Arthropoda; class Insecta; order Orthoptera; family Tettigoniidae; genus Meconema; species Meconema thalassinum. Next base: position 70,064,887 of record OX336390.1, read on the forward strand.
TTAAAGGTCTAGCAGGCAAAGATTGGTTGAGTGAGTTCTTGAAGAGATATCCTGCATAAACGTTGAGACCACCTGAAGGAACAAGCCTAAATAGCATTGCCTCCTTTAATGCTGACAAAACAAAGATATTTTATTCTAATATCCAAAACTGCAGAATTTTAGTATCATTGCATTGTTATGCTATTGTAAAATGCATTTGAATATTCTAATATTAATGCTCAGTGCAAGTTTCAGCCAATTCACATTGTATTGATATGGCTTTCCAACACTCATCCCATGCACATAATTTCCCAACCCATGCACCACCAAATTTATTTTTGAATTAAATTTGTTTCTGCACATCGAATATAGAGTTACTCGGACCCCCTTATTCATAACTGCAGTTGTGTTATCTATTATTTCAACATCACAAAACCGATTCTTGCTTAAGTGCGCACAATTCTCCCCCCCTTACTAGGGCCCGGATGTTTATCACATATATTTTTCCGTTATGTTCTTTTTTCATGACAACTGTAAGATGATGATTTACGCTAATCCCATTCAAATTATGTCATTAAGCACAATCAACACTCCCAACTGAAAACGGTTGCAATTCTGGCTGCATAACATTCATTTTTGACATAACACATGACATACAGTACATAGCCTATGGGTTCAACTTGCTTCCCAAGTGTCTAAAAGATAAAGTATAAAGCAACACATTGAAAATATAATTGTAATGCCAGTAGATTCGGATAACAAACGTGTGGATAAAAGTCGCGTTGATGCGGGGCGGATGCGGATAATAGTCATGCGGGGCGGATGCGGATAACAGTCGTGCGGATAAGAGCCGTGCGGATGCGGATAACGTTTTGTCTATCCGCGCAGGGCTCTACCCATAGGAATCGGATTGTCGCACGCACCTCATATTTGGAGTGAACGTCCAGTCAACACGTCATTGCATTTGGCCGCTATTCACACCATACAAGACGAGACACCACAGCGACCTGCCTAAAGATGTGTGGACAGTGTCTGTCCCTTTCTCCGCTGTGCCCACGTTTGCGACACACAGCGCGTTAGTGCAACTAACTTTTTGATCCACCTTCGTACAAGCGACTGCTGTGCTGCCAACGTAACTGGTAACGCTATCTCTTGCAGCTGAATGTAGGCACTGCGGAGAACATTCCCTGATCATTTTGTGAATGACATTTCAAAAATGGGTAACAAATTGTAAGATATTTATGTGTGCCGATGATATCATCCTTGTACCTGTGCATAAAAATGTTCAAGAGACTTTTAATATGTTGCATAAAGACTTTGATAATGCTTTAAGATGGAGTCATGACAATTTCACCCATAATTGCAAAAAATCTAGAATTATAAATATTGAATGTCCAACAATATTAAAGAAATAAGTAAATTTAAAATCCAGAACTTCCACTGTCTGTACTCAAATTATGGTAAAGACATGGTGACAATTTTATTCAGAGTGTGAATAATTATAAACATCTTGGAGTATTGGTGGATGACCATGAACATTGATATGACAACTTTTCAGCTGTTCAATACAATGTAATACCAATTACTGGGACATGTGAAAAATAACCTGAATAAATTACATGTGATTAAAATATATATAATTGTTTTGGGATACAGAAGAGGGAGAAAACTAAGGGATGACATGTTTTACTCGTCAAGCGAGCGTTATCAGATCCAAATTATCCAAGACAAAATAGCTCTACAAAATACTACCAAAGCTATAATGTCATACACTAACAGTCACTTCCCTCCAAAAACAAAAACCAAAAAGGTCAAAAACTTAGAGTGTGGCAATTATTGAGTTATTGGCAAAACACTAAAGCAGCGGCTTCGGTGGTGTAGTTGGTAGCATGCTGAGCTTCTATGCCCAAGGTTGCGGGTTCAAACCCGTTGGATTTTTTAAGAGCGTTAAAAATCCCTCAGTATGCCTTCCTTCGGAGGGTAAGTAAAGCCGGCGGTCCCATGTAATAAATTTATGGCATGTAAAAGAACCTTCCATTAACTACACTTGTGTGAAGCCAAAATTTGTAGGTTAGAATTGATAACGATCTATTAGTTCCAACGTTCGCCGCTAGGTGCTAGGAATCAACCAACCAACCAGGGCGAGGGCATCTGTCTCTAGTAAGACCTCAGCTGGAATGTGCTGTAGGTGTGTGGGATCCGTATCAACAATGAAACTGTAAATGAGTTGGGAGGTGGGGAAAGGAAGGCTACCAGGTTCTGGGGGAACCACACGTGGACATGTGAAATGATTCAGAATTTGGGTTGGGAAAGCTTGACTGAAAAATGTTCTGGAGCTAGATTGGGGGATATGTTTTTAGCTAATAAGGGAGAGAATGCATGGATATGTTTTTAGCTTATAAGGGAGAGAATGCATGGGAAGATATTCGTGTGAGGTTGGGAATTGTGGGTCGGCTCTGTGGTGTTGGGGTAGCGCGCCTGCCTCTCACCCGGAGGACCGAAGTTCGATTCCCGTCTCCTTCTGGGATTTTGGAAACTGGAAAGGGGTGCAGTCAGCCTCGTGGGGATAATTGAGCAGCTGTCTGACAGTGAGGTAGCGCCCCGATCACGAAAACCAAGATTAACGGCCGAGGGTACCCGATGCGCTGACCAAGCGTCACCCCAATATCTGCAAGCCAAATTTGCTGGGCAGTGGTCGCTTGGTAGGCCTAGGCCCTTCATGGGCTGTAGTGCCAGGGGTTATTATTGAGAATGGTGGATATAAAGGCTGATTTGATCATTCTTATAAAGTTAATTTAAAACAGTGGTGCAATATTTGTGGGGAGAGAATGGAACTATTTGCCAGAGAACATTGAAGGGAAGGGGTGAAGAAGCACTTATATTCTCATTTTAAGATTGTTGTTATTATTTGTTTCTTTCTGTTGGAAATTCATATTTCTCAAGTTTTTGGTGCATATTTTAAATTGTGAGTGCAGTCTCCGTGGCCTAGGCGGCAGCACGCCGGCCCCTTACCGCTGGGTCCATGGTTCAAATCCTGGTCACTCCATGTAAGATTTGTGCTGGACAAAGTGGAGGCAGACAGGTTTTTCTCCGGGTATTCCGGATTTCCCTGTCACAACTTTAATTTCAGCAACACTCTCCACTATCATTTCATTTCTTCTGTCATTCATTTAATCATTGTCCCAGGGGAGTGCGACAGGCTTCGGCAGCCGGCACAGTTCATATCCTCACCACTAGATGGGGGGCTTCATTCGTTCCATTCCCTGACCCGGTCGGTCGACTGGAATCAGGCTGGATTTTCATTTTAAATTGTAGTTTTATTTTAATTTTACAACCAGCCCATAAATATTCCTTCATCTGAAGATTTCTCCTTGGGTAAAGACTAGACAAGGACACATCATCCACGCAGTAAGTGTGGGAGGTCATAAAAGTGTAGTTGTAGTGCTGGACCTCATCTTTATAATCCAGAGATTGAGTAATTGGTTTTGGTTGTGGGTTCAAATGAAGTGAATGGGTCATGAATAGAGAATGCTGAAGAATGGCTGATAATGCCTCATTGAAAGGTAAGCAAAGTGTGTTCATGTACATTTCCCGACACAGAAAGTGAGAGTATTCTTCAAGTCCAAGGGTAAATTGTCAGTTACGACTGGAAGTTAGGAGCACTTCGTCAACATGGTCTATTTTCTAGTTAAAACTTACGGAGACAATATTGCAAGATTCATCTACTCTTTACCAACAGAAGAACAAAAGCATCTCATTTTTGGATTTAGAACTAATTTGAATGGTAACTCACTTAACGCCTCGTAAGTATTTGACTATTTCTCACCAATGTTGTTATTTTGAGTTGGTCTGGAAGCATAGAACTGCATACTTTTATTGGCAAAGTGTAAACTGATCATGTTGTTTGTTATTAACCTTCAGGTTTGATTGAACTTAGTTTTTCTGGTGGTTACAATCTGTGTCTGGCAGTGGGCAGTAGAGTCCTGGGCCTGTCCAATCTTAACTTGGAAGAGAGAATATTTGAGATGCTTAGTTTGAGGTCTGAAATTAGTCTGGGTTTGCTGCATTTGGAGAATTAGTTTTGATCTTGGGTTCCTCTGACTATTTCAGTCATGATATACAGGGTGTAACGAAATATGGGGGAAAGCTGCGGGGATTCGATAGAGAACCCGACAACAAGCAAAACATGTCCTGTAAACATATGGTGTATATGCGTACGTTTCCGTGTTACAAGCATTGTTTGTGGTGTACATAACACAGACCTCTTCACTGTGCAAGATGGACATTTGTGTTGATAGAGTACGTTACTACTTACATTTCTCTACAGAAGGTGCTCATCAACATCATCATCATCTGTGTCCAACTCCAGTCACCCGGGTGTTGTAAACTAGCCTTTTCCACTGCTGTCTATCCTTCCACTTATCCTGCTCCATAAAATATATCTTATTTTCTGCTAATATTGTGTTTTATTTTTCTAATTTCAGCTTATTGGGAATCATGTCAGAACTTTCCTCAAGATCTGCTAATGTCAGAAGAACTACTTCAAGTTAATTTATCTGATAACTTCAAAAGTGATGCATTAACTCCAGATGATGACCCTGCAGCTTCCAGGGCTCAACCCACAGGTGTTTCTTTCATTTCACAAGTGAGAGTATTGACTGGGAATGACCAAGTTACCAAAACATTTGATTGTGTGAAATGTGGGAATAGGTACCGACACGAGCGAACTCTCAATTCTCACATGAAGTATGAGTGTGGCAAAGACCCTTCATTCCAGTGCTTATATTGCCCATTTAGAGCTAAAAAGAAATCAAACCTGACTGATCATATACAGAATAGACATATACAAGTCGGGAAGTCTTTTACATGTTCGGACTGTGGCAAGAGTTATAAGGCAAAGAGATATTTAGTACAGCATAAAAGACATGAATGTGGCAAAGTATTCCGATGTGTATATTGTGACATTCAATGCACCCGGGAATCAAATCTGAAGTATCATGTCGCTTGCTACCATAGTAATGCACAATTATAACTGAACAGGTTGGCACAGAAAGGATCATGGAATGAAGCACAAGTTGAGATTTTTACTCTAATTTGATGATTGGATTAAAAGTACTTGAATTTCTTCATTGTAATGCAAATAAAATGTAGTATTTATCAATATTTACTTTACACCTTAGTTGATTAAAGAATGTATTGTAATTGAGTAAATTAGCATAAATACCCTTGTGATTTAAATGAAATCATGTCCTCTAGTTTAAAATATAACAAGGCATTATTAAATATTGTTCTATCACCTTATGAGGATGTGTTGTGATGACTCATTTATAATTTTCCATGTGCATATTTCTTACATATTATTTGCATTTTTATTTTTTCTCAAATTTATTTCCCACTAGCGTATTTCCTCTTTACTATTTTTTTCCAAACCTCTCTTCCCAACAGTGCTATTGTACCAAGTTCATAGTACCATAAAATAAATAGTTCATGTTTAACCATTTTTTCTATCAAATGAGTTTTCAATCTTTATTGTAGAAGTAGCAATTGTACATATTGTTGATGAGTTGATTTGTGCAGCTTGTATAATTGTAATAGCTTTCTTATTGACGTTTAAACTAAATAAAATACCAATGGGTATTTAATACTAGCCTACTACTAGATGCCATCGCAACCAACGTCTGGTGACGAATGTTGGAACTTAAGAGCATTAATCTAACCTAACCTACAAATTTTGTTTCACACAAGTTTAGTTAGTGGAAGGTTCTTTTAAATGACATAAATCTATGACATGGGTACGCCAGCTTTACTTCCCCTCCGAAGGAAGGCATGCCAAGGGATTTTTAACGCTCTTAAAATCATCCGACGACTTCGGCCAGGTTTGAACCCACGACCTTGGGCATGAAGCTCAGCATGCTGCCAACTATGCCACTGAAGTCGCAACCATCAACTGTACACACACTGGCCATGAATGCCAATATACCATTTTTTTACAGAGCATGTTTGGTGTTATACAAAAAGGAGGAGTAGATAACAACAATGAGGCTTTCCTAAAAACTCTATAGCAGGCCAAATGTAAGAAACAAGAGGAAGAGGGCCTGAAAAGCTGCTGCTATTGTTGTTGTTGTTGTTGTTATTATTGCCGGCCCCGTGGTGTTGGGATAGCGCGCCTGCCTCTTACCCGGAGGCCCCGGGTTCGATTCCCGGCTCCGTCAAGGATTTTAAAACTGACGTGAGGGTTGGAACAGGGTGCACTCAGCCTCATGAGGACAATCGAGTAGCTGTCTGTCAGTGAGGCAGCGCCCCGATCACGAAACCAAGATTAACTGCCGAGGGGACCCGATGTGCTGATCACGCGTCACCCCAATATCTGCAAGCCAAATGGCTGGGCAGTGGTCGCTTGGTCGGCCTAGGCCTTCATGGGCTGTATAGTGCCAGGGGTTGACTTTTTGACTTCTTTTTTTTTGTTATTATTACTATTAGTAGCTATAGACTGGTTTTGCGGTGCATCGGTAAAGTTCTAGTCTGCTGTTCCTAATGTTACGGGATTAAATCCTAACTCAGTCAGTTGGCATTTAACGGTGCGCAAATGTGATGAAGCAGTGTCGGTGATTTACTGGCATGTTAAAGATCCCCTTTGGGGCAAATATCCGGCACCCTGGCGTCTCTAAATATTGGCTTTCATAACCAAGGATTTAAATTCCAGCATATCTTGCAGGCTTTGCGTGTTTGTTGTGGGGTTTCGCCTAAGTGCACCATGACAATTTAATGGGTTAAGGGGTCTCCGCCCAATCAATACAAGTTTATTATTGGCATCTATTAATTTAATGCCATCAAGTTAAGGACATGTTTCGGGCCTCATGGGCCCTTCTTCAGCCGCAAAATTAATACCATATTCACATCCATCATGATACACAACACACACACACTTTAAGAAAAACATTAAAATAGACAATTAATTATAAAATATTAACTTATCATGCTGCAAAAATTCAAAGTAACATTCAAATTAATTACAAAATACCATCCCCTCCATATATAAAAGTATTAAACAAGCACAGCTAAAAGAGAAAGGTCTGGTCTTGTTGACCTTATTCATATTAAGATCTGGTAGGTGTCCTATTCAACAGGTTGTTGAAAAATTTTAAAACTGTTTAAAAAATATATACTGGAGGTGATTACACTGCGGCTTGAGGGCTATGCTGGCTCTCCATTGTGTTATGAGTTCTTGTTTTAAAGCCGATCTACGTGACCTTGGCCCGGGAAATTGTCTTAAACCAAAGTTGGACCTCTGCTATTTTTCATTGTCGGATTGGGTAGAGACTTGACATTTTGAAGAAACTATCATACGGATCTTGCGATGGGGCGAACCAGCCTGAGTTCAAGCCAGCTTCTCAACTATAAAGATATAATAAAGGGTTTTAGAAAAATGAATACGTCGGAAAAAAGCTAGGATTAGAACGAAAGATGTAGCTGTAACTTACTAAACTCGAACTGAAGGAATTTACTACTGTCAGCTTTCACCTGGAGGCTGTAATGGAACGAAAAAGAAAACGTTAAATTCGCCTACATACGTGAAACTATGAAAGGAAGGCTCATTTGCCGGGTTGCTTACCTTTACTGGAAATTCGAGGTGCACGTAACAAGCCGTCAGACGGATAACAACGTGCACCTCGAATTTCCAGTAAAGGTAAGCAACCCGGCAAATGAGCCTTCCTTTCATAGTTTCACGTATGTAGGCGAATTTAACGTTTTCTTTTTCGTTCCATTACAGCCTCCAGGTGAAAGCTGACAGTAGTAAATTCCTTCAGTTCGAGTTTAGTAAGTTACAGCTACATCTTTCGTTCTAATCCTAGCTTTTTTCCGACGTATTCATTTTTCTAAAACCCTTTATTATATCTTTATAGTTGAGAAGCTGGCTTGAACTCAGGCTGGTTCGCCCCATCGCAAGATCCGTATGATAGTTTCTTCAAAATGTCAAGTCTCTACCCAATCCGACAATGAAAAATAGCAGAGGTCCAACTTTGGTTTAAGACAATTTCCCGGGCCAAGGTCACGTAGATCGGCTTTAAAACAAGAACTCATAACACAATGGAGAGCCAGCATAGCCCTCAAGCCGAAGTGTAATCACCTCCAGTATATATTTTTTAAACAGTTTTAAAATTTTTCAACAACCTGTTGAATAGGACACCTACCAGATCTTAATATGAATAAGGTCAACAAGACCAGACCTTTCTCTTTTAGCTGTGCTTGTTTAATACTTTTATATATGGAGGGGATGGTATTTTGTAATTAATTTGAATGTTACTTTGAATTTTTGCAGCATGATAAGTTAATATTTTATAATTAATTGTCTATTTTAATGTTTTTCTTAAAGTGTGTGTGTGTTGTGTATCATGATGGATGTGAATATGGTATTAATTTTGCGGCTGAAGAAGGGCCCATGAGGCCCGAAACATGTCCTTAACTTGATGGCATTAAATTAATAGATGCCAATAATAAACTTGTATTGATTGGGCGGAGACCCCTTAACCCATTAAATTGTCATTGTACACGTCAATACGGACCTTGCGAAATGGATAATCCTCCAATTAATCTTTAAGTGCACCATGTCAGACTCATCAGAGGGCTCTTGGGTACACCTTGCCCGCACCATGGCTGAAGTAATGAACCATGCACTACGCCCCATATATGAAGCTTATCACCAGGGCACGGATTTTGATTACATGTCGTCTTTCTTTGTGTCCTACGCTATGTCCTTAAACATATAAATCCCACATACGAGTCTCTGATCACAGAAATGCAAAGTTTTTAGGGCATTTATTTTTCTCTTTCTATTTATAAAGTTTTCAGTCATTTTTGAACATTTCGAGACTTCTAGGTAATTTTTTTTTACATTTTACAATTTATTTTTTTACACTTGTAGCAATTATTAATGACTTGTAGCTCAGCATGACTGGTGATATTGGTGAGAAATTTCGAAATGTATTAGACAAAAATCCAGGATACAAAACTTTTTGCACGATAGTTGAAGTACTTTCAGGAGATAGTTTTAAAACTGTGGAGATAAACAAGGCATTGGCACCCAATGACTTGTCGCTGTTTAAGTATGCTCCTAAGGTCTCTGTGGAAGTGGGAAGAAGCTTCTCAATGTACAACAATGTCCTTGCCGATAACTGCTGTTCCTTCACATTCATGAATCTTCGAATATTAGTCAGTTATTGTTGTTTTAAGGGGCGGAGCTTCGAGGTCATTTTTCACATTTTGCGAAAATGAGGAAAAAGTAGACTTAGGAGATTGATCCGGGCAAATGTGTGTCTGTCTGTGTGTCCCCTGCAATCAACTCCTAAACAGCTGCAGCAAACGAAACCGAATCTGGTATGAGTAAAGATCTATACCTTAATATTTAAAGGCCATATTTGAAAATGATGTCAGTGCTACCAACTGCTGAAAAATCACAATTGAAATTTGAGCTCCATGTTGGATACGGTATCTTGGAAGGTATGCATGGGAGCTATTCCGAAATTGGCACACATATAGATAATAATATTTCATTTTAATTCCCAGGAGGCCATACATGACTGTGTTGCCAAATTATTCTAAGCCTGCTGATAGGTCCAATTTTTAAATGCATATAACTTCAACACTCTCAATTGGATTTCAACCAAATTTCATATGTATTATGTGTACATAATCAGATATGACTGAGCATATTCTTAAGAGCCATCAGGGCTGCCAACTGTTAATAAATGCTCTCTCTATTTTTTTCTATCCAAATTCCAATATATCAGAAAGTATGCAAGCCGACGGCTGTAAACTATGCACACGTATAGTACCTGACAATCTAGATTAATTTGGAGTAACTAATATACGTCAGTGCGACCAACATGATTCTATACAATCATTTTGAATTCGACCTAATTTCGTATGTGCTATGTGTACCATAACAGATATGACTATGCATATTCTTAAGAGCAACCATAGCTGTCAACTGTTAATAAATGCTGTCACTATATGTTTACCCTTAATATCAAAATATCGGAAAGTACGCAAGCCAACAGCTCTAAACTTTGCAAATGTATAGTTCCCGACATTCTAGATTAATTTGGAGTAACTAATATACATCAGTGCTGCCAACATGATTCTAAGCCTACTGATAGGTTCAATTTTAAAATACATGTACTGTAACTTCTATACTTACTAATGGATTTCATCCAAAATTGGCACAACAATAGATCATAATATTTCAGATTATTTCTGACCATCACATCATGACATTGTTGCCAACATGATTTTATACATACTGATAGATCCAATGTCTAACTGCATGTAACGTCCATGCTATCCATTGGACTTCAACCAAATGTTGTATTCTGTACCTTAAGAGATGGAACTAAGAATATATTCTCTCACCAGGGTTGCCAACTGTAGTGCTCTATTAGGCTACATTATGCCAGGCATATTTCGAACTAATTAGAAATCTTGATATTGCCAACTTAATTTCGTCATGATTCTAGATAGGTCCATACAGATTAATCATTGGCATGAATCTTAAATTTTAAGAAAAATGGATCTTTTGTTCACCATGGAACTACTTGTTTTGTATTCTTGTTGTTTTCTTGTTGTTGGTGTTTTTTTGCTATAAGGTTTCTTGCCGTATGTTCCTCTCTTTCTCCTTTCCTATTCTGTATGTATTCCTGTAACTAACTCTTAATTTTATTGTAATTTCAGTTGACAGATTTGGGAAGCGGCCAGTGTATGAGGAAATATGCGGAGAAACATCTGTAAAATTAGAAACAATAGATATTACTGATGAGGTTATTTTAAACGAGGGAACTTGGACAGTTCCAGAAATTGTTTCGACCTCATTTTCTTTCCCTTCTTCTAGCATTACTCTTCCTTCTGGCCAGGGTTACTGTAGAGATAAATCTCAGGAACATGAGCTTGTCAAGGGATCCATGTTTCAGTGTGCTTTATGTTCATATCAATCTCATCATAACAATAGGCTGATGGAACACATCAGTAAGAAACATGTGAATTCTCCTCCAAGCACAAGCCGACCTTTAGTCTGTCCGGATTGCAGCAGGAAATATAAGTTTGAGACATCCTTGGTATTTCATCGCCTCCATGACTGTGGCAAATAACCACCACTACAATGTCCATATTGTTCTTTTGGAACTAAAGAAAAGATGAGCTTGTGATTGCATTTGTCTTGCTGCCATGATGGTTTGTAGAAGATCACTCTATACCAGAGTTAAAGTGCACTATATCACATACAGGGTTATTCAAAACCACTTTGCAAGCATTATAGCACTTAGACAATGCTAATGTGTTGAGAATGGAAGTTTAGAAGAATGGAAGTGAAATTAAATTGCTTATATGCCCAGGATCGCGGGTTCAAACCTGGCCAAAGTCGTCGGATTTTTAAAGAGCGTTAAAAAAATCCCTCGGTATGCCTTCCTTTGGAGGGGAAGTAAAGCCGGCTGTCCCATGTCATAGATTTATGGCATGAAAAAGAACCTTCCACTAACTACACTTGTGGAAGCTAAAATGTGTAGGTTAGTTTGATAACACTTTATTAGTTCCAACGTTCGCCACCAGGTGGTGACTGCGATGGCATTTTGTAGCCACACCCGCAGCTAGGTGTCGTGGACGGTAGCATTTGGTGGAAAAAGTAGGAACTTCTGGAAAAAATTAATCGTCTGCAATCTTTCTACCTGAATCACAGATAACACACACTAATGCAGTCATCACAATTAACACCGGTTATGAGACAAATTCTACACACACCCAAGTACACGGGGCTACATGGCCACGTTGTCACAGCCCCTAAACTAAGGAACCAACCAAATATAATAATGAAAACTCTTCATTGAAATGGTTGACAATGCTACTGCCATCTAGTAATTTGATTTGTAAGCTAATCTGCATTTCTGAAGTTATCTTTATAAGCCATTTCGTACGATTCCAGTACAAAATACTGAGCCCAGTTTTATATGTTACGTAAATAAAGGCTTGTAGAGATGATATACAAAACTCCTTGCTGGCAGTATTCCTTTATTATGCAGGATACTTGGTCCACCCAGTCAATACTATGTACCTACACCAAATAGCCTCCATTGGGAAGGGACACTGTCAATACATATCCCATCATATTCATAATCAATATGGTTAAGTTTGTGATATTTTACTCTTCACCGTTACATAAAACAATGTACTCTCTAGCAGTCACAGTTCCAACTAAGGAGAATTTCTACAATTGAATGGTTACCCCGAATAAAGATCTAAACCACAAGAAATCAAAAGTTGAGTTTTCAGTGTGTAATATTTCCCCTCAAGTGTGTCCTAAATCTTTTGATATTGCATAGATGATTGAAGAACGAATGATTTACAAACAAAATTTAAATAAAAATCAATGTTTATTTCCCTTTGCCAATAATTTTCTATTTGTGGGTTAGATCTTTATTCAGGGTAACCATTCAATTATCTTTGTTTATTTGGTGAAAACAAGATGCGTTGTTAGAGCACTGTGTTTACTTCTCATTTTGGCTGTGTGTGATGTTCATGGAAAATGTGATGTCAACTCTCATGTAGAGCTTGGATTTTCTGTTGACATCATTCAAACAAGGAAGGAATCATGTAGCATTGTCTAACCCCTATGAGTTTTGTAGAATCCAGATTCTATCATAAGCCTGATATCAGGGTATTAACACAAAAACATTGTGCAAGGAGGCATGTGCTCCTGACTTCTGAGCATCCCATTCAATGCTCTCCAAATGTTTTTGAATAAGCCTATATAGCCTACTAAACTTTACACGAAAACTATGTTTGTTTCACTCATCAGCACAAACTTCTGATAACTTCTTTTACATAATAATACAATTATTTTATACCTTTTTAACACACAGTTCTCAAATCTTAATTATTTTATTGAATTATTAGTAGGCTATATTTTTTATAGTTTATTATTCAATGTAAACACTAGTGATTTTCACCTCTGAAAAGAAAGCAAAAAAGATGAAATCACTCTAAAACCTCATTTTCATCATACATGACTAAAATATTTTTTATTTAATTTTTTAAAATTTGATTAATGTTTTGATAGAAACAATCAAGATCTCAAGTAAATACTTGATAAATGCTCCAAGATCACAAAAATGATCAGAAATAGTGTTCTAAGCAAGTAATTTTGTGTGTTTAATCAGCTGATTAGGACCCTAAAATAAAAATACAAAGTAAAATTTCAATCATAATATTAACAGAATTTTTCTAACAATTTAACCTTTATGGTTCTCTTGTATAAGGGTAGTTATCCCTAGGCCAGTAAAACAAAGTTTATTTGAGAAGGCTAATTGAAGGATCTGATGTTTTTTTTTTGGAGTCGTTTCAGCCATCAATGGACCACGATGTTCTTCACTCATATGATCACTGTAATGCTTGTTGTCTTATTTATTTATTGATTTTTATATTGATTGATTGATTTATTTATGTATTTATTTATTTATTGATTTATATATTGATTGATTTATTGATTTATATATTTATTGATTTGTTTATTTATGTATTTTTATTTATTGATTGATTTATTTATTTTTATTATTAATTAATTAATTTATTTATTTATTTATCATAGATACAGCTTGGCATTTAATTATATAATATTTGTAACATGATATTGTTGAGGTTAATGGTACTGGTACATTAGATTGTTAGTGACTTACTTTACAGAAGTTATTCGGTATGATACATTGTATTGCTTAAGGCTACATATTGAATATAGGCTATTCATTCCTTCCTTAATAGGATGTTAAGGGATCCTTATTGACTTAACAATCAAGATATCATTTTGATTAAAGGATGCAATAAAATGGGTCAACCTAGTCAATAAAAGTTTATATTAATGTTCAATACCGTACTGCTAAGAATATGTTGTACATTTTTTTTTCTTAAATGTTCTTGTGACAGAATTAGGCTTTGTATTTATATGCAAGAGCTTTTTGTTAATCTTGGTGTTTTGTGGGTGTTCCATTATAGCCTACATTGAATTGCCTTAACACTATTGTCTATGTGATGTTCTGATACCTCTAATGTAATTTCTTATGTACAATAGGTGATATTATCAAGACTGAATTGTTTCCCCTCCAAAATACTAAGTTATTTGACCAAACCTTTCATTACTCTTAACCTGCTGAACTGCTATGTTATCCGTGAGTTGTTCAGGTAGTACAAGGGTGGTTCATGGTGTAGTGAGATATGATATCAGGCAATGAGTAGTGGAGTGACATTTCATCCTCTACTCTGGAGGACACTGTCAGGATAGATTACACCAGATGATGTTAAATAGCTTCATAGTGCAGAAACTGATTTAGGTTTGGGTATACAATTATTTAGATCATAATTTTCTAGTACAGGGTCATTATTTATGTGAGCCCCGATAAACACGGCAAGCTAAGCTGGCTGTGACTGGCGCAGATCGCGGGCGTGCGTACACGGTTTAGTCGGTGGTTGGCGTGCACTTTTACCAAACATGTTCAATAATGTGTACTTACAGTGCTCATAGCCGATGCTGAAAATGTCCTCCCTCTCTTGTAACACACACCTGAAATCTTCTGATGAAAGAATGGGCAACAATCTCACCTAAATTTTGTTCTCTAAGAACACAACGTTGTCTGTTAACTTTTTATTATTTACGGAGCCTGTTTTCTTGAATCGTTTAGCGAGCCTCCTAATTGTACTGGCATTAGGCCTAGGTCTTCCTAGAAACTTGATTCAAAATTTTTGTTCTGCTTCAGAACAAGACTTTCTGCTTTTCATATAAGAACAGTAACGTCTAAGCTTTGCAGGTACACGTCCATATGAATGACAAAATACGTGTGAACTAACGATATGAGTCAGCGGAGCGCGCCAACCACCGGCTGAACCGTGTATGCGCTCCCGCGATCTGCGCCAGGCAAAGCTGGCTTATCTTGCCGTGTTTATTGGGGCGCACATATATAGGGTGTCTCAAAGATATGTACTAACACTTTGAATGACTATAAAATGATTATTAATGAACATAGAGACAAGTTTAAGGGGTTCAATTATAGAGGAGACATGTAATTAAGACTCATGTTCGCAAATGTTCAAATTGATGACCGTCAGTGTCCAGACAAAAAGATAACGCGAAGCAATGGATTCGCAAACGTTACGACAAAGTTCATTTGGAATTTCGTGTTGGAATGTAGGATTTCCAGTGCAGACGCTTCCAGATGCGATGGACGCTATCTTATGAGATATGTGTCTCTCGAGCCGTTTGTCGTAGTGATTTCGGTGGGGATCGAGTGAGGGCTTCCTGCACCTGTTCTCATTTTCTAGGACTGGTGGATGTCCGTGGTCGTCCAGAACGTTTCTTGTTGACGTTGTGAGCGGTTCCATCTGCTTCAAATTTATTTCTGATGCGAGCAATGGTCCGGTGCGTTGGTGGCGGTTTGTTGAACTCCTGGACACTGACAGTGATCCATTTGAACATTTGCGGACATGAGTCTTTAATTACATGTCTCTTCTATAATTGAAGCACTTAAACTTGTTTCTATGTTCATAAATAATCATTTTAAAGTCATTCTAAGTGTTAGTACATTTTTTTGAGACACCCTGTATAATGACCCTGTATAATCCAGTGATAGTTTGAGCTAGTGCTGAAGTTTCTGTTTATCACTGTGTATAATTGACTTGGAATTTTTATATTTTATTGGTTATTTTTGTTGATTGGTAGGCTACAGAGATAATCAGTTATGGGTGAATAATAATATTTGTGAGAGAGTATATATGACACGTTCAAAGTGTAGAAACAACTTCAGTAGAGAAGCAGCAAACTTTGGATGCTCTTGCTTTCACTACTTTGAACATTGAAGTACCGTACATTCCCAGTCCAGATAAGAACTCAGCTGTGAATTGCTGGACAGCCGTTCATTATCGCATAACTAACAAGGGAAGTGTCAGGTAAGACAGGTCGAAATCTATCTTGAAACTTTGTGGACGCAATCATTGTATTCTAAGAGGATAACGTGCGGAAAATAAGCCTCCAGTATGAACTGCAAGGCTCCGAAATCGTACCTGACATCTGGGTACATAGGCATGATGGCTGGTGGAGCTGGAAATCCCTGCGGCACTCGGAGTAGTCGCGTGGCATGTATGCTGACTGGAGCTTGTGGCTGTTTCCCACTGGCCTTGAGTGTCTGTGCTGTCAGGGCTGTCCCTTGCTCGCTACTTCCCATTAATTTATATGAGAGATTAGCCACATGATTTCGGACCCTTGCAGTTCAATCTGGCAGCTGATTTTCCGCACATTGTCCCCTTATAGTAAAACAATTGCATCCACAAATTTTCTAGATAGGTTTCGACCTGTCTTACCTGATAATTCCCTTGTAAGTACCAGTAGGATAAAAGAAAGGATATTATATATGTGCACCTTGAAATATGTTATGTTTTAGACTTTTATGGAAAGAATGTATATTGAATATCCAACTGAAACACATATTCTAGTGTTTATTTATTGCATGTTACTTTAATGCAGAAGCTGTTTGTATGCACAGAATTAGTCAAGTGGCAAAATAAATATGCAGGGCCCGGTTATTGTTTTAGTATCTGACGTACAGCTTTTTAAAGGTTGCTCATATACAGTCACTCAAACAAAGAAAGAGCACTTAGCTTGGTGATGGCACAGTATTTCTTTCTTTTTTACTCCCCGATCCCAGAGCCAAAACCCAGAGGAATGAGTTGAGTATCTTCGTAACATATACTGTTGATTCACCACGGTAAAGGTTCTCATGTTAATCCAGTGTTGGGGCAACTAAAACAGTTACCAAAAGTGCAGTCATTCTTTATTTGAATGACTTTCATCAGATTCAACTATTTTAGAGGATGGTTTGAAACAGATATACTGTATATCAAACAAAGCTGAATTTATTAGAATAATTCCTAAGTTGCATTTTGGGTGCTTAGAGAAATGTCACACCATCTTAGGATACAAGTTGCAATTTTTGAGCATGTCTTGTGGACATAAATACATGTACTGACGTTTTATAATAAACATCTTATCTCTGTCACAACTGAGAATAATGACTGTATCATATATGTTTTTATGTTTATGTTACTTTAGTTTATACAGGCTGTAACAAAAATGTACAGCACAAAATGCAGGACACATTCCTCACATGTATACGAAGAAATTATGTTGTATGAACATGGGTCCGGAAACCCTTTATTTCTATGTTACACCTCATTATCTCCAACTCATTAATCATGGGAAACACACAAGAGCAGAACATACCAGCATACCACATGCAAATCTTGTTCACTGGAGATGTTCAATATGCCCTTCGTGAGCATTGATACATGCATCAACCCGCCGTTGTAGTGAATCTCGGATCCGCTGATATATCCCTGGAGTATTGCGTATGGTTTCCCAGCCTTCCATAATACGGGCACGGAGACTCTGAACATCTTGTACACAAGAGCTTTAAAATTCCCCCACAAATAAAAGCCAAGTGGGTTTAGGTCCGAAGAGCATGGAGGCCAGGCAATTGGTCCACCTCTACTACCTATACATCTGTCACCGACAGACATTAACACTAAAATGAGGAGGTACTCCTTCGTGCATGAAGTGCATGTTTTGTCGCACAGCTGTATACAAGCAATGCCGTAAGTCGCATGGCAACCGGGCAATGTAAAACAAAACACTGGCGGTGCACCTGAGATAATGACATGTTTGTGCCTCTCTATTCTTTGATTGTTAGATTGTCTTTTTTTTCTCTTCATGTTCTTTGCTAACTCTTGGTCAATCTAGTCTTTATTAAAAACGAGTCTCTAAGAGATGAGATCCAGTGATCCACGCCGTGTTTTATTTTAATATACAGTTCACTTGCCCAGCATCATGGGTCAATCATTCATATGTAACCAGACATAACCAAGAGTGCATGTTCCCCATGATTCAAATATTCTTTTCTTGGGTGTTTCCCATGATTAATGAGTTGGAGAATATGAGTTGTAACATGGAAACAAAGCGTTTCGAGACCCATGTTCGTCTATGTGTGAGGAATGTGTCCTTCATTTTGTGCTGTGCATTTTTGTTACACCCTGCTTAGTATAAATAGTTGTATCGTAGGAACACATTTTGTAGCCATGTTGTTTCCTCTTGTACCGACATGTGTTCATACTATTGTCTTGACATTGGTTGTTTGCAAGTATTTCATGCTACCTGTAATTGATTGAGGTGTTCAGACCATCTCTTGATCTCATCTACTTCTCATTTAAATGATTTTGCATCCCCTTAGAATAGGTAGAAGTCGGGACGATCCAAACGTAACATGCCAGTCAAATTCTCATCCTTTCTGGTGCAGGTCCAAAGATGGGGGCCTAAACCAGTTTTCAGGCTTATAACTTGTAGTCGGGTATTGGAAGGCAAAATTCCAGTACCAATTTCAATGACACTGATAAAATGTGTGACAGTAAACAGCAATAAGTCGAACTACTGTACTGGCTTACATGTTGGAAAACATTTCATGTTTAGTGCTGTAGCACTTCTTTATTACTGTAATGAACAGTACAATTGAAGCATTGGACATATGCTGTTTGTTTACTGTTGTAATCTGGTTGAGTTGGCAAAAGGATACTGGAGCATTCTGATAGGTGAAACTAACATTTCAATAGACTTCTTAAGTTCCTTAATGTTAACAATTTACATGGAATAGAGCTTTTTTTTGCACTAGAGGTAATGATCACCATGATGCTTACAATGGGCTGTTTGTTCTAATACAGCTTGTCGAGAAAGGAAGCTTGTAATTTCACATGACCGTAAATCACGGGATGTCCTTTTTGCACGGAATTCCAACCACTGGATGTGATAATTCACCTCGTGTATTAACCAGGACTACTGAGGTGTGAAGCAAGGGAGACTGAGTAATATTGAAGACTTCAAAGTGTTTCCTATGCAGGTAACTGAGTTGGTGGCCATTGAAAGAGTAAAAACCACAGTGGCCAAGTTTTATATTTAAGGCCAATTTTTTTTACTTTGAAGTTTTTAATTTACAAGTGAGCCACTGAGGTAGAACGAGGTGATGTAAACAATGCATTCATTGAAGCATAGAAATGGCTTTAGGACATAGCTCCTCATGGAGCAATCATACCTGTGGACTAAGACTTGAAACTGTGACCACAGTCGGGAATTAATCCCGAATTTCCTGCCGTCCAGGCAGACACACTGGACAATCACAAATACAAAGCTAGATCGGAATAGAGGGGACAATGCAATTTAGATCTGCACAGGAATAATTATTTGCTTTATCATATGGGAAGAAACACATTTAAACCACAGATTTTTGACAATGTGCTTAGGAAGATGTGCACAAAGTGCTAAACTGTTTTGTTGACTGCTTTGAAAATGAATTTGTTCATAGTACCCTGACCATATGACACTTGAGGCAGTTAATAAAATCACTCACTTAAAACCATAATTTTATTCATTAACTTAAACAATAATTAGGAGCTTTCAAGTGTCTGTGATTATTTTGCTTAATGCTTTTAAATTTTTTGCCAGGTGGTACAAAGCGATCATGCACATTCTGAAGACTAGCCAAGGCACATACACAAAGAATTGAATGGCATTCGGTTCCTTTTATATAAAAATATATAAAAGGAGTCCAATTGTTAGGACATGGTATCAATTTGCTACAATCACTTGGATTGTCATCATGAGAATCCAATTGAAGATCTGAGAACAATAAGTGGCTTATCGACCAAATGAAAATTTTTCAGGAGATGAAAAACAAGTATCTTATTCATTTTATTTTTTATAATGTGCATGTTATGATACATTGGAGAGTATTAAGTTTTGAACAGAATGATTAATTTGGAGCATTTTAAGTCCTTAAGTTTGGCAGGATGCATTGGAATGGCTCTTTCATATTTCCTCCTCATGGGAGGGAGTGTCCTATTAGTTTTCCCTGGCTTATCTTCAATACCCTCCATCTTAACTGTTTACACCATGTGACATGGAAACTTGATTCCTATTGGCTGATTGGCCCATAACCCACTTCTAGTAATATGCATGAGGCTGTTACCGCATTAATAGTATTGTAAAATGAAGGCCTTCTTGAAATCCTGAGTATTATTTCTATAAGTATCAGTGGGTTTTCAGAGAAACCAATGGCAGATTCAGGTTCAGTATGGCAAACATAGCATGAATACGGTACGTAAAAGAAAGGGGGGAAAAAAGGATATTTGGTATCCAACCCACTTATTGTTCTCGGGTCTTCGATTCTTGGAATCTATATTTTTTAAATGTACAATAAGACATCAATTGGAATTGTAAAACAAATAAATTAAATAAATAACACATCATTAAGTCTTAGCATATCTCGTGCGATTTGAACACTGCCAAAATAATGACCACCTTCTAATGCTACCGGGACAGGAATAATATCTGTGATTAGTGATTCTTTGCATCTCACCAATTCAACATTTTTGTTACACTCTCTTTGTTACTAATACATAGCTTTATTTCAATTTCAGTTCTTTGGAGCCCTCTTGAGAGGTATCAGAGCCAAAGTTCAGAGGACAATATCTGGAATGACAAAAGTATTCCGATATGTAACATCGACTCACTCCATGAAAGGATCACATTGAGGCTTGATTCTTCTGGCAACAGCACTCAAGCCAAACCATTTGTGTGTGTGCAATGTGGCCGGAAATACAATCTCAAAAAATCTCTTTATACTCACCAGAAGTATGAGTGTGGTAAAGAACCTTCATTTCAGTGCCCCTTGTGTTCTTATAGAGCCAAACACAAATCAACACTGAATGAACATGTCTTTAATATCCACAAACATACTGGTAATGAACGACCATTCATGTGCCCGGACTGCAGCAGAAAGTATAAGTCGAGGAAAGCCTTACAGTCTCACCAACGGCTGGAATGTGGGAATAAGCGATGTTTCCAATGTGATTATTGTGACTACCGGTTCAAGCAGAAAGTCCATTTGCAAGTTCATGTGGCTCGCTGGCATACTAATGACAAGAGGAATTCTCATCATTGATTTAAAGACGAAGTTCATTAAATCTTTAAGACATTCCCAGCTATTGTTGATGAAGTTGTGCATTTTTGGGATGTTATGCCTTATTATGTTTGTCAACTATGCAATGGATAGAAAGCTTTGTCAGTGTTTCCTTTTTAACGATTGGTCAACATGAATTTATGTCCAATTATATATGAGGCCCCTTAATCTGTGACAATAATTAATCACATGTAATTAGGTTTTTGTTTTTGTTTGTTTGTTAGAATTTCATATTTTCTGCCGAATATAATTGGGTTTAAGTTCGATGAACTAACCAATGCTTTGCACTAATACTGTGATAGGTTTCATCAAGGCTAGAAAACAGGTGATGGGTACTGGCTCGAGGTTAGACTGCAAATGACGATGTGTTGGTCTCAACAATGGATGAACAGTTAAATAATACTGAAGGAGGAAGAATGAGAGAAAGTTATTGGAACTGATATTGTTGAGACCATATGCATTATCATTTTGAGTCAAACCTAGGCTCATGGCATGAGTTGAGTATTTTACTCATGAGGATGTGTTGTGATGATTCGTTTATAATTTTCCCTATGCATATTTCTTACATATTATTTGCATTTTTTTTTCTCAAATTTATTTCCCCCTAGTGTATTTCTTCTTAACATCTTTTCCAAACCTCTTTTCCCTACAGTGCTATTGTACCAAGTTCAGAGTACCATGAAATAAATAGTTCATGTCTAACCATTTATCTCCAAAGTGATTTTTCATTCTCTAATGTTGCAGTACAGTAGTAATTGTACATGTTGTTGATGAGTTGATTTATGCAGCTTGTATAGTTGTAATAGTCCATTATATTTCATAAACCACCATTGCGAAGAATACGGGAACACTCAGGAAGCCTCAGGGCTTGCTAAGCACCAACTGTACAGAGTATGTTTAGTGTTATATAAAAACTAGGAGTAGATTATAAAAATGAGGCTTTCCTAAAAACTTTATAGCAGGCCAAATGTAAGAAAGGTTGGTTGGTTCCTTAGTTTAGGAGCTGCGACAACGCGGTCATGTAGCCCCGTGTACTTGTGTGTGTGTGTGTGTGTGTAGAGTTTGTCTGTTAACCAGTGTTAATAATTGTGATGGCTGTATGGATGTTTGTTATCTGTGATTCAGATAAGGACTGCAGATGTTCAATTTTTAAGTAGTTTCTATTTTTGCCACCAAATGCTACCATCCACGACACGACGCATCTAGCACCTGGTGGTGAACGTTGGACCTAATATAGCGTTATCAATTCTAACTTACAAATTTTGGCTACACACAAAGTAGTTAGTGGAAGGTTCTTCTTCATGCCATAAATCCATGACTTTGGACCATTGGCTTTACTTCTCCTCAGAAGGAAGGCATACTGAGGGATTTTAACGCTCTTAAAAAATTCTGATGACTTTGGCTGGCCATAGTAGATCAGCATGTTTCCAACTACGCCATCAGCGCCACAGAAATGTAAGAAACAAGAGGAAGAGGGGCTGAAAACCAGCTGTTGTTGTTGTTATTATTACTATTAGAAGTTATAGACTGGTTTTGCGGTGCTTCGGTAAAGTTCTAGTGTGCTGTGACTGAGGTTACAGGATTAAATGCTGATGCAGTCAGTTGGCATTTGACGGTGCGCAAATGTGAGGGAGCCATGTCAGTAGTTTAACTGACATGTTAAAGATCCCATATCGGGCAAAATAAGGACACCCTGGTATCTCAAAATATTGGCTTTCATAACCAAGGAATTAAAATCCAGCAAATTTTGTAGGGTTTGTCGTGGGGTTTGGGGTAGGTGCACCAAGTCGTACTCATCAGAGAGCTCTTCATACACCTTGCTCGGACCATGCCTGGGCTATTGGACCATACACTACGCCCCATATAAAAGGCTTATCTAACTTCTTTGCTGGGGTTACTAAGATTTCCCGCTGATCAGCCTCACTGGGTGTACTCCAGGCGAAATCCCACCACAACAGATATGGCAAAATATACAAGATTTATGATATTTGAAGCCATTCTTCAGTGTTGGCTTAGTAATCGAAGTTTGTTGTTTTTCACTTGGTCAACCCAATTGTAAACCAGAATATTTTTTTCTACATGAGCTTAATAAACACACTTGGATGACCAGATTCAATCGTTGAGCAATCAGTATTAAATTCTTGGAATCAATATTTTATCAATGTATAATAAATCATCAATTGGAATAGTGAAACAAATGGCTAAGAAAGTAAAATGTCAAGTAAGATTTAGCATATCTCGTGGGATTTGAATGAACTTGAGTGATTCCTTGTAACTCACCAATACGACAATTGCTTTACAATTTATCAATAGTCTGCTTTGTTTGTTAGTAACACATAGTTGTTTTTTTTTCAATTTCAGTTCTTTGGAGCCCTATTGAAATGTATCAGAGCCTGCCTCAGGACCTGCTAACACCTGTAGAACCCATTTTTAGTAGTAGTCTTAGGGTAAAGGGTTCAGAAGACACTATCTGGAACGACGAAAGTAATCCGACGTGTAACATCAACTCACACCAAGAAAGGATCACATTGAGGCTTGATTCTCCTGGCAACAACTCTCAAGCCAAACCATTTGTGTGTGAGCAATGTGGCCGGAAATACAATCACAAAGGATCTCTTAATAGTCACCTGAAATATGAGTGTGGTAAGGAAGCTTCAATTCAGTGCCCCGTGTGTTCTTATAGAGCCAAACAGAAATCAACACTGAATGAACATGTCTATAATATCCATACAAAGACTGGCGATGAACGGCCATTCATGTGCCCGGACTGCAGCAGAAAGTATAAGTCGAGGACAGGCTTACAGCTTCACCAACGGCTGGAATGTGGGAAGGAGCCAAGTTTCCAATGTGATTATTGCGACTTCCGGTTCAAACGAAAATACCATTTGAAACGTCATGTGGCTCGCTGGCATACTAATGCCTAGAGGAATTCTTATCAATTTTTAAAGACGAAGTTCATTAAATCTTTGAGGTATTATCAGCTGTTGTTGATGAACTTGTAAGTTTTTGGGATGTTATCCTTGTTATGATTGTCAACAAACCAGTTTATGATGGGTTTAAAGACAAAGTTCATGAAATCTTTGAGACATTCTCAAATGAGGTTTTATGTTTTTGGGATGTTATGCCTTGTTATGTTAGTTAACTAAGCAATGGATAAATGGCCATTGGTCAGTGCTTCCCTGTTAACGATTGGTCAACATGAATTTATATCCAATTATATATGAGGCCCTTTAATCTCTGCAAATATTTAATCACCTGTAGTTAGATTTTCTATGAGATAGTATTTCATATTTTCTGCCTAATATATTTGGGGGTAAGGTCGATGAACTAACCAATGTTTTGCACTAATACTGTGATAGTTTTCATCAAGGCTAAAAATCAGTTGAAGGGTACTGGCTCGAGGTTAGACTGAAAATGACGATGGGTTGGTCTCAACTAGGGATCAACGGTCAAACGATACTGAAGGAAGAAGAATGAGAGAAAGATATTGTAGCTGATATTGTTGAGACCATACCCATCATCATTTTGAGACTAGCCAAGATTCGTGGCATGATTTGGGTATTTGGCTGATGGGGATATGTTGTGATGATACATTTATAATTTTCCCTATGCTTATTTCTTACATATTATTTGCATTATTATATTTTCTCCAATTTATTTCCCCGTAGCCTATTTCCTTTTAACAGGTTTTCAAAACCACTCTGCCTTACAGTGCTATTGTACCAAGTTCAGAGTACCATGAAATTAATAGTTCATGTTTAACCATTTATCTCCTAAGTAATTTTTCATTCTTTAATATAGAATTAGAGTAGTAATTGTACTTGTTGTTGATCATTTGATTTATGGAGCTTGTATAGTTGTAATATTCCATTATATCTCACACACCACCATTGCGAAGAATATGGGAAAACTCCCTGACTTTCTATCGCAACAAAGAAGCCTCAGGGCTTGCTAACCACCAACTGTACAGAGTATATTTGGTGTTATACAAATAGGAGGAGAAGATTACAGCAATGAGGCTTTCCTAAAAAATCTATAGCAGGCCAAATATAAGAAATGTTGGTTCCTTAGTTTAGGGGCTGCAACATCGCGGTCATGGAGCCCCGTGTACTTAACGTGTGTGTGTAGATTTATCAGATAACCGGTGTTAGTAATTGTGATGGCTGTATTAATGTGTGTTATCTGTGATTCAGTTAAGGACTGCAGACATTCAATTTTCAAGTTGTTACCACTTTTGCCTCCAAATGCTATCATACACGACACTTAGCTGCAGACTTGGCTATGAGATACTATCGCAGCCAGCACCTGGTGGTGAACGTTGGAACTAATATAGTATTATCAATTCTAACCTACAAATATTGGCTTTGCACAAGTGTAGTTAGAGGAAGGTTCTTTTTCATCCCACAGATCTATGACATGGGACCACCGGCTTTGTTTCCCCTCAGAAGGTAGACATTCTGAGGGATTTTCAACGCTATTAAAAAATCCGATGACCTTGGCCGGGTTTGAACCCACGACCTTGGGCATAGAAGCTCAGCATGCTACCAACTACACTACCGAAGCCACAAGAATGTAAGAAACAAGATAAAGAGGGTCTGAAAAGCTGCTGCCATTGTTGTTATTATTACTATTAGTAGTTATAGATTGGTTTTACGGAGAATCGGTAAAGTTCTAGTCTTCTGTGCCTAAGGTTACAGGATTTAATACTGAAGCAGTCAGTTGGCATTTGGCGGTGCGCAAATGTGAGTTTTACTGACATGTTAAAAATCCCCTTTGGGGCAAAATTACGGCACCCCGTCATCTCTAAATATTGGTTTCCATGGCCAAGGAATTGAATTCCAGCAAATCTTGTAGGCTTTGCCGTGTTTGTCATGGGGTTTGGTGTACGTGGGCCAAGTCGGACTCATCAGAGGGCTGTTGGTACACCTTGCCCGGACCATGGCTGGACTAGTGGACCATGCACTACGTCCCATATATAAGGCTTATCAAACTTCTTTGCTGGGGATACTAAGTTTTCCCGCTGATTAGCATCACTTGGTGCACTCTAGGTGAAATCCCACAACAGACATGGCAAAATCTACAAGATATATGGTATTTGAAGCCATTTTTCAGTGTTGCCTTAGTAATCGAAGTTTATTGTTTTTCAGTTGGTCAATTGTACCCAATTGTAATGGGTGGTTCCCTAATCCTGATTTTTTTCTACACGAAATTAATAAATACACATGGATGACCAGATTCAATCGTCGAGCAATCAGTATTACATTCTTGGAATCTATATTCTTTAAATGCATAATAAATGATTAATTGGAACAGTGAAACAAATTACTAAGAAAATAAAACGTCAAATAAGATTTAGCGTATCTTGTGGGAATAGAACGATTTGAATGTGCATTAGTGATTGTTTGCAACTCACCAATACAACATTTGCATTACAATTTATTAATAGTCTGTTTTGTTTGTTAGTAATACATAGTTTCAATTTCAGTTCTTTGGAGCTCTATTGGTCTCCCATAAGTCCAACCCCTCGTCCACGTCGTGGGAGACGGGCAACGGCACAAAGTAGGGGATTGCCTGTAGGGGCGAAGTACAGTGGGGACTTTGTGTGCCCCGGGACCGTTACGGTAGCTGTGAAGGTCCTACAGGAACCCTGAAAAGTGACGGCTAACGGGGCTCTGGTGAAGCTACGATAGGCCCAGCAAGCCAGTAGTGGATAAAACCAAATGCTTTCAAAAATGGAACGAGCCTCGGACAGGATGGATTTAATAGACGACGACACGGCTGTACACACGGACTAAGATTTGGAACTTTAAACCTAAGAACGCTGACGGGGAAGGTGGAGGAGATAGTGGATATGATGGAAAGAAGGAAGTTGGATTTATTGGGATTGGCAGAAACAAAGTGGAAAGGGGAAGGAAGGAGAGTACTGAGAAAAGGCTATAGACTGTACTGGAGTGGGAACGAAGAGGGAAAGAGGAATGGAGTGGGAGTAGTAGTACGAGATGGTTTAAAAGAAGAAGTGAGGAGAATAAGTGATAGGATGATGAAAGTGAAAGTAGCACTGAGGGGAGAGACCGTAGAAATAGTGCAAGTATATGCTCCACAAGTAGGCTGCGCTTCTGAAGAGAAGGAGGAGTTTGAAGAGGAATTGCAGAAGCAGCTGGTAGGAAGAAATATGATTGTTATGGGGGACCTCAATGCCCATGTAGGAAGAGAAAGACAAGGTTATGAGAGTGTTCTAGGACCAGAGGGTTGGGGTGGAAGAAATGAGGAAGGAAAGAGACTGTTGGACTTCTGCCAGAGGAACAGCCTGCTAGTTGGGAACTCCTGGTTTAAGAAAAGAGAGAGCCACACAATCACATGGTACAGTGATGACTTGACCAGGAAGTCGGTGGTCGACTATATACTGTATGAGAAAGAACTAAATAAGAACATCACGGACATCAAGGTTATACCATCGGAGAACCTGGATAGCGACCATCGATTACTGGTAATGAACCTGAGAGGGAGTAAGGAGAAGAAAGGGACTGAGAACCAGGAAAGACGTATAAGGATATGGAAACTGAAAGAAGGGGATAGAAGGGTCGAGTACCTCAAAATGGTAAAGGAGGGAATTCCAACAGATGAAGAAAGAGGGGTGGAAGAGGAATGGGCTAGATTTAAGAAGACACTAGTGGGTGCAGCAGAAGCAGTATGTGGGAGGACAAGTAGTAAGAAGAGGTGGAAGGAAACACCATGGTGGAATGAGAAGACAAAAGATATAGTAAGGGAAAAGAATAGAGCCTTTAGGAGGTGGTATCAAAATAGGACGGTAGAGACAAGGGAAGAGTACCAGGAAAGAAAGAAGGAGGCGAAGAGAGTGGTGGCTGAGGAGAGAAGGAAGTGGATGGAAGAGTGGACAAAGATGATGGAGGAGGATAGTGAAGGTACAAAAAAGGTCCTGTATGGGATGGTAAAAAATAAAAGGCGGAAGGATCCTACGGATTATGTTAGAATGGTGAACAAAAGGGGACAAGAGATAGAACATAGGGAAGAACTGAAGAAAATGTGGAAAGAATATTTTGAAGAACTTCTGAACCCAAATGGAAAAGATGGTGAGGAGGAAGAAATCGGGGAAGAGGAAGATGAACTGCAAACAGAAAAGGACTTAACATGGAAAGAAGTGGAAGATGCAGTGAACAAGATGAAAGGAGGGAAGGCACCGGGTGTGGATGAGTTGAGTGTGGAGATGGTGAGAGCAGCAGGAGAGGTGGGGATACAGTGGCTGTACCGAGTGATGAGGACAGCATGGAAGGAAAGGAAGACCCCAGAGGACTGGAAAAAAGGAATCATTGTCCCGATCTTCAAGAAAGGTAGTAGAACAGATTGCAGAAACTATCGGGGAATAACACTGATGAGTCATTGTGCAAAGATCTTCGAGAAAGTTTTGGAAAAGAGAATTAGGACAAGGATAGAAGGAGGGATGAGGGAAGAACAACATGGCTTCAGAGCAGGAAGGTCCACAGTGGATTTGATTTTTGCTGTAAGGCAGTTACAAGAACAGCACTATGAGTATGGAACAGATCTACTGATGGCCTTCCTGGACATTGAGAAAGCATATGACAGTGTATGCAGAAACAAAGTATGGAAGTCCCTGGAGGATAGAGGAGTAGAGAAATGGACTATAAAGAGGATAAAGGAGATGTACAAGGGAAGCGTGAGCTGTGTGAAAGTGGGAGGAGAGAGATCTGACTGGTTGGAACAAAGAAACGGCCTGAAACAAGGAAGTGCACTGTCACCGTTACTTTTCATTGTGGTGATGGATGACATAATGACCCGAGTGGCACAAGTAATTGGGGACGGAAAGATGAAAGCAATGGTGTTTGCAGATGATTTGATGATTTGGGGAAACAAGGAGGAGGAGGTACAGGAACAGTTGGACGTGTGGGAAGGAATAATACAAGGATATGGGATGAAATTTAGCATAAATAAGAGTGAGATGGTGATCACAACAAGGAAGAAGGAAAGAACCACAACGGGAATAACAATTGGTGGGGAACAGCTGAAGAAAGTGGAGAGTTTTAAGTATCTGGGAAGCCTGATACAAGATAATGGAAGGAACGATAGAGAAATAAATGAGCGGGGGAGGCAGGCAGAAGCATTTCGGAGGAGTGTGAGAAGCATGTTATGGAGCAAGGATGTCCCTCAGAACAGCAAAAAGATCATATATCGGACGTACTATGTCCCTATCCTGACGTATGCCTCGGAGACCTGGGTTATGAAAGGAAGGGAGAAGAGCAAAATACAGGCCAGTGAGATGAGGTTCTTGAGAAGCAGTATTGGAGCTACAAAGATGGACAGAATAAGAAATGAGAGGACCAGAGAATTAATGAAGGAGGAACCATTACAGGATGGTATAGAGAAATCTAGACTTAGATGGTATGGACATTTAAAACGAATGGAGGAGAAGAGGATACCCAGGAGAGTACATGAGACGAAGTGGGAAGGAAAGAGACCGAGGGGAAGACCGAGAGACAGGTGGCTGAAGGAGATGGAAGAAAGCGTGAAGAAGAGAGGAGAAGACTGGACAAGGGTGGAGGCTGAGAGATGGTGGGAAGACAGAAGACGTTGGAGAGGCTTGTGTTCCAAACAGACCCGGCCAGTGGCTGGAAACTGTGCAAGATGATGATGATGATGATGGAGCTCTATTGAAATGTTTCGGAGCATGCGACATGATCTGCTAACACCTGTAGAACCCTTTTTTAGTAGTAGTCTTAGGGTTAACGGTTCAGAAGACAATATCTGGAATGATGAAAGTAATCCGACGTGTAACATCAACTCACACCAAGAAAGAATCACATTGAGGTTTGATTCTTCTGGCAAGAACTCTCGAGCCAAACCATTTGTGTCTGAGCAATGTGACTGGAAATACAATCACAATTCTCACCTGAAGTATGAGTGTGGTAAGGAACCCTCATTTCAGTGCCCCTTGTGTTCTTATAGAGCCAAACAAAAAGCAAACCTGAATGAACATATCTATAAATCCATACCAATACTGGTGATGAACGACCATTCATGTGCCCGGACTGCAGCAGAAAGTATAAGTCGAGGAGAGCCTTACTGCTTCACCAACGGCTGGAATGTGGGAAGGACCCAAGTTTCCAAATGTGATCATTGTGACTTCCGGTCCAAGCAGAAAGTCAATTTGAAAGCTCATGTGGCTCACTGGCATACTAATGTCTAGAGGAATTTTATCATTGAATTAAAGACGAAGTTCATGAAATCTTTGAGACCTTCTCAGCTATCGTTGATAAAGTTTTATCTTGTTATGTTTGTCAACTTAGCCATGGTTAGAATGCTTTAAGGCTATTTGTCAGTGTTTCCTTGTTAATGGTTGGTCAACATGAATTTATGTCCAATTATATATGAGGCCCTTTAATCTGTGCAAATATTTAATCACATTTAATTAGATTTTTTATGTGTTTTTTTAAGTATTTCATATTTTCTGCCTAATATAATTGGGAATAAGCCTACTCAATTGTGGCGTTCTCGGCTTCAACACTGTCCTCCTAGCAGTGCGCGTATTGACCACAGCAGCGCTGGGTACCCACCTAACATTTACATGTAGTAGCATTGCTATCGCAAGCTAAAACCAGCAAAAATTTACCTATACACTATACTTACAGTTCATGAATACACATTATTGAGTAGAATGAAGTAAAATATAGGAGATGTTCATCTTTTAATACTAGGAGTTAGTTTCAACTGCGGGTTTTCCTTATTAGATAGCACGCACAACTGTCTGGTATGTAGACCTACAAGAGTAAGGCACGGTACTGTCAGTAGATGGTTGGACTGACTATTTTTACCAGTGTACCATAGAGTTTCAGTGAAAAGGAACGACTTTTCTTAATTTTTGTGATTCATTCTTTCTTTTCGTAATAAGACGTAGTCTCGTGTCATTGGTGTAGATAGTGACAGATGGGCGCAGAAACTTTTGTAATTTTATCTTGCTCAGTTCCTCTGGATGATCACTTACTCCACACTGTAGAATATGATTTTTAGCAACATGTGGCAACAGTAGTCTATTGTAGTTAATGTTCATGCTATTCCTGGACTGCTCAGCGTAGCTGATATCATTTCATCCGTTACTTCTTCCAGCGAAACAAAACCTGGCATACGATACTGGAGACCACCTCTCCCTCTGTCTTTGAATTTTATAGTAACATTACTGGAGATGGACTCTTGATACCGAGGGGCCGTTGACCTTGCTGTTCCGTCCCTTAAAACAATAGCTAACTCGGGATACTACTAATTTTATCAAGCACTCCTGACATGATATAGGTAGGCTATGGTCTTCAGCTCGTTGTTATTGTTGTTGTTTCTTTAGGGACTTTGCAACATCGTGGTCATGTAGCCCCGTGTTCTTAGGTGTGAGTTGAATTTGTCTGATAACCTGTGTCGCTGTAATCTCTGTAATAGTGTGTGTATTTGTAATTGAGGTAAAATATGGGTAGGAAGAGGCCGTGGCCTTAAGTTAAGTACCATCCCGGCATTTGCCTGTAGTAGAAGTGGGAAACCACATAAAACCACTTCCAGAATAGCTGAGGTAGGAATCGAACCCGCCTCATGAAGCTGAGTGTATCCAGTTCCAGCCCTCAGACCAGAATAAAATTTCTTGGCTGAGCCTGGATTCTAACATGGATTTCTGGAGGGCGACAACCGAGAATGCTAGCCACTACACGACGAGGTCAGGTATCATCATCATAACTGGAGATATAATACAAGATCACCTAATTTTCAGTTGCATGGTCAGCGTAGGCTACATACCTTGTCTTATTGCTTTAATCCATAATTTCTTAGTTGGCTCTGGACTAGGAAATCCATGAAAACTAGTTCCAGGAACGTTATTTCTAAAGCCTTGTTTACAAAAGATCACGCAACAGTATACCATCGTAATGGCCTTATTTCAGTAACATAAATTGATTCGTGCGTACACAATGTGTATAAATACCGCCAACTGAACTGATCATGTTGGGATGTATGCAGCGCCTCTAGAGGCAAACGTACCATCTGCAGGGCGGACAGCTCCCAGAGGCTATAGGGCAGGCTTTTTTTATTGGAGGCTAAGGATGAACTAACCAATGTTTTGCACTAATACTGTGATAGGTTTCATCAAGGCTAAAATCAGCTGATGGTTCTGGCTCGAGGTTAGACTGCAAATGACGATGTGTTGGTGTCAACAATGGATCAAGAGTCAAACAATACTGAAGGTAGAAGAATGAGAGAAAGATATTGGAACTGATATTGTTGAGACCATACCCAACTTCATTTAGAGCCAAGCCTTGAGTCATGGCATGAGTTGAGTATTTGGCTGATGAGGATGTGTTGTGATGATTCGTTTATAATTTTCCCTATGCATATTTCTTATATACTATTTGCATTATTATTTTTTCTCAAATTTATTTCCCCCTAGCATATTTTCTCTTAACATCTTATCCAAATTTCTCTTCCCTACAGTGCTATTGTACCAAGTTCAGAGTACCATGAAATAAATAGTTCATGCCTAACCATGTATCTCCAAAGTGATTTTTCATTCTCTAATGTTGAAGTACAGTAGTAATTGTACATGTTGTTGATGAGTTGATTTATGGATCTTGTATAGTTGTAATAGTCCATTATATTTCACAAACCACTATTGCGAAGAATACGGGAACACTCAGGAAGCCTCAGGGCTTGCTAACCACCAAATGTACAGAGTATGTTTAGTGTTATATAAAAAGGAGGAGTAGATTACAAAAATGAGGCTTCCCTAAAACTTTATAGCAGGCCAAATGTAAGAAAGGTTGGTTGGTTCCTTAGTTTCGGGGCTGCGACAACATGGTCATGTAGCCCCATATACTTCGGGTGTGTGTGTAGAATTTGTCTGATAACCAGTGTTAATAATTGTGATGGCTGTATGGATGTGTATTTTCGGTCATTCAGGTAAGGACTGCAGACGTTCAATTTTCAAGTAGATCCTACTTTGCCACCAAATGCTACCATCCACAACACGATGCATCAAGCACCTGATGGCGAACATTGGAACTAATATAGCTTTATCAGTTCCAACCTACAAATTTCGGATACACACAAGTGTAGTTAGTGGAAGTTTCTTTTTCATGCCATTGGATTTACTTCCCCCCAGAAGGATGGCATACTGAGGGATTTTTATCGCTCTTAAAAAATCTGATGACTTTGGCCGGGTCTGAACCCACGACCTTGGGCAAAGAAGATCAGCATGTTGCCAACTCCACCATCATAGCCGCAAAAATGTAAGAAACAAGAGGAAGAGGGCCTGAAAAGCTCCTAGTAATGTACTTATTATTATTATTATTATTATTACTATTAGTAGTTATAGACTGGTTTTGCAGTGCATCGGTAAAGTTCTGCTCTGCTGTGACTGAAGTTACAGTATTGCATCCTGATGTAGTCAGTTGGCATTTGAGGGTGTGCAAATGTGAAGGAGCCATGTCAGTAGTTTTACTGGCATGTTAAAGATCCCCTTCGGGAGAAAATTAGGACTCCCTGGTATCTCAAAATATTGGTTTTCATAGCCAAGGAATTAAAATCCAGCAAATCTTGTAGGCATTGCTTGTTTGCCGTGGGGTTTTGTCTAGATGCACCAAGTCGGACTCATCAGCGGACTCTTCGTGCACCTTGCCCGGACCATGCCTGGGCTAGTGGACCATGCACTACTCCCTACTATAAGGCTTATCAAACATCTTTGCTGGGGATACTAAGATTTCATGCTGATTAGCCTCATTTGGTGTACTCCAGGCGAAATCCCACAACAGACATGCCAAAATCTTCATGATTTATGTTATTTGAAGCCATTTATCAGTGTTGGCTTAGTAATCAAAGTTTGTTGTTTTCAGATGGTCAACACAATTGTACCCAATTGTAAACCAGAATTTTCCTTTCTACATGAGATTAATAAACGCACTGGGATGACCAGATTCAATCGTCGAGCAATCAGTAGTAAATTCTTGAAATCTGTATTTTATAAATGTATAATAAATTATCAATTGGAATAGTGAAACAAATGACTAAGATTCAGCATATCTTGTGGGGTTAGAAGGATTTGAAAGAGCATTAGTGATTGTTTGCAACTCACCAATACAACCTTTGCATTACAATTTATTTACAGTCTGCTTTGTTTGGTAGTAATAGCCTACACAGTTTTTTTTTCTTTCAATTTCACTATTTTGGAGCTCTATTGAAATGTATCAGAGCTTGCCTCAGGATCTGCTAACACCTGTAGAACCCATTTTTAGTAGATGTCTTAGGGTTAAGGGTTCAGAAAACAATATCTGGAATGACCAAAGTAATCCGCCGTGTAATATCAACTCACAGCAAGAAAGGATCACATTGAGGCTTGATTCTTCTGGCAGCAACTCTCAAACCAAACCATTTGTGTGTGTGCAATGTGGCCGGAAATACAATCACAAAGAAACTCTTAATGCTCACATGAAATATGAGTGTGGTAAGGAACCTTCATTTCAGTGCCCCTTGTGTTCTTATAGAGCCAAACACAACACTGAATGAACATGTCTATAATATCCATACCAATACTGGTGATGAACGACCATTCATGTGTCCAGACTGCAGCAGAAAGTATAAGTCGAGGAAAGCCTTACAGTTTCACCAACGGCAGGAATGTGGGAAGGACCCAAGTTTCCAATGTGATCATTGTGACTTTCAGTTCAAGCACAAACACATATTAAAACGTCATGTGGCTCGCTGGCATACTAATGTCTAGAGGAATATTTATTAATTTTTAAGGACGAAGTTCATTAAATCTTTGAGGCATTCTCAGCTATTGTTAATGAACTTGTAAGTTTTTGAGTTGTTATGCCTTGTTATGATTGTTAACACACCAGTTTATGATGGGTTTAAAGATGAAGTTCATTACATATTTAAGTCATTCCCAGCTATTGTTGATGATGTACATTTTTGGGATGTTATGCCTTGATATGTTTGTAAACTAACCAATGGATAGAAAGCTTTATGGCCATTGGTCAGTGTTTCCTTGTTAAGGATTGGTCAAAATCAATTTATCTCCAATTATATATGAGGCCCTTTAATCTGTGCAAATATTTAATCACCAGTAAATAGATTTTTTATGAGTTAGTATTTCATATTTGCTGCCTAATATAATTGGGGGTAAGTTCGAAGAACTAACCAATGTTTTGCACTAATACTGTGATAGGTTTCATCAAGGCTAAAAATCAGCTGATGGGTACTGGCTCGGGGTTAGACTGTAAATGAGGATGTGTTGGTCTCAACTAGGGATCAACAGTCAAACAATACTAAAGGAAGAAGAATGAGAGAAAGGTATTGGAACTATATTGTTGAGACCATGCGCATCATAATTTTGAGCCAAGCCAAGAGTCCAGGCATGATTTGAGTATTTGGCTGATGAGAATGTGTTATGTTGATTCGTTTATAATTTTCCCTATGCATATTTCTTACATACTATTTGCATTATTATTTTTTCTCAAATTTATTTTCCGTAGCATATTTCCTCTTATGATCTTTTCCATACCTCACTTTCCAACAGTGCTATTGTGCCAAGTTCAGAGTACCATGAAATAAATAGTTTACGTTTAACCATTTATCTCCCAAGTGATTTTCCATTCTTTAATGTAGAAGTAGTAATTGTACATGTTGTTGATGAGTTGATTTATGGACCTTGTATATTTGTAATAGTCCATTATATTTCTCAAACCACCACTGCGAAGAATAGGGGAACTCTCCCTGACTTCCTATCACAACAAACAAGCCTCAAGGCTTGCTAACCACCAACTGTACAGAGTATGTTTGGTTGTATACAAAAAGGATGAGTAGATTACAAAAATGAGGCTTTCCTAAAAGCTCTATAGCAGGCCATATGTAAGGAGCAAGAGGAACAGGGCCTGAAAAGCTGCTGCTATTGTTGTCGTTGTTATTATTACTATTAGTACCGGTACTTATAGACTGGTGTTGCGGTGCATCAGTAAAGTTCTAGTCTGCTCTATTTAATGTTACAGGATTAAATCGTAATGCAGTCAGTTGGCATTTGGCAGTGCGCAAATGTGAGGGAGCAATGTCAGTAGCTTTACTGACTTGTTAAATATGCCCTTTTGGGCAAAATTGGACACCCCGGCATCTCTATATATTGGCTTTCATGGCCAAGGAATTAAATTCCAGCAAATCTTGTAGGCTTTGCTGTGTGTGTCGTGGGGTTTGTCGTAAGTGCACATCAGAGGGCTCTTGGTACACCTTGCCCGGACCATGGCTGGGCTAGTGGACCTTAAACTACTCCCTATTATAATACTTATCAACCTCCTTTGCTGGGGATACTAAGATTTCCCGCTGATTAGCCTCACTAGGTGTACTCCAGGTGAAATTCCACCACAGACATGTCAAAATCTACAAGATTTTTCAGTGTTGCCTTAGTGATCGAAGTTTATCGTTTTTCAGTTGGTCAACACAATTGTACCCAATTGTAATGGGTGGTTCCCTAATCTGGAATGTTTGTGTACACGAAATTAATAAATACACTTGGATGACCCAATTCAATCGTGAGCGATCAGTATTATAATCTTGGAATCTATATTTTACGAATGTATAATAAATCATCAATTGGAATAGTAAAACAAATTACTAAGAAAATAAAACGTCAAATAAGATTTAGCGTATATCATGGGATTAGAACGATTTGAATGAGCATTAGTGATTGTTCGCAACTCACCAATACGAAATTTGCATTACACTTTACTAATAGTCTGCTTTATTTGGTAGTAATACATAGTTTTTTTCCTTTCAATTTCAGTTCTTTGGAGCCCTATTGAAATGTATCAGAGCCTGCCTCAGGATCTATTAACACCTGTAGCACCAACTTTTGGTAGTAGTCTTAGGGTGAAAAGTTCAGAAGACAATATCTGGAATGACGAAAGTATTCCGACGTGTGACATCAACTCACACCAAGAAAGGATCACATTCGGGCTTGATTCTTCTGGCAACAGCTCTCAAGCCAAACCATTTGTGTGTGTGCAATGTGGCCGGAAATACAAACGCAAAACATCTCTTTATACTCACCTGAAGTATGAGTGTGGTAAGGAACCTACATTTCAGTGCCCCTTGTGTTCTTATAGAGCCAAACAAAAAACAACACTGAATGAACATGTCTATAATATCCATACAAATACTTACGATGAACGACCATTCATGTGCCCGGACTGCAGCAGAAAGTATAAGTCGAGGACAGGCTTACAGCGTCACCAACGGCAGGAATGTGGGAAGGGGCCAAGTTTCCATTGTGATTATTGTGACTTCCAGTCCAAGCAGAAAGTCAGATTGCTAGTTCATGTGGCACACTGGCATCCTAATGTCTAGAGGAATTCTTATCATTGATTTAAAGACGAAGTTCATTAAATCTTTAAGACATTCTCAGCTATAGTTCATGATGTTGTACGTTTTAGGGATGTTATGCCTTGTTATGTTTGTCAATTAAGCGATAGATAGAAAGTCCTTTGATCTGTGCAAATATTTAATAACATGTAGTTAGATTTTTTATGACTTAGAATTTCATATTTTCTGCCAAATATAATTGGGGGTAAGTTTGATGAACTAACCAATGTTTTGCACTAATACTGTGATAGGTTTCATCAAGGCTAAAAATCAGCTGATGGGTACTGGCTCGAGGTTAGACTGCAAATAACGATGTGTTGGTCTCAACAATGGATCAACAGTCAAACATTACTGAAGCAAGAAGAATGAGAGAAAGATATTGGTACTGGTATCGTTGAGACCATATGCATCATCATTTTGAGCCAAGCGTAGAATCATGGCACGAGTTGAGCATTTGACAGATCAGGATGTGTTGTGAAGATTTGTTTATAATTTTCCCTATGCATATTTCTTATATAATATTTGCATTTTTTTTTTTTTTCTAAAATTTATTTTTCCCCTACGGTAGCTTATTTCTTCTTAACGTATTTTCCAAACATCTCTTCCCAACAGTGCTATTGTACCAAGTTCAGAGTACCTTGAAATAAATAGTTCATGTCTAACCATTTATCTCCCAAGTGATTTTTCATTCTTTAATGTAGAAGTAGCAGTTGTACATGTTGTTGATGAATTGATTTATGGAGCTTGTATAGTAGCCCAGGAAAATAAGGTTTTGAGGTCCAAAAAAATGTTATAAAGCTAATTTTTTCACAACCCATTAATTCGACCCTAAGGAACAACATATCAAAATACTCGGGCGTACATGTGCCGGCTTCCTTGATTTACAGGCCAGGAAAACTGGAATTCCTCATCGCCGTCCTGGAACGCCCGTAAAAAACGAACGACTCGGCCTAGGTAGACAAGAGTAGTATCAAATGAAGGAAAAAGCATGCAGATTCCATATATAAGACTTTAGGCAATGCTTTTCTCCTTTCGGGGTAGATTGTAACAAAAAAAACGTTCGAAATTCAAAATTTTTGAGGTTTGATTCTTGCTGCAGGTACAGCAACGACTGAAAATGAAGTATATACCAAAAAATCAGGTCTGATATAACTAAGACCACATTTGTAGCTTTTAAGACCATCTGTCATGTTTGCTTTACGTTTATTATTGTAAACTTGGAGCGAAAATTAAATGTGTAGTAGCTGTCAGTTGACAGTGAAGGGTTGCGTTGTGTCGTCGGGGTTTTAGCCTAATCGGTTAGCACCTGGAAAGTAAAGGTTGAGGTAATGATTTTTTTCCTACGGAAGAAACACAAGATGAAATTTGTATTTACACACGTAATAATTAATTATGCGTTAAGCCTTCGAAATCATAGGAAAAAGGCATTGGATTAAACGGTGTAATACAAGAAACTGGTAGTTTAAGTGACATCGGGTGTATCTAGATCCTGATCTGTTTCATAACAAAGTACTGCGTTATGACAATTTTGTCCGTGACATTGAGATCACATTTCTGAGCACTCTTGGCCGGATCGTCTACATCCACAACGCACTCCGCAGTCCGTCTTGCAATCGCAGGCAATTGGGAGGAGACGAGAGTCAGGAGCTGGTGGCAGGGTTGTGGGAACGAGCAAAAGAGAGTTGTCAGTGTCTTGCCAGCCCCACTCTGTTGGATTGAGGTTTCTTCCCAGCCATTCTTGAACCTAAAATCAACTCAACATATTTAACTCTCCTGAGAAATACTAGAAAAATATTGTATACGTGTAGTGTAAAGGAAAACAATGAAAGTTACCTGCAAGTAAGTGCGCATTGAGTGCTGCCGTAGAGCTTCCCTTGTTGGAGGAAGAGTCGCAAGTTCAAACTGAGAAGTCAGACCTTGGCGCGCAATGGTCATCTAGTACAGACGATGTCGAAGATAATCGATATTCTCCAATTCATTTCCTCCAGGATACAGTGTCCTTATGAACTTTTCTCCAACAGTGCAAACTTCTTTGCGACTCGCAGTTGGATTTGTGTATGTTTTGACAGTTTCTTCCCGAAGATCCACACTTTTTTGAAGCAATTTGTAAGCCTTCTTTTTCCCATTCCCGTAGATTGCAGATGTTTTATCACCACATGAGACAGCATGGGAGTACAGCACGCAGTTCTTCATGTCACCTATTTCATCTTGAATAGCACCAATATCGTACAGCTTTCCGGGGCACTTGGAAGTCCCTGGGTGCAGCATGAAGACATCTCCCGTCTGACGCCTAGCAATCGGCATTGCCAGAAGATCGGTATCGTTGCCGACTACAACTACAGACTTCCCCAAGCTCTCTATATCCAAAGCAGTGTGCACGATGAGAAGATCGGCGTCCCCAGTTCCCTGGTATACTCGAACTTTTACAGCTTCAAATCTTGAAACAAGTACATCAATAAGTCGAAATTTGTTTCTCCTGTTCGTCAGAAAGTCTGCCTGTGATTGATGTCGATGTCGAATGTTCGCTCAAGTCGATATCAAAACAGCTCCTTCTTGCAGCGCTTCGCCTTTGCTCCGCTTCTTTCATAGTTGGCTGGCCATTGTATCCGTCGAAAACAACTGCAGATGGGTATCGAGTCATAACGTGTCTGACGTAAAGGTCGCAAATTTCTCTGTATGTTGCCAGTCGAGGCCAACTAACAGCATACATGAGATAGCCTCCGTCAATGACATACGTGGTCTCTGGACAAAGTCGATCGCCAATTTCTGAGTGCTTAAAGAAAGACGCAAACGCTGACTTGTCCGTTTTGCGTATTGAACATCCGTCTAAAAAAGAGGGTGGAGTTGGCTCCAGCTCATAATGAAAGTACTCCGCTTTTTCAGTTTCGAGATTAATTGGAGGATTATCCATTTCGCAAGGTCCGTATTGACGTGTACAATGACAATTTAATGGGTTAAGGGGTCTCCGCCCAATCAATACAAATTTTTCAGTTTCGTTTTTTCAAAACACACTCTATTCTCAGAATTAACTGACTCGAGTGTACGGGCGTTACTTAATTTCTGATCGTCACAGTACCGTTCATAGCTGATAGGGGTACAACCTATCGCTTTCTGGAAATTTTCACTTTAGCATTTTTTGCATGAGCTGCCGTCTTAGTCTCTAATAAACGTGCAAATGAATTCAAACTTACAAAAATTTTGAATTTCGCGCGTTTGTTTTGTTATGATCCACCCCGAAATGAAAAAAACATTGCCTAAAACCTTATATATGGAGTCTGCATGCTTTTCTCTTTCATTTGACAACACTTTTGTCTACCTAGGCCGAGTTGTTCGGTTTTTATGGGCGTTCCAGGACAGCGATGAAAAATTCCTGGAATTCCAGGTTTCCAGGCCTGGAAATCAAGGAAGCCGGCACATGTACGGCCGAGTATTTTGATATGTTGTACCCTAGGGTCGAATTAATGGAAAGAATTAGCTTTATAACGTTTTTTTTTAGGATAAGGCGATATTTTGACTTAAATGCCTGGGCTATAGTTGTAATAGTCCATTATAAAACCACCATTGCAAAGAATAGTGGAACACTCGGTAACTTTCTATCACAACAAAGAAGCCTCATGGCTACTGTGTACATACTGTACACAGTATGTTTTGTGATATACAAAAAGGAGGAGTAGATAACAACTGTGATTATGTAGGGACTGCAGACGTTCAATTTTCAAGTAGTTCCTACTTTTGCCACCAAATGCTACCATCTACGACACCTAGCTGTGGACTTGGCTACTAGAAGCGATTGCCGCCAGCACCTGACGACGAACGTTTATATTAATATAGCGTTATCAATTCTAACCTACAAATTATGGCTTCACACAAATATAGTTAGTGGAAGGTTCCTTTCTCATGCCATATATCAATGATATAGGACCAGCCCCTTTATTTGCCCTCAGAAGGAAGGCATACTGTGGGATTTTTAACACCCTTACAAAATCCGATGACTTTGGCTGGTTTTGAACCCACGACCTTGGGCATAGAAGCTCAGCAAGCTTCCAACAAAGCCGTCGGAGCCCCCAAAAATGTAAGAAACTAGAGTAAGAGGGCCTGAAAAGCTGCTGCTATTATTGTTATTATTATTAGTATTAGAAGTTATAGACTGGTTTTGCAGTGCATTGGTAAAGTTCTAGTCTAATGATCATAAGGTTACAGGATTAAATCATGAAGCATTTGGCATTTAATGTTGCGCAAATGTGAGGGAGCCATGTCAGTAGTTTTACCGGCATGTTAAAGATCCCCTTTGGAGCAAAATTCTGGCACCCTGGCATCTCAAAACATTGGATTTCATGGCTAAGTAATTAAATTCCGGCAAATCTTGTAGGCTTTGCCGTGTTTGTCGTGAGGTTTGGCGTAGGTGCATCAAGTCAGACTCATCAGAGGGCTCTTCGTACAACTTGCCCAGACCCTAGCTGGGCTATTTGACAATGCACTGCGCCCCATGTACAAGGCTTATCAAACTTCTTTGCTGGGGATACTAAGATTTCCCGCTGATTAGCCTCACTTGGTGCACTCCAGGCAAAATCCCACAACAGACATGGCAAAATCCACAAGAGATTGGTATTTGAAGCCATTTTTTACTGTTGCCTTAGTAATCGAAGTTTGTTGTTTTTCAGTTGGTTAACACAATTGTACCCAATTGTAAAGAGTGGTTCCCTAATCCTGAATTCTTTTTACATGAGAATAGTAAATATACTTGGAGGATTCAGATTAAATCGTTGAGCGATCGGTATTATATTCTTGGAATCTATATTTTACAAATGTATAATAGTTCATCAATTGGAATAGTATATCAAATGACTTAAGAAAATAAAAAGTCAAATGAGATTTAGCGTATCTCTTGGGATTTGAATGATTTGAATGAGCATAAGTGATTCTTAGCAACCCACCAATACAAAATTTGCATTACACTCTATGAACAGTCTGCTTGGTTTGTTAGTAATACATAGTTTTTTTTTCTTTTTCTATTTCAGTTCTTTGGAGCCCTATTGAAATGTTTCAGAGCCTGCCACAGGATCTGCTAACACCTGTAGAACCCTTTTTTAGTAGTAGTCTTGGGGTTAAAAGTTCAGAAGACAATATCTGGGATAACAAAAGTAATCCGACGTGTAACATCAACTCACACCAACAAAGGATCACATGGAGGTTTGATTCTTCTGGCAACAGCTCTCAAGCCAAACCATTTGTGTGTGAGCAATGTGGCCGGAAATACAATCACAATTCATCTCTTTATACTCACCTGAAGTATGAGTGTGGTAAGGAACCTTCATTCCCGTGCCCCTTGTGTTCTTATAGAGCCAAACAAAAATCAACACTGAATGAACATGTCTATAATATCCACAAACATACTGGTGATGAACGACCATTCATGTGCCCGGACTGCAGCAGAAAGTATAAGTCGAGGAAAGCCTTACTGCTTCACCAACGGCTGGAATGTGGGAAGGAGCCAAGTTTCCAATGTGATCATTGTGACTACCGATCCAAACAGAAAGTCAGTTTGCAACTTCATGTTGCTCGCTGGCATCCTAATGTCTAGAGGAATTCTTATCATTGATTTAAATGATGAGTGAAAGATATTGGAACTGATATTGTTGAGTCCATATGGATCATCATTTTGAGCCAAGCCTAGAGTCATTGCATGAGTTGAGTATTTGGCTGATGTGAATGTGTTGTGATGATTGGTTTATAATTTTCCCTATGCATATTTCTTATATATTGTTTGCATTATTATTTTTTCTAAAATTTATTTCCCCTAGTGTAGTTCCTCTTAATGTCTTTTCCAATCATCTCTTCCCAACAGAGCTATTGTACCAAGTTCAGAGTACCGTGAAATAAATAGTTCATGTCTAACCATTTATCTCCCAATTG
Organism: Meconema thalassinum; assembly: GCA_946902985.2. NCBI lineage: Eukaryota > Metazoa > Arthropoda > Insecta > Orthoptera > Tettigoniidae > Meconema > Meconema thalassinum. The sequence continues at coordinate 70,108,275 of OX336390.1, forward strand.
ATTTTTCATTACTATTGTAATCTCCCATGTGGAAGTAGTAATTGTAGGCTACATGTTGTTGATGAGTTTATTTATGGAGCTTGTATAGTTGTAATAGTCCATTTTGTTTCACAAACCACCTCTGCGAAGAAGACGGGAACCTTCCCTGACTTTCTATCTCAACAAAGAAGCCTCAGGGCTTGCTAACTACCAACTGTACTGACTATATTTGGTGTTTTACAAAATGGAGGAGTAGATAACAACTGTAATTGAGATAAGGCTTGCAGACGTTCAATTTTCAAGTATTTCCTACTTTTGCCACCAAATGCTACCATCCTCGACACCTACCTGCGGACTTAGCTACTAGATGCCATCACTGCCAGCACTTGGTGGGGAACGTTGGAATTAATGCAGCATTATCAATTCTAATCTACAAAATTTGGCTTAACAGAAGTGTAGTTTGTGGAAGGTTCTTTACTTCCCCTCAGAAGGAAGGCATATTGGGGGATTTTTTATGCCCTTATAAATCCGATGACTTTGGCTGGTTTTGAACCCACGACCTTGGGCAGCTATAAAAATGTAAGAAACTAGACGAAAAGAGCCTGAAAGGCTGCTGCTATTGTTGCTGTTATTATTATTACTATTAGTAGTTACAGACTGGAGTTGCGCCGGCCCCGTGGTGTTGGGGTAGCGCGCCTCTCACCCGGAGGCCCCGGGTTCGATTCCTGGCTCCGTCAGGGATTTTAAATCTGACGTGAGGGTTGGAACGAGGTGCACTCGGCCTCGTGAGGACAATTGAGTAGCTGTCTGACCGTGAGGCAGCACCCCGATCTCCAAAACCAAGAATAACGGCCTAGGGGACCCGCTGATCACGCGTCACCCCAATATCTGCGAGCCATATGGCTGGGCAGCGGTCGTTTGGTCGGCTAGGCCCTTCATGGGCTGTATAATGCCAGGGGTTGTTGTTATTGTTGGTTGATACTGGTTTAGCAGTGAACAGGTAGGGTTCTAGTCTGCTGTGGCTAAGGTTACAGAATTTGATCCTGACTCCTTTGGCATTTAATGGTGCGCAAATCGGTAGTTTTACTGGTATGTTAGAGATCCCCTTTTGGACAAATGTCCGGCACCCTGGCATCTCAAAATATTGGCTTTCATGGCTAAGTAATTAAATCCCAACAAATCTTGTAGGCTCAGCCGTGTTTGTCTTAGGGGTTTCGCGTAGGTTCACCAGTTCGGACTCATCAGAGTGCTCTTGGTACTCCTTGCCCACACCATTGCTGGGCCAATGGACCATGCACTACTCCCCATGTACTGTATAAGACTTATCAAAGTTCTTTGCTGGGGATACTAAGATTTCCCGCTGATTAGCCTCACTTGGTGCACTCTAGGCGAAATCCCACAACAGACATGGCAAAATATACAAGATATATGGCATATGAAGCCAATTTTCAGTGTTTCCTTAGTAATCGAAATTTGATGTTTTTCAGTTGGTCAACACGACAGTACCTAATTGTAATCCTGAATTTTCTTTTTGTACATGCGATTAATAAATACACTTGGATGATCAGATTCAATCATCGAGTAATAATAATAATATCATCGAGCGATCAGTATCATATCCATTACACTTAAGCTATTAAATCTATGTCTACAAGCATGGATGATAATGCTGTATTTACAATATGTCACTTATTTAGTTGTAGTTGGAGTTAAACTAACTCTACTAGTCAATATTTGTTGGTTATATGCGATATTTTATTAAGATACTGAAAGTGGTGGTTGACCTTCAAATTTGCTTGCTTAGTGTCAATATGTGATTGTTGTCAAATGGTTCGAGTGGATTGTATACTTAGCTGCTTGAGTTGTATGCGGTCCGGATGCCAGCAGTTCACCTCTGTCACCGCCTGCACTGACCTGGGAGGAATTTGTGGTGTGCAAGGACAGCAAGATGCAGAACAGATTGGAAGGAGTTAGAAAGGCGTTGGTTCAAGTAAATGTGGGAATTGTTAAGTGATAAAAGTGCTACGATATAAGTATGTAGTCAAATAATTTGAACGGCCACAAGATTAATGTCAGACTTAAGTGCTTTGTGTAGTCTTACAGACGAAAACTATTAAGAGTAGGTTAGTTAGTTATTGTTGTTTTAAGGGGCAGAACTACGAGGTCATCTGCCCCTATATGATGAGTAGGAATTAGTTAAATCAGAACATTATGAATAGGCTATAATAGTTGTAGCAGTCTTGCTAGCCCACACTGTTGGGAGATAAATGTAACTGTTTACCTTTGCCTAAGCTATGTTGTTTTAATGGGCGCCAAGACCTCAACGCAATGCTGAAATCTAAATTTGTATTTAACAACGTCTAGCTCTGGCAGAACACCTTCAAGACTATTCACTCAGATCGTGGTATGATTTGATCATTAACCCAACAAACAATTGTATCAGGAGAAGGAATTGGTCTATATCTAATGCTACCTACTGAAAGCAAAGATTGCATTGTAAAACAAATGAATTTATTATATAAAACAAGTATAGCAAAATTAATAATAATAAGTATAAAATTTAAATTGGAGCGTTGCGATTTTAATATTACCGATAGAAAATTACGTGAAAACGGAGTCTGATAAATTGATTTTACTCTTATTTCCAAGCTATGAAGTTACTGAAATATGAAATGTAAAACAAAGAAAAATGAGAGATTGCGTATTTCTGCGTCATTTGCGCTTACCACTGGAAATTGCTAAAGCATTTCCCTCGTACTGGATGATGCTGTGTGCTTCCCACAGTCTCCTGGACGTCGCCATCTTCTTCGTTATTTGATGATATTCTGGTAGATTAGATAATCCTATGGTCCGTACATCGGACCCAAACACACGTACAACCACACTGGTTAAGTTTACAAAAGTTAGTTCTCCACTCCACGGAACATCGGAGCGACTCCCGCGTACACCATACTCGACAAGTTCTACCCAGATAGTCCACGTTCCACGGCGCGTCGAACGATATATGCACACGTTGGCTCCCCCACTCTTCAGCCGACTCCTAGCTTACGTGGTCTCCACTGATTGGCTGCACCCTACGCGCTAGATCCCCACTCTGGCTCATTACACTCGGCGGTAAGGGGAAGTCGTATTCCGTTCCAACCATTCGCCTTTTCTAGACGATGCGACCCAGCTTGCGTAATACTTCTCGACAGGAATCAGCTTGTATTTGAATTCCCAGTGAGTCATGTCTCTCAATATATCCTAACTGACGAAAACTCCGTAAAATACCGTAATCAGATAATTTTCTATGATATTGTCGTTCGTAATAATTTGCTTGATAGCGTTTTCTAAGACATAGAAAACCTATCTGTATGCTTATAATTTTTATAAAATGCTCGGAAAATATTTTAATAATAATTATAATAAATTAATGCACCAAGCATCCGAACACGAGTTATAGGTGTACATAAAGGTACACAGAAAGAAATGACAGACAATTCTATTGTCTACAACATATCACCCAGATATCCAAATATGGGTATATCTACCACACAGTACCAAACAAAATCATCCTTACGATGAACCGGTACGTCGACCAAAAAAAAAAGAAAAGATTAGTTAAAATGTGCTCTCAAACTAAATTCACCTAACTTGTACTTTCTGATGTGAAATAGAATTGAAAGTCTTGTAGAAGAATCAGAATACACGTCGCATAAAAACTGACCCTCTATGTTGTGTTACGTCCTCATACAAAGGAAGACCCCCTTCATAAATTATAAAGGCTTGTGGTGCATGAAAATTGAGGTTCTTTAGCCTCAAATGGCCCAAATTCCTAAAAGCCACAAAAAATGCTGATTCAATTCAGGAATTTTTGAAAATAATGTTGCTGTTTGGAGATATAATAGACCTTCTGTACTATGTCACACGTGAAAATTGGATGAAATATTCTAGGTTACCCCTTGACCCCCTTAATTGCATTGATGAATTATACAGTCTACGTTGGTTCCGTGATAACCTTATAGCCATTTGGAAACTTTCACAGAAATGTAATAAATGGAGTGACATTGCTTCTTACAGAAATAGATGGAAAGTTGGATGCCACCCCTTGAGATAATGTTGTCATAGTTACCGATTTGCATTCCTTCATTGGTTTGTTAAATTAAACTAAATTAGTTTTCTGGGAATATTTCAGAAACTGTTGGATTTAGAGCCTTATAATGTAGTTTTCGAGGACCCTTTAGGGCCCCTGAGTTTTGATTCTGGCACCGAAGGGCTTTGTCTCATCGTTTTATGCCACAATATAATAATAATATAGGGATAGGAATATAATAGACCTGCCGTTCCACACCTGCAGGTGTAAATCGCGTGAAAAATTTCTAGAGAACCCCTTGACCCTCTTAAGCGCATTATGCGTATTGATGAATTTTACAGCTTAATTTGGTTCCATGATAACCTTCTAGCTGTTTGCAAACTTTCACACTAATGTAATTAATGGGATTGCATTGCATCTTACAGCAATAGATGGACTTCTGAGAATCTGTTCCCATGGTTACCGGCTTGCATTGGTTCATTAGTTTATTAAATGAAATTAGTTTTCTGAGAATATCTCAAAAACGGTTGGTTTTAGGCCCCCCTAAAGGGTCGTTGAGTTTTGTCTCTCACATTGAGGGGCTGAAAATGAGCTTTGTCTCGTCCTTCTACGCCTATTTCAGCATGTATTTTAAGGGGGTAAGCCCCCTTTTATGAGAGGTACAGAGAAGAGTTACATCAATGATTAGTGTCGTGCCTTTGATGGTTATCTGTACCAAATTTTACGTTGATACACCCAGCCGTTCTCAAGTTATAAGGGAACAAAGTTGTCCACAGACAAACAAACAAACAAATTATTTTTGCGCGCATTCTTCATAAAACAGTCTGAAACATGTAGATAACTAAAATTTCTGTAGAAATTCAGAAAAGGAAACCAGACAAACTTTCATTTTTATATATTTAGAGATATACTGCACCGCTCGGTGTTGACCGTGTTTTATTGCACAAATTTAGGTTTTACTCGCTAACCGTTGGAGATACACGAAAAGTAATAAGGAACCTTCGGATAGAAAATTAAATGTTAAAGGTCGTGTATGCCATCAAAAGTTTGCTATTTCTTAGCGTTCTCTTTTTATTTGAAATGGAAATATGTAATTTTGAAACCTAAGGGTGTAGTGACGTCACAAATGTGGGTTTTACTTGCTAACCGTTGGAGATACACGAAAAGTAATAAGGAGCTTTTGGACAGGAAATTAAATTTTAAAGCTCGTGTGTTCCATCAAAAGTTTGCTATTTCTTAGCGTTCTCTTTTTATTTGATATGGAAATATGAAATTTTGAAACCAAAGGGTGTAGTGATGTCACTAAAATGGTCCCCATTTTTTAATAGTGCAAAATATCAAAATCAAAAGTATCCTATATGTAAACCTGGTAAATCAGCTACACCATGAAAAATTTCATTTAAATCGGACCAGTGGTTCTTGCGTTATTGAGGAACACACATATAGACAGACACACCATCTCATTTTTCTTCTTTCTTCTTCTTCGCGAATGGGTCACTTAGGACCACGCGGAATCAACATTTTCTGAGCTTTCCTCCTTGCCCAATAGTTCTTCATTTTCACTGATTGCTGTAATTTCTGTTCCTCCGACCAGGTACGTCGCTGTGGTTTCTTCTCATCTTCCTCAAATCCCCTTGTGTGAACAATTTTCCGGATCATATTTCTATCTTGTAAATTTGGTGAACCCAATTCATTAAGGCCTTTCTCTACTTGTTTATACCATTTTGGTCTTGTGCGTTTGATTTCCAGAAATTTGTGGATTCGATAAGTGAGTCTGGTAGGATTCATTCTTTCCAAATGGCTTAGAAACTGAATTCGTCGCAATCTCATTGTATCAGTTAATTTAGAAACTCTTTTATAAATTTTAGAGTTGGTTTTGGGGTAGTGTATGCCATTTACAATTCTGGGCCCTAAGATTTTCCTCATGATTTTCCTTTCTTTAATCTCTAATTTTTCCTTTAAGGTCTTGTAGCAGTTTTGCTAGCCCACACGTTGAGCGACAAGTGTAACATTAATTAAAGCCCCATGTTGGTAGCAACAAGTGTAACGGTTTGGCTGCCCCTAACTGTTGGGTGATAAATGTAACTGTTTACCTTTGCCTAAGCTATGTTGTTTTAATGGGCGCCAAGACCTCAACGCAATGTTGAAATCTAAATTTGTATTTAACAACGTCTAGCTCTGGTAGACCACCTTCAAGAATCTATTCACTCAGATCGTGGTATGATTTGATCATTAACCCAACAAACAATTGTATCAGGAGAAGGAATTGGTCTATATCTAATGCTACCTACTGAAAGCAAAGATTGCATTGTAAAAGAAATGAATTTATTATATAAAACAAGTATAGCAAAATTAATAATAATAATAAGTTTAAAATTTAAATTGGAGCGTTGCGATTTTAATATTACCGATAGAAAATTACGTGAAAACGGAGTCTGATAAATTATTGATTTTACTCTTATTCCCAAGCTATGAAGTTACTGAAATATGAAATATAAAAAAAAGAGAAATGAGAGATTGCGTATTTCTGCGTCATTCGCGCTTACCACTGGAAATTGCCAAAGCATTTCCCTCGTACTGGATGATGCTGTGTGCTTCCCACAGTCTCCTGGACGTCGTCATCTCCGTCGATATTTGATGATATACTTGTAGATTTGGTGAATTTATGGTCCTAACAACGGAGCCATACCCTCGTACAACCAAACTGGTTAAGTTTTAAACAGATAGTTCTTCACTCCACGGAACATTGGAGCGACACACACTTGCAACCGAACTGTTCAAGTCTCTCACAGATTGTTCCCCACTCCACGGAACATCGGAGCGACTCCCACGTGCCACTATACTCGGCAAGTTCTACACAGATTGTCCTCGTTCCACGGCGCGTCGAACGATATATGCACACGTCGGCTCCCCACCTCGTTACCGACTTCCAGCTTACGTGGGCTCCACTGATTGGCTGCTCCCCACGCTCTACTTCCCCTTCTCTGGCTCATTACACACGGCGCGCGGATGACGAAGTCGATTTCCGTTCCAACCATCCGCCTTTTCTTGACGCTGCAACCCCGCTTGCGTAATACTTCATGACAAGAATCAGCCTGTATTTGAATTCCCAGTGAGTCATGTCTCTCATAATATCCTAACTGACGAAACTCCGTAAAATTCCGTAATCATATAATTTTCTATGATATTGTCGTTCGTAATAATTTGCTTGATAGCGTTTTCTAAGACATAGAAAACCTATCTGTATGCTTATAATTTTTATAAAATGCTCCGAAAATACCTTAATAATAATTATAATAAATTAATAATAATAATAAATTAACATGAAAAATTCTCTTGGCTGAACAATTTGCCGCGTAAATAAATATAGAATGGCTTCCTACTGACTTATGCCAGTGGCATAAAAACCCCTCGAAAAACACGTTACAGTCTTACGATGTAAACTGAGCGTTTCTGAAGCATATATATTAGTATATTTTTTTATATATTAGTATGATAAAGTTTTATTTAATACATTTTATGCAGGGACATGTTTCGGGCAAAATGTGCCCTTCTTCAGCCTGCACAGCAAAACCAACATTTTATACATACCAAAGACATATCTATTCAAAACAAACATGCATAAACAACATCTCCTTTGTGGAGTGACTGTTTGGCACTACTAAAATATATGTAAAATTTAGAATAAAAAATATAAAACTATGCTAAAATTACACTTGGGTGTTACATTGGGTATGTAGTCTTGCTACGTATTGCCCCGTTATCTCTTGGCTGAAAGAAAAAGTACGGAAGTACAAGGGGCCTGACGGTGACCCTTTGATCCTATCAGGTACATGCTATGGTAGATTTGATTCTGTTACGTCCATTTGCACCTTGGAAAAAGAACTGAAACGAAAGGACGTAACAACAGAATCAAATCTACCATAGCTAGTACCTGATAGGATCAAAGGGTCACCGACAGGCCCCCTGTGCCTCCGTACTTTTTCTTTCCGCCAACAAATAAAGGGGCAATACATTGCAAGACTATCTACCCCATGTAACACCCAAAATTTTAATATAATTCTAGCATAGTTTTATATTTTTTATTCTAAGTTTTATGTTTCATTTTTTTTTTTTTTGGTAGTGCCAAACAGTCACTCCACAAAGGAAATGTTATGGTTGGTTATTAAGTTTAGGGGCTGTGACAACGCGGTCATGTAGCCCCTTGCACTTTGGGTGTGTGTAGAATCTGTCTGATAACCGGTGTTAATTGTCATGGCTGTATTAGTGTGTGTTATCTGTTTTTTAATTTAAGTACAGACGGCAACTTAGAATTTTTCAAATAGTTCCTACTTTTGCCGCCAAGCGCCACCATCAACGACTACTAGGCCAAGTTCAGAACTTAGCTACTAGACGCCACTGCAGTCGGCTCTTGGCAACGAACGTAGAAACCTAAGAGTGTTGTTTACATTCTTAACCTATCCAATTTAGCTTCACGCAGGTGTAATTAGTGGAAGGTTCTTTAACATGCCATAAATCTATGACATGGGACCACCGGCTTTACTTCCCCTCCGAAGGATGGCATACTGAGGGATTTTTAACGCTCTTAAAAAATCCGACGGCTTCGGCCGGTTTAGAACCAATGACCTTGGGCATAGAAGCTCAGCATGCTACCGTCTACGCCACCGAAGCCGCTAAAAAAGGAGATGTTATTTATGCATGTTTGTTTTGAATAGATATGTCTTTGGTATGTATAAAATGTTGATTTTGCTGTGCAGGCTGAATAAGGGCACGTTTTGCCCGAAACATGTCCCAGCTTAAAATATATTAAATAAAACTTTATTTGTATAAGATAAGTATTGATTGGGTTGAAAGTTATCCCACCAAGTTTTCATCCAATTGTTAGGGCACGATGTCAATTTGCCTCAAGGAATTGTATTATAATCATGAAAATCCAAATCTTGGAGTCTATATTTTATAAATGTACAATAAAACATCAATTGCAACAGTAAAACAGAAAAATAAAAAGCCAAATTAGATTTAGCATATCTCGTGGGATTTGGAAACTTCTAATTTAATGGCCCACTTGTATAGTCACTATGCCGACAGGAATAATATCTGTGATTAGTGATTCTTTGCAACTCACCAATACAATATTTTCGTTACACTATATGAACAGTCTGCTTTGTTTGTTACTAATACATAATTTCTTTCCATTTCAGTTCTTTGGAGCCCTCTTGAGAGGTATGAGAGCCTGCCTCAGGATTTGCTAACACCTGTAGAACCCATTTTGAGTAGTAGTCTTAGGGTGAAAAGTTCAGAAGACAATATCTGGAATGATGAAAGTATTCCGACGTGTAACACCGACTCACTTCATGAAAGGATCACATTGAGGCTTGATTCTTCTGGCAACAACTCTCAAGCCAAACAGTTTGAGTGTGTGCAATGTGGCCGGAAATACAATCGCAAAGGAGCTCTTTATGCTCACGTGAAGTATGAGTGTGGTAAGGAACCTTCATTTCAGTGCCCCTTGTGTTCTTATAGAGCCAAACACAAATCAACACTGAATAGACATGTGTATAATATCCATACCAATACTGGTGATGAACGGCCATTCATGTGCCCGGACTGCAGCAGAAAGTATAAGTCGAGGGCGGCCTTACTGCTTCACCAACGGCTGGAATGTGGGAAGGAGCCAAGTTTCCAATGTGATTATTGTGACTTCCGGTCCAAGCGGAAAGTCACTTTGCAAGTTCATGTGGCTCGCTGGCATACTAATGTCTAGAGGAATTCTTATCATTGATATAGAGACAAAGGTCATTAAATCTTTGAGACATTCTCAGCTATCGATGATGAAGTTGTACCTTTTATGTTTGTCAACTAAGCAATGGATAGAAAGATTTAAGGCCATTTGTCATTGTTTCCTAGTTAACGATTGGTCAACATGAATTTATGTCCAATTATATATGAGGCCCTTTAATCTGAGCAAATATTTCATCAAGGCTAAAATCAGCTGATGGGTACTGGCTCGAGGTTAGACTGCAAAAGACGATTTGTTGGTCTCAACAATGGATCAACAGTCAAACAATACTGAAGGAAGAAGAACGAGAGAAAGAATTTGGAACTGATATTGTTGAGACCATACGCATCATCATTTTGAGTCAAGCCTAGAGTCATGGCATGAGTTGAGTATTTTACTGATGAGGATGTGTTGTGATGATTCGTTTATAATTTTCCCTATGCTTATTTCTTACATATTATTTGCATTATTATTTTTTCTCAAATTTATTTCCCCCTAGGGTATTTCTTCTTAATGTCTTTTCCAAACCTCTCAAACCCTACTGTGCTAGTGTACCAAGTTCAGAGTACCATGAAATAAATAGTTCATGTTTAACAATGGGTATCCTAAGTGATTTTTTATTCTTAATGTAGAGGTAGCAATTGTACATGTAGATTACAACAATGAGGCTTTCCTAAAAACCCTATAGCAGGCCGAATGTTAGAAAGGTGTTTGGTTCCTTTGTTTAGGGGCTGCGACTACGCGGTCATGTAGCCCCGTGTACTTTGGGTGTGGGTGTAGAATTTGTCTAAAAACTGGTGTTAATAATTTTGATGGCTGTATTAATGTGTGTTATCTGTGATTCAGGTAAGGACTGCAAACGTTTAATTTTGAAGTAGTTCCTTCTTTTGCCACCAAATACTAACGTCCACAACACCTAGCATTTGGTAGCATTTGGTGGCGATCGTTGGAACTAATATAGTGTTATCAATTCTAACCTACAAATTTCGGCTTCACACAAGTGTAGTTAGTGGGAGGTTCTGTTTCATGCCATAAATCTATGACATGAGACCACCGGCTTTACTTCCCCTCCGAAGGAAGGCATACCAAAGGATTTTTAATGATCTTAAAAATCCGATGACTTTGGCCAGGTTTGAACCCACAACCTTGGGCATAGTAGCTCAGCATGCTTTTAACTACGCCAACAGAGCCGCAAATATGGAAGAACAAGAGGAAGAGGGTCTGAAATACTGCTGCTATTGTTGTTGTTGTTGTTGTTATTATTCCTATTATTAGTTATAGACTGGTTTTGCAGTCCATTGGTAAAGTTCTCATCTGCTGTTCCTAAGGATACAGGATTTAATCCTGATGCAGTCAGTTGGCATTTGATGGTGCAGAAATGTGAGGGAGCCATGTCAGTAGTTTTACTGGCATGTTAAAGATACCTTTTGGGGAAAAATTCAGGCACCCCGGCATTCCTAAATATTGCTTTTAATGGCCAAGGAATTAAATTCCAGCAAATCTTATAGGCTTTGCCGTGTTTATTGTGGGGTTTGGCTTAGGTGCCCCAAGTCGGACTCATCAGAGTGCTGTTTGTCCACCTTGCCCGGACCATGGCTGGGCTAGTGGACCATGCACTACGTCCCATATATAAGGCTTATCAAACTTCTTTGCTGGGGATACTTAATTTCCCGCTGATCAGCCTCACTTGGTGCATTCCAGGTGAAATCCCACCACAACAGACATGGCGAAATCTACAAGATTTATGGTATTTGAAACCATTTTTCAGTGTTGCCTTAGTAATCGAAGTTTGGTGTTTTTCAGTTGGTCAACACAATTGTACCCAATTGTAATGCTGATTTTTTTAAATACATGAGATTATTACATACACTCAGATTACCAGATTCAATCATCGAGCGATTAGTATCAGATCCATTACACTAAAGCTATTAAATCTATGTCTACAAGCATGGGTGATAGTATTTATAATAAGTACACTTATTTAGTTGTAGTGGGAGTTAAACTAACTCAACTAGTCAATATTTGCTGGTTATATGTGATATTTTATTAAGATACTGAAAGTGGTGGTTGATCTTCAAATTTGCTTGCTTAGTGTCAATATGTGATTGTTGTTGTCAAATGGTTAAGAGTGGATTGTATACTTAGCTGCTTTAGTTGTATGCGGTCCGGATGCGAGAAGTTCACCTTTTCACCGCCTGCACTGACCTGGGATGAATTTCCTGTGTGCTAGTATCTCATATCTCTTTCCCTCTCCCGCATTCCTAACTGTTTGTGTTTATCGAATATGTACCATATGTACTGCCAAGTCTAGAGCCTCCTATTATTTTGTCTGTTTTGATGATGATCGTTTGACGATCGAAACTGGTCATCCAAGTGTATTTATTAATCTCATGTAAAAAACATATTCCGAATTAGCGAACCTCCCGTTACAATTGGGTGCAATCGTGTTGACCGACTGAAAAACATCAATTTTTGTCTACAAGATTTATTCCTGTAGACTTTCACAGTTAGGCAGTGAATATTCAAAATGACTTTTATGGTTTTTAAGGCCATGTTAAATACGTCTTCATATCTGAGGTTTCTCCAGCAAGTTTGTCAGGTCATTTCTAAAGATTTGTTCAAAATAGTTTGAAGTGGCCCTTGTGTGAGATGAGATGTATATAGGCTATTTGGAATGTTCTGGAATTGACACAAAGTGGGAGTGGATTCCAGTAGTTACTGGTTGGCAGTAGTTAGGCTCCATTGGCAGATGGCAAGGCTATTGCTATTACTCTATGTGATTGGTCACTGTTTATGAGAAAGAGGGGAGAGTAAAGTCTGGCTTGGTAGTTTCATGTTCTGGAGAGTATAAACAAATACTTCACAACAAACCCAAGAAAAGTTACTTGTTTTAGTGTCCTGTACAACCTTGCACAGTTCTTCAGTCTTATTGTTTGTGGCTGTACGTTCCTTAAATTATCCTTGGAAAGCCAAACCAAATTGCAAATGCACCCAGTTTTTTATCTTTTTGTTTTTATTTTGTATTCTTGTTGTTGGTGTTTTTTTTTTTGCTTTAAGGTTTCCTGCCTTTTACATTTTGAGTCCTTAGAAAAATGCCACACCATCTTAGTTTACATGTTGCAGTTTTTGAGCATATCTTGCAGACATAAATACATGTAATGATATTTTATAACAAACATGTTATCTCTGTCACAACTGAGAATAATAACTGTTTCATAAATGTTTTTATGTTTACATTATCCCTCTCCTTGTTTAGTTGGAACACATTTGTGGCCATGTTGTATCCTATTGTAACGACATGTGTTCATACTATTGTCTTGACATTGTTTGTTTGCTAGTATTTCATGCTACCGGTAATTCATTGAGATGTTCAGACAATCTCTTGATCCTATCTATTTCTCATTTGAATTATTTTGCACCCACTTAGAATAGGTAGAAGTCAGGAAGATCCAAACGTAACTTGATAGTCAAGTTCTCATTTTTTCTGGTGCAGCTCTAAAGAAGGGGGCCTAAGCCATCCTTTAGGCTTATAACTTGTAGTCCGGTATTGGAAGGCAAAATACCAGTACCAATTTCTATGACACAGATAAAATGTGTGACACTAAACAGCCATAAGCCAAACTACTCTATAATTGGCTCACTTGTTGGAATACATTTCATGTTTAGTTCTGTAACACTTCTTTATTACTGTAATGAACAATACAATTGAAGCATTGGACACGTGCTGTTTTAAGCTGGTTGAGTGGGCAAAAGGATACTGGAGCATTCTGATAGGTAAAACTAATGTTTCAATAAACGACTTCGTAAGTTCCTTAATGTTAATAATTAACATGGAATAGAGCATTTTTGTTGCACTTGAGGTAATGATCACCATGATGCTTGCAATGGCTATTTGTTCTAATACAGCTTGTCGAGAAAGGAAGCTTGTAATTTTACTTGACTGTAAATCACGGTATGTCCTTTTTGCTTGGAATCCCAACCACTGGATGTGATAATTCACCCCGTGTATTAGCCAGGAATGCGGAGGTGTGAAGCTAGGGAGACTGAGTAATATTGAAGACTTCATAGTGTTTCATACACAGGTAACTGAGTAGGTGGTTATTGAGAGAGTAATAACTAGGGCCCGGATGTTGATGACATGTCATCTTTTTACTGAGCTGTCTAAAACAATGCTGAAGTACATAGAAACTCCGGACGGGCCACCCTGTCTTCAAATATGTCACTTTTATTTTGCATCTTTTTGCATATTTTGCTATTTTTCCATTTTAAGAGCATTTTTTTAAGTTTGGTAGAATTTTTGGGTCTTATTTTAGAGAAATCGGCCTTTTGAGGTTGTTTTTAGCCTATTTTCAATTTTGAAAAAATAGGCTTATGAGATCACCTTTTGTCCGTGTGTGTGCGCGTGTGTGTGTGTGTGTGTGCGTGTGTGTGTGATTCGTGTGTGTGTGTCCCCCTAATAAAATCTAAACGGCAGGAGCGATTTCAATGAAACTCGGAAAGTTCATAGCACTATTCCCGGCGACCTCGACCGTGCCCTTCAAATTTTGTTACGACTCACCAATCCAACATGGCGGCTGTGCGAAATATTTCACCAGCATTCAATATCTCCGCAACTATTACCGATATTACCCTGACATTTTCTATGGTGATAGAGGGAACTACTATAAGTTCACTTATGTGACTTGTGAAAACCTGGTAACTACAAAACCAACATGGCGGCCAAGCGAATTTGCGACTTTTAAATAGACGTTTCTCGCGATTTGACCAACCAAACGCAATGAAACTTGGTACAGTATATGTTTATATACATTTTAATGCACAGACATCTAACTTCGTTCAATTGTTTACATAATCACAAGATGGCGGATGTGCAAAATATTTCACCGGCATTCTATATCTCTGAAACTATTAGCGGAATCTCCCTAAAATTTTGTACGGAGATAAAGGGCACTACTGGAAGTCCATCTATAAGATTTTCAAAAACCGGTTAACTACAAAACGAACATGGCGGCCAAGCGAATTTGAACATTTTAAATAGACCTTTCTCGCGATTTAATGTTCCAAGCGCACTGAAACCTGGTACAGGAAATATTTATACACATTGTAATCCACTGGTATCTAATTTAGTTCAATTGTTTACATAACCTCAAGATGGCGGCAGTGCGAATTTTAAAATTAATTTTTTATATCTTGTGATGTAGTCATGCGATCGAAGTGAAAGTTTGAATAATGAACCTACGCAATAATTTTCCTTTAATGGTACATGACTCTATGGCCTATAGATTTAACAATCCAACATGGCGACCATCCGAAATATTTAGACGATACTGAATATCTACGAATCTATTTTAGCAATCAAACTGCATTTTTTAATGTTCATAGGGGCTATGAACTTAAGTTCACCTATAGGACTTTAAATAACCTGGTGATCACAAATCCAACATGGCGGTGACGCGAATTATAAATATTCACATGGTCGTTTCTCGCAATTTAACCATCCGCGTGCAGTGAAACTTGGTACAGTAAATCTTTATCCGAATGTTAATCCACTGGCATCTAATTTATTTCAATTGTTTCCATAACCTCAAGATGGCAGCTGTGAAAATTTTTTAAATCTCCTTGTTTTTTCTTGTGTCCTAATTATACGATTGAAGTTTGAATACTACACGTTCACAATAATCTGCATGTAACAGTACATAACTCTAGGACCTACATATATAAAATCCAACATGGCGACCATGCGAAATATTTAGTCGTTTCTCAATATCTACGAATCTATTACAGCAATCAAACTGAAATTGTGTATGTTGATAGTGGCAATTAACATAAGTAGGATATATGAAAATAGGCTGTATAGTTCTTCACGGAACTACTTGTTTTTTTTCCAATTTAGTCATGTCACAGCTTTATATGAGGGAGTTAGGTCTGTCAGAGTTAAGAAGACGCCAGTATCTGATACAAGATAATTTAAAATATTGAAATGTTGATTCCATTTCATTAATTAACCGGGTGGAAACTAGTCTTAGCAACAATTGTGGTGAAATTGCTGTGGGTATTGTATCAAAACTGAAAAAAAGTGCTGAACGAAAACACCGGGTATCAAACATTATGCAAAATCTCACACATTCTTTCTGGAGAAGACTACTGCATGGATGGGATTGAGGAGGATTATAGCAGCAAATGACCTTACTCACTTCAAGTATGCTCCGATCACATCAGTTGATGTTTAACGCAGCTTTTCGAGATATAAAAACTTGTTGGCTGATAACCGCAGATCACTTACATTTGACAACATCAGAATGACATTCATAGTGCAGTGCAACTCAGACTAAAGTGAACATAAACCTTTTGTTAAGTGCTAGAAATCTATTATGATTGACTTTTCAGTTTGAGCTTAAGATGTCATTTTTGAAATAATGGTGAGTTCCTTATTCTTCTTTGTTTGATTTTGATCTACTTTGGACCACGGGAAACAATTGACTTGCTGATTAGTCCTTTTTTCTGCTCCCAGAAACTCTTCATCCTTTCACTGTGGATTCTCTTCCTTTCTTCCGACCAGATGTTCTTGGCTCTTCTCCTTTGCTTTTCCTGGAACCCCTTGAATGCATCAATCCTACCTCGAAACACCTCTCTATTCCAGATCACATTTGGACTGACCCCAACTTCCTCCATATCCTTTCTTATTTCATCTACCCATTTTGTAGTCGCTTTTATCTTGGTGATGTAATTAAAGATCTTCTTCGTTAGTCGACTATCGCTCATTCTCGTAAGGTGTACATAGAACTTCAATCTTCTCTTCCGTATGGTATCTGTGATTTTCTCTGCTTGTCCGTAAAGATCTTTGTTTCGCCTCTTCCGCCATGTACCATCATTTCTATTTTTGGGTCCTAAGATCTTCCTCAAGATTTTTCTTTCTTTCTTCTCCAGTTCCTCTAATTCACCTTTCTTGTTCAGTATCAAACATTCTGAACTATACAATGCCTCAGGCTTGACAACCGTGGTATAGTGTCTTATCTTCGCTCCGCAAGATATTGTTCTTTTGTTGTACCTATTCTGTACTAATTTAAAAGCTAATTCCATCTTTCTGATCCTCCCTTTGTTTGCTGAATGGTGAGTTTATTATTATAAGATCATTTTCTCCATTTTATAGTGCATTTATTACAGTCATTTTTGAAGATTTTAAGTGCATTTTTAATACTTTTTTCGACATCAACATCCGGGCCCTAGTAATAACCATAGTGGCCCAATGTGGCCCTTTACAAGTGAGCTACTGAGGTAGAACGAGGTGATGTATACAAAGCATTAATAGAAGCATAGGCTATACCTCCTCATGGAGCAATCATACCTGTGGACTAAGACTAGAAACTGTGACCACAGTCGGGAATTAAACCCGAATATCCAGCCGTCCAGGCAGACACACAGGACAAACACAAATACATGCTAGGGCCTGGGTTCTAACTTAGGTCAATCTATGTATTTCTTAGCGTGCTAGATGGGAATACAGGGGACAATACAATTTGGATCTGCACAGGAATAATCATTTGCTGAATCATATGGGGAGAAACACATTTAAACCACAGATTTTTGACAGAGCGCTACCGGTATGGAGAATGTGCACAAAAAGCTAAACTGTTTTGTTAAGAGCTTTGAAAATGAATTTATTCATAGTACTGAACCTGTCTTTATAAAGCCCAGTGTATATTTTGAGAAGAGAATCGGACCGACCCACGCTTAACAATTCTATGTTTGGAATTAAAGGGACTGATTAGGCCACCCGCATCACATTCAAGCATTCTACAACGCAGGCAAGCTCTGTAGCTGCGTTGAAAGACTTTATCAGCTCAATTTATGTGCAGAGAAGGGTGAAGTTTTATAGTTGAATATTTTTACATTGGATACATGAGATTTAGCTCGACCTGGAAATTGACAAATTAGCTAGTTTTCAGTGAAGTCTCAAGGAGAAACCAGTTTGTGGCAGGACACGTGACTGAAGCGAGCGAGGGTCTGCTCGGCAAGTGCGAGTGCGCCCGGCGTGCGTCTTTGCATACGTTATGACGCGACCAAGCGTGGACAAAGAAGTCACATGACAGTAGATTAACCAATGAGAATATTTTTACAAGTTGATGATGTACAACTAATTATAATTACTCTGGAATACAATTATAAATAATTGAGGCCACAGAAATATGAAGAGAATTGGAAATAAAACATATTGGAATAAATGAAATTTTGAGTTGAACGCTGAAAAAGGAAATAATTGGATATGTAGTGAACCTTCATTGTACGCCTCCACAGACGCCATTTTATAATCACGAGGAGAGGAGAGTGTCGTCCTCAGAGAGGGGATTCCATTTCGAAGACTGATCGAGTATTGACGTGCTTCTCTGAGCTGCAATTATTGGACGAGGAATGCCAAGTTAAGCTGACGAAAGGATCGTCGTCTCCTCCGGTCAAGCCAAGCCAAGGAAAGCTTCGCTGCAGGGGCGGATCTAGGGGAGGGCGAGGAGGGCTACCGCCCAGGGCCCCGCGCCATGGATTGTTTTAAATTTAATTGATTAATTAATTATACTTTTCAAACTAATTTATAATTCATATTCTTTTTTCAGTGCAGCAATGACCTCCCGTGACCGTTTAGCAAGTTTATATTTCAGTGAAATGATAGAAGACATCAGCCGGGAAAATAGTCGCAAAGTAATATTTTAATAGGACCTTTTTCATAGTTTACACAATCTTCTTCAAGAAGAATTAAAGGTTTCTTCCATATTATTAAAAAAAATGTACTGTAGTGTTTTCAAAATATTGTAACTATTCTTTATTTTATTATTATTACAAAACTATTTTCCATTTGATTTGATATTTTTTTAAATTTCCTATTGTTGTGGGCCCCACCTTATCATATCGCCCAGGGCCCCGCAAGGCCTAGATCCGTCACTGCTTCGCTGAATTGATATTGGATGAGAAAGGACTTAGATATTGAAAGCTACGGAGGAATATAATTATTAATGAAGTGAAGTAGTCATAATAAGCACATTTAAGGAAAGTCTATGCATATCTGCGACATTTAAGAAGGATATATAAAAAATTTATCTACGTGAGTTAATAGAATTTTACGACAAGATTGCAACGAAAGTATCTTCGAACATCAACAATATTTCAACTACATCTTCGTAATATTTTCAGTTTTTATCAAACCTGAGTTGATGAGGATAATTTTAATATGTACTTCTCGACGGCAGTAGTAAACTATGGAGGGGAATTAGCCTACTTCAACATGTGGATTCCAGCAGTGACCTAACACGACGAGGAAGACATACATGAAGGAGTGGTATTGCATCATCAACCGCATACCACTGAAGTAAAAAATGCAGCAACAACAACTTGAGTTTCCAATTCCATCTCGGAAATCTCATAAATATAATTGCAACTATCTACAGTTCACCGGAGATCTTCAAGAAAGGGGTCGAATGAAGAATAAACAACAGGAACCATCTGGTTCCTGAAGCGAACGAGAGAGGCCAGTTCGTATCCTGAGGAATTTGCGGAGGCGAAAATGGTGCAGCTTCAGGCAGGAGTAGTCGCTGTGGAGAGCGCCAGACCAGCTGATTGGGACCACAGGCAGGCGCGTGCTCGCTTGCAACATCAGCTGCTTTTCCGAACACGAGTCAAGGAATGCAGCTCTCCAAACTTCAACAATGACCCAGGTTATGAAGAAATTATTCGGGCTGAAGGTAGATGAAGCGGTTTAGTAGTCTGTTTGCAGTATTTTGGATATTTAGATCTGACCAATATTTTTTGTAGCTATGTGACCTTTTATTTTCATGTTTAGTATTTGATAGTCCATTTTAGATATTCTATTTCGTAAATTTCATATTAGTATTTATTTTAAACGTCATCGTTCTTCGATTTTGACGTAGTGTAATTTTTATTCTAAGTTGCATTTTTGATAATGATTAGTTTTCCGATTTAATTCGAATCCGAATTTATAGATAGTGGAATGCTTCATTTTCATAATATTTTATGATATTTTAAATACTTCATCATCATCATCATGATCATCAAATTCCAGCTCCAGTCGCCCGGGTGCTGTTAACGAGCCCTCGCCACCTTTTCCTGTCCATGAATGGTTGGTCTTCATGGATCCTTCTCCAGTCTAGCCCTTTGTCTTCAAGATCATCCTTGATTTGGTCCAACCATTTCTTCTTTGGTCTTCCTACTGGTCTTTTTCCTGGGATAATCTTGTTGAAATAAGCTTTTGGTGTCCTCTCATCTCCCATTCTTTGAAGATGCCCATACCATCCTAATCGTTGCTTCTGCAAATATTTTGTAGCACTGATATCTATGCCAGCCTCTGTCCTGTTTGTTTCATTCCTTACTTTGTCTCTCCTTGTCCTTTGAAGCATTGTTCTTATAAACTTCATTTCGGATACCTGAATCCTACTTTCTTCTCTTCTGGACAGGGTGCATGTTTCTACTCCGTAAGTTAGAATTGGGATGTAGTATGTCTTAAACAGTATATGTTTACACTTCCTGGGCACTTTATTATCCCACAGTAGTGTTCTAACTTGTGCATAGAAGGAGGCTGCATTACTAGTTCTATTTGTTACTTCACTGTTGTTGTTGTTATCCTTACACACTGTGCTACCAAGATATTTAAATTGATCAACAATTTGTAGAGGCTGATTATTCAGGTAAATGGTTGCATTAGACAGTCCTGTTGTCATCACTACTGTCTTACTTTGGCTTATTTTCAACCCATACTCCTTGAACAGCTTGTCCCATGAATCCAGTTTTTCTTGTACCTCTCTGGCACTTTCTCCCCAAATCATGACGTCATCTGCAAAGACAAGGGCATTTGTTTCATTACCCTGTTCTTCTTTTATCCTCTTCAGGATTATATCTATCACTGTGATGAATAATAATGGAGACAGTGAACTTCCTTGTTGGACTCCTTGTTTTGTTGTGAACCATCTGCTTTCCCCATTACCTATTCTTACACATGCCCTTGTGTTCTCATACAGCATTTTTATCTTGTTTATCAAGCCTTTTAGGACATTGTGCCTTTCTAAACATTCCCAAATTTTTGATCTTGCAATGCTATCATAAGCTTTTCCTATATCTAGAAATACCATTACTAATTCTTTCCCTTTTTCAAAATGTTTCTCAATAAGCATTCTTGCAGCAAAGATCAAGTCAATAGTACTCCTTCCTGGTGTAAAGCCATGTTGTTCTTCTTCTAAAGCCTTTTCTAAGTGTCTGCGTAGTCTTTTCGCAATTATTTCTTCCAAGATCTTTAGACCATGGGATAACAAAGTAATTCCACGATAGTTCTCACACTTTTTCCGGTTTCCTTTTTTAAACAATGGCACTATTACACCTTTAGACCAGTCATCAGGGATCTTATTGTCCTTCCATATAGCATGTAATACTCTGTACAACCAATGTATCCCATTAATTCCTGCTGCTTTTATCATGTCTGAACTTAATTCATCAACTCCAGTGGATTTCCCTTTGATCATGGCTTTTAAAGCTTCTTCCACTTCAGACCAGGTTGGGGGTGGTTCTTGGTGGTTTTCATCATTGGCCCCTAAATTGATGTTCGTGTCCCCACTGTCATTATTAGATGCATCATTTTGATCAAAATACTGTCCCATTAATTTCCTGATTTCATTTATGTTTCTTATCACTTCTCCGTTATTTCCTTCCAATGCTGTAACTGATTCCTGATGTCTTTTTTATTTATTTATTTATTTACATATGTTACGCCCTCATTGGAGCACTTAACCAAAACAAGTATATACATATCTCAAAAACAATATTAAAGATTCAGCTTCTTATTTTTCTTCTTTTCCCAAAACATTTTCAATCTAGTCGACCTTGCCGCTCTCTCTGCATCGCTTATGGTGTAAGTTTTGCGGGTAAAGGTTTTTAAGGGAAGTCGGATGTTCTTGTTTTTCAAGATATTCTTCTCATCTTTGTTAGCAATTTGGGACATTGTCAAGCCGAGTTCATCCAGATCATTTTGAATTTCCATAAACCAAGAGTTCTTTGTTTTACTTTTGAAAAAATAATTAAATAATACTTTTAATTGTCTGGTATCCGGCAGGCGTGAGATATGACAAAAAGAAAAGTCTTTTATTGTTTTTCGCAGTTTTATATAGTAATTTCTTATTACCTTGTGTATCTTCCTCCAGTTTCTTCGCAAATTCATCCCAAATCTTATCCTTCTCTTCATTAATTATGCGTTTAACTCTTAATTTGTGCTCTCGATATTCTTGAGCAAGTGATCTGATTTTATCCTCATTTCTGTCATTCTTTTGTCTCTCCACTTCTAATTTTCTCTTTACTTTGTTCCTTAAAATTATTGTCTTGGCTTCCTTATTCCACCAGGCAGTCTCTTTATGTCGAACTTTACTACTTGTTTCGCCACATAATTCTCTAGCTTCTTCAACTAAGACATTTCGAAAATTTTGCCACTCTTCCTCTGCACTTTTGGTATCAGTTTTTGGAACTTTTCCTAAAATTCTTCTCTGAAATTCCTCACGTTTATCAGATTTCTCCAGCTCCCAGACCTTGATCTTTTGTTTCTTTTCCATCTTATAATTACTCAGTTTAACACCAGTTATACTAACTAGAACAAGCCTATGGTCACTGTCGAGACTTTCACTGGGAACGACTTTGACATCCACAAGATCTCAGGTAAAATTGAATGAGGAGAAAAGTGAAACCGATTGTCGTAATGTAGGCCTACCGCTACCGTCATGCGAATGTCATAACCTGAGAAACGAACTGTCCTCAAAAGACGAAATTATAAAGCTGCTAAATGAAGATATTGCTAAGTTAATGGAAGAGTTGAATAAATTAAAAGGAAACAGAGGGGAAAGCAAGGAAACTTGGTCGACAGTGATTGCTGGTAATGTAAGATTGAATAAGCCTAGGCCTATAAATGGAGTACATGTAACTGAAATTCCCGTCTCAAATTCATTTGGAGTGCTTGTCGAAGAAAATGATGACTTTCCTCAAGAAGAAAAGAAGAAAGTGATAAAGAGAAAATCCAGGAAGATGCGGATATTTGCGGATAGCCACGGGCGAGATGTAGCAGCAAGCGTTTTGGAGAGAAGCCGAGAAATGGAGGTCACTTCGACAGTGAAGCCAGGAGCTCAGATTGCAGAAGTCACGAACGGGATGATAGGAGAGTGTGCGTCCCTTACTGCAAAGGACTACGCAGTGATCATCGCTGGAGCAAACGACGTCTATAGAAATGAGAGTAAAAAGGTAATCAAAGATTTAAAGGGTACATTGCCATCCATGCAAAAAACAAATGTCATTATTGTAAACATTCCGCAGAGACACGATTTAATTCCCAAGTCATGTGTAAATGTAGAAATAGAGGCTACAAATGGAAAAATTCATAAAATTTGTAAGAGTTTTCCAAATGTCCAAATTGTAGATGTAAGTAAATTAGACAGGAAGTTCCACACTCGGCATGGCCTACACTTAAATAGATTAGGAAAAGAGTATCTTAGTGATGAAATCTGCAAAATTGTAAATTCAAATGGTAAGAATAATTCGACAGTAATATCATTAGAGTGGAAGCAGGGAAACTGGTAGAAGAAGCCAAACGTGAGGTTTGGCATTCACATCTTTTGAAGTCAAATTTAACGGAGTGCAACAATGGTATTTCGGATTTGTCTAGCAACAATAATAATAACAATTATGATAATAATAATGTAAATAAATCACCAACACAAGCTTGCAAAAGTAACAAATTTAAAATTTACCACCAGAATGTCCAGTCTCTTTATAATAAAATTGATTACATAAATCTAATGCTTAAAAATGAACTTAAAGACATCTCAGCACTATGTATTTCAGAACATTGGCTGAAAGAGGAACAACTCGAATTAATTCAATTCCCAGGGTTTATACAAGCTAGTAAATACTCTAGATCTAATATTAGCCATGGTGGTACTTGCATCTTCTTAAGAAATAATTTAGATCATGAACAGATAACAGCTTATGATTATCTAATTATGGAACAGGATTTTGAATTCTCTGCCGTAAAAATTCAGCAGTTTAAGTTAATAATTGTATGCGTATACCGTTCTCCGTCAGGAAAGTTTCCTCTATTTATAGATAAACTAGAATTGTTACTCAATAACATGAGCAAAGTAAATTTGGATATAATAATTTGTGGGGATGTAAATGTGGATTTCTTAAAACTTGATAGAAATTGTGAATTATTAAACCAGTTACTAATTTCCTATGGACTGAAACCTACAGTAAATACACCAACAAGAATAACAAAATTTAGTAAAACCACTCCTGATCAAATTTTTATAAATACAGATAAATATCACCATTCAATAGAAGTCTATTGTCCGGGTTTTAGTGACCACCATGGACAAATACTGAGTTTTGAAGTATCCGAAGTAATCAATAATAATGATAATGGAGTAAAATCAAAGTGCAGATCATTCACTGAAGCAAATGTTACATATTTCAATGACTTATTAAATAAGGAAACATGGTCAGAAATTTATGAACTAGAAAATGTAAATGATAAATTTAATGCATTTAACAGTACCCTAAAACACTATTTTGAAATAGCATTCCCCTTTAAACGAAGAACTGTTCAAAATAACAAAACTAGCAATTGGATAACAACAGGGATTATAAATTCATGTCAAAGAAAGAAATTTCTTCACAAATTATATAAACAATACCACACAACACCTGAATTCAATTTATACTACAAAAAATACACTAGCATATTAAATAAAGTAATAAGACTAGCAAAGAAAATGCATAATGATAATTTTATTTCCCAATCATCTAATAAAAACAGGGCTATGTGGTCCGTAATAAAGAAAGAAACTGGAAAATATGCTAAAATACAAAGGAACATTACACTGACCAGAAATAATAAAGTGATTAATAATCCAGAGGAAATAGCAAACACTTTTAATGACTATTTTCTGGAAATTCCGCAAAAATTATTAAATAAATCACAGGTAAATACACTAAATTCTAATAATAAAATAAATATATGCAGTGATTCTTTATTTATAAATCATGTCACAAGTGAAGAGGTAAGAATAGTTATAAAAGAGCTAAAAAATAAATTCTGTGCTGGCATTGATGGCATCCCTGATGCAATTTTAAAGAAATGTGCCGAAAATATAATAAATCCACTTACGCACTTAATTAACAGTTCAATTCTCTCAGGAACTTACCCGGATATTTTGAAGTTATCAAAAGTAATTCCAGTGCACAAAAACGGTTCAAAAGATGAATTAGATAACTATCGTCCTATTACCTTACCAACTGGTATTGCAAAAATTGTGGAAAAAATTATGTATAAGAGACTGATAAGTTTCATAGAAAAAAATAAAATATTATCAAACTCACAACATGGATTTAGAACGGAAAAATCTACACAGACAGCAATTTACGAATGTAGTAATAGTATACTGAAATTAATTGACAATAAGGAACATGTAACTGGCCTATTCTTGGATTTATCGAAAGCATTTGATGTAGTTGACCATAAAATCCTCCTTGCCAAACTAAATCAATATGGTGTTAGAGGTCTAGCTAATAAATGGATAGAGTCTTACTTAACAAGGCGTAAACAAATAGTAAGCTTGAGACACAAGGATGATGGAACCAAATTACTTAATGAAACATTGTCCAATGAGGGAATTATTGAATTTGGAGTACCCCAGGGATCGGTTTTGGGCCCACTACTCTTTCTTCTATATATCAATGATATAACACAGAACGTTCATTCACATAAGGAAATTTTGTTTGCGGACGATACAACACTCGTAATAAAAGGTGAAACTAAACAGGTCATACAGCAGTCTGCTGACTCCGTTACAGGAGAGTTAACCAAATGGTCACAAGATAATCGCCTCATAATAAACTATAAAAAGACAGTATGTCTAAATTTCCACACTATACAGAATAGGAATCCTGCGATGCCCAATATAACATTAAATGGTCATCAAATAGAAAATAAATCAGAAACAAAGTTTTTAGGACTATGGATACAACAAGACTTGAAATGGAATAAACATATACAATATCTGAATACTAAACTGAACTCGATGTGCTTTGCGTTACGTATTTTGAAAACCTGCACTAGCATGCACACATTAAGAAATACTTATTTTGCTTATTTCCATTCATACTTAAGATATGGGATCATATTTTGGGGTATGTCGCCAGATGTACTAAGCACGTTTAGGATACAAAAGAGAGCGATTAGAATTATGGCAAATGTAAACTCGAGAGAATCATGTAGACCTCTGTTTAAAGATTTAAACATTCTCCCACTGCCCTGCATATATATCTTTGAAAGTATTATGTTTTTTAAAAAGAATTTAATGAATAAAGATGTTTTTCTTAAAACA
Organism: Meconema thalassinum; assembly: GCA_946902985.2. Lineage (NCBI taxonomy): Eukaryota > Metazoa > Arthropoda > Insecta > Orthoptera > Tettigoniidae > Meconema > Meconema thalassinum. Next base: position 70,134,520 of record OX336390.1, read on the forward strand.
AACAATGATGTTCATAGGCATAACACAAGACAAAATCAAAACATTCATATTTCACACACACACACAAGCATATATCAAAAAGGAACTTTTCACACTGGAGTTAAATTATACAATAAACTACCCCAGTATATAAAACTGGCCCCAAAAATAAAAACCTTTGATAGAATGTTGAAAGCTTATCTGCAGTGCCATTGTTTTTACTCAGTAGTTGAATATTTTAGCGTATAGGAGTGATGGAATCTATAACTATATTTTACTTTTTTAATTTAATTTTAATACCTAGCTGTATGTTGTTGTATTTATAGAATTAAGTTTTCATATTATGATAATAGAGTGAGGTGTAAATAGTTGTGCAATAAGATTGTATCTATTAAGATTTGCTATTATAATAAGTTATAAATAGTTATAATCTTAGTAATATATACCTGTTAGTTCTTTTATTTTATGCATGTAAATTCTGACGTGTCCTATATCAAAAATGTATTGAATGCATGTATTTGATCAAATGGAATGAATAAAAATCTATCTATCTATCTAACTTGTTTTCCTGCTTCACCCGCTGTTATTACAAGGTCTATCATTGATATATGTCTTCCATCCCAGTTGTATCTAGTTACTTTATGGCTTTCTCTCTTCTTAAACCAGGTATTTTGAATTTGAAGACTATTTCGACTGCACATATCAAGCAGGTCTTCCCCTTCTAGATTTCTGTTTCCATAACCAAATGGGCCAATCACTCTTTCTACACCCTCCCTTTTGCATCCCACCTGAGCATTTAAGTCACCTATTATCATAATGTTCTCCTTATCCAATTGGTTCTCAAGCTGTTCCAAGAACTTCTGTTTCTCTTCATCCTTGTACCCCGCTTGTGGGGCATAAGCCTGCACTAGGGTTGGGATTTTTTTCGTTTGATGGTACCTCTAATCTAATGATTCTGTCGCTAATATATTTAATATCTGCAACAGCATCTACTTTCTTACTTAGAATAAAGCCCACTCCATTATGTGACCCTTTCCATTTACCACACCAGTAAAGGGTATATCCTCCTCTTAAAATTTTCTTCCCTTTCCTTTTCCATTTGGTTTCGCTCAGACCTAATACATCCAGTTGCCTTCTTTCCATCAGATCTACAAGTTCTTTACATTTTCCAGTTAATGTCATTACATTCAGTGTTCCTATTCTCATTTTGGGTTTATCTTTCTTTATTCTGTTTTTTCCCACAGCCTTACATTGCATAACATCAGGCTGGATGCCATCATTCCTGTCAACTGTAAGGCGTGTGAGCTGTCCATTTTGGGTATTCTTCTTTCCGAGGCTCGTTTTAACATTGAAAGCGCATAACTATTTACTCCTTTATTGGCTTGCTAGGCCTAACATATTGGAGGATTTTCTGTCAGGGTTGTCTCCCTTAGCCTTTGATATTCCACTACCAAACCTACAAGGCAGCAGGTTGTACTCATATTTAACCCCTGAGTACTGGGTTGCCTCTTCCGCCATCTTCACTGTACCAAAGTCCATCTTCTCCACTTTTTTTTTTTTTTAAATCTTCTCCACTGCAGATGCCGTTGAGGTCTTCGCACGTAACCCTGTGCATGGGGCCTATGTTATACCCCATAGGACTGGGTCCTCACCAGAACTTAGCCGTTACTGTAGTTCCATGGCATATTACAGTACCGTTGCCCACCCCCACGACGTGGACGTGCCTGGCAAGCATTATCCATGTAGCCAATTTTAATTGACTCATGGACCGGGTTAAGGAGTGGTCTAAATCCAGCCTCCAAGGCTTCATAGTACTGTATATTATTATACTTCTGAATTCTTTGGAATATCTCAGTATATTTATGATTCAGATCATATTTGCATTTATTTAAATCTTTGGATTTAATATAATTGATTGGCAAGGTTCAATATCGAACGTCATTGTATTTGACTGGAAAGAAGCAACGTATTGTTGACGGTAAGTAACTTTAGAAAGAGAATTGATCGCTCATTTGCAGAGCAGAGTTTTGACAACGCTAAACTAGCTAGAAATATGAAAGAATGCAAGATTGTAATGGAATGCATTGACCTATAATATAACAGGTGTTAGATGAAGATGAAATAAATGAATTTTCATTATGTGTAACAAAGGTTTAGTAAGGATATGAAACATATTTTTATTAATTCGATGTTTATGTACAGACAAGTATCTTAAAGTGTAATTGTTCAACGTAATGTGGTTTATATATGTAGTAAACGATGAAATGGTAACGTCGCATTGAATCGCTAAAGAATGTATTAACGTGAAATGTTTTACAGATATTATAAGTAGGGCTCGCATTTTTAGGTGCTAAAAATCGGGAATATATTTATTTTTTATGTATTAAAAATACCTGAAATATGTGACAAAAAAGTAAAAATATGAATTATAATTTAGTTTATTAATATGCAGCACTCACAAATGCAATTTATTCTGTGTCTCACTGACTGCTGAAGCATTACAATACACAATGAGATACATCTTCAGGTTGCCCATCACAAATGACTGACGATTATCGCAAAACACTTCTTCTGAAGGCGCGAAACTGCGGCAATATGCTTCTTGCCCTCGAGGTGTTATGTAACTTGAGATCGCTGTTCAGCCTTGATTGCCTTCCCACATGGTTGACAGAACAGAACGTCCCCATCAGAAGTAAAATTATCTTTAAATTCTGTTTTTACTTTAGGCATCATAGAACTGCCTTACACACTTCACAGTGCCAGAAATGAACTGCATGTGAGTGACACTGGTTCCAGGTAGCTGTGGGGGGGGGGGGGGGGGGTAAGGTCTAGCACGTGGTGCATTATGGCTATGGACACGGAAATCCCCGGGACACCGGGCGACAAGTTAAGAATAAGACAGTTGCAAGCTGACATATGCTCTGCATGAAGGTTAGATAGCTCACAGTTTCTTCCCCGTTGAAGTAACTCAGAACAAAAATGAAATAAACTGAAAGATCTGGCATTCCGATTTAAAAAATGTAAATTGTATGTCTTTTTATGTGCTAGTAAGTGAAAAGCAGGAATTTATGTATTTACATTAAAAAATACTTATTTACCTAAAAATCCAAGCCCTAATTATAAGTGTTGGTAAATAGAGCAAGTTGAGAATAATGCGTGCACGAAGGAAATGTAAGAATTTGTATAATCGGTAGAGGATTACTGTCTAATTAGGAGATAATTTATGCAAACATGTGTGATTATATTGGAATTCCATGCAATGATAAGTTGAATTGTAGAGAAATGTTTGTAGAGGTATTTATGCGTAAAATGTAATGCCACATGAGAAACTTGTTCAAATGGAAATACGAATACTTCAGCGATATATGACGTGAAATAGCGATCTGTAATGGTATTAATGACAGTGTTGTCAGTGAAAGCGATACATAAATTAGCGATGTATATAAATATGAAGTTGAGTACCGAAAACCACCTTATTCAACTATTGTGAAAGCCACAAAGATAGTCTGTTATATAATTTCATCTGTTATTGGATTTTATTAATGATTATGACGTAGTTGGAACAGTAATTAGCTTAATTGTATGTTACTTATGTTCACTTGAAATTGGCAAACTTAAGCGATGGTGAGAAAGATATTGTGATCTTGAAATGATAGTAGCCTGAAGAAGTATTAATGTGATCTAGAATGATCGTAGATGTGAAGGAATATCGTGCTGGTAACGATAAATCGAGCAACATCATAAATATTTTTAATAATAATTATTATTATTATTATTATTATTATTATTTTAGTTTTAAATATTTTTATTAAGGAGTAGTGTTTTTAGAACATCATATTAAGGAAACCTATGTTTAATCTAGGGTGAAAATGTAAATATGAAATGTTGTTTTAGGACAATTATTTATTATAAGAAGTACAGTATGATCAACAAATAATAGATATTTTCAAGAATTTTATAGACGAGGTGTCCATCAGAATAATTAACATTTACTCCTTAATGAGGACATAGTGAAGTCCCAATACCAAAATTCACGGTATATTTTGCTTCTAGGCCTAGCCATTAATATTTTTAATTTGAGCAACGAGTTTTACTTTTGTAATATGTGAGTTGATTGTTTGTTGGACATAGTTATTTGCGTTGTCCTTTTGAATAAACGTTAGCAGGCACTTGATAGTTTGCCTGTTCCTTTTATAGAACTTTGTAATCTCTTCATTTAATAATCCGTTACGGTGGTACTGCTAGTTAGATCCTGGCGACCGCATTTAAACCGTTCACCCTCGAGATTCCAAGAATCTCGGCCTCCAATACTCTGTTGTAGGATTTGTATGTAACTAGGTGGTATTACTGTCCTATTTTTATAAATATCGTTGTATCGAGAAGTTCCTAGCTATCCATCTAGCGGGGAATTGTTGGTTTATCTAGCTAGGTAGCAACGTCGCTTGCGATCCCTTCCATCCTGCGGATAATAGGTGGTGGTGGTTATGAGAATTTCGGGTGCAGTACCCTAACCATATGACACTTGAGGCAGATGAATAAACTAAAATGAATCAATAATTTAATTCATTAACTTAAAAAACAATTAGGATTCCCCCAGGTGCTGCAATTATTTTGCTTATTGCTTCTAAATTTTTTGCCAGGTGGTACAAAATGATCATGTACATTGTGGAGAGTAGGCAAAGCACATACTCAAAGAATTGAATAGCACTTGCTTCCTTTTATATAAAATTATATAAAAGGAGGCCAATTGTTAGGACATGATATCAATTTGCTACAAACATTGTATTGTAATCATGAGAATCCAATTCTTGAAATCTATATTTTATAAATGTATAGTAAAACATCAATTGGAATAGTAAAACAAATAAATAAAAAGCCAAATAAAATTAAGGGTATCTCGTAGGATTTAAACACTTCTTATTTAATAGCCCACTTGTATAGTCACCGGGCCGACAGGAATAATAACTGTGTTTAGTGATTCCTTGCATTTCACCAATACAACATTTTCGTTACACTCTATGAACAGTTTGCTATGTTTGTTACTAATACATCATTTCTTTCAATTTCAGTTCCTTGGAGCCCTCTTGAGAGGTATCAGAGCCTGCCTCAGGATCTGCTAACACCTGTAGAACCTAATTTTAGCAGTAGTCTTAGGGTTAAAAGTTCAGAAAACAATATCTGGAATGGCGAAAGTATGCCGATGTGTAACATCGACTCACTCCATGAAACGATCACATTGAGGCTTAATTCTTCTGGCGACAACTCTCAAGCCAAACCTTTTGTGTGTGTGCAATGTGGCCGGAAATACAATCTCAAAGGAACTCTTTATGCTCACCTGAAGTATGAGTGTGGTAAGGAACCTTCATTTCAGTGCCCCTTGTGTTCTTATAGAACCAAACAAAAATCAACACTGAATAGACATGTGTATAATATCCATACCAATACTGGTGATGAACGACCATTCATGTGCCCGGACTGCAGCAGAAAGTATAAGTGGAGGACAGCCTTACTGCGTCACCAACGGCTGGAATGTGGGAAGGAGCCAAGTTTCCAATGTGATTATTGTGACTTCCGATCCAAGCAGAAAGTCCATTTGAAATCTCATGTGGCTCGACTGCATACTAATGTCTAGAGGAATTCTTATCATTTTTTTAGACCAACTTCATGACATCTTTGAGACATTCTCAGCTATCGAAGTTGTACTTGTTATATTTGTCAACTATGCAATATATAGAAAGCTTTAAGGCTATTGGTCTGTGTTTCCCTGTTAACGATTGGTCAACATAAATTTATGTCCAATTACATATGAGGTCCTTTAATCTGTGCAAATATTTAATCACATGTAATTAGATTTTTATGAGTTAGTATTTCATATTTGCTGCCTAATATAATTGGGGGTAAGTTCGTTGAACTAACCTATGTTTTGCACTAATACTGTGATAGGTTTCATCAAGGCTAAAAATCAGCTGATGGATACTGGATCAAGGTTAGACTGCAAATGATGCTGTGTTGGTCTCAACAATGGATCAACAGTCAAACAATACTGAAGGAAGAAGAATGTGATAAAGATATTGGAGCTGATATTGTTGAGACCATACGCATCATCATTTTGAGCCAAGCCTAGAGTCGAGGCATGAGTAGAGCATTTGGCTGATGAGGATGTGTTGTGATGATTTGTTTATATTTTTCTCTATGTTTAATTCTTACATATTATTTGCATTATTAGTTTTACTCAATTTTATTTTCCCTAGCGTATTTCCTCTTAATGTCTTTTCCAAACCTCACTTCCCAACAGTGCTATTGTACCAAGTTCAGAGTACCTTGAAATAAATAGTTCATGTTTAACCTTTTATCTCCCAAGGGATTTTAAATTCTAATGTAGAGGTAGTAATTGTATATGTTGTTGATGAGTTGGTTTATGCAGCTTGTATAGTTGTAATAGTCCATTATATTTCACAAACCACCATTGCGAAGAATGGGGGAACACTCCCTGACTTTCTATCGCAACAAAGAAGTCTCAGGGCTTGCTAACCACCAACTGTACAGAGTATGTTTGGTGATATACAAAAAGGAGGAGTAGATAACAACGATGAGGCTTTCCTAAAAACTCTATAGCAGACCAAAAGTAAGAAACAAGAGGAAGAGGGCCTGAAAAGCTGCTGCTATTGTTGTTGTTATTATTACTAACTAGCAGAAGTACCCGCTCTTTGAACGGTCTTCGGTATCAATTGAGATACTGTTCCAATGATTAGGGGCTTGTCATTCCTTCATAAGTTTATCAGAACGAAGTTAGTTTTCTGGGTATATCGCAGACACTGTTAATTTAAGGGTCGTAAAATGTGGATTTCGGAGACCCCTTATAGACTCCCTAGTTTTGTATCACACATTGAGAAGCGCAACATATGCTATTGTCATCCTTCTAGGAGAATTTTTATTTTTCGCCTATTTTAGCATGTATTTTGAAAAGTTGTTCCTTATACCTACCCTTCTATGAGAAGTACGTTGAGGAGTTATCTAAATGGTTGGTGTATTGACTCATGGTTACAATACCTAATTTTATAATGCTCAAAGCACCCGAACATGAATTATAGGCATACAAAAACATAAATATATATCAACCATACACTATCAAACAAAATCATCTTTACGATGAACCCGTTTGTCGACAAAAATATGATTACTTAAAATGTGCTCTCAAACTAATTCACCTAACGTGTACTTCCTGACGTGAAATAATAATAATAATGTTATTGGTTTTACGTCCCTTTTAACTACACTGGCTTTTAGATACGCCGGGGTGCCGGAATTTTGCCCTGAAGGGGATCTTTAACTTGCCAGTAAATCTACGGACACGGCTCCCTCGCATTTGCGCGCCCTCAAATGCCAGCTGACTGCGCCAGGATACGAACCTGTAACCTTGGACCCAGCGAGTGAGAACGTTACCCCTGAGCCACGCAGCCAGCCTCCTGACGTGAAAATAATATTGAAAACTTCGTAGACGAAACGCAATATGTCAAATTAAAACTGGCCCTCACCATTGTAGAAAGTCCCCATCCCCAGGAAGACCCCTTTAATAAATTATAAAGGCTCGTGGTGCATTTAATTCGGGATTTTTAGCCTCCAATGGCCCAAATTCCCAAAAGCTGCAAAAAACACTATTCCAATTCAGGAATTTTTGAAAATAATGTTGCTCTTTGGAGATATAATAGACCTTCTGTACATCATATCGCATATCGCACGTGTAAGTCACGTGTAAAAATTCTAGGGTACCCCTTGACCCCCTTAATTGCATTGTTGAATTTTACAGTATGTTTGATTCGACGATATCCTTACAGCCATTTGCAAACTTTAACAGAAATTTAATAAATTGAGTGGCATTGCTTCTTACAGAAATAGATGGAAAGTTGGATGTCACCTCTTGTGACACTGTTGTCATGGTTACCGGCTTGCATTACTTCATTAGTTTCTTCTAGTTCTTTTTCTTCTTCTTTCGGATGGGCCAGCTAAGGACCACGTCGTTCAACTTTTCAGCTTGGCGAGGGACTTGATGTTTGCCCAATATTCGCGCATTCTCCTCTCTTTTGTCCAGATGATGCCGGTTTTCTTACAGGGTGGTCTGTCCTGAAAACTCTTCTGTTTAAGTATCTTTCTGAGATGTGATCGGCTTCTAATATCACTTTTCATTATCTTCAGTTCTTGGATATCCTTGTTAACTACTGTTAGTGACGGTGTCACACTCCTTCTCTTTCCCCAGTAGTTGAGAAGCCAGTTTTAGGCTTGTTGGGTTCATCCATGAGACATGTCCATAGAAAACCAGATGTCTCTTCCTGGCCACATCTGTGATTTTCTCAGTATAACTATATAGCTCCTGATTTGGTCCTCTTCTGTACTCGTCATCTATTTATTAGTTTATAAAAAAAAAAGAGTGCCATAACCCCTCCAGGGACGTAGGCGACCTGAATAAGAGCCCTTGACTAAGTCAAGGGATTACTAACCAGGCATCCCGAGCCGGAGTTTGCGTGTGGTAGGCTGGCCAGTTCCTTTCCACTCCTCCACCTACCATAGCATCCGGCAAGTACCCATTTTGCATCACGAGGCTGGGAGACCCCGTACCAGACCATACCATGACTTTTAAATTCTTGGCAGAGCTGGGGATCGAACCCGGTACCTCGGGGGTGACAGCCAACAATGCTAGCCACTGCGCCACGAGGTGGTTTTTATTCGTTTATTAAATGAAATTAGTTTTCTGGGAATATCTCAGAAACGTGGTTTAAGAGCCTTAAAACTTAGTAGCCTCCAAGCCACTGAGGGGCTGAAAATGACTTTTGCTCGACCTTGTACGCCATAATACAATGTTAATAATTATTATAATTTAATAATATAGGGATAGGGATATAATAGTTCTTTAGTACCCCTTGACCCCCTGAAGCGCATTATATACCAGGCACACCTCTTCCTCAGTTCAATATCTCCATCTCAAATTTGCCATTAGAACAGGTAGACCACTTCCCGTACCTGGGCAGTACCATTTCTGTGAGCTGTACCTGTGAGCAGGATGTGGATAAGAGAATTGGCGCAGCCCATGCAGCATATGGACGATTAGCGCAACGGGTCTTCATGAATAAAGATCTGTCCATGAGTACAAAGCTTATGGTGTACAAAGCAGTAGTCATTTCTACATTGTTGTATGGCTGTGAAACGTGGACCCTTTACCGACGTGATCTTGAGCGTTTCCACCTACAAAAACTTCGATCAATCCTGAGGATTAAATGGGAAGACCGCATTACCAATATTGCTGTTCTGGAAAAGGCTCAAATCAACAGCATAGAATCATCCATAATAGGTCACCAATTTAGATGGATTGGTCATGTCCATCGGATGGGTGATGTGAGATTACCTCGTCAAATGCTATATGGTGAGTTATGCTATGGCACCAGACCTCATGGTGGTCCTAAGAGGCGCTACAAGGACCAATTTAAGCAGACCCTGAAATTGACATGTCTTGATTCACAAACCTGGGACATGCTGGCTGAAGACCGCTCAACTTGGCGCCGTACCATCTCGGATACTGTAAAGACGTTTGAAAGAGATCGACGCACACATGAAGAGGCCAAGCGACAAGCGAGGAAACTTCGAGCAGCCCAACCACGTCCTCCTCCAGCAATACTATGTGACTTGTGTGGACGCTTGTTCCATGCCAGGATGGGACTCTTTAGTCACCGTAAACACATCCACAAACTGGACTGAAGGAAGAAGATTTATACTTGGATTCGAGTTAAAGCCGATGATGATGACGTATTGATGAATTTTACAGCTTAAGTTGGTTCCGTGATAACCGTATAGCCGTTTGCGAACGTTCACAGTAATCTAATAAATGGAATGGCATTGCGTCTTACAGAAATAGATGGACTTCTGAGATCGTGTTGCCATGGTTACCGGCCTGATTTCTTTTAATAGCTTAATAAATAATAGCTTAAATGTGTCGCCTCCGTAGCGTAGCGGTCAGCATGGTTAGCTGCCGCCCCGGAGGTCCTGGGTTCGATTCCCGGCTCTGCCACGAAATTTGAAAAGTGGTATGAGGTCTGGAACGGGGTCTACTCAGCCTCGGGTGGTCCAAATGAGTAGAGGGGGTTCGATTCCCACCTCAGCCATCCTCGAAGTGGTTTTCCGTGGTTTCCCACTTCGTCTTCGGGCAGATGCCGGGATGGTACTCTCCCCGTTTACCTGGATAGTAGGCTGTCAGATATCCGCCCCCTCAATCGGATTGCCAACAATCAAACGCACCGGCTCAGCTACATCAATGAAAATGGCACTGACAGATACTATCGAGATAAGAGCACAGAAGTTCACAGGAAATCATTGTGGAACACACCAAAATAGACGGGGGGTTCATACTTACCGTTACTTACCTCTTAATTATCTCGGGGATTGAGTTGACAACAGGATCACTAAAGTCTGTTCACACAATAACCTCCACCATGACATTTAAAAATGAACCAGAACGAAGACGAGAACTTTGAACTGTACAAAAGCTTTATTTCAAATAAATGGTAAGATTTTAATAACACAACAAAATAAACGTGGCTATCAGTAGCCCAAGTCAATCTGACTACGTCCTCCTGTAGGACTTGCAAAAATTATCATACAACATGATATAGAACATATTAGCTCTCACGAGCTCCAAATAACGTAATATTCATAACATAATTGGATTGGAAAAGGACGTCAGGGTGTGACATATATAGAGCACTTTGGTTTCCTTTTAATAAACATGAGAATGGTATTTATAGTCGCAAGGCCGTAGTGTGGACGACCTAGCCCGCTGATAACCAGATGTTGGCACAGCTGTGAGCTACCCTCCAACCTGTTGCATACTGGTCAAATAGACTCCCTTCTCACGTTCTACGTTATGTAAGAATACAGCTTGCTCTCTCAAGCTTTTAAATGTCTACAAGACAACTCACATTTATTTACGCAAATCTTTCAAGTACTTTGCTCACATCCTATTGGATCATTATATTACTTCCTTAAACTTGATAAGTTTAATCCAAATGTTTAATTAGCTCTTAAATGTTTATAACAAAATCACATAAATTATTTATAACAATTAGAAATTGTTTATAATATTTGTCAAAGACAATAAAAATATTATAAGCACGCCTTTAACATCACTCTCGTTCCACATTATTTTCAAAAATATTTACAGCAATTATTTACAATATTAACATTTAAATTGTTTAAATTATTAATTTAAGAAATACATTAACCACATGTTCATCCGGTTGGTAATTTTATAATCGTGTTTAATATAATCGACCAATGAAGGTTAGTTATACATGTTAATGTCACAATCTGGTTTAATAAAGGTTTTAATAATGATTTGTGACGGTAATCTTCATTCAATATCTTATCTCAAATTCTTTCAAAACTCGTGTTAATTATACCAGTAAATTCACTTGATTAATTTTCAACGAACTATGACAATCTTATTCCAGCGGAAAATCCTTCGCTAACAAGTTAATGCACAAACTGCATTAAAATTAGGCCCAAAATTCATCATATATTAATCTATATGGCATTAAAAACTTCCACATAACTTACAAAAACTTCCACAAATAATTCTTTAACATTAATTCCTGTGGGAACCTCCTTCATATTCAAGGGCATTATACATCAGCGACTTTCAACACGCGCTGCACTAGCGATTATACATTTATAGTTCCACTTAAAAATTCTAATAATCATTAATTGTTTCAAAACTGTTTTTATTTAACCTTCGTGGATTTCATTCATGAACCGAAATGAAGTCAAAACTTGCCAATCACAAACAAATTTAATAGTGAATACGCTTATATACGCCTGTCTGGTCTATCAAAATTTAAGATTAACATCTTAAAAGAAATTGTAGTATAAAAATACTATCATCAAATAAAGTGCGACTAAAATTGCAAAGTAGTCGAATAGAATCCAATTAGACTGGGGAATGCAAACATCGTTCTATAAATCTCTAATTGAGAAAAACTCCTAACAAAAGTTCTTGACTTTAATGCATTCAATAATTCATTATTAAAGTTAATCTTTCACAAAAGTGTCTATGATGCAATGATCGTTCATAACTGACGATAAATGTTTGTGATGCAATCAATTCAAATAACGACTAGTATTTCCAAGATCGTCGACAACGTAAGAGATTTTAACGCTCTAAAATCATTTAAATGTTCTTCCTTCTTGATGATGACAGAAAATTGGTCAAAGTAATTAAACTGGGGTAGAATTACTTTAATAAAGTGACACGCTGTCTGAATTTAAATCTGCCATAAAAATCATTAACTTACAGTCAAATCGTGACTACAAAAATATTAATTACTGAAAAATCTAAATATCAGTCTCAACTGATTCAAAATCGTTAACTATGCCCATGACATAACAATGTCTTAATAAATCGTCGAAAAAGGCATAACTCAACAATGTGTACTGAGAATAGGAATCTCAAACAAGAAAATAGGGCAAAAACATGAGGACAAAAATATGGGAAAAATGGTTGCTCAAACATTATTAAGAAACTCAAATACAATAAACGTTCACGACTACCTTATCTGCCGATTGACGTTCCAGAGGAAAATTCCCCAAAGAAGACTGCTGATGGATCCATTTCACCAAGTTAAAGCTGAGCTCCATCCTCGAAATAGGAAATAGCACCCTCGGAGAATCGAACTGCTTCCTTCTCCGTGAATCGCTCTGCTCCTCGAAGACGAATAGACATCCTTCCGGCAATAATCTTCTTTGTGAGTCGGGATATCCCTGACCTCTCTTGAAAAATTCCCTGAAGTTCCAGTAGATAATCGCCATGAAGTTTTGTAGAAATTTCCGAAGAAATTATTCATATTGAAAGAGTATGAAATCATTTTCATGGCTGTTCGATGGTATTCAGCCTTTAATCACGAAACATGGGTGTAGATGGCATTCACCACATGTTCGCTTGTGTGGAATAGCAATTAGCGAAGTTCCATGTTGCTATCTTACTCCGTTGAAATATGTCCCAATTGCATTAAGTCCTTTAGCCTTCCATCTGCTCTTCGGTTGTAGTCATAGAAGAACAAACTGCCGTATTAAATTGCTCCATTATACTGTAGCGTCGTGTAACAAAGCAATCTGAAGTCTTTCTATTCCACTCGCAGCGTTAGCCGTGGCGTTGATTCTGGCTATACGATAGTGCTTCTCTTGTGGCGAGATAATCACTTTTGCCAGTCGTATAAAACTGCTAATATCCTTCAAACTAATCGGTCGAAATTGTTTAGCTTTTCTCTATTACTTTATGTAGCACTGCACAATACAATTAGCTTATCGGTGACCGCTAACTGTTCAAAACTAAACTTGTAGAAGCGTTCTAAGGTCCGTCTCAACTTCACCTAGTTTGACATGGATCTCGTTAATATAGTGGCTTCGCCACGCGTTATAAAGACGATTCTTTTCACTACTGTTCACTTCGACGTCTCACTATAATGAATGTATAAGAAAAGAACTTTCACAATTATACTTCGATGATCTGAGAATGAGATCTGAGAATGATCGGAGAATGAAAGAGACTCCTCTCTTCTGCGCAAGCCCTTTTATTAACTTCACGAGGGGCGTTTCCATCCCTTCCAGAGCGTGATACTGCGTCATCGCTAAAAGTTCCAACTTCGTTAATACATGACGGATTTTCACAATTCAAAAACTGAAAATAAATTTCACCAAAATTCCAAATCAATGCCTTTACTGCAAATGGATTTCCACAATTCTGCATTCCAAAAGTAATAAAAATACCATAGTTTCAGCAATCTCCGTCTTCCTTTAAACTATCGTTGATTGGTTCAAGCCTCTCCTCCAATTGCATAGTTTCTTCCTCAGCCGAATTCCTCGTTTCCTGCGACTGCGTCGTAAATCTTGGAACATTCTCGACTAAATGCTGACGTCACTGAGAATCTCAGCTCAAGTAGCCTGCTGGCATAACATTTGCGTCATCCGTGCTTACGTCATGACTACCCACGTCATAACTATGACAACCATCACTCTCCTTATAAATTTCAATATAGCCACCGTGGTCTCTATATAATTCAATTACGGGGGCATTCTCCTCTCACCACGTTTTAAAAACAGTTGCAAATTGTTTTTAAACTCAGTGTTACAAGTATCTCAACTCTCTTGAACACGAAATTGAATTATTACTGGCTTACTCTAGTATGATATTTCCTCTATGTTCCTTAATCATATATCTCTTCTACTCTGGGTTGTGTGTGGTTAATGTATTCTTTCCTCTCTAATTTCTCTTCTGACCAGTATTTCTATTTTCTAAGTTCTGCCGGCTCGTAGAAGGCCCAGGATCGATTACAACATCCTGCCTTTTCTTTTGATTGTCGGCTTCTTTATCCCTTAATTCTTTTAAGTATTGCTGGCTTTCCTTCTCTCTTTGCTGATACTGATCGGGTGTCATAACCTGACCTTGAGTATTCTGGTTTCTATTTTGGTTTAGGTTATTCCTATTATACGAGGGCAATTCAGAAACTAACCTCCGGTTGATTGAAAAAAATACACCAAGTTAAGTAAAAATATTTTAATATATACATCTTACAACTACATCTTTGCACTATTTTTCGACATAGTCTCCATAACGATTGAGGCACTTATCGTATCTCTTCACAAGCTTTGAAATTCCTTCTGCATAAAAATCACCCGCTTGTGCCTTGAGCCAGCCTGTGACCGCATCTTTGAGCTCTTCGTCGTCATCAAACCGCTGGGACCCGAGCCATTTCTTCATATGCATGAAGAGGTGATAATCGCTTGGCGCCAGATCTGGGTTGTAAGGTGGATGGTTGAAAACGTCCCACTTGAAGGACTCAAGAAGGGCTGTTGTTCTGCGAGCAGAGTGCGGACGGGCGTTATCGTGCAAAAAAACGATACCGGAAGTCAGCATACCACGGCGTTTGTTCTGTATAGCCCGTCGTAATGTTTTTAGTGTTTCACAGTACACGTCTTGATTAATGGTCGTCCCACGTTCCATGAATTCAACCAACAACACCCCTTTGGCATCCCAAAACACCGTTGCCATCAGTTTTCTGGCAGAAACATCTTGCCGGGCTTTTTTTGTTTTGGTAGGCGAATCTGAATGTGCCCACATCTTTGATTGTTCTTTTGTCTCAGGGTTCACGTACTTAATCCAGGTTTCGTCATCGGTCACGATTCTGTTTAACAATGGTTCTCCTTCGTCCGCATAACGTGACAGAAAGTCTAATGCAGAGGCCATTCTTTGAGTTTTGTGGTGGTCGGTAAGAATTTTGGGCACCCATCGTGCACAGAACTTACGGTAACCCAATCTTGCTGTCACTATCTCGTACAAAAGAGTCTTAGAAATCTGTGGAAAATTAGTAGACAACTCCGCCATTGTGAAACGTCGATATTCACGAACTTGTGCATCAACTGTCTGAACGAGTTCGTCAGTCACCAAGGATGGCCTACCACTCCTCTCTTCATCATGAACGTTTTCTCGTCCACTTTTAAATAAACGTACCCATTCACGGACAACTCCTTCACTCATAACTTTTGGTCCGTACACGGCACAAAGCTCACGATGAATAGCTGCTGCAGAGTATCCTTTGGCTGTAAAAAAACGTATAACAGCACGCACTTCACATTTGGCGGGATTTTCTATTGCAGCACACATTTCAAACTGCCACAAAAACTAAACTAGCGCAGGTACGATGTTCACTCGACTACGGCTTGCTGCCGACTGACCTGCTGAGCGCGTGAATGCACAGATGGCGCGCTACTCCCCCCACTACCCGCCCTGTGACCAATCGGAGGTTAGTTTATGAATTGCCCTCGTAGTTTCGGTTATACCCATTATTGTTGTAATATCTGCCTCTTCCATTGTAGTTTCCTCGGTTGTAGTTCCAACCTCTTCTCTGTTGATACGGTCGGTAACCTTGTGATCTGTTATTTCTAAACTGATTATTCCTGTGAGGACCTACATTGTCAGTTTTCTCCTCCTCTGGCTTGTCAGTTTGTTGGACTTGGTCCATATATACCGTATTGATTTCTTTAAACTCCTGCCTTTGACCTTTCTGTACTACGTTAGGCATTGGACTTGTGTAGTCTAACCTTCTCAGTAATTCATCCATGCTGGATAAATCCCTGATGTTGGACGAAATTATTAGTCTCCTCACCTCAACTGGCAGCATACGAGAAATCGCATCAATTAGTTGCTCCGTGGACAATGGGGGTTGTAAGAATCTCAAGCGGGACAATTGACTCGTAAAGAAATCAGCGTACCGCGTTGGAAGAGTACCTGAGTATTTTCTTGAATACACCTCCGCTCTTAACGAATTCTGCGCTTCTATGGACCAAAATCGTTTGATTAATGCCTCTGCAAACTCGTCAAAGTTACTGAATGTGTATCTAAATGCGCGAAACCATTCGAGGGGTCCTCCAATCAGATATCTCTCTACTATCTTCATCTCTCTCTCTCTGGGAATGTGAGCTTCGATGAAATAATCTTTGAGATTCCTTACATACTCTATAGGTGTCAAACTATCAGTGTTACTGAATTTTTGTGGTTTGTCTTCGAAATTCCTAATGACCGTCACGTTCCTCGGATATGAATCCGGATAGTTTTTCCCACTATCTCGATAGTTCCACTCAGGTTCCATATTCCTCTCGTTATCCTCCTCTCTGAATCTGGATACACGTTCTTCAGGAGTCACGTCTCTCTCTTCTGGATCTAGGTTATATCTTCTGATATAATTCCTATTCAATTCGCAAGCTAAGCCTTCTGTATCCTTGTCAGTGATTTCCGTTAAGACTTTCTTGATTATCTCTTCTTTGTAGTTCTCCATTAAACTAGCCTCTCCTAACTTCAAATTTTGCAGTTTACTCGTCGTTTCATTTACATCCGAGACAACTTTATGCATCTGTTCCTCTAATGTAGATTTTAATGTTTGCATATCCTGATCTAGTTGTGTTCTATCGTCAACTTGTTTTTCGGATAGCGAATTTATCCTGACGCTTAAATCTTTCCTAATCTGTACTACTTCATTGTTAATTTCTATCTGCGTACTGGCAAGATTTCTTTCAATCCTTTCCTGAATTTGGGTTACATGTTCCCCACTTGACTTATTCCACTCGTCTTTCCATACCGCTACGTTTGCTGTTAACATTTCTGCTATGTCTACTTCGATATCCTCTTTTAATAATCTATTATGGTCTAATACCTGGGTTCTCATGACCTCTACATCATACTTCAACTCTGCTAAAGACGTTGTTGTTCTAACTGATTCATCAACTAATCTAGTCGCTAATGCAGTTATATTACGCGTACAAAGAGTTTTTGAGTTTTCGATTTCTTCCCTGACTTTATTTACATCAGTTTGGACTTTAGTAATATCTACGAAAACTGTGTTGACCTCTACCTGAATCTTAGTTATCCAATGTCTACCTGAACATTGGATACATCAGTTCTAGCATTTTGAATTTCTTTTTGGACTTCCTCAACCTTGTCTTGGACAGTCGCAACATCATTTTTGACAACAACTACTTCGGCTCTAGCACAAGAAATATCCCCTCGGACATTAGCTACATCTAGATTTAACATTGTAAGGTCTTTCTGTACCTTAGACACATCAAATTTAACATCATCAACACTTTTATGCACAATAGACACATCTTTATGGACATTAGACACGTCTGTGCGCATGTCCGTTACAGTATTCTCAATTCCTAGGGTATTAATCTGTAAACGCGACATATTCTCCTCTAAATTGGCAGCACTAGTATGAAGAACCTTCATATTCTCCTCCATTCGACTATTATTCTCCTTCATGCTTTCATTCGGCATCTGCTTCATACTACTAGTCATGCTTGCTTTCAAATTAGCAGACATATTACTAGCATTCTCCTCCATCATCTGCTTCATGTTAGCAGACATCTCCTCTAACATCATCTTCAAACTTTCATCTGCCATTACAATATTATTCAAAAATAGACTGCTGTAGGGTCATACATCAATAGAGCAAAATAACAACATTTGAGCAACACTTTTCACCATATATAATTTTGATCAATTTTCTGTCTTAAATCTAACTTATAACTACCTTATAATTAACTTTCGAAGATACTTCATGTTGAAACAAACTCAAGCACATGCTCAAATTTCCCTGGCTCATTTTAAAATATCCTAACACCAATAATTTACATTTACAATCCAAATAATTTAAATTTATCTTTAATATGACTAAAATGTCATAAGCCGGTCAAATAAAATAAGATTCCAGATCATAGGCGATTTTTCTAAGTTTTCAGCCTATTTAACCTTTCCCAAGTTGTATAAGATCTGATCTTTTCTGAGTGTAATTTTCCTAATACAATACAACATTTAATTCCTATATAATCACACTCTTAAATACTACAATTGGCCTAGACATCTAACAAAGAATCAACCTCTTTATTTGAGTCTAATCGAACCTCACGTTTTAGGTTTGCCACTCTTATTAGCGTTCAACCTGGTAATCCAGTTATGTTGAATCGAGCCCCAACGTTTTAGGTGCGCCAATCTTTCTGGCGTTCAACCTGGTGATCCAGTTTTGTCGAACAGGCCCCACGTTTTAGGGTCGCCAATCTTTCTGTCCCCGTTTACCTGGATAGTAGGCTGTCAGATATCCGCCCCCTCAATCGGATTGCCAACAATCAAACGCACCGGCTCAGCTACATCAATGAAAATGGCACTGACAGATACTATCGAGATAAGAGCACAGAAGTTCACAGGAAATCATTGTGGAACACACCAAAATAGACGGGGGGTTCATACTTACCGTTACTTACCTCTTAATTATCTCGGGGATTGAGTTGACAACAGGATCACTAAAGTCTGTTCACACAATAACCTCCACCATGACATTTAAAAATGAACCAGAACGAAGACGAGAACTTTGAACTGTACAAAAGCTTTATTTCTAATAAAGGGTAAGATTTTAATAACACAACAAAATAAACGTGGCTATCAGTAGCCCAAGTCAATCTGACTACGTCCTCCTGTAGGACTTGCAAAAATTATCATACAACATAATATAGAACATATTAGCTCTCACGAGCTCCAAATAACGTAATATTCATAACATAATTGGATTGGAAAAGGACGTCAGGGTGTGACGTATATAGAGCACTTTGGTTTCCTTTTAATTAACATGAGAATGGTATTTATAGTCGCAAGGCCGTAGTGTGGACGACCTAGCCCGCTGATAACCAGATGTTGGCACAGCTGTGAGCTACCCTCCAACCTGTTGCATACTGGTCAAATAGACTCCCTTCTCACGTGCTACGTTATGTAAGAATACAGCTTGCTCTCTCAAGCTTTTAAATGTCTACAAGACAACTCACATTTATTTACGCAAATCTTTCAAGTACTTTGCTCACATCCTATTGGATCATTATATTACTTCCTTAAACTTGATAAGTTTAATCCAAATGTTTAATTAGCTCTTAAATGTTTATAACAAAATCACATAAATTATTTATAACAATTAGAAATTGTTTATAATATTTGTCAAAGACAATAAAAAATATTATAAGCACGCCTTTAACATCACTCTCGTTCCACATTATTTTCAAAAATATTTACAGCAATTATTTACAATATTAACATTTAAATTGTTTAAATTATTAATTTAAGAAATACATTAACCACATGTTCATCCGGTTGGTAATTTTATAATCGTGTTTAATATAATCGACCAATGAAGGTTAGTTATACATGTTAATGTCACAATCTGGTTTAATAAAGGTTTTAATAATGATTTGTGACGGTAATCTTCATTCAATATCTTATCTCAAATTCTTTCAAAACTCGTGTTAATTATACCAGTAAATTCACTTGATTAATTTTCAACGAACTATGACAATCTTATTCCAGCGGAAAATCCTTCGCTAACAAGTTAATGCACAAACTGCATTAAAATTAGGCCCAAAATTCATCATATATTAATCTATATGGCATTAAAAACTTCCACATAACTTACAAAAACTTCCACAAATAATTCTTTAACATTAATTCCTGTGGGAACCTCCTTCATATTCAAGGGCATTATACATCAGCGACTTTCAACACGCGCTGCACTAGCGATTATACATTTATAGTTCCACTTAAAAATTCTAATAATCATTAATTGTTTCAAAACTGTTTTTATTTAACCTTCGTGGATTTCATTCATGAACCGAAATGAAGTCAAAACTTGCCAATCACAAACAAATTTAATAGTGAATACGCTTATATACGCCTGTCTGGTCTATCAAAATTTAAGATTAACATCTTAAAAGAAATTGTAGTATAAAAATACAATCATCAAATAAAGTGCGACTAAAATTGCACAGTAGTCGAATAGAATCCAATTAGACTGGGGAATGCAAACATCGTTCTATAAATCTCTAATTGAGAAAACTCCTAACAAAAGTTCTTGACTTTAATGCATTCAATAATTCATTATTAAAGTTAATCTTTCACAAAAGTGTCTATGATGCAATGATCGTTCATAACTGACGATAAATGTTTGTGATGCAATCAATTCAAATAACGACTAGTATTTCCAAGATCGTCGACAACGTAAGAGATTTTAACGCTCTAAAATCATTTAAATGTTCTTCCTTCTTGATGATGACAGAAAATTGGTCAAAGTAATTAAACTGGGGTAGAATTACTTTAATAAAGTGACACGCTGTCTGAATTTAAATCTGCCATAAAAATCATTAACTTACAGTCAAATCGTGACTACAAAAATATTAATTACTGAAAAATCTAAATATCAGTCTCAACTGATTCAAAATCGTTAACTATGCCCATGACATAACAATGTCTTAATAAATCGTCGAAAACGGCATAACTCAACAATGTGTACTGAGAATAGGAATCTCAAACAAGAAAATAGGGCAAAAACATGAGGACAAAAATATGGGATTAATGGTTGCTCAAACATTATTAAGAAACTCAAATACAATAAACGTTCACGACTACCTTATCTGCCGATTGACGTTCCAGAGGAAAATTCCCCAAAGAAGACTGCTGATGGATCCATTTCATCAAGTTAAAGCTGAGCTCCATCCTCGAAATAGGAAATAGCACCCTCGGAGAATCGAACTGCTTCCTTCTCCGTGAATCGCTCTGCTCCTCGAAGACGAATAGACATCCTTCCGGCAATAATCTTCTTTGTGAGTCGGGATATCCCTGACCTCTCTTGAAAAATTCCCTGAAGTTCCAGTAGATAATCGCCATGAAGTTTTGTAGAAATTTCCGAAGAAATTATTCATATTGAAAGAGTATGAAATCATTTTCATGGCTGTTCGATGGTATTCAGCCTTTAATCACGAAACATGGGTGTAGATGGTATTCACCACATGTTCGCTTGTGTGGAATAGAAATTAGCGAAGTTCCATGTTGCTATCTTACTCCGTTGAAATATGTCCCAATTGCATTAAGTCCTTTAGCCTTCCATCTGCTCTTCGGTTGTAGTCATAGAAGAACAAACTGCCGTATTAAATTGCTCCATTATACTGTAGCGTCGTGTAACAAAGCAATCTGAAGTCTTTCTATTCCACTCGCAGCGTTAGCCGTGGCGTTGATTCTGGCTATACGATAGTGCTTCTCTTGTGGCGAGATAATCACTTTTGCCAGTCGTATAAAACTGCTAATATCCTTCAAACTAATCGGTCGAAATTGTTTAGCTTTTCTCTATTACTTTATGTAGCACTGCACAATACAATTAGCTTATCGGTGACCGCTAACTGTTCAAAACTAAACTTGTAGAAGCGTTCTAAGGTCCGTCTCAACTTCACCTAGTTTGACATGGATCTCGTTAATATAGTGGCTTCGCCACGCGTTATAAAGACGATTCTTTTCACTACTGTTCACTTCGACGTCTCACTATAATGAATGTATAAGAAAAGAACTTTCACAATTATACTTCGATGATCTGAGAATGAGATCTGAGAATGATCGGAGAATGAAAGAGACTCCTCTCTTCTGCGCAAGCCCTTTTATTAACTTCACGAGGGGCGTTTCCATCCCTTCCAGAGCGTGATACTGCGTCATCGCTAAAAGTTCCAACTTCGTTAATACATGACGGATTTTCACAATTCAAAAACTGAAAATAAATTTCACCAAAATTCCAAATCAATGCCTTTACTGCAAATGGATTTCCACAATTCTGCATTCCAAAAGTAATAAAAATACCATAGTTTCAGCAATCTCCGTCTTCCTTTAAACTATCGTTGATTGGTTCAAGCCTCTCCTCCAATAGCATAGTTTCTTCCTCAGCCGAATTCCTCGTTTCCTGCGACTGCGTCGTAAATCTTGGAACATTCTCGACTAAATGCTGACGTCACTGAGAATCTCAGCTCAAGTAGCCTGCTGGCATAACATTTGCGTCATCCGTGCTTACGTCATGACTACCCACGTCATAACTATGACAACCATCACTCTCCTTATAAATTTCAATATAGCCACCGTGGTCTCTATATAATTCAATTACGGGGGCAGTACCTACTGTAGGGCCACGGCCGCCTCCTTCCCTCTCCCTAGCCTATCCATCCCAATCTTCTATCCCTTCCCATCCCTCATGAGGCCCCTGTTCGCTTTGCAGGTGAGGCCGCCTGGGCGAAGTGCTGATCACACCTCCCCAGTTGTATCCATCCCGACCAGATGTTCCAAGCTCCAGGACACTGCCCATAGAGGCGGTAGTGGTGAGTTCCCTCGCTGAGTCTGTGGGAACCACCAACCTAGAGGGTAAATTGACTAAATAAAAAATAAAAAAAAGTTTTCTGGGTATATCTCAAAAACTGTTGGTTTTAGGACCTTAAAATGTGGTTTTCGGGGCCCATAGGGCTCACGAGTTTTGTTTCTGACATTGAGACGCTGAAAATGAGCTTTGTCACGTTTTTCTACGCCCATTTCAGCATGCATTTTAAGGGGTTAGGCCCTCTATTATGAGGGCGTGGTGGCTCAGCGGTCTAGCTGTATGCCTCTCACCAAGGCGGTCCGGGTTCGATTGCCTGTCAATGCATGTGAGATTTTCGAAGTGAAATGCCATGTCCTGTGGTTCGGATTCCACATAAAAAGGAGGTCCGTGGCTCATAATCACAAGATTCATGGTCACGTAAAACTACAATCTTCCTTCCTTCCTTCCTCTGTTATGAGAGATACGGAGAAGAGTTACATTAATGATTACTTTCGTGCCTCTGATGGACTTCTGTACCAAATTTTATGTTGATCCACTCAGCCGTTCTCGAGTGATCGCGTGCAAAATTGTACACAGACAAACAGACAGACAAAAATTTTGTTTTTGCGCGCAACCGTCATAAACCAGTCTAAAACGCGTTAATAACTCAAAATTCCGTGGAAATTCCGAAAAAACAGACAAACTTCATTTTTATCTGTAGTAGTTATAGACTGGTTTGGCAGTGCATCATTAAAGTTCTAGTCTGCTGTTCCTAGTGTTACAGGATTAAATCCCGACGCAGTCAGTTGGCATTTGACGTTGCGCAAATTTGAGGGAAGCATTACAGTAGTTTTACTGACATGTTAAAGATCCCCTTTGGGGCAAAATTAAGGCATCCCGGCATCCCTAAATATTGGCTTTTATGGCCAAGGAATTAAATACCACTAAATCTTGTAGGCTTTGCCATGTTTGTCGTGGGGTTTGGTGTAGATGCACCAAGTCGGACTCATCGGAGGGCTCTTGGTACACCGTGCCCGGACCATGGCTGGGCTAGTTGACCATGCACTACGCCCCGTATAGGGTATAAGGCTTATCAAACTTCTTTGCTGGGAATACTAAGATTTCTCGCTGATTAGGCTCACTTGGTGCACTTCAGGCCAATTCCCACCACAACAGACATGGCAAAATCTACATGATTTATGGTATTTGAAGCCATTTTTCAGCGATGCCCTAGTAATCGAAGTTTGTCTTTTTCAGTTGGTTAATTGTTCCTAAAACGCAAGAACCACTGGTCCGATTTAAATGAAATTTTGCATGGTGTAGCTGATTTACCAGATTTACATATAGGATCCTTTTGATTTTGATATTTTGCACTATTAAAAAATGGCGACCATTATAGTGACGTCACTACACCCTTTGGTTTCAAAATTTCATATTTCCATATCAAATAAAAAGAGAACGCTAAGAAATAGCAAACTTTTAATGGCATACCCGAGCTTTAACATTTAATTTTCTATCCAAAAGGTCCTTATCACTTTTCGTGTATCTCCAACGGTTAGCGAGTAAAACCTAAATTTGTGCAATAAAACACGGTCAACCCCGAGCGGTGCAGAATATCTCTACATATATAAAAATGAAGGTTAGTCTGTTTTTTTTTTCTGAATTTCTACGGGAATTTGAGTTATTTACATGTTTCAGACTGTTTTGTTTTGGATGCGTGAGAAAATAATTTTTTGTCTTACTTTCTGTTTGTTTGTTTATCTATGGACAACTTTGTTCCCTTATAACTCGAGAACGGCTGGGTGTATCAACGTAAAATTTGGTAGGGATATCCATCAGAGGCACGACACTAATCATTGATGTAACTCTTCTCCGTACCTCTCATAAAAGGGGGCCTACCCCCTTAAAATACATGCTGAAATAGGCGTAGAAGGACGAGGCAAAGCTCATTTTCAGCCCCTCAATGTGAGAGACAAAACTCAAGGACCCTTTAGGGGGCCCTAAAACAAACCGTTTTTGAGATATTCCCAGAAAACTAATTTCATTTAATAAACTAATGAAGGAATGCAAGCCGGTAACCATGACAACAGATTCTCAGAGGTCCATCTATTGCTGTAAGACGCAATGCAATTCCATTAATTACATTAGTGTGAAAGTTTGCAAACAGCTAGAAGGTAATCACGGAACCAAATTAAGCTGTAAAATTCATCAATACGTATAATGCGCTTATGGGGGTGAAGGGTTACTCTAGATTTTTTTCACGCGATTTACACCTGCGGGTGTGGAACGGCAGGTCTATTATGTTCATATCCCTATATTATGTTATTTTTATTAGTATTATATTATGGTATAAAACGAAGAGACAAAGCCCCTCGGTGCCAGAAACAAAACTTGGGGGCCCTAAAACTACTTTATAAGGCTCTAAAACCAACAGTTTCTGAAATATTCCCAGAAAACTAATTTAATTTAATTTAACAGGCTCAGGACAGGGAGGCATGGATAGCTGCATCAAACCAGTCAAAAGACTGAAGACTCAAACAACAACAACAACAAACTAATGAAGGAATGCAAATCGGTAACCATGACAATATTATCTCAAGGGGTGGCATCGAACTTTCCATTTATTTCTGTAAGAAGCAATGTCACACTCCATTAATTACATTTCTGTGAAAGTTTGCAAATGGCTATAAGGTTATCACGGAACCAACATAGACTGTATAATTCATCAATGCAATTAAGGGGGTCAAAGGGTAACCTAGAATTTTTTCATACAATTTTCACGTGCGACATATAGTACAGAAGGTCTATTATATCTCCAAACAGCAACATTATCTTCAAAAATTCCTGGATTGAATCCGCATTTTTTGCAGCTTTTAGGTATTTGGGCTGTTTGAGGCTTTAGAACCAGAGTTTTCATACACCACAAGCCTTTATAATTTATGAAAAAGTTCTTCCTGTGTATGGGGGCCTAACACAACGTAGAGGGTCAGTTTTTATGTGAGGTGTATTGCGTTTCATCTACAAGGCTTTCAATTCTATTTCACGTCAGTAAGTACACGTTAGGTGAATTTAGTTTGAGAGCACATTTTAACTAATCTTTTTTTTTTGTCGACATACGGGTTCATCGTAAGGATATTTTGTTTGAAACTGTGTGGTAGATATACCCATATTTGGATATCTGGGTGATATGTTGTAGACAATAGAATCGTCTGTCTTTCTGTGTACCTTTATGTACACCTATAACTCGTGTTCGGATGCTTGGTGCATCGTAAAATTAGGTATGGTAACCATGAGAGTCAATACACCATTCATTTATAAAACTCTTCACAGTACTTTTCATACAGTAGAAGGGTGAATATAGGGAAAAACTTCTCAAAATACATGCTAAAATAGGCGAAATATCAAAATTATCCTAGAAGGACGACCAAAGCATATTTTGCGCTTCTAAATGTGAGACACAAAATTCGGGAGTCTGTAAAGGATCTCCAAAGCCCACATTTTAAGGCCCTTAAATTAACTATGTGTGTGTGATATTCCCAGAAAACTAACTTCGTTCTGATTAATTTATGAAGGAATGACAAATCGCTAACCATTGCAACAGTAGCTCAATTGATAATGTCTGATGTTAACACTGAACACCGTTCGAAGAACGGGTAATTCTGCTAGTGTATAATAAATCATAAATTGGAATAGTAAAACAAATGACTAAAAAAATAAAACGTCAAATAAGATTTAGCGTATCTCGTGGGATTAGAACGATTTGAATGAGCATTAGTGATTGTTTGCAACTCACCAATACAGCATTTGCATTACACTTTATTAACAGTCTGCTTTGTTTGTTAGTAATAGTTGTTTTTTTCTTTCTTTTCAATTTCAGTTCCTTGGAGTCCTATTGAAATGTATCAGAGCCTGCCTCAGAATCTGCTAACACCTGTACAACCCACTGTTGGTAGTGGTCTTAGGGTTAAAAGTTCAGATGACAATATCTGGAATGACGAAAGTAATCTGACGCGTGACATTGACTCACACCAAGAAAGAATCACATTCGGGCTTGATTCTTCTGGCAACAACTGTCAAGCCAAACCATTTGAGTGTGTGCAATGTGGCCGGAAATACAAACACAAAAGATCTCTTTATACTCACCTGAAGTATGAGTGTGGTAAGGAACCTTCATTTCAGTGCCCCTTGTGTTCTTATAGAGCCAAACAAAAAGCAACACTGAATGAACATGTCAATAATATCCATACCAATACTGGTGATGAACGACCATTCATGTGCCCGCACTGCAGCAGAAAGTATAAGTCTAGGAACGCCTTACAGTCTCACCAACGGCTGGAATGTGGGAAGGAGCCAAGTTTCCAATGTGATTTTTGTGTCTTCCGGTCCAAGCAGAAAGTCAGTTTGCAAGTTCATGTGGCTCGTTGGCATGCTAATGTCTAGAGGAATTCTTATCATTGATTTAAATGATGAGAGAAAGATATTGGAACTGATATTGTTGAGACCATACGCATCATCATTTTGAGCCAAGCCTAGAGTCATTGTATGAGTTTAGTATTTGGCTGATAAGAATGTGTTGTGATGATTCGTTTATAATTTTCCCTATGCATATTTCTTATATATTATTTGCATTATTATTTTTGGAAAATTTATTTCCTCTAGTGTAATTCCTCTTAATGTGTTTTCCGAACCTCTCTTCCCAACAGTGAAATAAATAGTTCATGTCTAACCATTTATCTCCCAAGTGATTTTTCATTGTTTTATGTAGAGGTAGTAATGTACATGTTGTTGATGAGTTGATTTATAGAGCTTGTATAGTTGTAATAGACCATTATATTTCACAAACCACCATTACGAGGAATAGGGGAACACTCCCTGACTTTCTATTGCAACAAAGAAGCCTCAGGGCTTGCCAACCACCAACTGTACGGAGTATGTTTGGTGAGGAGGAGTAGATTAGAACAATGAGGCTTTCTTGAGAACTCTATAGCAGGCCTAATGTAAGATCAATAGGAAGAGGGCCTGAAAAGCTGCTGCTATTGTTGTTGTTATTATTACTACAGTAATAGTAGTTATGGACTGGTTTTGCAGTGTATCGTTAAAGTTCTAGTCTGCTCTTCCTAGTGTTATAGGATTAAATCCTGACGCAGTCAGTTGGCATTTGACGGTGCACAAATTTGAGGGAGGCATGTCAATAGTTTTACTGACATGTTATTACTGGCATGTTAGAGTTCCCCTTTGGGGCAAAATTAGGTCACCCGGCATCTCAAAATATTGGCTTTCATGGCCAAGAAATTAATTTCCAGGAAGTCTTGTAGGCTTTGCCGTGTTTGTCATTGGGTTAGGCGTAGGTTCACCAAGTTGGACTCATCAGAGGGCTCTTCGTATTCCTTGCCCAGATCATGGCTGGGTTAGTGGACCATGCACTACGTCCGATATATAAGGCTTATCAAACTTCTTTGCTGGGAATACTAAGATTTCCCGCTGAGAAGCCTCACTTGGTGCACTCCAGGGGAAATCCCACAACAGACATGGCAAAATCCGCAAGATTTATGGTATTTGAAGCCATTTTTCAGTGTTGCCTTAGTAATCAAATTTTGTTGTTTTTCAGTTGGTCAACACAATTGTACCCAATTGTAATGGGGAGTTCCCAAATCCTGTTTTTTTTGGTACATGGGAATAGTAAATACACTTGGATGACCAGATTCAATCGTGGAGCGATCAGTATTATATTCTTGGAATCTATATTTTATAAATGCATAATAAATCATTAATTGTAATAGTGAAACAAATGACTAAGAAAATAGAACGTCAAATAAGGTTTAGCGTATCTCGTGGGATTTGAATGATTTGAATGAGCATTAGTGATTGTTTGCAACTGACCAGTACAACATTTGCATTACACTTTATGACCAGTCTGCTTTATTTGTTAGTGATACGTGTTTTTTTCTTCTTTTCAATTTCAGTTCTTTGGAGCCCTATTGAAATGTTACAGAACCTGCCACAGGATCTATTAACACCTGTAGAACCGTTTTTTAGTAGTAGTCTTGGGGTTAAAAGTTCAGAAGAAAATATGTGGAATGACGAAAGTAATCTGACGTGTAACATCAACTCACACCAAGAAAGGATCACTATCAGGCTTGATTCTTCTGGCAACAACTCTCAAGCCATACCGTTTGTGTGTGAGCATTGTGGCCGGAAATACAATCACAATTCATCTCTTTATACTCACCTGAAGTATGAGTGTGGTAAGGAACCTTCATTTCAGTGCCCCTTGTGTTCTTATAAAGCCAAACAAAGAGCAACACTGAATAAACATGTCCATAATATCCATACAAATACTGGCGATGAACGGCCATTCATGTGCCCGGACTGCAGCAGAAAGTATAAGTGGAGGACGGCCTTACTGCGTCACCAACGGCTGGAATGTGGGAAGGAGCCAAGTTTCCAATGTGAACATTGTGACTTCCGATCCAAGCATAAAGTCAGTTTGAAATCTCATGTGGCTCACCGGCATACTAATGTCTAGAGGAATTCTTATCATTGATTTAAATGATGACAGAATGATATTGGAACTGATATTGTTGAGACTATATGGATTATCATTTTGAGCCAAGCCCAGAGTCATGACATGAGTTGAGTAATTGGCTCATGAGAATGTGTTGTGATTATTCATTTATAATTTTCCCTATGCATATTTCTTGTATATTATTTGCATTATTATTTTTCCTAAAATTTATTTCCCCCTGGTGTATTTATTCTTAACGTCTTTTCCTAACATCGCTTGCCTGCAGAGCTATTGTACCGGAGTACCATGAAATAAATAGTTCATGTCTAACCATTTATCTCTCAAGTGATTTTTCATTCTTTAATGTAGAAGTAGTAACTGTCTATGTTGTTAATAAGTTGATTTATGGAGCTGTACTCTTATAATAGTCCATTATATTTCACTAACCATCACTGCGAAGAATACGGTAACACTTCCTGTCTATGACTACAAAGAAGCCTCAGGGCTTGTTAACCACCAACTGTACTGAGTATGTTTGGTTAGATGCCATCGCAGCCAGCACCTGGTGGTATTAATATAGCATTATCAATTCTAACCTACAAATTTTGGCTTCACAGAAGTGTAGTTAGTGGAAGGTTCTTTTTCATGCCATAAATCTATGACATGGTACCAACGGCTTTACTTCCCCTCAGAAGGTTGGCATTCTGAAGGATTTTTATTGCCCTTAAAAAAATCTAATGACTTTGGCTGGTTTGGAACCCATGACCTTGCGCATAGTAGCTCAGCATGCTTCCAACTACGCCATCGGAGCCCCAAAAATGAAAGAAGGAAGAGGATCAGGGCCAGGAAAGCTGCTGATATTGTTGTTGTTATTATTACTATTAGTAGTTATAGACTGGTTTTGCAGTGCATTGGTGAAGTTCTAGTCTGCTGTGCCTAAGGTTACAGGATTTAATCCTGACGCATTTGGTATTTAATGATGAGCAAATGTGAGGGAGCCATGTCAGTAGTTTTACTAGCATGTTAAAGATCCTTTTGGGGCAAAATTCGGGCACCCCTGCATGTTAAAATATTGGATTTCATGGCTAAGTAATTAAAATCCAGCAATTTTTGTACACTTTGCCGTTTGTCATGGCGTTTGGCGTAGGTGCACCAAGTCGTACTCATCACAGTGCTCAAGGTACACCTTGCCCACACCATGGCTGGGTTACAGGATCAGGCACTACTCCCCATATATAAGGCTTATCAATCTTCTTTGCTGGGGATACTAAGATTTCCCATTTATTAACCTCACTTGGTGCACTCCAGGCGAAATCCCACAAGGGACATGGCAAAATATACAAGATATATGGCATATGAAGCCAGTTTTCAGTGTTTCTGTAGTAATCAAAATTTGATGTTTTTCAGTTGGTCTACACGATTGTACCCAATTGTAATCCTGAATTTTCTTCTTGTACATGAGATTATTAAATTCACTTGAATGACCAGATTCATTCATCGAGTGATCAGTATCATATCCATTACACTTAAGCTATTAAATCTATGTCTACAAGTATGGGTGATAGTATTTGCAATAAGTACACTTATTTAGTTGTAGTGGGAGTTAAACTAACTCTACTAGTCAATATTTGTTGGTTATATGCAATATTTTATTAAGATACTGAAAGTGGTGGTTGATCTTCAAATGTGCTTGCTTAGTGTCAATATGTGATTGTTGTCAAATTGTATGAGTGGATTGTATACTTAGCTGCTTGAGATGTGTGCGGTCCGGATGCTAGCAGTTCACCTTGTCACCGCCTGCATTGAACTGGGAGGAATTTGTGGTGTGCAAGGACAGCAAGATGCAGAACAGATTGGAAAGAGTTAGAAAGGCGGTGGTTCAAGCAAATGTGGGAAGTGATAAAAGTGCTTCGATATAAGTATGTAGTCAAATAATTTGAACGGGCAAAAGATTAATGTCAGACTTGAGTGTTATGTGTTGTCTGACAGACGAAAACTATGAATAGTAGGTTAGTTATTGTTGTTTTAAGGGGTGGAACTATGAGGTCATCTGTCCCTATATGAATAGTAGGTATTAGTTAAATCAGAACATTATCACTAGGGCTCAGATTGTGATGACTTATCATCTTTTAAATTGTTCACCACAGACATTGCTAACTTATATACAAATCCTGTTCATGGCCCACACTTGACCAAAATGTATATTTATTAAGTCTTTTTTCGTCATTTTTCTATGTATTTTATTTTGAGGTCATTTTCTCGTTTTTTTCCGTCTATATTATGTCATTTTATGGAATTTATTAGAATATTTTATACGTTTTGAGTCATTTTCTCACATTTTTAATGGTTTATGATGCATTTTTTTTTGTGTTTGGAGCCGGATATTAACGGAGTAGAAAGTGAGGATGAGTACGAAGACATGAGAATCTTCACAACTTTGTTGAACCCTTATTTCTAGGAATATTCACCTTCCAGGAGACACGTAAGACTAAAATAATAACCAGTATATGTGTGCAATTAATTCGTATTTGTAAAATTGAAATTAATTGTATTAGGTACCTATTAAAATCATTTCAACATACAATGACGTTGTCTGTTTGCTTTGTGTGATGAAATTATGTCAGTATCATTCAAATTTTTGGTCATTTTTTAAGTTCTCGGGCCATTTCTTGAGATTTTTGCAGTCATTTCATAGCTCATTATTTAAATATTTTTAGATCATCAAAATGACTATCATGGTGACAAAATTAACCATCCCACATGCCTAGCTCACCACGTGAGATATAAAAAATGAGCTCCGCCTTCCACGAGAGGCCTTTGCCCTTCTAGGGGCACTACAGGCTTCATTCATTCATTCATTCATACATTCATTCTTTCATTCATTCATTTTCTCTTATCTTCCTAGGTTTCCCCCCGACATTCCTAACTGTTTGTGTTCATCGAATATGTAATGTGTGTACTGGCAAGCCTAGAGCCTCCTAATATAGTGTATGGTGTTAGTTCTGATGATGATCGCTTGACGATCGAAACTGGTCATCCTATAAGGCATCCAATGTTAAGAATGAAGCACTGGTTAGATGGGGATATTCTTCTCTCTTTCTGTTGCACGTGAGACATGTATGACGCTGTCATTTTCTAGCACTCCACTGTTGCCATATCAGTCGAAAATTTTTCTTTGTCGAAAAAACAGCATATTTGGGTAGAACTATGTTTTACCGATCTTTTTTGTCCTATATTAGAACTACATAAACTGAATAGAAATGCTAGAAAAATTAGATATCCATATTTAAAATAAAAATAAAAAACGATAAACTGTGTCCCCTTTTTAGTAAAATCGATCTTATATCATGTTGCATTGACTTTGTGACGCCTATTTTTCACACACTTGTAGCTAAATGTGCCGTCTTGATGATGGATTGTTGAAATATTTTATACTGGCAATATTACAATTTTCATGTAGGTAAAACTTCTGAATATTCTCTCATAACCGCATAGCAGCATTGAAAAAGTTTATATGCTGCCAACTTTTCTATTTTTAAAGATAACCATGTCATGTCAGTTTGAGAGTTGAAGAGGAATTTTGGAAGAAGTTTTCTATCTGCATACCCAGAGTGTAGGTTTAATTGTTTACACCGACCGGGCTGTTCATTGACCGCGGATTATAAGAGTGAAGTTTAAAAGGACAGTGGGGTGCTGCTTGCTACTCACAGCTTTATTACTGTGCCCTTCGAGCTTGTATTTCAGTTGTTCAGCAGTCTCTATCTTGAGTGTGAGTGCAGCAGTTCTATTAGATTTAACGTGTTGTATTTTACGTATTTCACGTACAACAATGGATAGTTTTGTGAAAAGAAAGCGTGGTCAAGTGCTCAGAAGGAGGGAAAAACTGGTCGTAATTAATGTGTTCAGTTATTTTAAGAATCTTAAACCTAACGAAAGTATACATAATTTAGTCAATAAAACTGCTCTGGCCACAGAAATATCAAAGACTACCATTTTTAAAATACGTACTGTCGCCACACAAAAAGAGGCTAAGTAATACACTTCGCAAGAATAGCAGGAATGTTAAATATAATAACTTTATAATGACGTTATAGTTAATTTAATTTTGTTGTATGTGTTATGTTAGCCTACTATTAGTATTATTATACTGTACTTAATTCAAGTCTTCGTCATTGCACAATCACTGAATGTGCGGAAAGTGTACGCGAAGCGCTTTGTACTGCCTCCTCTCACGGAGTGGCAACCCTGTCGTAACGTGCCATAAGACCAATGCTTCATTCTAAACGTTGGATGCCTTATAGTGTATTTATTTACCTCATGAATAACTATTTTTTCAGGGTTAGGGAACCTCCCATTACAAATGGGTACAATCGTGTTGAACGACTTAAAACATCAATTTTCGACTACAAGATTTACTGGAGTACAATAAACAAATATATTCATGTAGACTTTCACAGTCAGGCAAAGAGTATTCAGTACGACTTTTGTGGTTTTTAAGGCCAAGTTAAATACGTCTTCATATCTGAGGTTTCTCCAGCAAGTATGTCTGGGCATTTCTAAAGATTTGTTCGAAGTAGTTTGAAGTGGCCCTTGTGTGAGATGCATATAGGCTATTTGGAATGTTCTCAAATTGACACAAAGTGGGAATGGATTCTAGTAGTTACTGGTTGACAGTTGTTTGGCTCCAATGGCAGATGGCAAGGCTATTGCTATCACTCTATGTGATTGGCCTCTGTTTATGAGAAACAGGGGAGCCTAGCGTGACATGTGCTGCTTTCCTGAGAGAGTATCTCCATTTTTCAAATGGAATTTACTGCATGTTTGCTTCTGTGTAAAGTCTGGAGAGTATAAACAAATACTTCACAACAAACCCATGATGTTGGCATGTCAAAGAACCCATTTGAATTCAGTAGGCCGTGTTGATAATGGTAAAATAAACTCGGGAGATTCCACCAACACAAAAGTTCCTCATCTCTCTACTAGAAAGTGCTATAGAGTTCAAGGAGTTTAGATATCTAACCTCCTTGACTTTCATAGTGCTTGAAGAAACAACGAAATTAGACATGCAAGCTTTCCTTTGGGTGTCAAATAACAAAGCCTGCGCCCGGCACCCGAGGCCATACGATACCGTATTGATATTATTATTAGTTACTTATTTTTGTGCCCTGTACAACCCCTCACAGTTCTTCAGCCTAATCATTTGTGGCTGAACTTTTCTTAAATTATCCTTGGAACACCAAACCAAATTGCAAATGCACCCTGGTTTGTTTCTTTTTGTTTTCTTGTTCTTGGTGTTTTTGCTTTACGGTTTCCTGCCTCTTATATTTTGGTTGCTTAGAGAAAAGCCACACCATCTCAGTATACAAGTTGCAGTTTTAGAGCATGTCTTGCGGACATAAATACATGTAATGATGTTTTGTAATAAGCATGTTATCTCTGTCACAACTGAGAATAATAATAACTGTATCATAAATATTTTTATGTTTACATTATCCCCTCTCCTTGTGTAGTTGGAACACATTTTGTAGCCTTGTACTTACATGTGTTCATACTATTGTCTTGACATTATTTGTTTGCAAGTATTTCATGCTACCTGTAATTGATTGAGGTGTTCAAACCATCTCTAGATCTCATCTACTTTTCATTTAAATTATTTTGCACCCCCTTAGAATAGGTAGAAATCAGGAAGATCCAAACGTAACTTGCCAATCAAATTCTCTTCCTTTCTGGGGTGGCTCCAAAGATGGGGGCCTAAAACCTGCCTTCAGGCTTATAACTTGTAGTCGGGTATTGGAAGGCAAAATACCAGTACCAATTTCAATGACACAGATAAAATGTGTGACAAAAAAACAGCAAAGAGCTGCTGTATAATTGCACTTCTTTATTACTGTAATGAACAATACAATTGAAGCATTGGACATATGTTGTTTGTTCACTGTTGTAAGCTAGTTGAGTTGGCAAAAGGATACTGGAGCATTCTGATAGGTAAAACTAACGTTTCAATAGACAACTTCTTACGTTCCTTAATGTTAACAATTTACATGCAATAGAGCTTTTTTTGCACTTGAGGTAATGTTCACCATGATTCTCACAACGGGCTGTTTGTTCTAATACAGCTTGTCGAGAAACGAAGCTTGTAATTTTAGATGACCGTAAATCAAGGATGTCCTTTTTGCGTGGAATCCCAACCACAGGATGTGATAATTATTCACCTCGTGTATTAACCAGGAATGCCGTGGTGTGAAGGAAGGGAGACCGACTAATATTGGAGACTTCAAAGTGTTTTTTATGGATGTAGCTGAGTTGGTGGCCATTCAGAGAGTAAAAACCATAGTGACCCTGTTTTATATTTTAGGCCATTTTTTTTTACATTGAATTTTTTAATTTACAAGTGAGCTACTGAGGTAGACCGAGGTGATGTAAACAAAGCATCAATTGAAGCATAGAAATGGCTTCAGGACATAGCTCCTCATGGAGCAATCATACCTGTGGACTAAAACTTGAATCTGTGACCACATTCGGGAATTAAATCCAAATTTCCTGCCGTCCAGGCAGACACACAGGACAATCACAAATACAAAGCTAGGGCCTGGGTTCTATCTTAGGTCAATCTATGTATTTTTTACCTTGCTAGATGGGAATACAGGGGACAATACAATTTGGATCTGCACAGGAATAATCATTTGCTTTATCATATGGGAAGAAACACATTAAAACCATAGATTTTTGACGGAGCGTTATGGAAAATGTGCACAAAGTGCAAAAATAGTTTAATAAGAGCTATGAAAATGAATTAGTTCATAGTACCCTAACCATATGACACTTGAGTCAGATTAATAAAATCTCTCACTTAAACAATAATTACATTCATTAACTTAAACAATAATTAGGAGACCCCCAGGTGTTAGTGCTTCTAAATTTTTTGTCAGGTGGTACAAAGCGATCATGCACATTCTGGAGACTAGCCAAGGCACATACACAAGGAATTGAATGGCACTTGGTTCCTTTTATGTAAAATTATATAAAAGGAGTCCAATTGTTTAGACATGATACCAATTTATCTCAAGCAATTGTCTGTATTTTATAAATTTAAAATAAAACTTCAATTGCAACATCAAAACATATAAATAAAATGCCAAATTAGACTTGGGTATCTCGTGGGATTTGAGCACTTGTAATTTAATGGCCCACTTGTACAGACATCGGGCCGACGGGATTAATATCTGTGATTAGTGATTCTTTGCATCTCACCAATACAACATTTTCATTACACTCTATGAACAGTCTGCTTTGCTTGTTAGTAGTACATAGTTTTTATTTTTTTATTTTTAATTTTTTCAATTTCAGTTCTTTGGAGCCTTATTGAAATGTATCAGAGCCTGCCTCAGGATCTGCTAACACCTGTAGAAACCATTTTTAGTAGTAGTCTTACGGTTAAAAGTTCAGAAGACAATATCTGGAATGACGAATGTAATCCGACGTGTGACATCAACTCACACCAAGAAAGGATCACATTGAGGGTTGATTCTCCTGGCAACAACTCTCAAGCCAAACCACATGTGTGTGTGTGCAATGTGGCCGGAAATACAATCACCAAGGAACTCTTTATACTCACCTCAAGTATGAGTGAGGTAAGGAACCCTCATTTCAGTGCTCCTTGTGTTCTTATAGAGCCAAACAAAAATCATCACTGAATGAACATGTCTATAATATCCATACAAATATTGGTGATGAACGACCATTCGTGTGCCCGGACTGCAGCAGAAAGTATAAGTCGAGGACAGCCTTACTGCTTCACCAACGGCTGGAATGTGGGAAGTAGCCAAGTTTCCAATGTGATTATTGTGACTACCAGTCCAAGCGAAAATACCATTTGAAACGTCATGTGGCTCGCTGGCATACTAATGCCTAGAGGATTTCCTATAATTTTTTAAAGATAAAGTTCATGAAATCTTGGAGGCATTCTCAGCTATTGTTGATGAAGTTGTACCGATTATGTTTTTTCAACCTAGCAATGTATAGAAAGCTTTAAGGCCATTGGTCAGTGTTTCCTTGTTAACGATTGGTCAGGATGAATTTATGTCCAATTATATATTAGGTAGGCCCTTAAATCTGTGCAAAGATTTAAGTGCATGTGATTAGATTTCTTATGAGTTAGTATTTCATATTTTCTTCTAATATAATTGGGAGTAAGTTCGATGAACTAACCAAGGCTTTGCACTAAAACTGTGATAGTTTTCATCAAGGCTAAAAATCAGCTGATGGGTAC
Organism: Meconema thalassinum; assembly: GCA_946902985.2. Taxonomy (NCBI): domain Eukaryota; kingdom Metazoa; phylum Arthropoda; class Insecta; order Orthoptera; family Tettigoniidae; genus Meconema; species Meconema thalassinum. Next base: position 70,172,006 of record OX336390.1, read on the forward strand.
TGGGCCTGAGGTTGGACTGCAAATGACGATGCGATTGTCTCAACAATGGATGAATAGTCAAACAATACTGAAGGAAGAAGAATGAGAGAAAGATATTGGAACTGATATTGCTGAGACCATACGCATCATCACTTTGAGCCAAGCCTAGAGTCATGGAATGAGTTGAGTATTTGGGTTCTGAGGATGTGTTGTGATGATTCGTTTATAATTTTCGCTTTGCATATTTCTTACATATTATTTGCATAATTATTTTTTCTCAATTATATTTCCCCCCTAGCATATTTCCTCTTCACATCTTTACCAAACCACTCTTCCCAACTGTTAAGTTCACTTCTAATAAATCACACAGACTCCTCTAGAATACATGTTTTATTATTTGTTGTGGAAAGCTTCACAATGCACACGATACACACCATTGTTTTTTGACACAGATTCTCACTGCTATCAAAGAATATGTGAAAGATACTGCAATAGACTCTTTTGCTTGCTTCCAACACAACACCAACAGTGCTATTGTACCAAGTTCAGAGTACCGTGAAATAAATCATTCATGTTTCAATCTTTAATGTGGAAGTAGTATTTGTACATGTTGTTTATGAGTTGATTTATGGAGCTTGTACTGTTGTAATAGTCATTATATTTCACAGACCACCATTGTGAAGAATAGGGGAACACTCGCTGACTTTCTATCACAACTAAGAAGCCTCAGAGTTTGCTAACCACCAACTGTGCAGAGTATGTTTGGTGATATACAAAAAGGAGGAGTAGATAACAACAATGAGGCTTTCCTGAAAACTTTATAGCAGACCAAATGTAAGAAACAAGAGGAAGAGGGCCTGAAAAGCTGTTGCTATTGTTGTTGCTATTATTATTACTATTAGTAGCTATAGGCTGGTTTACGGTGAATCTGTAAAGTTCTAGTCTGCTATACCTAAGGTTACAGGATTAAAACTAGACGCAGTCAGTTGGCATTTGATGGTGCGCAAATGTGAGGGCGCCATGTCAGTAGTTTTACTGACATGTTAGAGACCCTTTTGGGACAATATTGGGACACCCTGGAATATCTATATATTGGCTTTCATGGCCAAGGAATTAAATTCCAGCAAATCTTGTAGGCTTTGCCGTGTTAGTCATGGGTTTTGGCGTAGGTGCTCCTGGTTGGACTCATCAGAGGGCTCTTGGTACACCTTGCCTGCACCATGGCTGGGTTAGTGGACAATACACTACGTCCCATATATGAGGCTTATCAAACTTCTTTGCTGGGGATTCTAAGATGTCCCGCTGATTACCCTTGCTTAGTGCACTCCAGGCGATATTCCTCAACAGACATGGCAAAATCCACAAGATTTATGGTATTTGAGGCAATTTTTCAGTGTTGCCTTAGTAATCGTAGTTTGTATTTTATAGTTGGTCAACACAATTGTACCCACTTGTAATGGGTGGTTCCCTCATCCTGTTTTTTTTACATGAGAATAGTAATTTGACATGGATGACCAGATACAGTCGTTGAGCGATCAGTATTATGTTCTTGGAATCAACAGTCTGCTTTGTTTGATAATAATACTCAGTTTTTCTTTTTTCTTTTTAATTTCAGTTCTTTGGAGCCCTATTGAAATGTATCAGAGCCTGCCACAGGATCTGCTAACACCTGTAGAACCCTTTGTAAATAGTAGTCCTGGGGTTAAAAGTTTCGAAGACAATATCTGGGACGACGAAAATAATCCGACGTGTAACATCAACACACAGCAAGAAAGGATCACATTGAGGTTTGATTCTTCTGGCAACAGCTCTCAAGCCAAACCATTTGTGTGTGAGCAATGTGGCCGAAAATACCATCACAATGCATCTCTTAATGCTCACCTGAAGTATGAGTGTGGAAAGGAACCTTCACTTCAGTGCCCCTTGTGTTCTTATAAAGCCAAACACAAAGCACACCTGAAAACACATGTGTATAATATCCATACAAATACTGGTGATGAACGACCATTCATGTGCCCGGACTGCAGCAGAAAGTATAAGTCGAGGTCGGCCTTACAGTCTCACCAACGGCTGGAATGTGGGAAGGAGCCAAGTTTCCATTGTGATTATTGTGACTTCCGATCCAAGCAGAAAGTCCAATTGAAATCTCATGTGGCTCGACGGCATCCTAATGTCTAGAGGAATTCTTATCATTGATTCAAATGATGAGAGAAAGATATTGGAACTGATATTGTTGACACCATATCGATCATCATTTTGAGCCAAGCCTAGAGTCATTGCATGAGTTGAGTATTTGGCTGATGTGAATGTGTTGTGATGATTCATTTATAATTTTCCCTATGCATGTTTCTTATATATTGTTTGCATTATTATTTCCTCTTAACATCTTTTCCAAACATCTCTTCCCAACAGGGCTATTGTACCAAGTTCAGAGTACCGTGAAATAAATAGTTCATATCTAATCGTATTTCTCCCAAGTGATTTTTATTCTTTAATGTAGAAGTACAGTAGTAATTGTACATGTTGTTGATGAGTTGATTTAAGGAGCTTGTATGGATGTAATAGTCCATTATATTTCACAAACCACCATTTCGAAGAATACGGGAACACTTCCTGACTATCTATCACAACAAATAAGCCTCAAGGCTTACTAACCACCAACTGTACAGAGTATGTTTGGTATTATAAAAAATGGAGGAGTAGATAACAACTGTGATTTAGGTAAGGACTGCAGACGTTCAATTTTGAAGTATTTCCCACTTTTGTCACCAAATGCTATCTTCCACGACACCTAGCTGCGGACTTGGCTACTAGGTGCCATCGCAGCCAGCAGCTGGTGGCGAACGTGGGATTTGATATAGGGTTATCAATTCTAACCTACAAATTTTGGCTTCCCAGAAGTGTAGTTAGTGGAAGGTTCTTTTTCATGCCATAAATCTATGACATGGGACCACCGGCTTTACTTCCCCTCAGAAGGCATACTTGGGGATTTTTAACGCCCTTAAATAATCCGATGACTTTGGTCGGTTTTTTATACCACGACCTTGGGCATAGTAGCTCAGCATGCTTCCAAATACGCCATCGGAGCCTCAAAAATGTAAAAAAGAAAGTGTTAGGACCTGAAAAGCTGCTGTTAATGTTGTTGTTATTATTATTACTATTAGTAGTTATAGACTGGTTTTGCGGTGAATCGGTAAAGCTCTAGTCTGCTGTACCTAATGTTAAGAAGGAAGATTGTAGTTTTACGTGACCGTGAATCTTGTGATTATGAGTCACGGGACCTCATTTTTACGTGGAATCCGAACCACAGGACATGGCATTTCTCTTCGAAAATCTCACATGCATTGACCGGGAATCGAACCAGGACCGCCTTGGTGAGAGGCATACAGCTAGACCGCTGAGCCACCACGCCCGCTGTACCTAAGGTTACAGGATTAAATCCTGACGCAGTGAGTTGGCATGTAATGATGCACAAATGTGAGGGAGCCATGTCAGTAGTTTTACTAGCATGTTAAAGTTCCCCTTTGGAAAAATTCAGGCACCCCAGCATCATAAAATATTAGATATCATTCCTAGGTAATTAAATTCCAGCAAATCTAGTAGGCTGGGTCTTGTTTGTCGTGGGGTTTCGCGTAGGTTCACCAGTTCGGACTCATCAGAGTGCTCAGGGTATGCCTTGCCCACACCATGGCTGGGCTAGTGGGCATTGCACTACCCGCCGGTATATAAGACTTATCAATCTTCTTTCGTGTGGGATACTAAGATTTGCAGTCATGGCAAAATATACAGATGTTATATGAAGCCAGTTTTCAGTGTTTCCGTAGTAATCGAAATTTGATGTTTTTTCAGCTGGTCTACACGATTGTACCCAATTGTAATCCTGAATTTTCTTCTTGTACATGAGATTATTAAATACACTTGAATGACCAGATTCAATCATCGAGTGCTCAGTATCATATCCACTACACTTAAGCTATTAAATCTAAGTCTACAAGCATGGGTGATAGTACACTTATACAATAAGTAGGCTACACTTATTTAGTTGTAGTGGGAGTTAAATTAACTCTACTAGTCAATATTTGTTGGTTATAAGCGATATTTTATTAAGATACTGAAAGTGGTGGTTGATCTTCAAATGTGCTCGCTTAGTGTCAATATGTGATTGTTGTCAAATGGTTAGAGTGGATTGTATACTTAGCTGCTTGAGTTGTATGCGGTCCGGATGCTAGTCCTTCACCTTGTCACTGCCAGCATTAAACTGGGAGGAATTTGCGGTGTGCAAGGACAGCAAGATGCAGAGCAGATTGGAAGGAGTTAGAAAGGCGTTTGTTCAAGTAAATGTGGGAATTTTTAAGTGAAAAGTGCTACGATATAAGTATGTAGTCAAATAATTTGAACGGGAACAAGATTAATGCCAGACTTGAGTGCTACGTGTAATCTTACAGACAAAAACTCTTAAGAGGAGGTTAGTTAGTTATTGTTGTTTCAAGGGGTGGAAAACTACAAGGTCATCTGCCCCTATATCAACAGTAGGTATTAGTTAAATCAGAACATATGACTATCATAGTGACAAAATTAACCATCCCACATGCCTAGCTCATCACGTGAGATATAAACAATGTGCTCCGCCTTCCGAGGGAGGCCTTTGCCCTTCTAGGGGCACTACAGGCTTTATTCATTCATTCATTCTCTTTTATCTTAGCCCCCCCCACATTCCTAACTGTTTGTGTTCATCGAATACGTAACGTGTGTACTGGCAAGCCTAGAGCCTCCTAATATGGTGTATGGTGTTAGTTCTGATGATGTACAATAAACAAATATATTCATGTAGACTTTCACATGTAGTCAATGAATATTCTAAACGACTTTTGTGGTTTTTAAGGCCATGTTAAATACGTCTTCATATCTGAGGTTTCTCCAGCAAGTATGTCTGGGCATTTCTAAAGATTTGTTCAAAATAGTTTGAAATGGCCTTTGTGTGATATCCATATAGGCTATTTGGAATGTTCTCGAATTGACACGAAGTGGGAATGGATTCCAATAGCTTGGTTGATGGTTGTTTGGCTTCATTGGCAGATGGCAAGCTGTTGCTATCACTCTATGTGATTGGCCCCTGTTTATGAGAAACAGGGGAGCCAAGCGTGACATGTGCTGCTTTCATGAGAGAGTGTCTCCAGTTTACAAATGGAATTTACTGCACATTTGCTTCTGTGTCATGTCTGGCTTGGTAGTTTCATGTTCTGGAGAGTATGAACAATACTTCACAACAAACCCAAAAATAAATTACTTATTTTAGTGTCCTGTTCAACCCCTCACAGTTCTTCAGTCCAACTATTTGTGGCTGTACATTTCTTATATTATCCTTGGAAAACCAAACTAAATTGCAAATGCACCCAGGTTTGTATAATTTTGCTTTTATTTTGTTTTCTTGTTGTTAGTGTTTTTTGCTTTAAGCTGCCTCTTGCATTTTGGGTCCTTAGAGAAAAGCCACACCATCTCAGTATACAAGTTGCTATTTTTGAGCATATCTTGCAGACATAAATACATGTAATGATGTTTTGTAATAAACATGTTAAGTTATCTCCGTCACAACTGAGAATAATAACTGTATCATAAATATTTATATGTTTACATTATCCCTCTCCTTGTGTAGTTGGAACACATTTGTAGCCATGTGGTATCCTATTGTACCGACATGTATTCATACTATTGTCTTGACATTATTTGTTTGCAAGTACCGTATTTCATGCTACCTGTAATTGATTGAGGTGTTTAGACCATCCCTTGATCCCAACTACTTCTCATTTGAATTATTTTGCACCTCCTTTGATTAATGAAATCTCTCACTTAAACAATAATTTCATTCATTAACTTAAACAATAATTAGGAGACCCCCAGGTGTCACAATTAATGTTTCTTAGTGCTTCTAAATATTAGCCAGGTGGTACAAAGCGATCATGCACATTCTGGAGACTAACCAAGGCACATACACAAGGAATTGAATGGCACTTGTTTCCTTTTATGTAAAATTATATAAAAGGAGTCCAATTGTTAAGACATGATATCAATTTATCTCAAGCAATTGTCTTTATTTATAAATTTACAATAAAACATCAATTGCAACATTAAAACTGATAAATAAAATGCCAAATTAGATTTAGGGTATCTCGTGGGATTTGAGCACTTCTAATTTAATGGCCCACTTCTATAGACATTGGGCCAACAGGAATAATATCTGTAATTATTGATTCTTTGCAGCTCACCAATGCAACATTTTCGTTACTCTCTATGAACAGTCTGCTTTGTTTGTTACTAATACATAATATCTTTCAATTTCAGTTCTTTGCTGCCCTCTTGAGAGGTAGCAGAACTTGCCTCAGGATCTGCGAACACCTGTAGAACCCATTTTTAGCCGTAGTCTTAGGGTTTTTTTTTTTTTTTTTTTGATATTTGAATGATATTTATTCAATTAATTCCAAAGAGCCATAGGCTCGTACAGAGGAATTGTACAGTAATATGTGTGTTTACACACCAGGAAGAAAATTCTGAAGGTAACACAAATTGATGAATAAGGGCATAGGCCTATTAGTAAAGTTGATACTATATCTAAGATTGTTTAGACCAAGGTCTCTTAAAATGATAAGCACAGGATTTTTGAGCTTATTTGATGTATTACGATGCATCGAATTTTTCCCACAATACTTTCGTAGTTTTCCTCTTAAATACTGACAAAGTTGGTGCACTTTTTACTTCATCGGGAAGTTTATTATATAACTGTGATGCAGAGAACTTGAAACTATTTCTACCGTATTTAGAAGAGTGAATGATATATAAGGCTACGTCCTTCGCATGCCTAGTTCCATAAGAATGATTGTCCGAGTTCAAGATGTAGGGAGAGCTATAGAGTATTGTGTTGTGTTTAATTTTGTATATTAGCATAGCTGCTCGGAGATCTGCACTTATGCTGAGGGGTAGAATTTTACTTCTGATGTACAGATCTTTTACTGGAGTGCAGTAAGGAAGGTTAAATATGTTTCTAATAGCCCTATTCTGAATAGTCATTAAATCATTCAGTGTGGATTTCCTGCAGTGAGCCCAAATAACATTTAAATATTGGAGCTTGCTATGTACAAGTGAATAGTAGATTTGTTTTACAAGGTTTAGGGGAATAAGATACCGAAGTTTCCTTAGGATCCCTACTATAGGTGAGAGTTTCTTAGCAATTCGTTCAACGTGTTCAATCCAGGTCAGGTGTTTGTCGATGATTAGACCTAAATACTTTGCCTGATTAACCTCTTTTATTTCAATATTATTTATATATATTTTGTCATGTGTGATTTCTTTCATGCTTTGCTTTGAAATTACCATGTAATTGGTCTTCTGTAGGTTCATTGTTAATTTATTGGCCTGGAACCATTGTGAGAGAGTATTTATATCTTGTTGCACATTTTGTATGATTTCAATTATGTCTTTCCCAGTGTAGAAGATATTTGTATCATCTGCATACAATTTGATATGCCCTCTCAAATTACATTCCACAATATCATTTATATAAATTAAGAATAATGTAGGTCCAAGTATAGATCCTTGTGGAACTCCATGAGTTATATATTTTCCTGAACTTATGCATTTATTCAAAGCTACATGCTGCTTTCTTCCAATAAGGTAGCTTTGGAACCATTTTAGTGCTATACCTCGGACACCAGCATTTTCTAATTTTGATAACAGTATTTTATGATCTACTGTATCAAAGGCTTTTGTGAGATCAATAAATAACCCAACTGCCATATTATTTTTGTCAATAGTTTCTTGTAGCATTGTTATTAGGTCAATAGTTGCTGCCTCAGTACTAGAATTTTCCCTGAATCCATATTGCATATTATGAAAGAATGTATTCTTGTTCAGAAATGAAAGCAATCTTGTTTTTACCACTTCTTCCAGAATTTTTGAAACTACCGATAAAATAGAAACAGGTCTATAATTATTTGGATTTCTTTTGTCACAACCCTTAAATATAGGAACTACTTTGGCCACTTTTAAGTCATCTGGTATCATGCCAGTAACTAAGGACTCATTAATCATTTCAACCAAGATTTTAATAAATGATTGTATATTGTTTTTAATGAAATTTGTCTTGATCCTATCTAATCCACAGCTCTTTTTATTCTTTAAATTTGTGATGATGGACTTGACCTCTGCTTCATCTGTCGGATATAAGTAGAGAGAATTTGACTGATTGTGGTCCTTACTGAGGATTTCCTTCTGTTCAGGAATAGCTTTTGCTAGACTTCCAGCAATGTTTGTGAAGAACAAGTTAAATGATTCACATAGTTCTTGATTGTCTGTGATAATTTTGTTGTCTATTTCAAGTGAAGTGCATGTCTCAACTGTTGGTTTTTTGTTGTGTATGATTTCTTTGATAGTCTCCCAAGTTTTATTAGAATTGTTTCCATATGTTCTGAATTTATCTGAGTAGTAATTTGACTTTAGTCTTCTTTTTAAGTTTGTTACATTATTCCGGCATCTACAGTATTCTTGGTTCATATCATTATTATTTCTGTGAAGGGGATTTTTGAGCTTTGCATGCAGAGTGTCTCGTTGTTTTATAAGTGTAAGGAGTTCAGCTGTGACCCATGGTAAGTTAGTAGTCTGTCTGTTATTGTTAGAATTGTTTGTTATTTTTCTTTGGCTATGCCTGTTCCTTAGATTCAATTGTTTGATGAAAGAGTTATATAGAGAGTTAACAGTACTATCTGCATCATTATGGGAATCTGCATTTATAGATATATTAGTTTCAGGAGTGTGTTGCCTATCCCAAGAGTCCTCGTGTGTTGTTGATTTTGTCGGCTTATGTGACAGAGTGTACGTGCTATAATTGGTCTTGGAAATATCAAGAATTAATATACTGTGATCACTAATATCATTGCTGACATTTGATATTTTATAACTTAATTCTGAATTGTTTAGTGACACGTGGTCTATTAAGGTAAAAGTTCAGAAGACAATATCTGCAATGGCGAAAGTATTCTGACGTGTGACATCGACTCACTCCATGAAAGGATCACATTGAGGCTTGATTCTTCTGGGGACAACTCTCAAGCCAAACCATTTGAGTGTGTGCAATGTGGCCGGAAATACAATCACAATTCATCTCTTTATACTCACCTGAAGTATGAGTGTGGTAAGGAACCTTCTTTTCAGTGCCCCTTGTGTTCTTATAGAGCCAAACACAAATCGAATCTGAATCGACATGTGTATAATATCCATAGAAATACTGGTGATGAACGACCATTCATGTGCCCGGACTGCAGCAGAAAGTATGAGTCGAGGAGACAGCCTTACTGCTTCACCAACGGCTGGAATGTGGGAAGGACCCAAGTTTCCAATGTGATAATTGTGACTACCAGTCCAAGCGAAAATACCATATGATACGTCATGTGGCTCGCTGGCATGCTAATGCCTAGAGGAATTCTTATAATTTTTTAAAGACAAAGTTCATGAAATCTTTGAGGCATTCTAAGCTATCATTAATGAAATTGTACCTTGTTATGTTTGGCAATTAAGCAATGTATAGAAAGCTTTAAGGCCATTGGTCATTGTTTCCTTGTTAATGATTGGTCAACGTGAATTTATGTCCAATTATGTGCTTTAATCTGAGCTAAGATTTAAGTGCATGTAATTAGATTTCATATGGGTTAGTATTTCACATGTTCTTCTAATATAATTAGCAGTAAGTTCGATGAACTAACCAATGTTTTGCACTAATACTGTGATAGTTTTCATCAAAGCTAAAAATCAGCTGATGGATACTGGCTTGAGGTTAGAATGCAAATGATGATGTGATTGTCTCAACAATGGATGAATAGTCAAACAATACTGAAGGAAGAAGAATGAGAGAAAGATATTGGAACTGATATTGTTGAGACCATACTCATCATCACTTTGAGCCAAGCTTCGAGTCATGGAATGAGTTGAGTATTTGGGTTCTGAGGATGTGTTGTGATGATTTGTTTATAATTTTCCCAATGCATATTTCTTACATAATATTTGCATTATTATTTTTTCTCAATTATATTTCCCTCTAGCATATTTCCTCTTCACATCTTTACCAAACCACTCTTCCCAACTGTTAAGTTCACTTCTAATAAATCACATAGACTCCTCTAGAATACATATTTTATTATTTGTTGTGGAAAGGTTCACAATGCACACGATACACACCATTGTTTTTTGACACTGATTCTCACTGCTATCAAAGAATATGTGAAAGATACTGCAATAGACTCTTTTGCTTGCTGCCAACTCAACAACAACTGTGCTATTGTACCAAGTTCAGAGTACCATGAAATAAATCATTCATGTTTCATTCTTTAATGTGGAAGTAGTAATTGTACATGTTGTTTATGAGTTGATTTATGGAGCTTGTATAGTTGTAATAGTCATTATATTTCACCGACCACAATTGCCAAGAATAGGGGAACACTCCCTGACTTTCTATCACAACAAAGAAGCCTCAGGGCTTGCTAACCACCAACTGTACAGAGTATGTTTGGTGATATACAAAAAGGAGGAGGAGATAACAACAATGAGGCTTTCCTAAAAACTCTATAGCAGGCCAAATGTAAGAAACAAGAGGAAGAGGGCCTGAAAAGCTGCTGCTATTGTTGTTGCTATTATTATTACTATTAGTATCTATAGACTGGTTTACGGTGAATCTGTAAAGTTCTAGTCTGCTGTACCTAAGGTTACAGGATTAAACCTAGACGCAGTCAGTTGGCATTTGATGGTGCGCAAATGTGAGGGCGCCATGTCAGTAGTTTTACTGACATGTTAGAGACCCTTTTGGGACAATATTGGGACACCCTGGAATATCTATATATTGGCTTTCATGGCCAAGGAATTAAATTCCAGCAAATCTTGTAGGCTTTGCCGTGTTAGTCATGGGTTTTGGCGTAGGTGATCCTGGTTGGACTCATCAGAGGGCTCTTGGTCCACCTGGCCTGCACCATGGCTGGGTTAGTGGACAATACACTACGTCCCATATATAAGGCTTATCAAACTACTTTGCTAGGGATACTAAGATTTCCTGCTGATTAGCCTCGCTTAGTGCACTCCAGGCGATATCCCTCAACAGACATGGCAAAATCCACAAGATTTTTGGAATTTGAGGCAATTTTTCAGTTTTGCCTTAGTAATCGTAATTTGTATTTTCAGTTGGTCAACATAATTGTACGCACTTGTAATGAGTGGTTCCCTCATGCTGTATTTTTTTTTACATGAGAATAGTAATTAGACATGGATGACCAGATTCAATCGTTGAGCGATCAGTATTATATTCTTGGAATCAATATTTTACAAATGTATAATAAATCATCAATTGGAATAGTAAAACAAATGACTAAGCAAATAAATCGTCAAATGAGATTTAGCGTATATCCTGGGATTAGAATGATTTAAATAAGCATAAGTGATTCTTTGCAACTCACCAATAGAACATTTGCATTACACTTAATTAACAGTCTGCTTTGTTTGTTAGTAATTTTTTTTTTTCTTTCTTTTTCTTTTCAATTTCAGTTCTTTGGAGCCCTATTGAAATGTATCAGAGCCTGCCACAGGATCTGCTAACACCTGTAGAACCCACTTTTGGTAGTGGTCTTAGGGTTAAAAGTTTAGAAGACAATATCTGGGACGACGAAAATAATCCGACGTGTAACATCAACACACAGCAAGAAAGGATCACATTGAGGTTTGATTCTTCTGGCAACAGCTCTCAAGCCAAACCATTTGTGTGTGAGCAATGTGGCCGAAAATACCATCACAATGCATCTCTTAATACTCACCTGAAGTATGAGTGTGGAAAGGAACCTTCATTTCAGTGCCCCTTGTGTTCTTATCGAGCAAAGAAAAAATCAAATCTGAATAAACATGTCTATAATATCCATACAAATACTGGTGATGAACGACCATTCATGTGCCCGGACTGCAGCAGAAAGTATGAGTCGAGGACGGCCTTACAGCGTCACCAACGGCTGGAATGTGGGAAGGAGCCAAGTTTCCATTGTGATTATTGTATCTTCCGAACCAAGCAGAAAGTCCATTTGAAATCTCATGTGGCTCGACGGCATCCTAATGTCTGGAGGAATTCTTATCATTGATTTAAATGATGAAAGAAAGATATTCGAATTGATATTGTTGAGACCATATGGATCATCTTTTTGAGCCAAGCCTAGAGTCATTGCATGAGTTGAGTATTTGGCTGATGTGAATGTGTTGTGATGATTCATTTATAATTTTCCCTATGCATGTTTCTTATATATTGTTTGCATTATTATTTCCTCTTAACATCTTTTCCAAACATCTCTTCCCAACAGGGCTATTGTACCAAGTTCGGAGTACCGTGAAATAAATAGTTCATATCTAACCGTATTTCTCCCAAGTGATTTTTATTCTTTAATGTAGAAGTACAGTAGTAATTGTACATGATGTTGATGAGTTGATTTAAGGAGCTTGTATGGATGTAATAGTCCATTATATTTCACAAACCACCATTGCGAAGAATACGGGAACACTTCCTGACTATCTATCACAACAAATAAGCCTCAAGGCTTACTAACCACCAACTGTACAGAGTATGTTTGGTATTATAAAAAACTAGCTGTAGTACCCGGCTTCGCCCGGTGGAATGATGATAATGTATCAAAGTCTCCTTAGAAATATAATGGACATAAAATCTAGGTCATTTGCCCTCCCCCCACGGCAATGAGGGCGTAATATCTAGGTCATTTGCCCTTTTGATAAGGATGATAATGAAAACTACTGTTGAATTGACACGTCAAACTTACAAACTACCGTAATAGAAATACATATTTCGAAATTCACAGGCGAGGAAGACTTATTGTGTGTGGTGATTTATGGTGTAATGGGCGTAACATATAGGTCATTTGCTCTTATGATGAGGATGATGAGGGAAACTGCTACCTGTATTGAATTGACACTTCAACTTATAATGTACACAATGTACTGTAATAAAAATAAATTTTTAAAAAATCACAGTCGATAAAGACTTTATGCGGCGGTGATTAGTGGTATGATGCGCGTAACATCTAGGTCATTTGCACTTATGATGATGATAATAATAAGGTAATGAAAAAATGACTACTAAACGAACATGCTGTAATTTACAACTGATATAGGTAATTCAGGTGTCTAGCTTCGATGTCTTCCAAAGTCTCAACCTTATTTTCTGGCTTAGGCCTGTACTCGATGCGTCTAGTGAAAGAGCTTATGGCGTAGGCTACTGCTCGGCAAAGAAAATGGGTCCAAGCTGCACGAACCTGAGATGATCGTAGATGATGACGAAATATGATGACACACGTTCGGGGTTCCCCGTCGTATTTAGATTGGCCGGGGTATCACTCACTCTTTCGCAACACCACAGTGGCTTGAGCAACGGCCCTGTGCTGGCATCAGTAAAGACAGCTCTGGAAAGTCATCTCATGTCACCTCGCGATGAATCAGCAAGCTATTCTCACAACTGCCCCCCCCCCCCCAGAGTCTCACAACTTGTGGGACGTGGGTTGGCAACCACCGGACCCCAGCTGAGACTGACATCGCTTCTACTTCCTGGTGCCAGGATCCTTTCAGTTCTCTTTCCTGTCGGCCTCCCTTGGTCAACTCTTGTTCTCTTCCGACCCCGACTGTATTAGGGCATCCGAGGGCTAGGGAGTCTTTCAATTTCCCGCTTAATTGGCCGTTGTCTCATCTTTCCTGATGCTCTCATTCTTCGAGGGGTCTGCCTTCTATTCCGTTTCATTATATCTCCTGTCTTCTGCTCAAGGCCCTCAAAGAGGCAGGGTGTGTGTAGCCCCACCATTTCTGGTACACCCTCAAGGGCTCATGGCGGGTGAGTTAGGAAGCTGGCATCCCCGAGTGATTCCTGAGCTAAATGCAGGGAATGGAGAGGTATGTCAGAAATTTAAAGTGGACAGTGATAATCGTTGGGTTCCAAAGAGTAAGTATAAAAATTTTGATCCAGATTGGTGAAACGATGTAGATTTGTGACAAAGGATCTAAATACAGGGAATGGAGTGCTCTGTCCGAAACTTCAAGCAGACAGTGTTACTCGTCGGGTTCCAAAGGGTAAGTAACTTACATAAAGATTGGTTAAGATGGGTGAAACTAAGTAGATTTTTGCCAAAGAGCCTAAATGCGGTAAATGGAATGGTCTATCCGAAATGTCATGTAGAAAGTGTTACACGTCGGGTTCCAAAGGGTGAGTATGTAAAATTTGGCTCAGATCGGTGAAACAGAGTAGATTTTGCCAAAGGGCCTAAATGCAGGAAATGGAGTTGTCTGTCTAAAGTTTTAAGTGGACAGTGTTACTCGTCGGGTTCCAAAGGGTAAGTATACAAATTTAGGTTCAGATCGGTGAAACGATGTAGATATGTGCAAAAGGGCCTAAATGCAGGGAATGGAGTGGTCTGTCCGAAATTCCAAGTGGACAGTGTTACTCATCGGTTTCCAAAGGGTAAGTATTCACGTTTTGTTTTCGATCGGTGAACGATGTAGATTTGTGCCAAAGGGCCTAAATGCGAGGAATGGAGTGGTCTGTCCGAAATTTCGAGTGGAAGGTGTTACTCGTCGAGTTGCAAAGGCTAATTATTTGAGATCGGTGAAACGGTGTAGTTTTGTGCCAAAGGGCCAAAAAGCAGGGAATAGTGTGGTCCGTCCGAAATTTAAAGTGAACAGTGTTACTTGTCGGGTTCCAAAGGGTAAGTATGTAAAATTTGGGTCAGATCGGTGAAACGGTGTAGATTTGTGCCAAACGGCCTAAATGCAGGGGTTGGAGTGGCCTCTCCGCAATTTCAAGCAGACTGTGTTAGTCGCAGTGTTCCAAAGGGTAAGTATACAGATTTTGGTTCTGATCGGTGAAACGGTGTAGATTTGTGCCAAAGGGCCTAAATGCTGGGAATGGAGTGGTTTGTCCGCAATTTCAAGCAGACAGTATTACTCGCATGGTACCAAAGGATAATTATCCGAATGTTGGTTCTGATCGGTGAAACGGTGTAGATTTGTGCCAAAGGACCTAAATGCAGGGAATGGGGTGGTCTGTCCGAAATTTTAAGTGGACCGTGTTACTCGCAGGGTTCCAAAGGGTAAGTATACAAATTTTGGTTCAGATCGGTGAAACGGTGTAGATTTGTTCCAAAGGGCCTAAATGCAGGGAATGGAGTGGTCTGTCCGCAATTCCAAGCAGACAGTGTTTTTCGCAGGGTACCAAAGGGTAAGAATACGAATTTTGGTTCTGATCGGTGAAACGGTGCAGATTTGGACCAAAGGGCCTGAATGCAGGAAATGGGGTGGCCTGTCCGAAATTTTAAGTGGACAGTGTTACTCGCAGGGTTCCAAAGGGTAAGTATACAAATTTTGGTTCAGATCGATGAAACGGTGTAGATTTGTGCCAAAGGGCCTAAATGCAAGGGATGGAGTAGCCTCTCCGCAATTTACAGCAGACAGTGTTAGTCGCAGTGTTCCAAAGGGTAAATATACAAATTTTTGTTGAGATCGGTGAAACGGTTTAGATTTGGGACAAAGGGCCTAAATGCAGGGAATGGAATGGTCTGTCCGCAATTTCAAGCAGACAGTATTACTCGCAGGGTTCCAAAGGGTAAGTATACAAATTTTGGTAGATTTGGACCAAAGGGCCTAAATGCAGGGAATGGGGTGGTCTGTCCGAAATTTTAAGTGGACAGTGTTACTCGCAGTGTTCCAAAGGGTAGGTATACAAATTTTGGTGCAGATCGGTGAAACGGTGTAGATTTGTGCAAAAGTGCCTAAATGCAGGGAATGGGGTGGTCTGTCCAAAATTTTAAAGTTGACAGGGTTACCCGTAGGGTTCCAAAGGGTAAGTATACAAATTTTGGTTCAGATCCTTGAAACGGTGTAGATTTGTATACATAACAGACAAACAGACAGACAGACAAACTTTGTGCTTTATATATAGATGGAGGAGTAGATAACAACTGTGATTTAGGTAAGGACTGCAGACGTTCAATTTTGAAGTATTTCCTACTTTTGCCACCAAATGCTATCATCCACGACACCTAGTTGCGGACTTGGCTACTAGGTGCTATCGCAGCCAGCAGCTGGTGGTGAACGTGGGATTTAATATAGGGTTATAGATTCTAACCTACAAATTTAGGCTTCCCAGAGGTGTAGTTAGTGGAATGTTCTTTTTCATGCCATAAATCTATGACATGGGACCACCGGCTTTACTTCCCCTCAGAAGGAAGGCATACTTGGGGATTTTTAAAGCCCTTAAAAAATCCGATGACTTTGTCAGTTTTTTTATACAACGACCTTGGGCATAGTAGCTCAGCATGCTTCCAACTACGCTATCGGAGCCTCAAAAATGTAAAAAAAAAAGAGGGTTAGGGCCTGAAAAGCTGCTGCTATTGTTGTTGTTATTATTATTACTATTAGTAGTTATAGACTGGTTTTGCGGTGAATCGGTAAAGCTATAGTCTGCTGTTCCTACTGTTACAGGATTAAACCCTGACGCAGTCAGTTGGCATTTAATGGTGCGCAAATGTGAGGGAGCCATGTCAGTAGTTTTACTAGCATGTTAAAGTTCCCCTTTGGGGCAAAATTCGGTCACTCCGGTATCTCAAAATATTGGATTTCATGGCCAAGTAATTAAATTCCAGCAACTCTTGTAGGCTTGGCCTTGTTTGTTATTGGGTTTCGCGTAGGTTCACCAGTTCTGACTCATCAGAGAGCTCATGGTATGCCTTGCCCACACCCACCCCGTATATAAGACTTATCAATCTTCTTTGTTGTTAAGTGGCTTCGGTGGCGTAGTCGGTAGCATGCTGAGCTTCTATGCCCAAGATAGAGGGATCAAACCCGGCCGAAGCCGTCGGATTTTTTAAGAGCGTTAAAATCCCTCAGTATGCCTTCCTTCGGAGGGGAAGTAAAGCCGGCGGTCCCATGTCATAGATTTATGGCATGTTAATGAACCTTCCACTAATTGCACCTGTGTGAAGCTAAAGTGGATAGGTTAAGAATGTAAACAACGCTCTTAGGTTTCTACGTTCGTTGCCAAGAGCCGACTGCGGTGGCGTCTAGTAGCTTAAGTTATGAACTTGGCCTAGTAGTCGTTGACGGTGGCGCTTGGCGGCAAAAGTAGGAACTATTTGAAAAATTCTAAGTTGCAGTACTTAAATTAAAAAACAGATAACACTGTAACAGTTTTGCTAGCCCACACTGTTGGGAGATAAATGTAATTGTTTACCTTTGCCTAAGCTATGTTGTTTTAATGGGCGCCAAGACCTCAATGCAATGCTGAAATCTAAATTTGTATTTAACAACGTCTAGCTCTGGTAGAACACCGTCAAGAATCTATTCACTCAGATCGTGGTATGATTTGATCATTAACCCAACAAACAATTGTATCAGGAGAAGGAATTGGTCTATATCTAATGCTACCTACTGAAAGCAAAGATTGCATTGTAAAAGAAATGAATTTATTATATAAAACAAGTATAGCAAAATTAATAATAATAAGTATAAAATTTAAATTGGAGCGTTGCGATTTTAATATTACCGATAGAAAATTACGTGAAAACGGAGTTTGATAAATTGATTTTACTCTTATTTCCAAGCTATGAAGTTACTGAAATATGAGATGTAAAACAAAGAGAAATGAGAGATTGCGTATTTCTGCGTCATTTGCGCTTACCACTGGAAATTGCTAAAGCATTTCCCTCGTACTGGATGATGCTGTGTGCTTCCCACAGTCTCCTCGACGTCGCCATCTTCTTCGTTATTTGATGATATTCTGGTAGATTAGATAATTCTATGGTCCGTACCTCGGACCCAAACACTCGTATAACCACACTGGTTAAGTTTTACAAAAGTTAGTCGTCCACTCCACGGAACATCGGAGCGACTCCCGCGTCCATCCGTACTGCTTTCGTCTTACACAGAATGTCCCCCACTCCACGGAACATCGGAGCGACTCCCGCGTGCAACACACTTGGCAAGAACTACACAGATTGTCCCCGTTCCACGGACCATCGGAGCGACTCCCGCGTATAATCACACTCGGCAAGAACTACACAGATTGTCCTCGTTTCACGGCGCGCTGAACGATATATGCACACGTTGGCTCCCCCACCAGTCTCCACTTCCAGCTTACGTGGTCTCCACTGATTGGCTGAGCACGCCGCTACTTCTCCTCCTCTGCCTCATTACACACGGCGCGCGAATCAAGAAGTCGATTTCCGTTCCATATATTCGCCTTTTCTTGACGATGCGAGCCCGCTTGCGTAATACTTCTCGACAAGATTAAGCGTGTACTTGAATTCCCAGTGAGTCACGTCTCTCAAATACCCTAACTGACAAAACTCCGTAAAATTCCGTAATCACATAATTTTCTATGATATCGTCGTTCGTAATAATTTGCATGATAGCGTTTTCTAAGACATAGAAAACCTATCTGTATGCTTATAATTTTTATAAAATGCTCCGAAAATATCTAAAAAAAATTATAATAAATTAATAATAATAATAAATTAACATGAAAAATTCTCATGGCTGAACAATTTGCCGCGTAAATAAATATAGAATGGCTTCCTACTGACTTATGCCAGTGGCATAAAAACCCCTCGAAAAACACGTTACATATTCGCCTCGGATCATCGGATGATTTACCGTGACGACGGTCCATTATCCGATTATCCCAGACACGTTAATAAACCCCATCCAAAATACATATTACATAAATGAGATCACCCTAAATTACAGATATATACACTCATAATTTTTCTTCACGCATTTTGCGTCAAAGTTTGTTGTCACTATGGATTGCACTTTGCAACCAGTCCAATGTTTTACATATAGAATAGTGTTCCACGGATATTTCCGCCTCTCAAATTTCTCTATGTCGGAAAAATAGACATAATTAATGTGTGAGCACTATGTATTTATGATGTCATATCACACGCATTGAAGGTGTTCTGATATCTTTATATCACCCTAGAACTTCCTAATTTCACTGGAGGTCCCTTCCTTATTGTGAAATTTAATCCCACTTATCACTGAGCACACGATCACACTATTGTGGCAGCGCCTCGTGACCATAATACTTAATCTCTCTTTAAAGTAGATTAAATTAATATTGACTTCTGAAAAAAAAAACAGTAAATGTGCATTACATATAACACCAAATATTTCTGTGCCGTAATCGCCCTGTCTTCTTAAGTTCCCATAGACCATATTCTACTTAATACTAGTTCTCAACACAGACCATTTCTCCTCACACAAATAATACCATTGTACAAATTATTTTAAATTACACGCTACAAATCTTACATGGCGAGGCCGTAAACAGAAATCACGTGTGCTGATATGTATGAGTTTCATGAAGGACTGTCTCGCCTTCTGATGGCCCATCTTTTGCCTCGTGGACGCCTTAAGCAAAAATACCCTGTCCAAGCGCTCACCCTTCTCTTGGAGGCAAATGGGAATTCACCAGCGCTACCAAATTCTGGCCTTGGTGTATCGAGACATTTTAGTGCTCAAGAGCATCCGACAATCCCGTCATATTTCCCTGTACCTTAAAAACTCTCATTTACTTACATACTACCCCCCTGTGTGACTTCTGATACGCCTGCCTTGAAGACCAGATCTTCCACGCACCATATACCACACTTACTCATTTGATAGGCTGGCTCCCCAGCTAAACACGCTCACTTTATGACACATATTTTCGTAGACTATGTATATTATACGTCCCGTATAATCTGTTTCCCTTACTATCCTCCAGCACATACGCTGTTTTCCCAATACGTTTGGAAACTATAAATGGGCCCTCGTCACCTGCTTCCAACCTTGCAAGTGGCTCCCTTTAAATGAACGTCATCACGTTGCTAAACTAGCATATTACCCAGTGTCTGTAACGATGCCCTGTTGCTACTGTCCACACATGCTAACCCTACTTTCTTCTGGTGTCTCACCTCTACTCGACACTCTATGACCTAAAAATGTCACTTCTGACTGACAGAATGACGACTTAGACAGCTTCAAAGTGAACCCTGCCTGATCTAACTTCTGAAAAACTATATCTAAATGACGTAGATGCTACTCAAAACTGCGTGAACTAATTACCATATCATCTATGTAAATGGTTACAAACTCTCTTGTGTCATCCCCTAATGCGATGTTTAAAGCCCTAATTAAAGCTGCTGAACTACTCTTTAACCCATAAGGTGTTCTACAAAATTGATAAAGGTTATATTTATGACTAAAAGCTGTAAATGGTCTATCTTCGTACATAAGTGGCACTTGCCAAAAACTGGAACTCAAATCTACACAAGTGAAATACTTCTTCCCCTCAAATGTTTGCATTAATTCCTCTATTGACATAGATTTCAGCTGATCTGAACTAATTCTACTGTTAACCAAACGAGCGTCTAAACAAATACGAACCGTGCCGTCGGTTTTGGGTACCGTGATCAAAGAATTAACACACGGACTGTTAGAGTGCTCAATAATCCCATCTTCAAGCATCTGGTTAATTTGTGCCTCAACTGCACTCTGATAAGCGAAAGGTACAGGATATCTATGTCCTGTGAATACTGACCTATCAATAACGTTCAATGAATGTGTATAGCAATTGGCCATACCAATGCGATCCTCAAACACTCTCCTATTACACCATAACACATCATAGATCCGAACACATTGTTCCACCTCTATATCTCCCTGAAATGCAGCATCACGTAACGAGTCCTCTAGACTTCCGTTCATAATCACACTGCCCACAAAACATGGAGAACCCCGCTCTACGGCTGGCGATATCTCATTTAAAGTACAAATCACACCTACAATACTACTCCTCTGAATATGGTCATTGAACGCTACTTCTACTTCAGAATCTCCCCATTTAAATTTCAAACTCCGTACATCATAACATAAGTTACCAGACACTCTACTTAGCCACTCTGAACCCAAGATAACACTGAATACTAAATTTGGAATTACAAGGCAAATCTGCTTCTCTACATGATTATTAATTTTAATGTCTACTAAAACTTGCTTAGAAATTACTTTAGACCTCTTCCCAACAGCTGTGATAACAAAAGTGCTTTTAATTGGCATCTCCTCAAAATTTACTCCAGTTCCTTTCATTTTATCATAAAATGCACTACTTATGCAACTCTTCATACAACCACTATCAATTAAAACATCTGTGTACGCCTCGGACACGTTAAATTTAACTATGGGGCTCTTACTAACCACTTCCTGAATAATACCTTCATCATTTAGTTCATGTAATAATTCATTTCTTACATTTAGGTCATAGGGTTCCTGTATAATTGTATGGACAGGGCATGCTACAGACTGAGATTCTGACCTTACTTCGCAGCCTGGTTCGCGTTTAAAGAACCGCTACAGCTGGCCGTAGTACTACTAACTACTGAACTGGTCTGGTTGTTCTGGGCTGTGTTGTCATTGTTTGGCTGTATATTACTACCACTAGGCTGTCCTCTTCCTTGACCCCTATTCTGGTTGTAATTATTGTCATTATAATTTCTCCCTTGATTTCCCCTGAAATCATTGTTTCTCCCTTGGTTTCCCCTGTAATCATTGTTCCTCCCTTGATACTGATTACCATAGCCATTTCCTCTGTTCTGATTTAGCTGATTATTATTATTTCTATTTTGAGCGTTGGCCCCTTCGCCACCGTTCCCTTGAACTCCTTGATGCCTGGCTTCATTAGGTCTCGGAAAGGACAGATCTAAAGGAAGCAGACCTGGCTATGGAAATGGACTACGAATCGGAACTTTGAATATAACAACATTGACGGGAAGAGTGGAGGAGATTGTGGATATGATGGAGAGGAGAAAACTGGATGTACTCGGACTGGCAGAGACTAGATGGAGAGGGGAAGGAAGAAAAGAACTGAGAAATGGCTTGCAGCTATACTGGATAGGAAATGAGGAGGGGAAGAGAAATGGAGTGGGAATGGTGGTGAGAGAAGGGCTGAGGGAGGAAGTAAAGAGGGTAAGTGATAGAATAATTAGAGCCAGAATCACAGTGAAAGGTAGAAACCTGGACATTCTGCAAGTCTATGCACCACAGGTGGGATGCACAGAAGGCGAGAAGGACGAGTTTGAAGAGGAGTTGCAGAAGCAGTTAGCGGGGAGAGACCTGATAGTCATGGGAGACCTAAATGCCCATGTCGGAACTGATAGAAGAGGTTTTGAGGAAGTGATTGGTGGTGAAGGATGGGGAAACAGGAATAAGGAAGGAGAGAGATTGTTGGAACTGTGCAAGATAAATGGGCTAATGGTTGGAAACACATGGTACAAGAAGAGAGAGAGCCATAAAATTACTTGGTACAGCAGGGATTTGACTAGGAAATCAGTGGTGGACTATATTCTATGCGGGAAGGAGACAAAGAAGAGTATCACGGATATAAGGGTAATACCTTCAGAAGCCCTGGACAGTGACCACCGTCTGCTGGTCGCCAAGGTGAGAGGACTGAAGGAAAAGAGGAGAACTGAGAACCAAGAAAGAAGAATAAGGACATGGAAGCTGAAGGAGGATGGAAATAAGGAGAAGTTCCAGATATTAGTGAGGAACAAATTACCGAAGGATGATCCGAAAACAGGTGAAGAAGAATGGAATAGGTTCAAGGACGTATTGGTAGAAGCAGCGGAAGTCGTGTGTGGCAGAACTAGTGGAAAGAAAAGGTGGAAGGAAACACCATGGTGGAACCCCAGAACTAAGGAAGCAGTGAAAAAGAAAAATGAAGCATTCAGGAAATGGTTCCAACAGAGGACAGACAGAACAAGAGAAGAATACCAAGAGCGGAAGAAAGAAGCAGGAGAAGTAGTGAAGGAAGAGAAAAAGAAATGGCTGGAGAAATGGACAGAAATGATGGAGGAGGACTGTGATGGCAGTAAGAAAGTGTTGTATGGAATGATAAAGGCAAAGAGAAGAGATACAGGGGAAAATGTCAGAATGGTGGACAGGAATGGAAAGGAGGTCGAAAATATGGAAGAAGTAAAGGTTATCTGGAGAGAATACTTCAAGGAACTCCTAAATCCAACTAAAACCAGCGTAGTGGACATTGTGGAGGAAGAAACAGACAGTGACCAAGACATTTCAGAGAAGGAATTGACATGGAAAGAAGTGGAGGAAGCATTAAGGAAGATGAAAGGGGGAAAGGCACCGGGAATAGACGAAGTGAGTGTGGAGATGGTGAGAGCAGCAGGGGTGATAGGAACCCAGTGGCTCTTTCGAGTAATGAAAGTGATATGGAGGGAGAAGAAAATACCAGAGGACTGGAAAAGAGGGATAATAATACCCATATTTAAAAAGGGAAGTAGGAAGGAATGCAAGAACTACAGGGGAATTACACTCATGTGCCACTGCGCCAAAATATTTGAGAAGGTACTGGAGAGAAGAATTCGGACAGAAGTTGAAGATGGGCTGAGGGAAGAACAGTATGGATTCAGGCCAGGAAGATCAACAGTTGACCTCATCTTTGCAGTAAGACAGCTACAAGAACACCATTATGAATATGGGAAAGATCTGGTGATGACGTTCTTGGATATTGAGAAAGCATATGATAGTATTAATAGAAACAAGGTATGGGAAGCAATGAGAGCAAAAGCAGTGAACAAGGAGACAGTGGCAAGAGTGAAAGCAATGTACGAGGGAAGCAAAAGCTGTGTAAAGGTGGGAAGAGAGAGAACGGAATGGTTTCAACTGGAGAGTGGTCTGAAACAGGGAAGTGCCCTCTCACCCCTGTTATTTATAGTGGTGATGGATGAAATCATACGAAAAGTGGTAAATAGCATTGGGGAAAGGAAAATGAAGGCAATGTTGTTTGCTGATGACCTTCTGGTATGGGGAGAGGATGAGCAAGAAGTACAAGAGCAATTAGATGAGTGGGAGAAGGTAGTGTTATCATATGGGATGAAGTTCTCAGCACAAAAGAGTGAAGTGGTCATCACAACGAGGAAGAAGAACAGACTGGATATGGGCATAACACTTGGAGGACAGCAGTTGCAGAAAGTAGAATGCTTCAAGTACTTGGGAAGCATAATTGAAGAAAAGGGAGGCAATAGGATGGAAATAAATGAGAGGGGAAGGTGCGCAGATGGATTTTTCAAGAGTGTTAGGGGGATGATATGGAATAAAGATGTACCACAAAAATGTAAAGGAATCATCTACAAGACCTACTTTGTGCCAATTGTGACATATGGTTCAGAAACATGGGTGATGAAGGAAAGGGACAAGAATAAAATACGAGCAGTGGAGATGAAGTTCCAGAGGAGTAGGGTAGGAGTGACAAGAATGGACAGAGTAAGGAATGAGAGAGTCAGGGAGATGGTAAGAGAGGAACCATTGCAAAATGGAATAGAGCGATCTAGGCTACAATGGTATGGACATGTGAGGAGGATGCAAGAGGAGAGGATACCGAAGAAGATGTTTGGAATGGAAATGACGGGAAGGAGGCCAAGGGGAAGACCAAGGGACAGATGGGCAAAAGGAGTTAAGAAGAGTGTGGAGGAAAGAGGAGTGTGCTGGGACACAGTAAATGACGAGAGATGGTGGATGGACAGGAAACGATGGAGAGGCTTATGTTCCAAGCAGACCCGACCAGCGGTTGGAAACTGCTCAAGATGATGATGATTATTATTACCCTGGTTCCGATTGAAATTGTCCTCATAACCCCCTCTCCCTAATGCATCAAATGTGCTTAACAAATTTTCTACTTGTGATATAGTCTTTACATTCTGGATACAAGTAGCCTCCTTGATCCTATAGGGAAAGTGCCTAAGTAGCAACCTCACCACATCACTTTCCTCCTTCAACCCATCCAGATATTTACACACTAATAGCTGCCCTAAAAAGTATTCGGTCATGGTGGAGCTTCCTTTAGGGTTATATTTACCACACACTACTCCCTCACGATGCTGCGACTGAATGACCTCAATCCAGAACTTTTCACAGAATTTCATTTTAAAATCATTGATATCAGTAAACTTGTCTCTGTAGACAGCAAACCAATTCCTCGTTTCCCCCACAAACACTTGTTCTAAAATTTCAACTACCTGGCACCACTCAATACTACCATTTTCCAACCTCTCCCCGAATTTATTTTCTATAGTGTTCATGAACTCCATTGGGCACCCCTGTCGATTGCTGAACTTACCCAGTTCTACCTCCCTGTGTGTGCTATTCACAAAAACTGGCCTATTCTGACTACACACATCAAAAAAAGTTTTGCATCACCTCGGTTCCAAGAGTTCCGGAACCTTTAAATACAAAGGGAATAGAGATCAACACAAACAACATTTCAGCTCGTTTTATTGCTCATGAGACCCACACATTGCATGTTGTACCATCATACAGCTAGACTTTCAGCATTTGTGGTCCAGATTGCAGTACACACCACTACCTCTAATACCCAGTAGCACGTCCTCTTGCATTGATGCATGCCTGTATTCGTCGTGGCATACTATCCACAAGTTCATCAAGACACTGTTGGTCCAAATTGTCCCACTCCTCAACGACAATTCGGCGTAAATCTCTCAGAGTGGTTGGTGGGTCAAGACGTCCATAAACAGCCCTTTTCAACATATCCCAGGCATGTTCGATAGGGTTCATGTCTGGCGAACATGCTGGCCACTGTAGTCGAGCGATGTCGTTATCTTGAAGGAACGCATTCACAAGATGTGCACGATGAGGTCGAGAATTGTCGTCCATGAAGACAAATGCCTCTCCAATATTCTGCCGATATGGTTGCACTATGGGTCGGAGGATGTCATTCAGGTATCGTAAAGCCGTTTCGGAGCCTTCCATGACCACCAGTGGCGTACGTCGGCCCCACATAATGCCACCCCAAAACATCAGGGAACCACCACCTTGCTGCACTCGCTGGACAGTGTGTCTAAGACGTTCAGCCTGACCAGGGTGCCTCCAAACACGTCTCCGACGATTGTCTGGTTGAAGGCATATGCGACACTCATCGGTGAAGAGAACGTGATGCCAATTCCGTGGGGTCCATTCAGCATGTTGTTGGGCCCATTTGTACCGCGCTGCATGGTGTCGGGGTTGCAAAGCTGGACCTCGCCATGGACGTCGGGAGTGAAGTTGCGCATCATGCAGCCTATTGCGCACAGTTTGAGTTGAAACACGACGTCCTGTGGCTGAACGAAACGCATTATTCAACATGGTGGCATTGCTGTCAGGGTTCCTCCGAGCGGCAATCCGTAAGTAGCGGTCATCCACTACAGTAGTAGCCCTTGGGCGGCCTGAGCGAGGCCTGTCATCGACAGTTCCTGTATCTCTGTACCTCCTCCATGTCCGAACAACATCGCTTTGGTTCACTCTGAGACGCCTGGAAACTTCCCTTGTTGAGAGCCCTTCTTGACACAAAGTAACAATGCGGACGCGATCGAACTGCGGTATTGACCTTCTAGGCATGGTAGAACTACAGACAACATGAGCAGCGTACCTTCGTCCTGGTGGAATGACTGGAACTGATCGGCTGTCGTACCCCCTCCGTCTAATAGGCCCTGCTCATGCATGGTTGTTTACATCTTTGAGCAGTTTTAGTGACATCTATGAACAGTCAAAGGGACTGTATCTTGGATACAATATACACAGTCAACGTCTATATGCCGGAGATCTGGGAACCGAGGTGATGCAAAACTTTTTTTGATGTGTGTATTTTCTTGCCTGATCCTAGCTTTTAATTTTAACTCTAATTCTGCGATTTTCTCCTCAGCCTTCCTCTCAATACTGTTTACTGTTAATTTAATGTTTCCTTCTGATTCTTCTACTTTATCATATAGCTTTGCTTGTTTCTCCTCAATCTTGCAAATGCTCTCTCTATTACTCTCTCTTAAATCATTTACTTCTGCAACTATTTGTGAGTGGACTTTCTCAATTCTACCCCCCAGCTGTTCCTTAACCTCTTTAGTAGCTACCTGAATTTTGTCAATTTCTCCCCCCAATTGCTTTTTGACCTGCTGTGTTTCCAGTTGCACTAGTTCTTTTAAATTTTCAGCCTGTGTACTGATTCTAATTTCCAACTCCTCCTGTACTTTTCCTAATTTTCTGTCTACATCTGCAATAATCTCTTTAGCCTTTTCTTCCATCACCCCCCTGATCTCACCTCTAATCAGTTCAAATTTGTCACTCATTTCCCTACTGTTTTGTTCTAATTTAGCATTTAAAGTTTCAGTACTCTCTCTATTTTCCTTACTGTTTTGTTCTAATCTGGCGTTTAAAGTTTCATTACTCTCTCTATTTTCCCTACTGTTTTGTTCTAATTTAGCGTTGTTTTGTTCCAGTTTTGCGTTTAAAGCGTCTGTACTTTCTTTATTTTCCCTACTGTTTTGTTCTAATTTTGCATTATTCTGTTCTAATTTTGCATTTAAGGCTTCTGTACTTTCTTTATTTTCCCTATTGTTTTGTTCTAATTTTGCATTATTCTGTTCTAATTTTGCATTTAAGGCATCACTACTAACTTTGTTCTGATACATGAACTCGAGAAGTAAAGTTTTTAATTCTGGTTGGCCGCCTACACTCCCTGTTTCAGTATCGGGATTTACCTCCGCTACCCCGGTACTACCATCACTCGACATACTGCTCGTATCATCACTCTCCAGTTGATGACCACTACGTAACCTCATCTGTCTTTCTTTCTCATCCCCCATAATGATATACACTGATAAAGACAAATAACCCCCAAAATACAGGCACAGAAATATATACCCTTCTCCTTCCACAAATGTTATTAGGTTTTCAGCCCCAAGTTGTCGGCGACAAATGTAACAGTTTTGCTAGCCCACACTGTTGGGAGATAAATGTAATTGTTTACCTTTGCCTAAGCTATGTTGTTTTAATGGGCACCAAGACCTCAATGCAATGCTGAAATCTAAATTTGTATTTAACAACGTCTAGCTCTGGTAGAACACCGTCAAGAATCTATTCACTCAGATCGTGGTATGATTTGATCATTAACCCAACAAACAATTGTATCAGGAGAAGGAATTGGTCTATATCTAATGCTACCTACTGAAAGCAAAGATTGCATTGTAAAAGAAATGAATTTATTATATAAAACAAGTATAGCAAAATTAATAATAATAAGTATAAAATTTAAATTGGAGCGTTGCGATTTTAATATTACCGATAGAAAATTACGTGAAAACGGAGTTTGATAAATTGATTTTACTCTTATTTCCAAGCTATGAAGTTACTGAAATATGAGATGTAAAACAAAGAGAAATGAGAGATTGCGTATTTCTGCGTCATTTGCGCTTACCACTGGAAATTGCTAAAGCATTTCCCTCGTACTGGATGATGCTGTGTGCTTCCTACAGTCTCCTCGACGTCGCCATCTTCTTCGTTATTTGATGATATTCTGGTAGATTAGATAATTCTATGGTCCGTACCTCGGACCCAAACACTCGTATAACCACACTGGTTAAGTTTTACAAAAGTTAGTCGTCCACTCCTTGGAACATCGGAGCGACTCCCGCGTCCAACCGTACTGCTTTCGTCTTACACAGAATGTCCCCCACTCCACGGAACATCGGAGCGACTCCCGCGTGCAACACACTCGGCAAGAACTACACAGATTGTCCCCGTTCCACGGAACATCGGAGCGACTCCCGCGTATAACCACACTCGGCAAGAACTACCCAGATTGTCCTCGTTTCACGGCGCGCTGAACGATATATGCACACGTTGGCTCCCCCACCAGTCTCCACTTCCAGCTTACGTGGTCTCCACTGATTGGCTGAGCACGCCGCTACTTCTCCTCTGCCTCATTACACACGGCGCGCGAATCAAGAAGTCGATTTCCGTTCCATATATTCGCCTTTTCTTGACGATGCGAGCCCGCTTGCGTAATACTTCCCGACAAGATTAAGCGTGTACTTGTATTCCCAGTGAGTCACGTCTCTCAAATACCCTAACTGACAAAACTCCGTAAAATTCCGTAATCACATAATTTTCTATGATATCGTCGTTCGTAATAATTTGCATGATAGCGTTTTCTAAGACATAGAAAACCTATCTGTATGCTTATAATTTTATTAAAATGCTCCGAAAATATCTAAATAATAATTATAATAAATTAATAATAATAATAAATTAACATGAAAAATTCTCTTGGCTGAACAATTTGCCGCGTAAATAAATATAGAATGGCTTCCTATTGACTTATGCCAGTGGCATAAAAACCCCTCGAAAAACACGTTACAACACCGGTTATCAGACAGATTCTACACACACCCAAAGTACACGGGGCTACATGACCGCGTTGTCGCAGCCCCTAAACTTAAGAACCAACCAATCTTCTTTGTGTCGATACTAAGATTTGCAGTCATGGCAAAATATACAGTGTTTCCTTAGTAATCGAAATTTGATGTTTTTCAGTTGGTGACCACGATTGTACCCAATCGTAGTCCTGAATTTTCTTCTTGTACATGAGATTAATGAATACACTTGGATGACCAGCTTCAATCATCGAGAGATCAGTATCATATCCATTACACTTTAGCTATTAAATCTATGTCTACAAGCATGGGTGATGGTGCTATATTTACAATATCTACACTTATTTAGTTGTAGTGGGAGTTAAACTAACTCTACTAGTTAATATTTGTTGGTTATATGCGATATTTTATTAAGATACTGAAAGTGGTGGTTGACCTTCTAATTTGCTTGCTTAGTGTCAATATGTGTTTGTCATCAAATGGTTAGAGTGGTTTGTATACTTAGCTGCTTGAGTTGTATGTGGTCCGGATGCCAGTCGTTCACCTTGTTACTGCCTGCATTGACCTGGGAGGAATTTGTGGTGTGCAAGGACAGCAAGATGCAAAACAGATTGGAAGGAATTAGAAAGGCGGTGGTTCAAGTAAATGTGGGAATTATTAAGTGATAAAAGTGCTACGATATAACTATGTAGTCAAATAATTTGAATGGGCACAAGATTAATGTCAGACTTGAGTGCTATTTGTAATCTTACAGACAAAAACTCTTACGAGTAGGTTAGTTAGTTATTGTTGTTTTAAGGGCAGAACTACAAGGTCATCTGCCCCTATATAAACAGTAGGTATTAGTTAAATCAGAAGATATGACTATCATAGTGACAAAATTAACCATCCCACGTGCCTAGCCCACCACATGAGATATAAACAATGTGCTCTACGTTCAGAGGGTGGCCTTTGCCCTTCTAGGGGCACTACAGGTTTTATTCATTCATTCTCTCTTATCTTAGCCCCCCCCCTATTCTTAACTGTTTGTGTTCATCGAATATGTAACATGTGTACTGGCAAGCCTAGAGCCTCCTAATATGGTATAGTGTGTTAGTTCTGATGATGATCACTTGACGATCGAAACTGGTCATCCAAGTGTATTTATTTATCTCATATAAAACTATTTTTTCAGGGTTAAGAAAACCACCCATTACTTTCGGGTACAATCGTGTTGACTGACTTAAAACATTAATTTTCGACTACAAGATTTACTGGAGTTAAATAAACAAATACACTGAGCGGCAAAAAAAAGTGGAACACTTTAAATTTTTATGTAATTTCTTAATTTATTCCACTAAAATGTATCGGTTTTCCAATATTTGCATTATTCATGTAAATTTAGATGGTTGGCAACAGAAAATACCGAATCATGTTTTACAACATGCTTTAACTCACAAATTTTATTACATTTTGCAAATCTTACAATTTTCTATTTTTAGTAATGCTTTTTTGGGATTGGTGTTTATCAAATGTATTGCCAAACAAAACAGTATTAATGTTTGCACTGCACTGCAAGAGAACACTGGTCACTAAAAACAGGTGTTCCCACCTTTAGCGTCTATGACAGCTTGTAAACGCTCAGGCATACTGTTCACAACTCGTCGAATGGCATCTGCCGGGATGCGATCCCATTCCTCCAGCAGCGATGTTCTCAGTTGTGCCAAGGTGGTGTGGTCATGCTGTCTGACGTTCCTTCCAAGCGTATCCCATACATGTTCGATGGGGTTCAAGTCAGGACTACGAGCTGGCCAGTCCAGGGTTTGAATCTCCACTTCCTGCAGATATTGTACAACACAGCCAGCAGTATGAGGGCGGGCATTATCCTGCATCAGCATGAAATTCTGACCAATGAAAGGCGCAAAGGGCATCACATGGTTCATCAGGATCTCTTCGATGTACCTTTGGGAATTGAGCGTCCCGTGATCAATGCACACCAACTCAGTGCGGGCCATAACGTTGATGCCACCCCACACCATAACCGAGCCACCTCCAAATGGAGTCCTGGAGGAGAAAGCAACAGGGCTGTACCTCTCTCCGCGCCTTCTCCACACTCGTTCTCTTCCATCAGGAGATCTAAGATTAAAGCGACTCTCGTCAGTGAAGAGAACAGAGGCCCACTGCTCGTGGGACCGTCCCAGATGCTGCCTTGCAAAGCAAAGACGCGCCTCTCTGTGATGTCGTTCGAGTGCGGGTCCACGTGCAGGTCTCCTGGACGAAAGATGAGCTTCTTCAAACCTTCTTCTTACTGTTCGCTCACTCACTCTCACATTTCTGACATTTTCCAGTTGATTTCGTGCCTGGACTGCTGTGGTATGGCGATCATGCAGAACTTGCAGGGTGAGAAATCTGTCATCCCTGGCACTTGTGCATCTTCTACGGCCTGACCCTCGTCTCCTGTCGTAAGTTTGGAGTTCTCTGTAATGTTGCACTGCAAGGTGAATGCTACCGAGAGATGATCCAATGACCTCAGCAACATAACGGAAGCTGCGGCCATCCTCCACCAATGCAACTGCCTGTGCAGGTCCTTCACGGCTAAGAGGCTCGTTTTAGTGTGAACTGCACATGGATAACTTGCTAAAATGTATGACAATGGTTCACACGTGTTCAACAAATGCCAGTTGTTATCCCTAGAACAACAATAAGCGAGCGGCAACACTCATAAACCGTAAACGCTTACAGTGCGCTTCCCGTCATAAAACCATTAAGATAGGCTCATCGAAGATCGGGGGTAATTGGTGTTAATAAACCACCCTAAGAAATGTCATATTATCAATTTCTATTCACGGATGTTTCATATGTTTGTTCTAATGCGTGAAAAGCTTTTAAAATGTGATTAAATCTTTTTCATGGCTAATTTTATACTATTTATATTACTTTTTTTAACTGTTCCACTTTTTTTTTGCCGGTCAGTGTATATTCCTGTAGGCTTTCACAGTTAGGCAGTCAATATTCAAAATGACTTTTGTGGTTTTTAAGGCCAAGTTAAATAGGTCTTCATATCTGGGGTTTCTCCAGCAAGTATGTCTGGGCATTTCTAAAGATTTGATCAAAATAGATTGAAGTGACCCTTGTGTGATATGCATATAGACTATTTGGAATATTCTCGAATTGACACAAAGTGGGAATGGATTCTAGTAGTGTGGTTGACGGTTGTTTGGCTTCATTGGCAGATGGCAAGGCTGTTGCTATTACTCTATGTGATTGGCCCCTGTTTATGAGCCTAGCATGACATGTGCTGCTTTCATGAGAGAGTATCTCTATTTTTCAAATGGAATTTACTGCACGTTTGCTTCTGTGTAAAGTCTGGCTTGGTAGTTTCATGTTCTGGAGAGTATAAACAATACTTCACAACAAACCCAAAAATAAGTTACTTATTTTAGTATCCTGTACAACCCTCACAGTTCTTCAGTCCAATTATTTGTGGCTGTACGTTTCTTAAATTATCCTTGGAAAACCAAACCATATTGCAATAGCACCCGGGTTTGTATAATTTTGCTTTGATTTTGTTTTCTTGTTGTTGGTGTTTTTTGCTTTCAGGTACCTGTTGCATTTTGGGTCCTTAGAGAAATGCCACACCATCTCAGTATACAAGTTGCAATTTTTTAGCATATCTTGCTGACATAAATACTTGTAATTATGTTTTGTAGTAAACATGTTATCTCCGTCACAACTGAGAATAATAATAACTGTATCATAAATATATTTATGTTCGACCCTGACTATTATGTGTCTGAGAACTGTATCATAATGAGGCTCATTATAACACTATTTTTCATTATGAAACAGTTTCTCCCACCAATCACAGCTCAAGAAACAGTTGTTTGACCAATTAGATAAGGATACCTTCGCGCATGCGCTCAAAATCCAACATGTCCATATAAATTACCGAAAGTGCACCGTCCATATGTTTGCGTAAATAAACTGGTGAATATGAGACAAGAAATAGCACTGTACCTTAATATACCCAAATCCTTTTTCTACACAGCGCGTTGATTTCAAACGACTACAGTGACAGTTTTACTGAATGGCACACAGAGCGCACGCGTCGGTCGGCCAGAGAGCTTGGAACACGGAGATATGCTACCTAGCGCACCACCCGATCACAAAATTCTAGTTAATGAACAGATATTTATGAATATTTACGTTAAAACATGTAATAAAGTTATAATTATCGTCGAACATAAACAGTCGTATGTAACTCGCCTATAATGGTAATTAAGACACTCGCATGGAAATTATAAAACTCGATAAAGCTCGTTTTATAAACATACTCGTGTCTTAATTATAGCCATTATAGGCTTGTTGCGTAATGTACTATTATGTTTACATTATCCCTCTTCTTGTGTAGTTGGAACACATTTGTGGCCGTGTTGTATCCTATTGTACCGACATGTGTTCATACTATTGTCTTGACATTATTTGTTTGCAAGTATTTCATGCTACCTGTAATTGATTGAGGTGTTCAAACCATCTCTAGATCCCATCTACTTCTCATTTAAATTATTTTGCACCCCCTTTGAATAGGTAGAAGTCAGGAAGATCCAAACATAACTTGCCAGTCCTGGTGCAGCTCCAAAGATGGGGGCCTAAACCAGCTTACAAACTTATAACTTGTAGTTTGGTATTGGAAGGCAATACCAGTACCAATTTCAATCACACAGATAAAACGTGTGACAGTAAACAGCAATGAGCCAAACTCTTGTATAATTGGCTTACATGTTAGAAAACATTTCATGTTTAGTGCTGTAGGTAGCACTTCTTTATTACTGTAATGAACAATACAATCGAAGCATTGGACATATGCTGTTTGTTCACTGTTGTAAGCTGGTTGAGTCGGCAAAAGGAAACTGTAGCATTCTCATAGGTAAAACTAACGTTTCAATAGACGACTTCTTAAGTTCCTTCATGTTAACAATTTACATGAAGTAGAGCTTTTCTTGCACTTGAGGTAATGTTCACCATGATGCTCACAACGGGCTGTTTGTTCTAATACAGCTTGTCGAGAAAGGAAGCTTGTAATTTTAGATGAGTGTAAATCAAGGGATGTCTATTTTGCGTAGAATCCCAACCACAGGATATGATAATTATTCACCTCGTGTATTTACCAGGAATGCCGAGATGTGAAGGAAGGGAGACGGACTAATATTGGAGACTTCAATGTGTCTCTTATGGAGGTATCTGATTTGGTGGCCATTGAGAGAGTAAAAACCATAGTGGCCATATTTTATAATTAAGGCCATTTTTTATTTTATTTTTTTTACATTGAAGTTTTTGAGTTAGTATTTCATATTGTCTTCTAATATAATCGGGAGTAAGTTCGATGAACTAACCAAGGTTTTGCACTAATACTGTGATAGTTTTCATCACGGCTAAAAATCGGCTGATGGGTACTGACTCGAGGTTAGACTGCAAATGAGGATGTGATTGTCTCAAGAATGGATGAACAGTCAAACAATACTGAAGGAAGAAGAATGAGAGAAAGATATTGGAACTGATATTGTTGAGACCATACGCATCATCATTTTGAGCCAAGACTAGAGTCATGGCATGAGTTAAGTATTTGGGTTATGAGGATGTATTCGTACAATCATTCATGGTTCCGTATTGATTAAAAGTCAAATATAAAGGGAACAGAATTCCGCCTGATCAATACAACACTTTCAGTTAAGGGGCTATATTAAACCCATTTGGATGGTACATGTTTCGAGGCCACTCTTGGCCCCTTCATCAGCCATACATATAAACATATTGTCAGTACAATTATCAGAATAAAATTGAAAAGGTTAAAACTAACATGAGATAACAGGATGAAAATAAAACATAAAAACCATGAGGACAGTGTGGTACAAATAAATTAAGTAAAAACTTATCCTAAGAAAAACTTGCGAATATCACAAACAAATGGAAAAACACATTAAAAAACAGTATATATTAAAATGTGAACTTAAAATGTAATTTGTATGACTCTTGTAAAAATCTTCTAGTTTTGATCAAGTAAAATAGCAGAATTCCGTGCCCGAAAATCTAGGGAATTCGACCCATAGAAAAAGTTAAAAATATGTAAAAAACTGATAGTCATGAAATGACTTTGTTGACTTCATACGAAGGATCGTTGGTGGAAAGAACAATACATCGCCATGATGAAAGTCAAATCGGTCAAGCTTGATGAAGGCCTCTTGAAATGGAGACGAAAAGAAAAGTTGAGCATCTTGCAATTAGAAAATCCAATTTCTTCAGGTAGACATGTGGGCTTTAGGAGAAACCTAAATGGGAAATAAATCTAGTATAAGAAAAATAAATAAGTAAACGGCAAATAAAATTGGGACAAAAGAAAAACGTAGAACGGAAAAGAGCTATTAAAAGAACAAGAAAAGTAACAAACTTACGTCATAGTAGAGGAAACGTGACTTCGACGCAGGAAAACGTAGAGAAACTGGCCGGCTGAACAAGTGAAAGTGAACATCCTGTTATCTCATGTTAGTTTTAACCTTTTCAATTTTATTCTGATAATTGTACTGACAATATGTTTATATGTATGGCTGATGAAGGGGCCAAGGGTGGCCTCGAAACATGTACCATCCAAATGGGTTTAATATAGCCCCTTAACTGAAAGTGTTGTATTGATCAGGCGGAATTCTGTTCCCTTTATATTTATGAGGATGTGTTGTGATGATTCGTTTATAATTTTCCCTATTCATATTTCATACATATTATTTGCATTATTATTTTTTCTCAAATTTATTTCCCCCTAGCATATTTCCTCTTCACATCTTTTCCAACCCACTCTTCCCAACAGTTCAGTTCACTTCTAATAAATCACATAGACTCCTCTAGAATACATATTTTATTATTTGTTGTGGAAAGCTTCACAATTCACACGATACACACAATTGTTTATGACACTGATTCTCACTGCTATCAAAGAATATGTGAAAGGTACTGCAATAGACTCTTTTGCTTGCTTCCAACTCAACACCAACTGTGCTATTGTACCAAGTTCAGAGTACCATGAAATAAATCATTCATGTTTCAATCTTTAATGTGGAAGTAGTATTTGTACATGTTGTTTATTAGTTGATTTATGGAGCTTGTATAGTTGTAATAGTCATTATATTTCACCGACCACCATTGCCAAGAATAGGGGAACACTCCCTGACTTTCTATCACAACAAAGAAGCCTCAGGGCTTGCTAACCACCAACTGTACAGAGTATGTTTGGTGATATACAAAAAGGAGGAGGAGACAACAACAATGGGGCTTTCCTAAAAACTCTATAGCAGGCCAAATGTAAGAAACAAGAGGAAGAGGGCCTGAAAAGCTGCTGCTATTGTTGTTGCTATTATTATTACTATTAGTAGCTATAGACTGGTTTGCGGTGAATCTGTAAAGTTCTAGTCTGCTGTACCTAAGGTTACAGGGTCAATCCTAGATGCAGTCAGTTGGCATTTGATGGAGCGCAAATGTGAGGGCGCCATGTCAGTAGTTTTACTGACATGTTAGAGACCCTTTTGGGATAAAATTTGGGCACCCTGGAATATCTATATATTGGCTTTCATGGCCAAGGAATTAAATTCCAGCAAATCTTATAGGCTTTGCCGTGTTAGTCATGGGATTTGGCGTAGGTGCTCCAACTCGGACTCATCAGAGGGCTCTTGGTACACCTTGCCCGCACCATGGCTGGGTTAGTGGACAATACACTACGTCCCATATATAAGGCTTATCAAACTTCTTTGCTGGGGATACTAAGATTTCCCACTGATTAGCCTCGCTTGGTGCACTCCAGGCGATATCCCTCAACTGACATGGCAAAATCCACAAGATTTATGGTATTTGAGGCAATTTTTTCAGTGTTGCCTTAGAAATCGTAATTTGTATTTTCAGTTGGTCAACACAATTGTACCCACTTGTAATGGGGGGTTCCCTCATCCTTTTTTTTTTGTTTTTACATGAGAATAGTAATTACACATGGTTGACCAGATTCAGTCGTTGAGTGATCAGTATTATATTCTTGCAATCAATATTTTACAAATGTATAATAAATCATCAATTGGAATAGTAAAACAAATGACTAAGTTAAGCAAATTAAACATCAAATGAGATTTAGCATATCTCGTGGGATTAGAATGATTTCAATGAGCATAAGTGATTCTTTGCAACTCACCAATACAAGATTTGCATTACACTTAATTAACAGTCTGCTTTGTTTCTTAGTAATAGTTTTTTTTCTTTTTCTTTTCAATTTCAGTTCTTTGGAGCCCTATTGAAATGTATCAGAGCCTGCCACAGGATCTGCTAACACCTGTAGAACCCACTTTTGGTAGTGGTCTTAGGGTTAAAAGTTTAGAAGACAATATCTGGGATGACGAAAATAATCCGACTTGTAACATCAACACACGGTCGGAAAGGATCACATTGAGGTTTGATTCTTCTGGCAACAGCTCTCAAGCCAAACCATTTGTGTGTGTGCAATGTGGCCGAAAATACCATCACAGTGCATCTCTTTATACTCACCTGAAGTATGAGTGTGGAAAGGAACCTTCATTTCAGTGCTCCTTGTGTTCTTATCGAGCCAAGAAAAAATCAAATCTGAATAAACATGTCTATAATATCCATACCAATACTGGTGATGAACGACCATTCATGTGCCCGGACTGCAGCAGAAAGTATAAGTCGAGGTCGGCCTTACTGCTTCACCAACGGCTGGAATGTGGAAAGGAGCCAAGTTTCCAATGTGATTATTGTGACTTCCGATGCAAGCAGAAAGTAAATTTGAAATCTCATGTGGCTCGACGGCATCCTAATGTCTAGAGGAATTCTTATCATTGATTCAAATGATGAGAGAAAGATATTGGAACTGATATTGTTGAGACCATATGGATCATCTTTTTGAGCCAAGCCTAGAGTCATTGCATGAGTTGAGTATTTGGCTGATGAGAATGTGTTGTGATGATTTATTTATAATTTTCCCTATGCATGTTTCTTATGTATTATTTGCATTATTATTTCCTCTTAACGTCTTTTCCAAACATCTCTTCCCAACTGTGCTATTGTACCAAGTTCAGAGTACCGTTAAATAAATAGTTCATGTCTAACCATATTTCTCCCAAGTGATTTTTCATTCTTTAATGTAGAAGTACAGTAGAAATTGTACATGTTGCTGATGAGTTGATTTATGGAGCTTGAGTAGTGGTAATAGTCCATTATATTTCACAAACCACCATTGCGAAGAATACGGGAACACTTCCTGACTTTCTATCACAACAAATAAGCCTCAGGGCTTACAAACCACCAACTGTACAGAATATGTTTGGTATTATAAAAAATGGAGGAGTAGATAACAACTTTGATTTAGGTAAGGACTGCAGACGTTCAATTTTGAAGTATTTCCTACTTTTGCCACCAAATGCTACCATCCACGACACCTTGCTGCGGACTTGGCTACTAGGTTACATCGCAGCCAGCAGCTGGTGGCGAACGTGGGATTTAATATAGAGTTATCAATTCTAACCTACAAATTTTGTCTTCCCAGAAGTGTAGTTAGTGGAAGGTTCTTTTTCATGCCATAAATCTAAGACATGGGACCACCGGCTTTGCTTCCCCTCAGAAATAAGGCATCCTTGGGGATTTTTAACGCCCTTAAAAAATCCGATGACTTTGGCCATTTTTTTTATACCACAACCTTGGGCATAGTAGCTCAGCATGCTTCGAATTACGCCATCGGAGCCTCAAAAATGTAAAAAAAAAAGGGATAGGGCCTGAAAAGCTGCTCGTATTGTTGTTGTTGTTATTATTATTATTATTAGTAGTTATAGACTGGTTTTGTGGTGTATCGGTAAAGCTCTAGTCTGCTGTTCCTAGTGTTACAGGATTAAACCCTGATGCAGTAATTTCGCATTTACTGGTGCGCAAATGTGAGGGAGCCATGTCAGTAGTTCTACGAGCATGTTTAAGTTCCCCTTTGGGGCAAAATTCAGGCACCCCGGTATCGCAAAATATTGGATTTCATGGCTAAGTAATTAAATTCCAGCAAATCTTGTAGGCTTGGCCTTGTTTGTCGTGGGGTTTCGCGTAGGTTCACCATAGTGCTCATGGTATGCCTTGCCCACCCCCCCGCGTATATAAGGCTTATCAAACTTCTTTGTGGCGATACTAAGTTTTGCAGTCATGGCAAAATATACAGTATTTCCTTAGTAATCGAGATTTGACTTTTTTCAGTTGGTCTACACGATTGTACCGAATTGTAATCCTGAATTTTCTTCTTGTACATGAGATTAATAAATACACTTGGATGACTTGATTCAATCATCGAATGATCAGTATCATATCCGTTACACTTAAGCTATTAAATCTATGTCTACAAGCATGGGTGATGGTATTTACAATATGTGTAGTGGGAGTTAAACTAACTCTACTAGTCAATATTTGTTGGTTATAAGCGATATTTTATTAAGATACTGAAAGTGGTGGTTGATCTTCCAATGTGCTTGCTTAGTGTCAATATGTGATTGTTGTCAAATGGTTAGAGTGGATTGTATACTTAGCTGCTTGTTGTATGTGGTCCGGATGCCAGCTATACCTCTTGTCACTGCCTGCATTGAACTGGGAGGAATTTGCGGTGTGCAAGGACAGCTAGATGCAGAACAGATTGGAAGGAGTTAGAATGAAGGTTGTTCAAGTAAATGTGGGAATTGTTAAGTGATAAAAGTGCTATGATGAAGTCAAATAATTTGAACGGGCACAAGATTAATGTCAGTCTTGAGTGCTATGTGTAATCTTACAAACAAATACTCTTAAGAGTGGGTTAGTTAGTTATTGTTGTTTTAAGGGGTGGAACTACAAGGTCATCTGCCCCTATATCAACAGTAGGTATTAGTTAAATCAGAACATATGACTATCATAGTGACAAAATTACCCATCCTACATGTCTAGCTCACCACGTGAGATATAAACTATGTGCTCTGCCTTCCGAGGGAGGCCTTTGCCCTTCTAGGGGCACTACAGGCTTTATTCATTCATTCTCTCTTATCTTAGCCCCCCCCACACACACATTTCTAACTGTTAGTGTTCATCGAATATGTAACATGTGTACTGGCAAGCCTAGAGCCTCCTAATATGGAATATGGTGTTCGTTCTGATGATGATCGAAACTGGTCATCCAAGTGTATTTATTTATCTCATGTAAAACTATTTTTTCAGGGTTAGGGAACCACCCATTGCAATTGGGTACAATCGTGTTGACTGACTTAAAACATTAATTTTCGACTACAAGATTTACTGGAGTACAATAAACAAATATATTCATGTCGACTTTCACAGGTAGTCAATTAATAGACTATTCAAAACGACTTTTGTGGTTTTTAAGGTCAAGTTAAATATGTCTTCATATCTGAGGTTTTTCCAGCAAGTTTGTCTGGGCATTTCTAAAGATTTGTTCAAAATCGTTTGAAGTGGCCCTTGTGTGATATGCATATAGACTGTTTGGAATGTTCTCGAATTGACACAAAGTGGGAATGGATTCTAGTAGTTTGGTTGACAGTTGTTTATTAGAAATATTATATTATGTTATATTATATTATATTATATTATACAGTTGTTTGGCTTCTTTGGCAGATGGCAAGGCTGTTGCTATTACTCTATGTGATTGGCCCCTGTTTATGAGAAACAGGGGAGCCAAGCGTGACATGTGCTGCTTTCATGAGAGAGTATCTCCATTTTGCAAATGGAATTTACTGCATGTTTGCTTCTGTGTAAAGTCTGGCTTGGTAGTTTCATATTCTGGAGAGTATAAACAAATACTTCACAAAAAAAAAAAAAAATAAGTTACTTATTTTAGTGTCCTGTACAACCCCTCACAGTTTTTCAGTCCAATCATTTGTGGCTGTACGTTTCTTATATTATCCTTGGAAAACCAAACCAAATAGTAAATGCACCCAGGTTTGTATCTTTTTGCTTTAAGGTTTCCTGCCTCTTGCATTTTGGGTCCTTAGAGAAAAGCCACACCATCTCAGTATACAAGTTGCAATTTTTGAGCATATCTTGCAGACATAAATACATGTAATGAAGTTTTGTAGTAAACATGTTAAGTTATCTCCATCACAACTGAGAATAATAATAACTGTATCATAAATATATTTATGTATACATTATCCCTCTTCTTGTGTAGTTGGAACACATTTGTAGCCATGTTGTATCCTATTGTACCGACATGTGTTCATACTATTGTCTTGACATTATTTGTTTGCAAGTATTTCATGCTACCTGTAATTGATTGAGGTGTTCAAACCATCTCTAGATCCCTTCTACTTCTCATTTAAATTATTTTGCACCCCCATTGAATAGGTAGAAGTCAGGAAGATCCAAACGTAACTTGCCAGTCCTGGTGCAGCTCCAAAGATGGGGGCCTAAACCTGCCTTCCGGCTTATAACTTGTAGTCCGGTATTGGAAGGCAAAATACCAGTACCAATTTCAATGACACAGATAAAGCGTGTGACAGTAAACAGCAAAGAGCCAAACTACTGTATAATTGGCTTATATGTTGGAAAACATTTCATGTTTAATGCTCTAGCACTTCTTTATTACTGTAATAAACAATACAATTGACACTTTGGACATTTATGCTGTTTGTTCTCTGTTGTAAGCTGATTGAGTGGGCAAAAGGATACTGGTGCATTCTGATAGGCAAAACTAATGTTTCAATCGACGACTTCTTAAGTTCCTTAATTTTCTTAGTCGTTCTTAGTCGTTTACCCTCCAGGTTGGTGGAACCCACGGACTCAGCGAGGGAACTCACCACTACCGCCTCTACGGGCAGTGTCCTAGAGCTGGGAACATCTAATCGGAGGGGATTGGCACCTCGCCCAGGCGGCCTCACCTGCAAAGCGAACAGGGGCCTCATGAGGGAAGGTAATGGAAGGTCAGGATGGATAGGCAAGGAAGAGGGAAGGAGGCGGCCGTGGCCTTGAAGGTACCATCCCGGCATTTGCCCGAAGAAGAAGTGGGAAACCATGGAAAACCACTTCGAGGATGGCTGAGGTGGGAATCGAACCCCCTCTACTCATTTGGAACACCCGAGGCTGAGTAGACCCCGTTCCAGTTCTCATACCACTTTTCAAATTTCGGGGCAGAGCCGGGAATCGAACCCAGGACCTCCGGGGCGGCAGCTA
Organism: Meconema thalassinum; assembly: GCA_946902985.2. Lineage (NCBI taxonomy): Eukaryota > Metazoa > Arthropoda > Insecta > Orthoptera > Tettigoniidae > Meconema > Meconema thalassinum. The sequence continues at coordinate 70,214,506 of OX336390.1, forward strand.
ACCATGCTGACCACTACGCTACGGAGTCTTAAGTTCCTTAATGTTAACAATTTACATGGAATAGAGCATTTTTGTTGCACTTGAGGTAATGATCACCATGATGCTTACAATAGCCTGTTGATTCTAACACAGCTTGTCGAGAAAGGAAGCTTATAATTTAACATGAGTGTAAATCAGGGGATATCTTTTTTGCGTGGAATCCCAACCACTGGATGTGATAATTCACCTCGTGCATTAACCAGGAATGCCTCGGTGTGAAGCACGTGATACTCACTAATATTGAAGACTTCAAAGTGTTTCTTATGCAGGTAACTGACTTGGTGGCCATTGAGAGAGTAAAACCCATAGTGGCCCAATATTTTTTTAATGCCAATTTTTTTTTTAAATTGAACTTTTAATTTACAAGTGAGCTACTGAGGTACAATGAGGTGATGTAAACAAAGCATTAATTGAAGCATAGAAATGGTTTTAGGGCATAGCTCCTCACGGAGCAGTCATACCCGTGGACTAAGACTTGAAACTGTCAGCAATTGTATTGTAATCATGAAAATCCAAATCTTGGTGTCTATATTTTAAAAATGTACGATAAAACATGAATTGGAACAGTAAAACAGATAAATAAAACGCCAAATAAGAGTTATCTTATCTTGTAGGATTTTAACACTTCTAATTTAATGGCCCACTTCTATAGTCACAGGGCCGACAGGAATAATATCTGTGATTAGTGATTCTTTGCATCTCACCAATGCAACATTTTCGTTACACTCTATGAACACTGAGCTTTGTCTGTTAGTAGTACATAATTTTTATATTTTTCAATTTCAGTTCTTTGGAGCCCTATTGAAATGTATCAGAGCCTGCCTCAGGATCTGCTAACACCTGTAGAAACCATTTTTAGTAGTAGTCTTAGGGTTAAAAGTTCAGAAGACAATATCTGGGACGACGAAAGTAATCCGACGTGTAACATCAATTCACAGAAAGAAAGGATCACATTGAGGTTTGAATCTTCTGGCAACAACTCTCAAGCCAAACCATTTGTGTGTGAGCAATGTGGCCGGAAATACAGTCACAATTCATCTCTTTATACTTCCCTGAAGTATGAGTGTGGTAAGGAACCTTCATTCCATTGCCCCTTGTGTTCTTATAGAGCCAAACACAAAGCAACACTGAATGAACATGTCTATAATATCCATACAAATACTGGTGATGAACGACCATTCATGTGCCCGGACTGCAGCAGAAAGTATAAGTCGAGGAAAGCCTTACTGCTTCACCAACGGCTGGAATGTGGGAAGGAGCCAAGTTTCCAATGTGATTATTGCGACTTCCGGTTCAAGCACAAAAACATATCAAAACGTCATGTGGCTCGCTGGCATACTAATGTCTAGAGGAATTCTTATCATTTTTTAAAGACAAAGTTCATGAAATCTTTGAGACATTCTCAGCTATCGTTGATGAAGTTGTACCTTGTTTAGTTTGTCAACTAGGCAATGATTAGAAAGCTTTAAGGCCATAGGTCAGTGATTCCTTGTTAACTATTGGTGAACATGAATTTATGTCCAATTATACAGTATATGAGGCCATTTAATTTGTGCAAATATTTAATCACATTTAATTAGATTTTTTATGAGTTAGTATTTCATATTTTGTGCCTGATATAATTGGAGGTAAGTTGGATGAACTAACCAATGTCTTGCACTAATACTGTGATAGGTTTCATCAAGGCTAAAAATCAGCTGGTTGGTTTTGGTGTGATGTTAGACTGCAAATGACGATGTGTTGGTCTCAACAATGGATCAACAGTCAAACCATACTGAAGGAAGAAGAATGAGGGAAAGATATTGGAACCGATTTTGTTGAGACCATGTGCATCATCTTTTTGATTCAAGCCTAGAGTCATGGCACGAGTTGAGCATTTGGTCGATGAGAATGTGTTGTGATGATTTGTTTATAATTTTCCCTATGTACATTTCTTACATATTATTTGCATTATTATTTCTTTCTCAAATTTATTTCCCCCTAGCGTATTTTCTCTTAACATCTTTCCAAACCTCTCTTCCCCACAGTGCTAGTGTATCAAGTTCAGAGTACCTTGAAATAAATAGTTCATTTATCTCCCAAGAGATTTTTCATTCTTTAATGTCGAAGTACAGTAGTAATTGTACATGTTGTTGATGAGTTGATTTATGGTGCTTGTGTAGGTGTAATAGTCCATTATATTTCACAAACCTCCATTGTGAAAAGTATGGGAACACTCCCTGACTTTCCATCGCAACAAATAAGCATCTGGGCTTGCTAACCACCAACAGTACAGAGTATGTGTGGTGTTAAACAAAAGAGGAGTAGATTACAACAATGAGGCTTTTCTAAAACTCTATAGCAGGCCAAATGTAAGAAACAAGAGGAAGAGCCTGAAAAGCTGCTATTGTTATTGTTATTATTATTACTATTAGTAGTCATAGACTGGTTTCGTGCTGAATCGGTAAAGTTCTAGTCTGCAGTGCCTAAGGTTACAGGATTAAACACTGACGCAGTCAGTTGGCATTTGACGGTGCGCAAATTTGAGGGAGCCATGTCAGTAGATTTACTGACGAAATGTTAAAGATCCCCTTTGGGACAAAATTAGGGCACCCCGGCATTTCTAAATATTGGCTTTCATGGCCAAGGAATTTAATTCCAGCAAATCTTGTAGGCTTTGCCGTGTTTGTCATGGGGTTTGGCGAAAGTGCACCAAGTAGGACTCATCAGAAGGCTCTTCGTATTTCTTGCCCGGACTAGTGGACCATGCACTACGTCCCATATATAAGGCTTATCAAACTACTTTGCTGGGGATATTAAGATTTCCCGCTGATTAGCCTCACTTGGTGCACTGCAGGCAAATTCCCACACCAGACATGATTTATGGTAATTGAAGCCATTTTTCTGTGTTGCCTTAGTAATCAAAGTTTTTTTTCTGTTGGTCAACACAATTGTTCCCAATTATAAAGGTTGGTTCCCTAATCCTGATTTTTTTTTTTTTTTTACATAAGAATAGTAAATACACTTGGATGACCAGATTCAATCCTTGGGCGATCAGTATTATATTCTTGAAATTTATATTTTACTAATGTATAATAAATCATCAATTGGAATAATAAAAAACAAATGAATAAGAAAATAATACGACAAATGCGATTTAGCATGTCTTGTGTGATTTGAAAGATTTAAATGAGCATTAGTGAAACTTTGTAACTCACCAATACAACATTTGCATTACTCTCTATGAACAGTCTGCTTTGTTTGTTAGTAATACATAGGTTTTTTTCTTTTCAATTTCAGTTCTTTGGAGCCCTATTGAAATGTTTCAGAGCCCACCACAGGATCTGCTAACACCTGTAGAACCCTTTTTTAATAGTAGTCTTGGGGTTAAAAGTTCAGAAGACAATATCTGGAATGACGAAAGTAACTCGACGTGTAATATCAACTCACAGCAAGAAAGGATCAAATTGAGGTTTGATTCTTCTGGCAACAGCTCTCAAGCCAAACCATTTGCGTGTGTGCAATGTGGCCGGAAATACAATCACAATTCATCTCTTTATACTCACCTGAAGTATGAGTGTGGTAAGGAACCTTCATTCCAGTGCCCCTTGTGTTCTTATAGAGCCAAACAAAAATCATCACTGAATAAACATGTCTATAATATCCATACCAATACTGGTGATGAACGACCATTCATGTGCCCGGACTGCAGCAGAAAGTATAAGTCGAGGGATGCCTTACTGTTTCACCAACGGCAGGAATGTGGGAAGGAGCCAAGTTTCCAATGTGATTATTGTGACTTCCGAACCAAACAGAAAGTCAGTTTGAAATATCATGTGGCTCACCGGCATACTAATATCTAGAGGAATTCTTATCATTGATTTAAATGGCGAGGGAAATAAATTGGAACTGATATTGTTGAGACCATATGGATCATCATTTTGAGCCAAGCCTAGAGTCATGGCATGAGTTGAGTATAAATTGGCTGATGAGAATGTGTTGTTATGATTCGTTCATAATTTTCCCTATGCACATTTCTTATATATTATTTGCATTATTATTTTGTCTAAAATTTATTTTCCCCTGGTGTATTTCCTCTTAAGGTCTTTTCCAAACCTCTCTTCCCAACAGAGCTATTGTACCAAGTTCAGAGTACTGTGAAATAAATAGTTCATGTCTAACCGTATTTCTCCCAAGTGATTTTTCATTACTACTGTACTTGCACATGTTGTTGATGAGTTGATTTATGGAGCTTGTGTAGTTATAATAGTCCATTATATTTCACAAACCACCATTGCAAAAAATGGGGGAACACTCCCTGACTTTCTATCGCAACAAAGAAGCCTCAGGGCTTGCTAATCACCATCTGTACAGAGTATGTTTGGTGTTATACAAAAAGGAGGAGAAGATAACAACAATGAGGATTTCCTGTCAACTTCTTAGCAGGCCAAATGTAAGAAACAATAGGAAGAGGGCCTGAAAAGCTCCTGCTATTGTTATTGTTCTTATTATTACTAATAGTAGCTATAGACTGGTTTTGTTGTGCATCGTTCAAGTTCTAGTCTGCTGTTCCTGGTGTTACAGGAATAAATCCTGAAGCAGTCAGTTGGCATTTGAGGGAGCCATGTCAGTAGTTTTTAATGACATGTTAAAGATCGCCTTTGTGGCAAAGTTAGGGCACCCTGGCATCTCTAAATATTGTCTTTCATGGCCAAGGAATTAAATTCTAGCCTATCTTGTAGGCTTTGCTGTGTTTGTCGTGGGGTTTGACGTAGGTGCACCAAGTCGGACTCATCAGAGGGCTCTTCGTACACCCTGCCCGGACAATGGCTGAGCTAGTGGACATGCACTGCGCCGCATATATGAGGCTTATCAAACTTCTTTGCTGGGGATATTAAGTTTTCCCGCTGATTAGCCTCACTTGGTGTACTCTAGGCGAAATCCCACAATGGACATGGCAAAATCCACAAGATTTAAGGTATTTGAAAGCAGTTTTCAGCGTTGCCTTAGTAATCGAAATTTGGTGTTTTTCAGTTGGTCAATTCAGGATTATGGTACCACCCAGTACATTTTTTTTATACATGAGAATAATAAATACACTTGCATGACCAGATTCAATCGTCGAGCGATCAGTATTATATTCTTATATTATATTATATTATTTTACAAATTTTTAATAAATCATCAATTGGAATAGGAAAACAATGACTTAGAAAATAAAATGTCAAATAGGATTTAGATTGTGTCTCGTGGGATTTGAACGATTTGGATGAGCATAAATGATTCTTTGTAAATCACAAATATAAAATTTGCATTACACTCTATGAACTGTCTGCTTTGTTTGTTAGTAATACATAGTTGTTTTTTTTTTCTTTCTTTTCAATATCAGTTCTTCGGAGCTCTATTGAAATGTTTCAGAGCCTACCAGAGGATCTGCTAACACCTGTAGAACCCACTTTTAGTAGTAGCCTTGGGGTTAAAAGTTCAGAAGACAATATTTGGAATGACGAAAGTAATCCGACGTGTAACATCAACTCACACCAAGAAAGGATCACAATCAGGCTTGATTCTTCTGGCAACAGCTCTCAAGCCAAACCGTTTGTGTGTGAGCAATGTGGCCGGAAATACAATCACAACTCATCTCTTTATACTCACCTGAAGTATGAGTGTGGTAAGGAACCTTCACTTCAGTGCCCCTTGTGTTCTTATAGAGCCAAACAAAAATCATCACTGAATAAACATGTGTATAATATCCATACCAATACTGGTGATGAACGACCATTCATGTGCCCGGACTGTAGAAGAAAGTATAAGTCGAGGACAGCCTTACTGCGTCACCAACGGCTAGAATGTGGGAAGGAGCCAAGTTTCCAATGTGATTATTGTGTCGACCGGTTCAAGCGAAAATACCATTTGAAACATCATGTGGCTCGCTGGCATACTAATGACTAGAGTAATTCTGATCATTTTTTAAAGAAAGTTCATGAAATCTTTGAGTCATTTTCAGCCATCATTGATGAAGTTGTACGTTGTTATGATTGTCAACTAAGCAATGTATAGAAAGCTTTAAGGCCATTGGTCAGTGTTTCCTTGTTAACGATTGGTCAACATGAATTTATGTCCAATTATGTCCTTTAATCTGTGTAAAGATTTAAGTGCATGTAATTAGATTTCTTATGAGTTAGTATTTCATATTGTCTTCTAATATAATTGGGAGTAAGTTCGAAGAACTAACCAATGTCTTGCACTAATACTGTGATAGGTTTCATCAAGGCTAAAAATCAGCTCGTGGGTACTGGCTCTAGGTTAGACTGCAAATGACGATGGATTCGTCTCAGCAATGGATGAACAGTCAAATAATACTGAAGGTAGAAGAATGAGAGAAAGATATTGGAACTGATATTGTTGAGACCATACGGATCATCATTTAGAGCCAAGCACAAGAGTCATAGCATGAGCTGAGTATTTGGCTGTCGCGAATGTGTTGTGATGATTCGTTTATATTTTTCCCTATGCATATTTCATACGTATTATTGGCATTATTATTTTTTCTAATATGTATTTCCCCCTAGTGTATTTCCTCTTAATGACTTTTCCTAACATCTCTTCCCAACAGAGCTATTGTACCAAGTTCAGAGTACCTTGAAATAAATAGTTTAACCTTTTATATCCCAAGTGATTTTTCAATCTTTAATGTAGAGGTAGCAATTGTACATGTTGTTGATAGGTTGATTTATGGAGCTTGTATAGTTGTAATAGTCCTTTATATTTCACAAACCACCACTGCGAAGAATACGGGAACACTTCCTGACTTTCTATCACAACAAAGAAGCCTCAGTGTATGTTTGGTGTTATACGAAATGGAGGAGTAGACAACAACTGTGATTGAGGTGGGGACTGCAGACTTTCAATATTCAAGTATTTCCTACTTTTGCCACCAAATGCTACCATCCACGAGACCTAGCTGCGGACTTGGCTATTAGATGCCATCGCAGCCAGCACCTGGTGGCGAACGTTGGAATTAATATAGCGATATCAAATTCTGATCTACAAATTTTGGCTTCACAGAAGAGTAGTTGGTTGAAGGTTCTTTTTCATGCCATACATCTATGACATGGGACCACCGGTTTTACTTCCACTCAGAAGAAAGGCATACTGAGGAATTTTTAATGCCCTTATAAATCTGATGACTTTGGCCGGTTTTGAACCCACGACCTTGGGCATAGTAGCTCAGCATGCATCCAACTATTCCATCGGAGCCCCAAAAATGTAAGAAACAGGAGGAAGAGGGCCTGAAAAGCTGCTGCTATTGTTGTTTTTATTATTACTATTAGTAGTTATCGACTGGTTTTTCAGTGCATTGGTAAAGTTCTAGTCTGCTGTGCCTAAGGTTACACATTTAATCCTGACGCATTTGGCATTTAATGGTGCGCAAATGTGAAGGAGCCATGTCAGAAGTTTTACTGGCTTGTTTAAGATCCCCTTTAGGGCTGAATTCCGGCACCCTGGCATCTCATAATATCGGCTTTCATGGCTAAGTAATTAAATTCCAGCAAATCTTGTAGGCTTTGCCATGTTTGTCGTGGGGTTTCGCGTAGGTTCACCAGTTCGGACTCATCAGCGTGTTCATGGTATGCCTTGCCCACACCCTGGCTGGACTAGTGGACATTACATTACCCCCTCCGCATATATAAGACTTATCAATCTTCTTTGCTGGGGATACTAAGATTTCGCGCTGATTAACCTCACTTGGTGCACTCCAGGCGGAATTCTATAACAGTCATGGCAAAATATACAAGATATGTGGCATAAGAAGCCAGTTTTCAGTATTTCGTTAGTAATCGAAATTTGATGTTTTTCAGTTGGTGTACACTATTGTACCCAATTGTAATCCTTTATTTTCTTCTTGTACATGATATTATTAAATACACTTGGATGACCAGATTCAATCATCAAGCGATCAGTATCATATCCATTACACTTAAGCTATTAAATCTATGTCTACAAGTGTGGGTGATGGTACTGTATTTACAATATGTGTAGTGGGAGTTAAACTAACTCTACTAGTCAATATTTGCTAATTATATGCGATATTTTATTAAGATACTGAAAGTAGTGGTTGATCTTCAAATTTGCTTGCTTAATGCCAATATGTGATTGTTGTCAAATGGCTAGAGTGGATTGTATACTTAGCTGCTTGAGTTGTATGCAGTCCGGATGCCAGCAGTACACCTTGTCACCGCCTGCGCTGACCTGGGAGGAATTTGCGGTGTGCAAGGACAGCAAGATGCGGAACAGACTGGAAGGAGTTAGAAAGGCGGTGGTTCAGGTAAATGTGCTACGATATAAGTATGTAGTCAAATAATTTTATTGGGCAGAAGACTAAAGTCAGACTTGAGTGCTACGTGTAGTCTTACAGACGAATACTATGAATAGTAGGTTAGTTAGTTATTGTTGTTTTAATGGGCGGAACTACGAGGTCATCTGCCCAACATTATGACTATCATAGTGACAAAATTAACCATCCCACATGCCTAGCTCACCACGTGAGATATATACAATGTGCTCCGCCTTCCGAGGGTGGTCTTTGCCCTTCTAGGGGCACTACAGGCTTTATTCATTCATTCTCTCTTATCTTAGGTCCCTCCCACATTCCTAACTGTTTGTGTTCATCGAATATATAACATGTGTACTGGCAAGCCTATAGCCTCCTAATAAGGAATATAGTGTTAGTTCTGATGATGTACAATAAACAAATATATTTCTGTAGACTTTCACAGGTAGGCAATGAATATTCAAAACGACTTTTGTGGTTTTTATGGTCAAGTTAAATACGTCTTCATATCTGAGGTTTCTCCAGCAAGTATGTCTGGGCATTTCTAAAGATTAGTTCCAAATAGTTTGAAGTGGCCCTTGTGTGATATGCATAATATGCATATATTATAGACTATTTGGAATGTTCTTGAATTGACACAAAGTGGGAATGGATTCCATTAGTTATTGGTTGGCTTGGCACCATTGGCAGATGGCAAGGCCATTGCTATCACTCTATGTGATTGGCCACTGTTTATGAGAAACAGGGGAGCCTAGTGTGACATGTGCTGCTTTCCTGAGAGAGTACCTCCATTTTTCAAATGGAATTTACTGCATGTTTGCTTCTGTGTAACGTCTGGTAGTTGGTAGTTTTCATGTTCTGGAGAGTATAAACAAATACTTCACAACAAACCCAAGAATAAGTTACTTATTTTAGTGTCCTGTACAACCCCGCACAGTTCTTCAGTCTAATAATAATAATAATAATATCGTATGGCCTCAGATGCCGGGTGCAAGCTTTTTTATTTGACACCCAAAGGGTAACTTGCATGTCGAATTTTGTTGTTCTTTGAAGCACTATGAAAGTCAAGGAGGTTAGATATCTAAGTTCCTTGAACACTCTAGCGCTTTCTAGTAGAGAAATGAGGAACTTTGTGTTGGCGGAAACTCCCGAGATTAATTTAGCCATTATGAACACGGCCTACTGAATTCAAATGGGTTCTTTGGCATGCCAACATCGTATGACATGGTGTCGTAATTTTTGCAGCCTTTCAAAAATCACTTACCACAGCCAGGAGCGAACCTACCAGCTTGGGGTTAGTAGACTGACACGTTGACCACTCACCCACCATGGCTGTGTGTTTCTTAAATTATCCTTAGAATACCCAACCAAATTGCAATGGCACCCAGGTTTGTATCTTTTTGTTTTCATCTTGTTTTCTTGTTGTTGGTGTTTTTTGCTTGAAGGTTTCCTGCCTCCTACAGTTTGGGTCCTTAGAGAGATGCCACACCATCTTAGTATACAAGTTGCAATTTTTAAGCATGTCTTGTGGACATAAATACATGTAAACCTGTTATGTCCGTCACAACTGTGAATTATAACTGTATCATTAATATTTTTATGTTTACATTATCCCTCTCCTTGTGCAGTTGGAACACATTTGTAGGCATTTTGTATCCTATTGTACCGACATTATTTGACATTATTTATTATTTACTAGCAACCCGACCCGGCTTCGCCCGGGAATAGTTGTGAATGCATTACGTGATAAGCGCTGTTTTCTTTCCAATGTCAATGAACAACCAATATCCATTTTACGTCTCGACATGTTGGGTTAAAATCACTGACTGGACTATTCATTATATTATCATGAAGATGCATGTGCAACACATTCTTGTCAAATGTAATTTAAGAATGGCGAGGTGCATGAAACACAAATCCCCCTTCCGTCCAATCTTAACTTAACTATGAATTTTACGGAACAAAAAGTTCACAGGCGAAATGAAGAAATGCTGAGTTGCACTTCTAGGGAAACTCCAAACACAACCACTCTTCTCTGAAGGTTTTAACTCAACACGACTCAACAGTTTGCTGCTGGCTGTATCTGGGGCAATTAGCTCGTCCGCTAGCTAAGCTGTAACTGGGGTGATAGACTCGCCCCTAGCTAGCTCATAAACTGTCGCCTCAGTAACTGATTGGAGATTGTTGGAAGAAATGAAAACGTAAAAACACTTATAGTAGGCGATGTATTGAAGATAGAGATATGCTCTCCCAGATTTTTTGTAGAACTTTTCATGCTGAACAATTCTTACACTCATAGTATATAGATATTTTTAACGGTTTGCCCAGCGTAAGCTTAAAAAGCGAACGGACGCCAGGTTTTTTTTCTACCTTTTCACTGAAATCGATAGTGCTTGACTTCCTTTGGTCATAAATAAATAGTTTTGTACAGAAACCTTCCTATGGATATCCTTTACAGAATTGTGAAAACCGCATCAAAATCCATTTAGTGGTTCGCGAGATTACTCGTGACATCCAAGAATCGGGGACTTTGTTTTATACTAAGTAGAGATTATACGCTAATCAGTATAATTTAATATAATATAATCCCCCTTCCGTCCAATCTTAAATTGTCTATGAATTTTGGGGAACGAAAAGTTCACGGGCGAAATGAGAGTTGCACTTCCAGGGAATGGCGAGGTGAATATAATTGAAATCCCCCTTCCGTCCAATCTTAACTTGACTGTGTTTCTCAGGCGAAATGAAGATTACCCGAGTTGCACTTCCAGTGAAACTCCAAACACAACCACCCTTCACAGAAGTCTTAACTCAACACGACTCAACGGTTTGCTGCTGGCTGCATCTGGGGCAATAGGTTCGCCCGCTAGCTAGGCTGTAACAGGGATGAAAGACTCGCCCTTAGCTAACTCGCAAACTGTCGCCTCAGTAGTTGAATGGACATGGTTGGAAGAAATTAAAACGTAAAAACACTTATAGTGGGCGATGTATTGAAGATAGACATGTGCTCTCGCAGACTTTTTTGTAGAACTTTTCATGCTGAACAATTCTTACACTCATAGTATTTAGTTATTTTTAACGGTTTGCCCAGCTTAAGCTTACAAAGCACTCGGACGCCAGGATTTTTTGCAACTTTTCCACTGAAATCGTTACTGCTCGGCTTCCTTTGATCATAATTAAATTATTTTCTACAGAAATCATCCTCGAGATATCCTTTACAGATTGGTGAAAACCGCATCAAAATCCATCCAGTGGTTCTCGAGTTTACCCGTAACATCCAAGAATCGGGGACTTTGTTTTACATTAAGTAGAGATTTCATGCTACCATCTTTTGATCCCATCTACTTCTCATTTAAATTACTTTGCATCCCCTGAGAATAGGTAGAGGTCAGGACGATCCAAACGTAACTTGCCAGTCAAATTCTCATCCTTTCAGTTGCAGCTCCGAAGATGGGGGCCTAAAACCTGCCTTCAGGCTTATAACTTGTAGTCGGGTATTGGAAGGCAAAATACCAGTACCAATTTCAATGACACAGATAAAATGTGTGACAGTAAACAGCAATAAGCCAAACTGCTGTATAATTGGTTTACATGTTGGAAAACATTTCATGTTTAGTGCTATAGCACTTCTTTATTACTGTAATGAACAATACAATTGAAGCATTGGACATACGCTGTTTGTTCTCTGTTGTAAGCTGGTTGAGTCGGCAATAGGAAACTGGAGCATTGTGATAGATAAAACTAATGTTTCAATAGACGACTTCTTAAGTTCCTTAATGTTAACAATTTACATGAAATAGAGCTTTCTTGCACTTGAGGTAATGATCCCCATGATTCTCACAACGGCCTGTTTGTTCTAATAGAGCTTGTCAAGAAGGAAAGCTTGTAATTCAACATGAGCGTAAATCACGGGATGTCCTTTTTGCGTGGAATTCCAACCACTGGATGTGATAATTCACCTCATGTATTAACCAGGAATGCCGAGATGTGAAGGAAGGGAGACGGACTAATATCGGAGACTTCAAAGTGTTTCTTATGGAGGTAACTGAGTTGGTGGCCATTCAGGGAGTAAAAAGCATAGTGGCCCTGTTTTATATTTAAGGCCATTTGTTTTTTACATTGAAGTTTTTAATTTACAAGTGAGCTACTGAGGTAGAACGAGGTGATGTAAACAAAGCATTCATTGAAGCATAGAAATGACTTTAGGACATAGCTCCTCATGGAGCAATCATACCTGTGGACTAAGACTTGAAACTGTGACCACAGTCGGGAATTAAACCCGAATTTCCTGCCGTCCAGGCAGACACAGATACAAAGCTAGGGCCTGGGTTCTACCTTAGGTCAATCTATGTATTGCTCAGCTTGCTAGATGGGAATAGAGGGGACAATACAATTTGGATCTGCACAGGAATAATCATTTGCTTCATCATATAGGGAGAAACACGTTTAAACTACTGATTTTTGACAGAGTACTATGGAAGTTGTGCACAAAGTGCTAAACTGTTTTGTAAAGTGCTTTGAAAATGAATTTGTTCATTGTACCCTAACCATATGACACTAGAGGCAGATTAATAAAATCACTCACTTAAACAATAATTTCATTCATTAACTTAAACAATAATTAGGAGCACCCAAGTGTCTGCGATTATTTTGCTTAGTGCATCTAAATTTTTTGCCAGGTAGTACAAAGCGATCATGCACATTCTGGAGACCAAGGCACATACACATAGAATGGCCCTCGGGTACTTTTATATAAAAATATATAAAAGGAGTCCAATGGAGGACATGGTATCGATTTGCTACAATCACTTGGATTGTCATCATGAGAATCCAATTGAAGATCTGAGAACAATAAGTGGGTTATCGACCAAATGGATACTTTTCAGGAGATGAAAAACAAGTATCTTATTCATTTTATTGATGTGTAACATCTTTCCTCTCGATTGCGGGATATTTTTGTGGGAGTGATTTTGGAAAAGGGACGGAAATGTGTTGCAGGAAACAATGAGCGCTCGTGGTGGCAGAGATTGGTACCATTACGTACTGTCGGCCAACATACAGCAAATAATGAGCGTACGCAGTGGCGGAGATTGGTACCACGACGTACTGTCGGCCAACGTAGTGCTGCCTCTCAATTGCTGGATATTTTTTGAGAGAGTGATTTTGGAAAAGAGACGGAAATGTGTAACAGGAAACCGGGGAAGCGCACGCTATTTGATTTGACCAATGAGCGCACACGGTGGCGGAGAAATGGCTGTGAGATGGTGCTAACCCAATTTGCGTGAGGTGACGTTCCCTCTTTTCCTATAGCCCCCTTAATTTAACCAAATGACCCTAAACTAATAGGTCATCAGGTTTTTAATATTTCACGAACCAGTGATGCTAGGGACTTGAATGAGGTGTTGTAGGACGCAGGGTGATGCCCCTTTTCTTCATGATTTTGTGATTTGCAGAGATGGGTAGATCCAGTGCAGAATATATGCAAAATTATCGACAAGAGAAACGTAAGAAGAACTGTAGGAGTACAGCCAAAAAAAATTTACTTCTCATATATTTCATCTCAATTTCATAGTAGTCATCATCATCGGCTTTAACTCGAATCCGAGTATAAATCTTCTTCCTTCAGTCCAGTTTGTGGATGTGTTTACGGTGACTAAAGAGTCCAATCCTGGCATGGAACAAGCGACCACACAAGTCACATAGTATTGCTGGAGGAGGACGTGGTTGGGCTGCTCGAAGTTTCCTAGCTTGATGCTTGGCCTCTTCATGCGTGCGTCGATCCCTTTCAAACGTCTTTACAGTACGAGATGGTACGGCGCCAAGTTGAGCGGTCTTCAGCCAGCATGTCCCAGGTTTGTGAATCAAGACCTGTCAATTTCAGGGTCTGCTTAAATTGGTCCTTGTAGCGCCTCTTAGGACCACCATGAGGTCTGGTGCCATAGCATAACTCACCATATAGCATTTGACGAGGTAATCTCACATCATCCATCCGATGGACATGACCAATCCATCTAAATTGGTGACCTATTATGGATGATTCTATGCTGTTGATTCGAGCCTTTTCCAGAACAGCAATATTGGTAATGCGGTCTTCCCATTAAATCCTCAGGATTGATCGAAGTTTTTGTAGGTGGAAACGCTCAAGCTTCCTAAGATCACGTCGGTAAAGGGTCCACGTTTCACAACCATACAACAATGTAGAAATGACTACTGCTTTGTACACCATAAGCTTTGTACTCATAGACAGATCTTTATTCATGAAGACCCGGGGCGCTAATCGTCCATACGCTGCGTGGGCTGCGCCAATTCCCTTATCCACATCCTGCTCACAGGTACAGCTCACAGAAATGGTACTGCCCAGGTACGAGAAGTTGTCAACCTGTTCTAATGGCAAATTTGAGATGGAGATATTGAACTGAGGAAGAGGTGTGCCTGGTGAAGGTTGTGCCAAGACTTTGGTCTTATTGACATTTATGGTAAGACCAAAGCGATCACATGCACTTTTGTAACAATTAACTGACTCTTGCAGCTCTTCTGGTGTGAGAGTTGGTGACGCAGCATCATCTGCATACAACATGTTAGTAACCTTAGTAACCTGAGTTTTCCTCAAGGAGCGGAGACGAGTTAGGTTGAAAAGCCCTCCATCAAAACGATACTTGACCTCCACACCTGGGATGTTTGTGGGTGAATCATAAAGCATTGCAGCCAAGTACAGCGCAAAAAGCATTGGAGCCAGTACACATCCTTGTTTCAGTCCATGGGTAATGGGAAATTCATCGGACATCTTATTCTGATGGCAAACCTGACCTGTCATGCCATCATGGAGAGCCTTAATTAGATCTACAAAACGCTGAGGGCAACCATGTGACGGTTTTGCTAGCCCACACGTTGAGCGACAATTGTAACGTTAATTAATGCCCCATGTTGGTAGCGACGAAAGTAACGGTTTGGCTGCCCCAAACTGTTGGGTGATAAATGTAACTGTTTACCTTTGCCTAAGCTATGTTGTTTTAATGGGCGCCAAGACCTCAATGCAATGCTGAAATCTAAATTTGTATTTAACAACGTCTAGCTCTGGTAGAACACTTTCAAGAATCTATTCACTCAGATCGTGGTATGATTTGATCATTAACCCAACAAACAATTGTATCAGGAGAAGGAATTGGTCTATATCTAATGCTACCTACTGAAAGCAAAGATTGCATTGTAAAAGAAATGAATTTATTATATAAAACAAGCATAGCAAAATTAATAATAATAATAAGTATAAAATTTAAATTGGAGCGTTGTGATTTGAATATTACCGATAGAAAATTACGTGAAAACGGAGTCTGATAAATTATTGATTTTACTCTTATTCCCAAGCTATGAAGTTATTGAAATATGAAATATAAAACAAAGAGAAACGAGAGATTGCGTATTTCTGCGTCATTCGCGCTTACCACTGGAAATGGCCGAAGCCTTTCCCTCGTACTGGATGATGCTGTGAGCTTCCCACAGTCTCCTGGACGTCGACATCTTTGTCGATATTTGATGAGATTCTGGTAGATTAGATAATTCTATGGTCCGTACATCGGACCCAAACACTCGTACAACCACACTGGTTAAGTTTTACAAAAGTTAGTCCTCCACTCCACGGAACATCGGAGCGACTCCCGCGTACAACCGTACTCGTTAAGTTCTATACCAGATTGTCCCCCACTCCACGGAACATCGGAGCGACTCCCGCGTGCAATCATACTCCGCAAGTTCTACACAGATTGTCCTCGATCCACGGCGCGCTGAACGATATATCCACACGTCGCATCCCCCACTCTTCAGCCGACTTAGCTTACGTGGTCTCCACTGATTGGCTGCACCCCACGCGCTATACTCCCCTCCTCTGGCTCATTACACTCGGCGGGAGGGTTCCGTTCCAACTATCCGCCTTTTCTTGACGCTGCAACCCCGCTTGCGTAATACTTCCCGACAAGATTAAGCGTGTACTTGAATTCCCAGTGAGTCACGTCTCTCGATATACCCTAACTGACGAAACTCCGTTAAATTCCGTAATCACATAACTCTCTATGATATTGTCGTTCGTAATAATTTGCTTGATAGCGTTTTCTAAGACATAGAAAACCTATCTGTATGCTTATAATTTTTATAAAATGCTCCGAAAATATCTTAATAATAATTATAATAAATTAATAATAATAATAAATTAACATGAAAAATTCTCTTGGCTGAACAATTTGCCGCGTAAATAAATATAGAATGGCTTCCTACTGACTTATGCCAGTTGCATAAAAGACCCTCGAAAAACACGTTACATATTCGCCTCGGATCATCGGATGATTACTGTGACGACGGTCCATTATCCGATTATCCCAGACATGTTAACAAACCCCATCCAAAATACATATTACATAAATGAGCTCACCCTAAATTACAGATATGTACACTCATAATTTTTCTTCACGAACTTTGCGTCAAAGTTTGTTGTCACTATGGATTGCACTTTGCAACCAGTCCAATGTTTTACATATAGAATAGTGTTCCACGGATATTTCCGCCTCTCAAATTTCTTTATGTTGGAAAAATAGACATAATTAATGTGTGAGCACTATGTATTTATGATGTCATATCACACGCATTGAAGGTGTTCTGAGATATTTATATCACCATAGAACTTCCTAATTTCACTGGAGGTCCCTTCCTTATGGTGAAATTTAATCTCACTTATCACTGAGCACACGATCACACTATTGTGGCAGCGCCTCGTGACCATAATACTTGATCTCTCTTTATAAAAGATGAAATTAATATTGAATTCTGAAAAAAAAAACAGTAAATGCGCATTACATATAACACCAAATATTTCTGTGCCGTAATCGCCCTGTCTTGTTAAGTTCCCGTAGACCATATTCTACTTAATACTAGTTCTCAACACAGACCCGTTCTCCTCACACAAATAATACCTTTGTACAAATTACCTTAAATTACACACTTACAAATCTTACATGGCGAGGCCGTAAACAGAAATCACGTGTGCTGATATGTATGAGTTTCATGAAGGACTGTCTCGCCTTCTGATGGCCCATCTTTTGCCTCGTGGACGCCTTAAGCAAAAATACCCTGTTCAAGCGCTCACCCATCTCTTGGAGGCAAATGGGAATTCACCAGCGCCACCAAATTCTGGCCTTGGTGTATCGAGACATTTTAGTGCTCAAGAGCATCCGACAATCCCGTCTTATTTCCCTGTACCTTAAAAACTCTCATTTACTTACATACTACCCCCCCTGTGTGACTTCTGATACGCCTGCCTGGAAGACCATCTCCTCCCACGCACCAAATACCACACTTACTCATTTGATAGGCTGGCTCGCCAGCTAAACACACTCACTTTATGACACATAATTTCGTAGACTATGTATATTATACGTCCCGTATAATCTGTTTCCCTTACTATCCTCCAGCACATATGCTGTTTTTCCAATACGTTTGGAAACTATAAATGTTTCTGCGTCACCTGCTTCCAACCTTTCAAGTGGCTCCCTTAATTGAACGTCATCACGTTGCTCTACCTAGCATATTTCTCAGTATCTGTAACGATGCCCTGTTGCTACTGTCCACACATGCTAACCCTACTTTCTTCTGGTGTAACACCTCTACTCGACACTCTATGACCTAAAAATGTCACTTCTGACTGACAGAATGACGACTTAGACAGCTTCAAAGTGAACCCTGCCTGATCTAACTTCTGAAAAACTATATCTAAATGACGTAGATGCTCCTCAAAACTGCGTGAACTAATTACCATATCATCTATGTAAATGGTTACAAACTCTCCTGTGTCATCCCCTAATGCGATGTTTAAAGCCCTAATTAAAGCTGCTGAACTACTCTTTAACCCATATGGTGTTCTACAAAATTGATAAAGGTTATATTTATGACTAAAAGCTGTAAATGGTCTATCTTCGTACATAAGTGGCACTTGCCAAAAACTGGAACTCAAATCTACACAAGTGAAATACTTCTTCCCCTCAAATGTTTGCATTAATTCCTCTATTGACATAGATTTCAGCTGATCTGAACTAATTCTACTGTTAACCAAACGAGCGTCTAAACAAATACGAACTGTGCCGTCGGTCTTGGGTACCGTGATCAAAGAATTAACATATGGACTGTTAGAGTGCTCAATAATCCCATCTTCAAGCATCTGATTAATTTGTGCCTCGGCTGCACTCTGATAAGCGAAAGGTACAGGATATCTATGTCCTGTGAATACTGACCTATCAATAACGTTCAATGAATGTGTATAGCAATTGGCCATACCAATGCGATCCTCAAAAACTCTCCTATTACACAATAACACATCATAGAGCCGAACACACTGTTCATCCTCTATATTTCCCTGAAATGCAGCATCACGTAACGAGTCCTTTAGACTACCGTTCGTAATCACACTGCCCACAAAACATGGAGAACCCCGCTCTACGGCTGGCGATATCTCATTTAAAGTACAAATCACACCTACAATACTACTCCTCTGAATATGGTCATTGAACGCTACTTCTACTTCAGAATCTCCCCATTTAAATTTCAAACTCCCTACATCATAACATAAGTTACCAGACACTCTACTTAGCCACTCTGAACCCAAGATAACACTGAATACTAAATTTGGAATTAAAAGGCAAATCTGCTTCTCTACATGATTATTAATTTTAATGTCTACTAAAACTTGCTTAGAAATTACTTTGGAACTCTTCCCAACAGCTGTGATAACAAAAGTGCTTTTAATTGGCATCTCCTCAAAATTTACTCCAGTTCCGTTCATTTTATCATAAAATGCACTACTTATGCAACTCTTCATACAACCACTATCAATTAAAACATCTGTGTACGCCTCGGACACGTTAAATTTAACTATGGGGCTCTTACTAACCACTTCCTGAATAATACCTTCATCATTTAGTTCATGTAATAATTCATTTCTTACATTTAGGTCATAGGGTTCCTGTATAATTGTATGGACAGGGCATGCAACAGACTGAGATTCTGACCTTACTTCGCAGCCTGGTTCGCGTTTAAAGAACCGCTACAGCTGGCCGTAGTACTACTAACTACTGAACTGGTCTGGTTGTTCTGGGCAGTGTTGTCATTGTTTGGCTGTATATTACTACCACTAGGCTGTCCTCTTCCTTGACCCCTATTCTGGTTGTAATTATTGTCATTATAATTTCTCCCTTGATTTCCCCTGAAATCATTGTTTCTCCCTTGATTTCCCCTGTAATCATTGTTCCTCCCTTGATTTCCCCTGAAATCATTGTTCCTCCCTTGATACTGATTACCATAGCCATTTCCTCTGTTCTGATTTAGCTGATTATTATTATTTCTATTTTGAGCGTTGGCCCCTTCGCCACCGTTCCCTTGAACTTCTTGATGCCTGGCTTCATTAGGTCTATTATTATTATTACCCTGGTTCCGATTGAAATTGTCCTCATAACCCCCTCTCCCTAGTGCATCAAGTGTGCTTAACAAATTTTCTACTTGTGATATAGTCTTTACATTCTGGATACAAGCAGCCTCCTTGATCCTATAGGGAAAGTGCCTAAGTAGCAACCTCACCACATCACTTTCCTCCTTCAACCCATCCAGATATTTACACACTAATACCTGCCCTAAAAAGTATTCGGTCATGGTGGAGCTTCCTTTAGGGTTATATTTACCACACACTACTCCCTCACTATGCTGCGACTGAATAACCTCATTCCAGAACTTTTCACAGAATTTCATTTTAAAATCATTGATATCAGTAAACTTGTCTCTGTAGACAGCAAACCAATTCCTCGTTTCCCCCACAAACACTTGTTCTAAAATTTCAACTATCTGGCACCACTCAATACTACCATTTTCCAACCTCTCCCCGAATTTATTTTCTATAGTGTTCATGAACTCCATTGGGCACCCCTGTCGATTGCTGAACTTACCCAGTTCTACCTCCCTGTGTGTGCTATTCACAAAAACTGGCCTATTCTGACTATTTTCTTGCCTGATCCTAGCTTTTAATTTTAACTCTAATTCTGCGATTTTCTCCTCAGCCTTCCTCTCAATACTGTTTACTGTTAATTTAATGTTTCCTTCTGATTCTTCTACTTTATCATATAGCTTTGCTTGTTTCTCCTCAATCTTGCTAATGCTCTCTCTATTACTCTCTCTTAAATCATTTATTTCTGCAACTATTTGCGAGTGGACTTTCTCAATTCTACCCCCCCAGCTGTTCCTTAACCTCTTTAGTTGATACTTGAATCTTGTCAATTTCTCCCCCCAATTTCTTTTTAACCTGCAGTGTTTCTAATTTAACTAATTCCTTTAAATTTTCAGCCTGTGTGCTGATTCTACTTTCCAACTCCTCCTGTACTTTTCCTAATTTCTTGTCTACATCTGCAATGATCTCTTTAACCTTCTCTTCCATTACTCCTCTGATTTCTCCTCTAATCTGCTCCATTTTCACACTAATTTCCTTACTGTTTTGTTCTAATTTAGCATTTAAAGTTTCAGTACTCTCTCTACTTTCCCTACTGTTTTGTTCTAGTTTAGCGTTGTTTTGTTCTAGTTTTGCTTTTAAAGCGTCTTTACTTTCTTTATTTTCCCTACTGTTTTGTTCTAATTTGGCGTTTAAGGCATCTTTACTTTCTTTATTTTCCCTACTGTTTTGTTCTAATTTTGCATTTAAGGCATCACTACTAACTTTGTTCTGATACATGAACTCGAGAAGTAAAGTTTTTAATTCTGGTTGGCCGCCTACACTCCCTGTTTCAGTATCGGGATTTACCTCCGCTACCCCGGTACTACCATCACTCGACATACTGCTCGTATCATCACTCTCTAGTTGATGACCACTACGTAACCTCATCTGTCTTTCTTTCTCATCCCCCATAATGATATACACTGATACAGACAAATAACCCCCAAAATACAGGCACAGAAATATATACCCTTCTCCTTCCACAAATGTTATTAGGTTTTCATCCCCACGTTGTCGGCGACAAGTGTGACAGTTTCTCTAGCCCACACGTTGAGCGACAATTGTAACGTTAATTAATGCCCCATGTTGGTAGCGACGAAAGTAACGGTTTGGCTGCCCCAAACTGTTGGGTGATAAATGTAACTGTTTACCTTTGCCTAAGCTATGTTGTTTTAATGGGCGCCAAGACCTCAATGCAATGCTGAAATCTAAATTTGTATTTAACAACGTCTAGCTCTGGTAGAACACCTTCAAGAATCTATTCACTCAGATCGTGGTATGATTTGATCATTAACCCAACAAACAATTGTATCAGGAGAAGGAATTGGTCTATATCTAATGCTACCTACTGAAAGCAAAGATTGCATTGTAAAAGAAATGAATTTATTATATAAAACAAGTATAGCAAAATTAATAATAATAATAAGTATAAAATTTAAATTGGAGCGTTGTGATTTGAATATTACCGATAGAAAATTACGTGAAAACGGAGTCTGATAAATTATTGATTTTACTCTTATTCCCAAGTTATGAAGTTATTGAAATATGAAATATAAAACAAAGAGAAACGAGAGATTGTGTATTTCTGCGTCATTCGCGCTTACCACTGGAAATGGCCGAAGCCTTTCCCTCGTACTGGATGATGCTGTGAGCTTCCCACAGTCTCCTGGACGTCGACATCTTTGTCTATATTTGATGAGATTCTGGTAGATTAGATAATTCTATGGTCCGTACATCGGACCCAAACACTCGTACAACCACACTGGTTAAGTTTTACAAAAGTTAGTCCTCCACTCCACGGAACATCGGAGCGACTCCCGCGTACAACCGTACTCGTTAAGTTCTATACCAGATTGTCCCCCACTCCACGGAACATCGGAGCGACTCCCGCGTGCAATCATACTCCGCAAGTTCTACACAGATTGTCCTCGTTCCACGGCGCGCTGAACGATATATCCACACGTCGCATCCCCCACTCTTCAGCCGACTTCTAGCTTACGTGGTCTCCACTGATTGGCTGCACCCCACGCGCTATACTCCACTCCTCTGGCTCATTACCCTCGGCGGGAGGGTTCCGTTCCAACTATCCGCCTTTTCTTGACGCTGCAACCCCGCTTGCGTAATACTTCCCGACAAGATTAAGCGTGTACTTGAATTCCCAGTGAGTCACGTCTCTCGATATACCCTAACTGACGAAACTCCGTTAAATTCCGTAATCACATAACTTTCTATGATATTGTCGTTCGTAATAATTTGCTTGATAGCGTTTTCTAAGACATAGAAAACCTATCTGTATGCTTATAATTTTTATAAAATGCTCCGAAAATATCTTAATAATAATTATAATAAATTAATAATAATAATAAATTAACATGAAAAATTCTCTTGGCTGAACAATTTGCCGCGTAAATAAATATAGAATGGCTTCCTGCTGACTTATGCCAGTTGCATAAAAACCCCTCAAAAAACACGTTACAACCGAACCGTTTCAGCACTGCCCACATGGCTGGTCTTGGAACCGAATCAAATGCCTTTTCCAAGTCATAAAAGACTAAGAAGAGTGAATTCTGTTGTTTTCTACATTTTTCTTGTAGCTGTCTCACACAGAAAATCAAGTCAATTGTGCTTCTGGAAGTTCTAAATCCGCATTGTGACTCTGGGAGGATCTTCTCAGAGATAACCTTGAGGCGGTTAAGTAGAATTCTTGCAAGAATCTTCCCCACAATTGATAGCAGTGATATACCACGGTAGTTGCCACAAACACTGCGATCACCCTTTTTAAAGATAGTGACGATAGTGGCATTCTTTAGGTCTCCAGGTACCTTTCTTGATTCCCATATTCTGAGGATAAGGATGAAAATTCTTGTTTTGAGGGAATGACCTCCGGCTTGAATTAGTTCCAGAGGGATGTTATCTGGGCCAGGTGCTTTTCTGGGTTTCAATTGGGTGAGAGCTGCACTGAATTCATGATAAGTAGGAGGTACTGCCAACCACAGTTGTTCAGGTTGTTGCGGCACATCACAGAGGAAGTCTTCAGCAGCTTCTGATGGACGATTTAGGAGATTGGAGAAGTGCTCCTTCCAGCGTTCCAAGATTTCTTGACTATCAGTAAAGGTAGTAGAATTATCAGCGCTTTTCAGTGTACCTGATGATGAGCGAGATGGTCCATATATTTCCTTGAGTACGGCATAGAAGTTCCTCAAGTCTCGAGCATCCGATAGTCTCTGCAGTTCCTGAGCCTTCTGTTGCCACCAAGTATTTTTAATCTGCCTTATCTGCGTCTGGCATTTACCCTTGAGTTCCAGTAGTTTATCTCTCTTTGTGTTTGAAGTTGGGTCTTGAAGATGGGCAAGATAGGCATTCCTTTTGGCATTGATGAGAGACAGAATTTCCTCATTGTTGTCATCAAACCAGTCTTGTCTTTTCCGCACTATAAAACCAATGGTTTCCTCAGCTGACTGTGTGATAATCTTCTGTAATGTGGCCCATTCTTGCTGAATATCATTTGTCACTGGGTTTTCTGATAACTGGGTGACTATCCTGTTTCCAAAATGTTTGTACATGGATTCATCCTGAAGTTTGGATGTATTAAACTTCTTTCTTGACAAATTTTTGATGTTCCTAGGTGGTTTAGGTCTGATGGATATCCTGAGCTTACATATAAGAAGTTTATGATCTGTCCAACAATCGTCTATATTCCTTGCTGTTCTGGTAATAAGAGTGTCCTTCTTATCACATTGCCGGGTAATGATATAATCAAGAATGTGCCAATGTTTGGAACGAGGATGCATCCACGTGGTTTTGAAGCGGTCAGGTAGTCGGAACTGCGTGTTGGTAATGAAAAGTTCGTGTTCTGCAGAAAGACCAAGAAGCAACAGTCCATTGGGATTACATTTTCCAAGTCCCTGTTTGCCCATCACATTATTCCATAGCCTGTGATCTTTCCCAACTCTGGCATTGAAGTCACCGAGGAGCAAGAGTTTATCTGCAGATGGTACCTTGGAGATGATTTCACTTAGCTGATTATAGAACTGAGCCTTTACTTCATCATCAGAATCTAAGGTAGGAGCATAGGCAGAGATGAGTGTCATAAAGGAACCTCCTGAGAGTGGTTTGCGGAGAGTCATGAGCCTTTCGCTGATTGCAATGGGCGTAAGTTGGTGATAATTTACCAGTTTGGTCTTCACAGCGAAGCCCACACCATGAATACGACATTCACCCTGCTCCTTTCCTTTCCAGAAGATGGTATATCCTGTTCCAGATTCAGTAATCTTGCCTTCAGAAGACAGCCTAGTTTCACTGAGAGCAGCAATGTCAACGTTGAGTCTTGATAACTCACGGGTTACGAGAGCTGACCTTCTCTCAGGTCTAATGTTATTGTCCAAATCAAGCAAGGTTCTGATGTTCCATGATCCAATAATCAATTTGTGATTCTTTACTGTTTTTTAGTTTCGACCGCATGAGGAGTGACCTGCTGAGTGCGGTTCCCCAGCCGGACCAAGATTGTGTCTTCCGATGTTTAGCCCACCTTTTCTAGGGCCTTCCCCATGTGGGGTGGGCAGCGATGATCCTAAATAGGCCTGCCCAAACACAGATGCAGGACCGAATTCCTGAGTAGTCACAGAGTCTCCGGAAGACGACCATCACACATCTGCTGCCAACGTGCAGGTCCGAACTAGGGGCTTCCAGTTACACCCATAACCTGCCCCCACCGTCCATATCCCATCACCGTTGGACTTTGGAAAGTGACGTTCGGAAGAAGTGCCACTGGCGTGAATTTGTTTAGGGTGGATCTCAGCTTGCCAGGACGAGACCCACACACTATGATCTCTGAGCCTTATCCTGCGGCTCACAAAGAATGAGACATGCAGGACCGAACACAGAGACTGCAACGAACTGCCGCATACTCAAGTACTACTGAGGTGCGCCTTTACAGCCAGCCTCTATGACCGTTGGGAGCCATGAGAGTGATTGGCTCCTCCTCCGCTCATTTTGCCGTTGGGCCAAAACCTGCCCATCATAACTATTGACAATAGTTTGCCCTATTAAACCTGACCAATAGGCTGCCCCTCCGCCAACCACACTGTGCCAGAGTTCACCTCTTTCACTGCAGGTACCGTTGAGGAATAGGAATCTCCGTTTCGCGGGCTTATAGGTCGTGTTCCAAGGACATTTTGTCGTCCTGACGTTTCGCTGAATACTGCGTTCAGCATGTTCACAGGTTACATAAAGCGAGGTAAAACAAGTAAACAGAAGATATATAAATAGTCAACAACCCACACATAGAGGCTACCATAGCAACGGCGTACCACATAAAAGTAATGCATCAAGGACAGGGCTGCTCGTCTGTTGCATCTTCTCGTCTACGACGGTCAATAAGGGCAGGCTTGAGGGGATTAAGGACTGGAAGCCAAGCTCTGTTCACACGTTCTGCTTCCTCCTTAAGATTGAAGCTGTTAGTATGCTTCAGGATTTCAATGGCCTCCCTTTGTAGCCTGGCATGATAAGACACCGTGGTGGACAGAACTTCAGTGTCTCCATATCTTATATCGTGACCTGCAAGTAGCGAGTGTGCTGCTATAGTGGATTTATCTGTTTGTCCCAGCCGGCTGTGTCGTTCGTGCTCCTTGAGGCGAGTGGCAATACTTCTTTTCGTTGTTCCAATATATACTTGGCCACAATCACACGGGATTTTATAAACCCCTGCCGCGGTATGAGGATGTCGCTTATCTTTAGCGGACCTAAACATGTCCTTAATTTTTCGTGTAGGCCTGTATATGGTCTTTATATCATGGGACTCGAGTAGCCTCCCTATTCTGTCCGTGACCTTTTTTATATATGGAAGAAAAGCTCTAGCCAGGGGCTGCTTGTCTCCAATTACCTTTGTAGTTGGACGTCTCGGATGGAGTGCTCGCTGGATATCTTTCTGGCTGTACCCATTCGCGCGTAAGGCCTCGTTGAGGTGATCAATTTCTTGTTTTAGGCACTGCTTATCACAAATTCTTTTAGCGCGGTCAGCCAGTGTTTTTATAACTCCGTATTTCTGTCGTGGGTGGTGGTTGGACGTCTTATGTAGATATCGGTCAGTATGGGTCGGCTTACGGTAAACAGTATGTCCCAAAGTTAGATCAGCGGTCTTCGTTACCATAACGTCGAGAAACGCGATTTTCTGTTCATTTTCTAACTCCATGGTAAACTGAATGTTCGAGTTCTGGTTGTTAAGATGTTGTAAAAACAGATTTAATTGATCTTTACCATGGCCCCATATTACAAAGGTATCGTCCACGTATCGTAGCCACACTTTAGGTTTCAAAGGTGCGGTCTCTAGTGCTATTTGTTCAAATTGTTCCATGGATGATGATATCACCGCCTTATTCCACCACTGCCTCACCGCTAGCTATTTCCTGTGGAAGGGTGATTTCTATGAACAAATTGATGGGGTCGCCATGGGCAGTCCCCTTAGTCCGGTGATCGCGAATTTCTTCATGGAACAATTTGAACAAATAGCACTAGAGACCGCACCTTTGAAACCTAAAGTGTGGCTACGATACGTGGACGATACCTTTGTAATATGGGGCCATGGTAAAGATCAATTAAATCTGTTTTTACAACATCTTAACAGCCAGAACTCGAACATTCAGTTTACCATGGAGTTAGAAAATGAACAGAAAATCGCGTTTCTCGACGTTATGGTAACGAAGACCGCTGATCTAACTTTGGGACATACTGTTTACCGTAAGCCGACCCATACTGACCGATATCTACATAAGACGTCCAACCACCACCCACGACAGAAATACGGAGTTATAAAAACACTGGCTGACCGCGCTAAAAGAATTTGTGATAAGCAGTGCCTAAAACAAGAAATTGATCACCTCAACGAGGCCTTACGCGCGAATGGGTACAGCCAGAAAGATATCCAGCGAGCACTCCATCCGAGACGTCCAACTACAAAGGTAATTGGAGACAAGCAGCCCCTGGCTAGAGCTTTTCTTCCATATATAAAAAAGGTCACGGACAGAATAGGGAGGCTACTCGAGTCCCATGATATAAAGACCATATACAGGCCTACACGAAAAATTAAGGACATGTTTAGGTCCGCTAAAGATAAGCGACATCCTCATACCGCGGCAGGGGTTTATAAAATCCCGTGTGATTGTGGCCAAGTATATATTGGAACAACGAAAAGAAGTATTGCCACTCGCCTCAAGGAGCACGAACGACACAGCCGGCTGGGACAAACAGATAAATCCACTGTAGCAGCACACTCGCTACTTGCAGGTCACGATATAAGATATGGAGACACTGAAGTTATGTCCACCACGGTGTCTTATCATGCCAGGCTACAAAGGGAGGCCATTGAAATCCTGAAGCATACTAACAGCTTCAATCTTAAGGAGGAAGCAGAACGTGTGAACAGAGCTTGGCTTCCAGTCCTTAATCCCCTCAAGCCTGCCCTTATTGACCGTCGTAGACGAGAAGATGCAACAGACGAGCAGCCCTGTCCTTGATGCATTACTTTTATGTGGTACGCCGTTGCTATGGTAGCCTCTATGTGTGGGTTGTTGACTATTTATATATCTTCTGTTTACTTGTTTTACCTCGCTTTATGTAACCTGTGAACATGCTGAACGCAGTATTCAGCGAAACGTCAGGACGACAAAATGTCCTTGGAACACGACCTATAAGCCCGCGAAACGGAGATTCCTATTTCAACGCCGGTCGTGAAAGTCTACATTTTTACCGTTGAGGACTTCACCGTAACCCTGGCAAGGGACCCTAACAAGGTACTACCAGCCGGGCCAGCTAGACCAGGGTTTTTTAAAGAGTTGTTACTCCTCTATCACTCCCTACTTGATAATACTATCTATATATATAAATTTTAACACTGTATACACTATGAGCTATTGCACCACACTGTGTCACTCCACTAGTAGCAATACCTACACTGTATAACATTACACTATGTGCTATTGCACCACACTGTGTCACTCCACTAGTAGCAATACCTACACTGTATAACATTACACTATGTGCTATTGCACCACACTGCCCCACTCCACTAGTAGTATTACCTACACTGTATAACACTACACTATGTGCTATTGCACCACACTGTGTCACTCCACTAGTAGCAATACCTACACTGTATAACTTAACACTATGTGCTATTGCACCACACTGTGTCACTCCACTAGTAGCAATACCTACACTGTATAACATTACACTATGTGATATTGCACCACACTGCCCCACTCCACTAGTAGTAATACCTACACTGTATAACACTACACTATGTGCTATTGCACCACACTGTGTCACTCCACTAGTAGCAATACCTACACTGCATAACATTACACTATGTGCTATTGCACCACACTGTGTCACTCCACTAGTAGCAATACCTATACTGTATAACACTACACTATGTGCTATTGCACCACAGTGTGTCACTCCACTAGTAGCAATACCTACACTGTATAACACTACACTATGTGCTATTGCACCACACTGTGTCACTCCACTAGTAGCAATACATCTACTGTATAACACTACACTATGTGCTATTGCACCACACTGTGTCACTCCACTAGTAGCAATACCTACACTGCATAACACTACACTATGTGCTATTGCACCACACTGTGTCAGTCCACTAGTAGTAATACCTGCACTGTATAACACTACACTATGTGCTATTGCACGACACTGTAACACTCCACTAGTAGTAATACCTACACTGTATAACACTACACTATGTGCTATTGCACCACACTGCCCCACTCCACTAGTAGCTATACCTACACTGTATAACATTACACTATGTGCTATTGCACCACACTGTGTCACTCCACTAGTAGCAATACCTACACTGTATAACACTACACTATGTGCTATTGCACCACACTGTGTCACTCCACTAGTAGCAATACCTACACTGTATAACACTACACTATGTGCTATTGCACCACACTGCCCCAATCCACTAGTAACAATACCTACACTGTATAACACTACACTATGTGCTATTGCACCACACTGTGCCACTCCACTAGTAGCAATACCTACACTGTATAACATTACACTATGTGCTATTGCACCACACTGTGTCACTCCACTAGTAGCAATACCTACACTGTATAACACTACACCATGTGCTATTGCACCACACTGTGTCACTCCACTAGTAGTAATACCTTCACTGTATAACACTACACTATGTGCTATTGCACCACACTGTGTCACTCCACTAATAGGAATACCTTCACTGTATAACACTACACTATGTGCTATTGCACCACACTGTGTCACTCCACTAGTAGTAATACCAACACTAGTGGAGTGACACAGTGTGGTGCAATAGCACATAGTGTAATGTTATACAGTGTAGGTATTGCTACTAGTGGAGTGGCACAGTGTGGTGCAATAGCACATAGTGTAGTGTTATACAGTGTAGGTATTGCTACTAGTGGAGTGTTACAGTGTGGTGCAATAGTCCATAGTGTAGTGTTATGCAGTGTAGGTATTACTACTAGTGGAGTGTTACAGTGTGGTGCAATAGCACTTAGTGTAGTGTTATACAGTGTAGGTATTACTACTAGTGGAGTGTTACAGTGTGGTGCAATAGCACATAGTGTAGTGTTATACAGTGTAGGTATTGCTACTAGTGGAGTGTTACAGTGTGGTGCAATAGCACATAGTGTAGTGTTATACAGTGTAGGTATTACTACTAGTGGAGTGTTACAGTGTCATGCAATAGCACAGTGTAGTGTTATACAGTGTAGGTATTACTACTAGTGGACTGACACAGTGTGGTGCAATAGCACATAGTGTAGTGTTATGCAGTGTAGGTATTGCTACTAGTGGAGTGACACAGTGTGGTGCAATAGCACATAGTGTAGTGTTATACAGTGTAGGTATTGCTACTAATGGAGTGAGGCAGTGTGGTGCAATAGCACATAGTGTAGTGTTATAGAGTGTTGGTATTGCTACTAGTGGAGTGGGGCAGTGTGGTGCAATAGCACATAGTGAAGTGTTATACAGTGTAGGTATTGCTACTAGTGGAGTGACAGTGTGGTGCAATAGCACATAGTGTAGTGTTATACAGTGTAGGTATTGCTACTAGTGGAGTGACACAGTGTGGTGCAATAGCACATAGTGTAGTGTTATACAGTGTAGGTATTGCTACTAGTGGAGTGGGGCAGTGTGGTGCAATAGCACATAGTGAAGTGTTATACAGTGTAGGTATTGCTACTAGTGGAGTGACAGTGTGGTGCAATAGCACATAGTGTAGTGTTATACAGTGTAGGTATTGCTACTAGTGGAGTGACACAGTGTGGTGCAATAGCACATAGTGTAGTGTTATACAGTGTAGGTATTGCTACTAGTGGAGTGGGGCAGTGTGGTGCAATAGCACATAGTGTAGTGTTATACAGTGTAGGTATTGCGGTTGAACTATACCTTCCGATACATCAGCGTTTGGGGAATATTTAGGGAGAACAGTGACGTCACCGTGATCTCACGGATGGCGTATTGCTATCGGTCACGCTATTGGTTGGCTGACGTATTGCTATCGGTAACGCTAAGAACTGTTAAGAGGGTTATTGACAAACGGTCTTCAACACTAAGTAACACTCATGAATTTCAGTATCATTGTTATTGGTAAAATAACACAAACTAACACATATAATTATATTACAGTACTCCCTCTGTAATCCGGCATCTCAGCTCTCCGGCACTCCCAGTAATTCGGCATTTTGTATTCGAGCACGAGCTCAACACTTGATTTGATAATGCGTCCCCAATACAGTACAATGTTTCCCACGCAGCGACAAGACTAGTGTCTGAGTAAACAATGCATTGGCGCCAAGAGCGATGACTCACACACGCCCCCCCTCAGGTGCTTAGTGTAGGACAGTTGTAGACTACTGTAGTAGTGTTGTGTTGAAGATGGCATCCATGCAGAAGAAACGTAAACATAAAACTCTATCTTTGTTAGATAAACATGAAATCCTAAAGCGGCTTGAAAAGGGCGAAACGTTAACTAGTGTTGCTAACGAATACGGTGTTGGTCATGACATAAGAAAAAACAGTGAGAAAATAAAGTCGTTTTGTAAGACGAATGAAAATTTAAAAGTTAACGAAAGACATTGCCTCGTTTGCCACGTCAATTGCCTGGGCTTAGGAAAATGGCGTCTCTGCTAACGATGTCTTAGTTTTAAGAAGGTTACAGAAACAAGTTCTCAAAGTGTCTCTCAGCCTTAAAAATTCAAAAGACATTTGATGCGTATTTCCAGCCGTCTACTTCCAAAGAATAACATGAGTACTTTTTTCGTACTTTTTACTTTGTATAGTACAATGTAATTAAAACTGATTTTCAAATGATATCTGCGTTTTTCTTGATATTTTCCAGTAGTCTGACGTTTTCGGTAATCCCGCAGTGCACTGGTCCGATATCTGCCAGATTACCGAGAGAGCACTGTATATTACATCTAATAGAACTTGTGTTTCTACGGGGGGCATTCAAAAGTTAGTTACACGTGAGTATGGCAGACCAAGTACGGTTTATTGAATTACACACTATAATGCAAAGGGACACAGATGCATCACACTATTTTTCGACAGAGTCACTAAGTCTCTGTAAACAACGGTCGGCACGGTCTACTAATATTCAATACCTTGGCTATAGAAGGTCGCTCCTTGGCCTTGGAGCCATCGGAGACCCTCTGTTTGGACCTGTTCATCATTGTCAAATTGCTGTCCACCCAGATGGTCTTTCAGCTTGCCAAACAGATGGAAATCGCATGGTGCCAGATCCAGCCTGTATGGTGGATACTTCTATATCCCCCATCGAAAATGATGCAGCAAAGCCTGAATTTCGCGCCCTGTGTGCAGTGTTGCATTGTCGTGCAGGAAAACATTGCTTCGGCGTAACTCTCCTTTCTTTTACAGCGATGGGCAGCGACGCTAATGCTTGACATTAAGGATCTACTTATACCCTCTCTTCGGACAATGCGCTGCTCATGTTGCGCAATGGCCTGACGCCGGACGACCTGTGTAACTTATTGAACGCTCTACGTACTAAAAGTTTCCCTTTATTAGATTATGTTCTCACTGCTGTGAATGATCTTCCCAATCCTCAACCTGTGTTTGTATTTCATCTTCACTGTCACCAGCACTACCTTGGTAGTTAGGCCTACTGGATTCCTGATCACTGAAACACATATCCCAAAACAGCATTTTTTTTTTTTTGTGGAATGTAGTCCATTTGACTTTTTAAGTCATTAAGTTTGGCAGGATTAATTGGAATGGCTGTTGCATATTTCCTCTTCATGGGAGGGAGTGTCCTACTAGTTTTTCCTGGCTTACCTTCAATAATCACCATCATATCTGTTTACACCATGCGACATGGAAACTTGATTCCTATTGGCTGATTGGCCCATAACCCACTTCTAGTAATATGCATGAGGCAGTTACCGCATTTATAGTATTGTAAAATGAAGGCCTTCTTGAAACCCTGAGTATTATTTCTATAAGTATCAGTGGGTTTTCAGAGAAACCAATGGCAGATTCAGGTTCAGTACGGCAAACATAGCATGAATACGGTACATAAAAGAAAGGGGGGAAAAAAGGATATTTGGTCGTCAACCCACTTATTGTTCTCGGGTCTTCGATTCTTGGAATCTATATTTTATAAATGTACAATAAGACATCAATTGGAATTGTAAAACAAATAAATTAAATAAATAACACATCATTAAGTCTTAGCATATCTCGTGCGATTTGAACACTTCCAATTTAATGGCCACCTTCTAATGCTACCGGGACAGGAATAATATCTGTGATTAGTGATTCTTTGCATCTCACCAATTCAACATTTTTGTTACACTCCTTTGGTACTAATACATAATTTTATTTCAATCTCAGTTCTTCGGAGCCCTCTTGAGAGGTATCAGTGCCAAAGTTCAGAGGACAATATCTGGAATGACGAAAGTATTCCGATATGTAACATCGACTCACTCCATGCCAGCATCACATTGAGGCTTGATTCATCTAGCAACAACTCTCAAGCCAAACCGTTTGTGTGTGTGCAATGTGGTCGGAAATACAATCTCAAAAAATCTCTTTATAAACACCAGAAGTATGAGTGTGGTAAGGAACCTTCATTTCAGTGCCCCTTGTGTTCTTATCGAGCCAAACAAAAAGCAACACTGAATGAACATGTTTATAATATCCATACCAATACTGGCGATGAACGACCATTCATGTGCCTGGACTGCAGCAGAAAGTATAAGTCGAAGAGAGCCTTACTGTCTCACCAACGGCTGGAATGTGGGAAGGAGCCAAGTTTCCAATGTGATTATTGTGACTTCCGGTTCAAGCAGAAAGTCCATTTGCAAGTTCATATGGCTCGCTGGCATCCTAATGTCTAGAGGAATTCTTATCATTGATTTAAAGATGAAGTTCATTAAATCTTTAAGACATTCCCAGCTATTGTTGATGAAGTTGTACGTTTTTGGGATCTCATGCCTTGTTATGTTTGTCAACTATGCAATGGATAGAAAGCTTTGAGGCCATTGGTCAGTGTTTCCTTGTTAACCATTGGTCAACATGAATTTATGTCCAATTATATATGAGGCCTTTTAATCTGTGCAAATATCTAATCTCATGTAATTAGATTTTTTATGAGTTAGTATTACATATTTGCTGCCTTAATGGGGAGTGAGTTTGATGAACTAACCAATGTCTTGCACTAATACTGTGATAGGTTTCATCAAGGCTAAAAATCAGCTCGTGGGTACTGGCTCTAGGTTAGACTGCAAATGACGATGGGTTCGTCTCAACAATGGATGAACAGTCAAATAATACTGAAGGTAGAAGAATGAGAGAAAGATATTGGAACTGATATTGTCGAGACCATACGCGTCATCATTTTGAGCCAAGCCTTGAGTCATGGCATGAGTTGAGTATTTGGCTGATGAGGATGTGTTGGGATGATTCGTTTATAATTTTCCCTATGCATATTTCTTACATATTATTTGCATTATTATTTTTTCTCAAATTTATTTCCCTCTAGCATATTTCCTTTTAACAGGTTTTCCAAACGTCTCTTCCCCACAGTGCTAGTGTATCAAGTTCAGAGTACCTTGAAATAAATAGTTCATGTTTAGCCATTCATCTCCCAAGTGATATTTCATTCTTTAATGTCGAAGTACAGTAGTAATTGTACATGTTGTTGATGAGTTGATTTATGGAGCTTGTATAGTGGTAATAGTCCATTATATTTTACAAACCACCATTGCAAAGAATGGTGGAACACTCCCTGACTTTCTGTCACAACAAAGAAGCTAACCTTGCTAACCTACAACTGTATAGAGTATGTTTGGTGTTATATAAAAAGGAGGAGTAAATTACAACAAGGAGGCTTTCCTAAAAACTCTATAGCAGGCCAAATGTAAGAAACAAGAGGAAGAGGGCCTGAAAAGCTGCTGCTATTGTTGTTGTTGTTGTTATTATTACTATTAGTAGTTATGGACTGGTTTTGCGGTGAATAGGTAAAGTTCTAGTCTACTGTTCCTAGTGTTACAGGATTAAATCCTGACGCAGTCAGTTGGTATTTGATGGTGCGCAAATGTGAGGGAGCCATGTCAGTTGTTTTACTGGCATGTTAAAGATCCTCTTTGGGCCTAAATTAGGGCACCCCGGCTTCTCTACATATTGGCTTTCATGCCCAAGGAATTAAATTCCAGCAAATCTTGTAGGTTTTGCCATGTATGTCGTAGGGATTCGCATAGGTGCACCTAGTCAGACTCGTCAGAGGGCCTTTGTTACACCTTTACCCTAACCATGGCCAGGCTACTGGACCATGCACTAAGCCCCATATACACTCACCGGCAAAACAAACGCAACACTTTTATTTCTGCATTATTCTTATAGTTTATTGCACTGAAATTATTCTTATTTAAAAATTATGCATAATTAATTGTCTTTTAAACATTTGAAAACGACTTCACATACAAAAAATGCTTCAATTAAAAAATCTGTATAATTTTCTAGAATAAGAAAGAAAAGTGAAAATGTCTTAAATTTTGAGTAAAATTCATAGTCATTTAAAACTGTTAATCTGAGTTCCAAAATTTATCATTACAGAAGTAATCGATTCCTTTGGTTACTGACACAAGAACTGAACACTTAAAAACGTGTATTTCCACCCCTAGCACGAATCACCTTGCGTAACCTCTCCCCCATACTTGCGATGATTTGTGAAAAGTTTTCCTGAGGGATGCTTTACCACTCCTCATGCAGCAAACCCAAAGTTGCTGGAGAGACTCAGGAGTATGTTGCCAAACATTTCTGGCCAACATATCTTAAACATGTTCAGTTGGATTGAGGTCAGGGCTCCTAGCTGGCCAGTCTAGGCCGGTGAGTGTTTAAGGCTTATGAATCCTTTTTGCTCGTGATATTAAGATTTCCCGCTGATTAGCCTCACTTGGTGCACTCCAGGTAAAATCCCACCACAACAGGCATGACAAAATCTACAAGATTTATGGTATTTGAAACCATTTTTCAGTGTTGTTTTATTAATCAAAGTTAGTTGTTTTTCAGTTGGTCAACCCAATTGTACCCAATTGTAATGGATGGTTCCTCATCCTTTTTTTTTTTTTTACATGAGAATAGTAATTACACATGGATGACCAGATTCAGTCGTTGAGGGATCAGTATTACATTCTTGGAATCTATATTTTATAAATGTATAATAAATCTTCAATTGGAATAGTATAACAAATGACTAATAAAATAAGACCTCAAATGAGACTTAGCATATCTTGTGGGATTAGAAGGATTTGAAAGAGCATGAGTGATTCTTTGTAACTCACCAATACAACATTTACATTACATTTTAATATCAGTCTGCTTTGTTTTTTAGTAATACATAGTGTTTTTCTTCTTTCAATTTCAGTTCTTTGGAGCCCTATTGAAATGTATCAGAGTCTGCCTCAGGATCTGCTAACACCTGTAGAACCCATTTTTAGTAGTGGTCTTGGGGTTAAAAGTTCAGAAGACAATATGTGGAATGACGAAAGTAATCCGACGTGTAACATCAACTCACACCAAGAAAGGATCACATTGGGGCTTGATACTTCTGGCAACAACTCTCAAGACAAACCATTTGTGTGTGTGCAATGTGGCCGGAAATACAATTTCAAAGGATCTCTTTCAACTCACCTGAAGTATGAGTGTGGTAAGGAACCTTCATTCCAGTGCCCAGTGTGTTCGTATAAAGCCAAACAAAAAGCACACCTGAAAACACATGTCTATAATATCCATACAAATACTGGTGATGAACGACCATTCATGTGCCCGGACTGCAGCAGAAAGTATAAGTGGAGGACAGCCTTACAGCGTCACCAACGGCTGGAATGTGGGAAGGAGCCAAGTTTCCAATGTGATTATTGTGACTTCCGGTCCAAGCAGAAAGTCATTATGAAACGTCATGTGGCTCGCTTGCATGCTAATGTCTAGAGGAATTCTTATCATTGATATAAAGACGAAGTACATGAAAACTGTGAGACCTCCCCAGCTATTGTTGATGAAGTTGTACCTTGTTATGTTTGTCAACTGAGCAATGGATAGGAAGCTTTGAGGCCATTAGTCAGTGTTTCCTTGTTAATGATTGGTCAACATGAGTTTATGTCCAATTATATATGAGGCCCTTTAATCTGTGAAAATATTTAATCACATGTAATTAGATTTTCTATGAGTTAGTATTTCATATTTGCTGCCCTATATATTTGGGGGTAAGTTCGATGAACTAACCAATGTCTTGCACTAATACTGTGATAGGTTTCATCAAGGCTAAGAATCAGCTGTTGGGTACTGGCTCGAGGTTAGACTGTAAATGACGATGGGTTGGTCTCAACAATGGATCAACAGTCAAACAATACTGAAGTAAGAAGAATGAGAGAAATATTTTGGAACTGATATTGTTGAGACCATACGCATCTTCAGTTTGAGCCAAGCCTTGAGTCATGGCATAAGTTGACTATTTGGCTGAGAAGGATGTGTTTCGATGATTCATATATAATTTTCCCTATGCATATTTCTTCTCTTATATAGGCCTATTATTTGCATTATAATTTTTTTGTTCAAATTTATTTTTCTCTAGAATATTTCCTCTTAACATCTTTTCCAAACCTGTCTTCCTTACAGTGCTATTATACCGAATTCAGAGTACCTCGAAATAAATAGTTCATGTTTAACCATGTATCTCCCAAGGGATTTTTCATTCTTTAATGTAGAGGTAGTAATTGTGCATGTTGTTGATGAGTTGATTTATGGATCTTGCATAGTTGTAATAGTCCATCATATTCAGGGCCGGATTTAAGAGGATGCCGCCAATAGGCTAAAGTCCATTTGCCGCCCCCCTCTATAGTTCATATGTGCTTAATACAATTGTTTTAGCCTATACAGCAAAAGGATAGATTTCATTGGCGTTTTCATCTTTTTAAACATAAAGTTCATTTAGTTTTGATAAAACTATAATTTTAATGGCTTACATAATAAATGTTATACTGAAATTAGTTATCTACTTGTCTACTTTTTCTTACTTCTTGTAAGATTTGTTACAAAATGAAATGGGTTTCTAACTTAATTAATTAATTTGTTCTTGGAGATCAGTGATCACTATTTTACACATAGTTTTATATTTTAATGCAACCCCTCCTCCAAGTGGTGGGAGACGGGCAACGGCATGAAGTAGGGGATTGCCTGTAGGGGTGAAGTACAGTGGGGACTTTGTGTGCCCCGGGGCCGCTGCGGTAGCTGTGAAGGCTCTATGGGAACCCTGAAAAGTGATGGCTGACGGGGCTCTGGTGAAGAAGCGATAGGCTTAGCAAGCCAGTAGTGGATATCATATTTGCTTTTAAAACAGGAACAGGCCTCGGAAAGGACGGATGCAAACGACGACGACCCGGATATGCTAATGGACTACGAGTTGGGACATTAAACATACGGGCACTGACAGGAAAGGTGGAGGAGATTGTAGATGTGATGGAGAGAAGAAAACTGGATATACTGGGCTTGGCAGAAACAAGATGGAAAGGAGAAGGTCGCAGAGAACTGAGAAAAGGGTACCGGTTGTACTGGAGTGGGAACAGTGAAGGAAGGAGCAGCGGAGTAAGAGTAGTTGTGAGAGATGGAATGAAGGAAGAGGTAAAGGGAATAAGCGACAGGATCATGAAGATCAGAGTAACTGTAAAGGGAAGAAGCCTGGAGATATCCCAGGTATATGCCCCTCAAGTTGGATGTACAGCTCAAGAGAAGGAAGACTTTGAGGAGGAGCTACAACAGCAGTTGAATGGTCAGAGCATCATTGTCATGGGAGATTTGAATGCACATGTAGGAAGTGAAAGGCAAGGATATGAAAATGTATTGGGAGCAAAAGGATGGGGTAGCAGGAATGAAGAAGGGAGAAAGTTGCTGGATTTTTGCAAGAGAAACGGTTTAGTGGTAGGCAACTCCTGGTTCCGGAAGAAAGAAACCCACAAGGTAACGTGGTACAACAGTGATTTAACAAAGAAATCTTTGGTAGATTACATGCTGTACGACTGGGAAATGAAGAGAAGTGTCAGAGATATAAAGGTAATACCATCAGAGGCCTTAGATAGTGACCACAGAATACTTGTAATGAACCTGGGAGTTGTTAAGGATAGTAAGAGGACAGAGTACCAGGAAAGGAGAATCAAAGTATGGAAACTCAAGGAAA
The DNA here is from genome assembly GCA_946902985.2 of Meconema thalassinum. Classification (NCBI taxonomy): domain Eukaryota; kingdom Metazoa; phylum Arthropoda; class Insecta; order Orthoptera; family Tettigoniidae; genus Meconema; species Meconema thalassinum. The sequence goes on from OX336390.1 coordinate 70,253,635, forward strand.
AGGAAGTCAAGGAAGAATTCCAGAAGATAATAAGGGAAAGGATGCCAACAGACAATCTTAAAACAGGGGAAGAGGAATGGAAGCAATTCAAGAACACAATGGTGGAAGCTGCAGTGGCAATATATGGAAGAACAAGCAACAGAAAGCGCTGTAAAGAGACACCATGGTGGAATGAGAGAGTAAAAGAAGCTGTGGGAAGGAAGAACAAGGCTTTCAGAGTGTGGTTCCAGGAAAGAACTGATCTGTCAAGGGAAGATTATAAGATAAAGAAAAAAGAAGCAAACAAGATTGTCGCAGAGGAGAGGAAGAAGTGGATGGTAAAGTGGACGGAGATGATGGAGGAAGACAGCAGAGGAAATAAGAAAGTTCTTTATGGGATGGTCAAAAGTAAGAGAAGAGGTCTGCGAGAGGATGTGGTAATGATGGACAAAAACGGAAATGAGGTACACAACAAAGAGACACTCAAGACAGTGTGGAAAGAGTACTTTGAGGATTTGCTGAATCCAAATGGTCATAGGGAGGAAGACAATGTATTGGAAGATGGAGAAGACAACACAGCAATGGAAAAGGACCTGACTTGGAGAGAACTGGAAATGGCTATAGACAAGATGAAAGGAGGAAGGGCACCAGGTGTGGATGAAGTGAGTGTTGAAATGGTGATGGCAGCAGGGGAGGTTGGGAAACAGTGGCTGTACCGTGTGATGAGGGTGATATGGAAGGAGAAAAAGACCCCAGAAGATTGGAAGAAAGGATTAATTGTCCCAATATTTAAGAAAGGAAGCAGAAAGGAGTGCAGAAATTACAGGGGTGTCACACTCATACCTCACTGTGCCAAGATATATGAAAAGATATTAGAAAGTAGAATACGAGCCAAAGTGGAGAGAAAATTGAGAGAGGAACAGTATGGATTCAGACCTGGGAGATCAACAGTGGATCTCATATTTTCAGTGAGACAGCTCCAGGAACACCACTACGAATTTGGAGAGGATCTGTTGATGGCCTTCCTGGACATCGAAAAGGCGTATGATAGTGTGTGTAGGGAGAAGGTTTGGAAAGCAATGGAAAACATGGGAGTGGAAAAAGAGACTGTAGGCAGAGTGAAGGAGATGTATTGTGGAAGTGTGAGTTGTGTGAAAGTTGGAGGGGAAAGAACAGACTGGTTCAGACAAATGAGTGGCCTGAAACAGGGTAGTGCGCTGTCACCCCTTCTCTTTATTGTGGTTATGGACGAGGTAATGACACGGATAGCAGGAAAGATAGGAGAAGATAAGATGAAAGCAATGGTGTTTGCAGATGATCTCATGGTCTGGGGAAACAAGGAGGAGGAAATTCAGGAGCAACTGAAGGCTTGGGAAGAAACAGTGGGAGAGTACGGATGGAAATTCAACATCAGTAAATGTGAGATCCTGTTAACGACCAGGAAAAAGGACAGACCAATGAGTGGGATAACACTTGGAGGTGGACAGCTGAAGAAGTTGAAAAGTCTCAAGTACTTGGGAAGTATAGTGGAGGAAAATGGGAGAAATGACAAAGAGATTACGGAACGTGGCAGACAGGCAGAAGCATTTCTGAGAAGCATTAGGAGCTTAGTGTGGAATAAAGATGTCCCACAAAAAAGCAAGGAAGTGTTATACAGAACCTACTATATCCCGATACTGACCTATGCTTCAGAAACGTGGTCAATGAAGAAAAGAGACATAAGCAGAATACAGGCAGGTGAAATGAAGTTCCTGCGAAGTAGGATCGGAGTAACAAGAAAAGATAGGGTGAGGAATGAAAAGGTCAGGGAAATGGTGAAAGAGGAGCCCTTGCAAGGTAGGATTGAGACATTAAGACTGAGGTGGTATGGACACTTAAAGAGAATGGATGAGAAGAAGATTCCCAAGAGGATACTTGAGATGCAGATGCAGAAGAAACGGCCAAGGGGAAGACCAAGAGATAGATGGCTGAAAGGAGTGGAGGAATGTGTCAAGAAGAGAGGCGAGTACTGGACCAGAGTGACAGCGGAGAGGTGGTGGGAAGAAAGGACTAAGTGGCGAGGCTTATGTTCCAAACAGACCCAGCCTGGGGCTGGAAACTGTACAAGATGATGATGATGACTATCTTTTGCGTAATTGAAGAACTGTGTTCAATTTGAATTAAGTTGTCCTACATGGTGAAATGAAATTACACAAAATGTAGTTAATTACTGGTTTATTTGTTGAGAAATATACAAACTTCTCTAAAACAACTCACCCCACGTAATCTTGATGTTCAAATTTACATAGCATTCTTGCGAGATTTCTTAATGGCAAACTCGTTAATAATATCCTCATATGAAAGTGTTTTTGTTGTATTTGCCTTAATACAAAGTAATGAAAGTGAGTTGAACCGTGTTTCAGAAATACTAGTTCGCAGAGAGTTCTTAATTCTTCTAAGGCAGGAAAAATTGTAGAAGGAATATGTCATTCATACGGAAAATATCATTAACGTCTGAAATATTTCATCTTAGCTTTTGAATGAATTGCCAAACTGCCGCTCTAGGCTGCAGCCTACTTAGCCTATTTAGAAATTCGACCCTGATCATATTTCACAAGCCACCATTGCAAAGAATAGGGGAACACTCCCTGACTTTCTATCGCAACAAAGACGCCTCAGGGCTTGCTAACCACCAACTGTACAGAATATGTTTGTTGTTATACAAAAAGGAGGAGTAGATTACAAAAATGAGGCTTTCCTGGAAACTCTTTAGTAGGCCAAATGTAAGGAAGGTTGGTTGGTTGGTTAGTTTTGGGGCTGAGACATGTAGTCCCATGTACTTTGGTTGTGTGTGTAGAATTTGTCTGATAACCCGTGTTAATAATTGTGATGGATGTATTAATGTGTTTTATCTGTGATTCAGGTAAGGACTGCAGACGTTCAATTTTCATGTAGTTCCTACTTATGCCACCAAATGGTACCATCCTCAACACCTAGCTGCGGACTTGGCTACTAGATGCCATCGCATCCAGCACCTGGTGGCGAACGTTGGAAGTAATATATAGCCTAGTGATCAATTCTAACCTACAAATTTTGGCTTCACACAAGTGTAGTTAGTGGAAGGGCTCTTTTCCATGCCTTAAATCTCTGACATTTGACCACCGGCTTTACTTCCCTTCAGAAGGAAGACATACTGTGGGATTTTTAACGCTTTTAAATAATCCGATGACTTTGGCCGGGTTTGAACCCACGACCTTGGGCATAGAAGCTCAGCATGCTTCCAACTACGCCTTCGGAGCCGTAAAAACGTAAGAAATGAGAGGAAGAAGGCCAGAATAACTGCTGCTATTGTTGTTGTTGTTATTATTACTTATAGTAGTTATTGACTGGTTTTGCAGTGCACCGGGAGCGTAAATGTGAGGGAGCCATGTCAGTAGTTTTACTGGCATGTTAAGGATCCCCTTTGGGGCTTAATTCAGCCACCCCGGCATCACTAAATATTGGCTTTCATGGCCAAGGAATTAAATTCAAGCAAATCTTGTATGCTTCGTGGGGTTTGGCATAGGTGCACCAAGTCGGACTCACCAGAGGGCTCTAGGTACATCTTGCACGTACCATGCCTGGGCTAGTGGACCATGCACTACGTCCCATATATAAGGCTTATCAAACTTCTTTGCTGGGGATAATAAGATTTCCCGCTGATTAGCCTTACTTTGTCATCCCAGGTGAAATCCCACCCCTTCAAATATGGCAAAATTCACAAGATTTATGGTGTTTGGAGCCATTTTTCAGTGTTGCCTTAGTAATCGTAGTTTTTTTTCTTAGTTAGTTAACATAATTGTACCCACTTGTAATGAATGGGTGGTGCCCTAATCCTGAATTTTCTTTTTATATGAAATTAATAAATACACTTGGATGACCAGATTCAATCGTTGAGCGATCGGTATTATATTTTTGGAATCTATATTTTATTACTGTATAATAAATCATCAATTGAAATAGTAAAACAAATGACTGAGCAAATAAAAACGTCAAATGAGATTTAGCGTATCTCGTGGGATTTGAACGAGTTGAATGAGCATTAGTGATTGTTTGCAACTCACCAATACAACCTTTGCATTACAATTTATTAAAAGTCTGCTTTGTTTGTTAGTAATACAAAGGGTTTTATTTATTTTCAATTTCAGTTCTTTGGAGCCCTATTGAAATGTATCAGAGCCAGCCTCAGGATCTACTAACACCTGAAGAAACCATTTTTAGTACTAGTCTTAGTAATTCGATGTGTAACATCAACTCACACCAAGAAAGGATCACATTGAGGCTTGATTCTTCTGGCAACAACTTTCAAGCCAAACCATTTGTGTGTGTGCAATGTGGCCGGAAATACAATCTCAAAGGATCTCTTTATACTCACCTGAAGTATGAGTGTGGTAAGGAAGCTTCATTTCACTGCCCCTCGTGTTCTTATAGAGCCAAAAGAAAATCAACACTGAATGATCATGTCTATAATATCCATACAAATACTGGTGATGAACGACCATTCATGTGCCCGGACTGCAGCAGAATGTATAAGTCGAGGAAAGCCTTACTGCTTCACCAACGGCAGGAATGTGGGAAGGAGCCAAGTTTCCAATGTGATAATTCTGACTTCCGGCCCAAGCAGAAAGTCCATTTGAAATCTCATGTGGCTCACTGTCATACTAATGTCTAGAGGAATTCTTACCATTGATTTAAAGACGAAGTTCATTAAATCTTTAAAACATTCTCAGCTATTGTTGATTAAGTTGTACGTTTTTGGGATGTTATGCCTTGTTATGTTTGTCAACTAAGCAATGGATAGAGAGCTTTAAGGCCAGTGTTTCCTTGTTAACGATTGGTCAACATGAATTTATGTCCAATTATATATGAGGCCCTTTAATCTGTGCAAATATTTCATCACATGTAAGCTTAATTAGATTTTTCATGAGTTAATATTTCTTATTTGCTGCCTAATATTATTGGGGGTAAGGTCGATGAACTAACCAATGTTTTGCACTAATACTGTGATAGGTTTCATCAAGGCTAAAAATCAGCTAACGAGTACTGGCTCGAGGTTAGACTGTAAATGACCATGTGTTGGTCTCAACAATGGATCAACAGTCAAACAATACTGAAGGAAGGAGAATGAGAGAAAGAAATTGGAACTGATATTGTTGAGACCATACGCATCATCATTTTGAGCCAAGCCTTGAATCATGGCATGAGTTGAGTATTTGGCTGATGAGAATGTGTTGTGATAATTTGTTAATAATTTTTCCTATGGATATTTCTTACATATTATTTGCATTATTATTTTTCCTCAAAATTCCTTCCCCCTGGCGTATTTCCTCTTAACGTCTTTTCCAAACCTCTCTTCCCAACAGTGCACATGTACCGACCAAGTTCAGAGTACCCTGAAATAAAAATTTCATGTTCAACCATTTATCTCCCAAGTGGTTTTTCATTCTTTAATGTAGAGGTAGCAATATTGTACGTGTTGTTGATAAGTTGATTTATGGAGCTTGCGTAGTTGTAATAGACCATTATATTTCACAAACCACCATTGCGAAGAATAGGGGAATACTCCCTGACTTTCAATCACAACAAAGAAGCCTCAGGGCTTGGTAACCAAACACTGTACAGAGTATTTTTGGTGTTATACAAAAAGGAGGAGTAGATTACAACAATGAGGCTTTCCTGAAAAATGTATAGCAGGTCAAATATAAGAATAGTGTGTAGGTTCCTTAGTTTAGGGGCTGCGACAACGCGGTCATGTAGCCCCGTGTACCTTGGGTGTGAGTATAGAATTTGTCTGATAACCGGTGTTAGTAATTGTGATGGCTCTATTAATGAGTGTTATCTGTGATTCATGTAAGGACTGCAGACGTTCAATTTTCAAGTACAGGGTCATTATATATGTGCGTGCGAGTAATCACGGCGAGCTAAGCCGGCTGTGACTGGCGCAGATTGCGGCCGTGCATATCCGGTTCAGCTGGTGGTTGGCGTGCACTTTCACACTTTTATCAAACATGTTCAATAATGTGTTCCTACAGTGCTCATAGCTGATTCTGAAAATATACTCCGTGCCTTGAAACACACACCTGCCATCTTCTGATGAGAGAATGAACAACATCTCTTCTAATTTTTGTTCTCTAAGAACACAACGTTGTCTGTTAACTTTTTAATTATTTACAGAGCCTGTTTTCTTGAATCGTTTAGCGAGCCTCCTAATTGTACTGGCATTAGGCACAGGTCTTTCTGGACACTTGATTCGAAATTTTCGTCTTGTTTCAGAACAAGATTTTCTGCTTTTCATATACGAATTATGGATATGCACACGTTTGCGCAATGTGATTTGGTGTCCAGGAATTACCAACAATCACAGTAAGTGTAGTTAGTGGAAGGTTCTTTTTCATGCCATAAATTTGTGACATGGGACCACCAGCCTTATTTCCCCTCAGAAGGAAGGCATACTAAGGGATTTTTAACGCTCTTAAAAAATCCTATGACTTTGGCCGGGTTTGAACCCACGACCTTGGGCTTAGAAGCCCCGCATGCTTCCAATTATGTAATCGGAGCCGCAAAATGTAAGAAACAAGAGGAAGAGGACCTGAAAAACTGGTGCTATTGTTGTTGTTGTTTTTATTATTACTATTCTTCTTCTTCTTTTATTCATGTGGTCTCTATAAACAGTACCTATTAGCTTCGACCTCAAAGATCTTTTGCTATCATTAGTTTTCCTTGATTCCCAACAGGTTATTTCTCCTCTCTTGAAAAAGTTGCAGGTCCGCCTTATTGGGTCTTCTGGGATATTTTCTCTCTCTTCTCCAGTTATATCCACTGTAGAGATTCTGATTCTTCCCAGCGCCTCATATTCGAAGAGTTTGTGTTCAGCTGATTCTTCCGCTTCGTTAGATTTCCTACATAAATTGTCTCGTATTATTCCAATTCTATGTAGGTGCTTCTTAAGATGTCAGTGTCCCGTCAGCAGTCCTGCTACCCATCTTATTTTTACCCTGCTGAGTTCCAGCAGTTCTTTAGTATGCTTCTTGTTTGGTCTCTGAATTCGTTCTTTCGCAAGCCTGCAACCTGCAGATTTTTCCAGTTTTTCATTTGTTTCTTTTGTATCCATTTCCCTATGTAGTAGCGGTCTTGTCTATGAGAGATCCCACATTCTGGTTCTGGGCCCACAAAAAATGTTTCTGACTCTTTTCATGCCAGTTTATCCGCTTTTTCATTTCCTTCTGTGCCTGCATGCCCAGGTACCCATATTATTTTAACTGCATTGTACTCTGAGAGCTTCAGAAGAAGTGTATGGCAATACCAAACAATTTTGGATGTTAACCGGACAGCTTCAAGTGCCTTAATAGCTGCCTGGCTGTCCGTAAATATGAAAATGTTCTTATCTCTGTAGTTCATTTTCATGTTTTCCTCAAGACATATAGTGATTGCTATCACTTCAGCTTGAAATAGTGTGTTTCCCCCCTGTGGGTGGGGGGTTTAGAATACACCCACGGTATCCCCTGCCTGTTGTAAGAGGCGACTAAAAGGGGAGACCTTGGCTATACTTTAAGGACTCCGCGTTGGTTTGTGAATTGGACCCTCAGTGGATGGGAGGAAGCGAATACTTCCACGGTAATCCCTGCCAGTTTTAAAAGACAACTAAAAGGGTTTCTCGGATCGGTCCACACCCGTGCTGTATAACTCTCATTAGGTTATATCGCACTTCTTTCCATTAATGCTTTAAGGGTCTGGCAACCAAAATTCCTATATGTGCGTGCTGTTAGGGGATGGGCCACTTACATTTGCGACTACGCTTGAAAGCCTGTCCGGTCTTTCCGCGCCGACAGGTGGGTGAGCCATGTACCCATACAGTAGTATCCGCCTGATTACGCAGGTCCCCGCACAGCCGAATGTCAGAGCTGTAAATACAGTATATGCCAAGGGGTACATGCCGATACGGCATTGTAAAACATCGGACCTCCGGGCAATGCCTTCCAAGCTAGGCGGGCCTTGCCCTGGCTGGGTAGCGCCTACTGTGACGGCCCGTGATCGGATGTCGGTGGCATTCGGGGAGGATGATCTGGCCATGGGTTCTAAAAGAAAAATCCCCAAACAGGGTGGTCCAATACCCAAGTCTTTAACTTTTGATTCCCTACGGGGATCAACCCCCTGGGAACAGTCTGTTTGTGAAAATCTGGGTGCTAACACCCCCAAGTTTCTGGTTGCAACCAGAACTGATGGGGGTGATTTCAAGCTAGTAAAATCTATTTTGTTTTCTCACCACATAGAAGGGGTCGATGGCGAGATCCCCGTCAAAGTGGAAAAGCACAAGTCTCTGAATCTGGTCTGAGGAGTTATTTTCCACCGGGACCTGATTCTGAACACTGACGAGGAGCTCAAGGAGGATATGCAGCACCGTCACGTGACTAATGTCCGGCGCATTACGCGCAAGGTCAATGGTCAAATCGTGGATACTGATACTTTCATCATTTCCTTTGATCTTTCAGTGCTCCAGGAAAGTCAAGGTTACAAGTTACCGTTGTGACGCAAGGCCTTACATCCCTCCACCAATAAGGTGTTATAACTGCCACATGTTATAATGATGCTCGAGCCCTGCAATCTGCGGAACTTGCGGTAAGGTACCACACAAAGCGGAAGAGTGCACAACATCATAGCAGTGCACTAATTGCCCTGGATTTCATTCTCTTCGGGACAGGGCCTGCCCTGTCTCCCAGAGTGAGAAGAAGTACCATACCACGATTGCTCCTTCTTCAACGATTGATTATAGCGTTATAATCCCAAATTTGGTCCCGGCTACCTCATCTTTTGTCTCAGCTACAAAACAGCTACAAAACCTTCAACTGTACCACCGCCCATCTTGACATCTACATCCCAGAATCGGACTGAGAGCCTGAAGATGATTTCTACCCCATCTTCAGCCACAAAGAAGGCTACTTCCTCCCCGCTCAAACGGTCGGAGAAAGCCCCGGCGGAGGCGGCATCGTCGACCAGGGTCAGGAGTTCTGCTCCTGGCCCGTCTAAGACTGTTAGAGAGGCGGGGAAGCAGGGAGCGCGCGGACCATGCCTTATTTCCCTGTACAAATACAAACCGATATATAATAAGTGAATTAATTTACGTATTTCACAGTCATTCAGCATAACTTTTTGATGTATAAGGATTACAACGCAACCAAGAACTACATTTTCCAACCACCCCGTGCTGAGAAAAAGTTACATTACAAAAATGATAACAACTTTCTTTCTTGGACACACAAAATTTTGAAATTAATAAACCAGTTATACAACATTCCAATGTATACTGTGTTAAAATTTGGATTCGATCTGATGACGGGGTTTTGAGATAATAATTCAGAAATGTGACGCATCGTTGAAACACGCTTAAAAACGGGCACTTTTTTATGTTCCAACTGCGATAAATAATATTAAAATATAAATTAAAAATTCCAACTCTACATGAACTAACGTAAAATAGAATGACGAAACTGATGATGTTATTGGATTTTATGTAGGTCTATTGGTTACTTCACAAACAACCTTCAAACTCGAGTGCACATAATATTTTGGTCGACAGTAAGTACAACACCTGTTCTTCCATATAGATTTCTTGCCCAAAGAGCTTAGTCTTCTCGTCTTCTCTATTTTCTTCCTCCTTGTAAATGGGACCATTGTTATCTTGCTCGGGTTAACTGAAAGTTGTTCTTCCCGACACCAGTTCTCCACAAGGTTAAATGGTCTTTGCATGAGGTCCTGGATAACACTCATCACCTTACCTCTAACCACAATCACCAGATCATCTGCATATCCTTGTGTGTAAAATCCCTGTTCGTTGAGTATTACTATGATTTTGTTCACTGCATGGTTCCCCAGAAGAGGTGAGAGTACTCCTCCCTGTGCGCATCCTCCTGTGGCTCTAACCGATAGCGTTTCATCAAACTGGGTTGCCTTTATTTTCCTCTTGTCTAACATGGATCTGATCCATTTTACAACAGTCTTACTCACCCTACCCCCCAGGGGCTCACATCTAGTGGGACGTGGGTTGGCGACCACGGGGCCCCAGCTGAGTTCGGCATTGTTTCCACTTACTTGTGCCGGCTCCTCTCCGTCTTCTTTCCTGTCGACCTCACTTGGTCAACTCTTGTTCTCTTCCGACCCTGACGGTATTAGGGTATCCGAGGCCTAGGGAGTCTCTTACTTTCCCGCCTTCATTGGCACTTGTCTCATCTTTTCTGATACCCTCCTACTGCGAGGGGTCAGCCTCCTATTCCTTTTCCTGTTATCTCCTGCCTTCTGCTCAAGGCCCTCAAGGAGGCAGGGTGTATGTAGCACCACCACTTCTGGTGCACCCTAGATATGGCTACACCCTCAGGAGCTCACGGCTGGTGAGTTCGGGAGTTGGCGACACCGCGGGATTCCTTTGCTGGGTCTGGTTTTCCCCCTTTTATCCTTTACCTCTGGGGGCAGACCCTCTCCTCTTTCACTTTCCTATCTGCCTTTCATGGCTTTCCTTTCTTCCAAGTCCCTCAATCCGCATTCTTCGAGGCTTGAGGGCATTTCTTTTCCTCCTGTCCTTTAGAAATTCCGGCACCCCAGCATCTCAAAATATTGGCTTTCATGGCCAGGGCATTAAATTCCAGCAAATCCTGTAGGGTTTGTCGTGGGGTTTCGCATAGGTTTACCAAGTCGGAATCATCAGTGAGCTCTTGGTACACCTTGCCCGGACCATGGCTGGGTTACTGGACCATGCACTACTCCCCATATACAAGGCTTATCAAACTTCTTTGCTGGGGTTACTAAGATATCCCACTGATTAGCCTCACTTGGTGCACTCTAGGCAAAATCCCACAGCAGACATGGTATTTGAAGCCATTTTTAGCCTATTTTCATCTATGATAAAATAGATTTTCATCTATGATAAAATAGGCTTATGAGAACACCTTTTGTCCATGTGTCTGTCTGTCTGTGTGTCCCACTAATAACTTCTAAACGGCTGGAGGGATTTCAATGAAACTCGGCAAGTTCAAAGCACTATTCCGAGCGACCCCGACCGTGCCCTTCAAATTTTGTTACGTCTCACCAATCCAACATGGCGGCTGTGCGAAATATTTCACCTGCATTCAATATCTCCGAAACTATTTCCGATATCACCCTGGAATTTTGTACGGTAATAAAGGGAACTACTAGAAGTTCACCTATGTAACTTTTGAAAAAACTGGTAACTACAAAACCAACATGGCGGCCAAGCAAAGTTGCGACATTTAAATGGACGTTTCTCGCGATTTGACCAACCAAACGCAATGAAACTTGGTACAGTGTATGTTTATATACATTGCAATGCTCCAACATCTAACTTCGTTCAATTGTTTATATAACCTCAAGATGGCGGCTGTGCAAAATATTTCACTGGCATTCTATATCTCTGAAACTATTACCGGTATCACCCTGAAATTTTGTACGGAGATAAAGGGTACTGCTGGAAGTTCATCTATGAGACTTTCAAAAACCGGTTAACTACAAAACGAACATGGTGGCCAAGCGAAGTTGAAAGTTTTAAATAGACTTTTCTCGCGATTTAATCATCCAAACGCAATGAAACTTGGAACAGCAAATGTTTATGCACATTGTAATGCACTGGTATTTGATTTAGTTCAATTGTTTACATAACCTAAAGATGGTGGCTGTGTAAATTTTAAAATTAAGTTTTTATTTCTTGTGTCGTAATCATGCAATCGAAGCGAAAGTTTGAATAAAGAACCTACGCAATAATTTTCCTTTAATGGCACATGTCTCTACGGCCTATACATATAACAATCCAACATGGCGACCATCCAAAATATTTAGACGGATCTCAATATCTACGAATTATTACAGCAATCAAACTGTTTTTTTTTTTTAAATGTTCATAGGGATTATGAACGTAAGTTCACCTATAGGACTTTCAATATCCTGGTGATCACAAATCCAAAACGGCGGCGACGCGAAGTATAAATGTTCACATGAATGATTCTTGCAATTTAACCATCCGAGTGCAATGACACTCGGTACAGTAAATCCTTATACAAATGTTAATCCACTAGCATCTAATTTATTTCAATTGTTTCCATACCCACAAGATGGCAGCCGTGAAAATTTTTAAAATCTCGTTTTTACTTCTTGTATCCTAATCATGCGATTGAAGTTTGAATACTACACGCACACAATAATCTTTATGTAACAGTATATAACTCTAAGTCCTACATATCGTCACCTTTCATTAAAAACCTCGTAAGTCTGAATTTTCTCAATATTGACATTTTACCACTTTCCTAATCAGAATTCCAAGCGGAATCGGAATTTAAAAACCTCATAAGTCTATATTCGACAGTCTTTCCTCTGGAGATGAATTTAAAAACCTCATATGTGTAATGGTCGTAGAGTACTTATTTAAAAACCACGTATGTGAGACATACGAGGTTTATTTTACAGAGAATGGCACAAGTAATACTGCCATGGAGTTAAAATCCTCGTAAGTCTCACTTAGGAGGTATTTATTAAGCCTGCTTTAACAAAATTCAACGCCTTTGTGTTAAAAACCTCCTACGTCTAAAATTACGCTGTCTTTATCTAGCCCGATTCTTTGCACTCGATGATAGAAAAGAGGCTTCGAAACCAAGATATCTACACACCAGCTGCTTATATACACTGGTCAAAACAATTAGGAGATCAGTTGAGGTATCTAGGTTCTGACGTATTGTCATCGGCAGAATGACCTAAAATGGTTCGACGTCTTTCTGTCGGTTCTACGGAGTGGAGACATCAACATTACGGCAACCGAGATAGTGGTAATAACAGAAAGTTGCTGCAGAGGGGGTTGGTGAGGACGTGTGTTTACTCTACCAAACGAAAGACACAAGCAGTTGGGTTCACATGGTGTAGCGAGCAGGTTGTGCAATGCAACAGCAACGTGACTTACCCGAAGGAATGGCATAGAGAGCCATAGGGAGGTTGGAAGCGGTACAGACACAGAGGAAGGGGCTGCAGCTATTGGAGTGTCCCAAAGTGTAATTTCCAGGACCTGGACGCGATTTCAGACAACAGGAACCGTTAAAAGAAGGCCAGGCCAAGGTCGTCCACGGGTAACATCAGCAAGAGATGACCGTTATCTCCGGTTAACAGCCCGTCGAGACAGGAGGCTGAATGCAACTCAGCTGCGACGCACCCTCCAGGCGGCAACAGGACGCGAAATATCAACACAAACAGTCCGAAATCCTTCGGGAAAGTGGCCTCTACGCACGGAGGCCTATGGTGTGTGTCCCATTAAACCACGCCACCGATTATCCCGCAGAAACTGGGCGGAGGAACATCAGGATTGGCGTCGTAACGAATGGCGCCGAGTTCTGTTCACAGATGTGTCAAGATATTGTGTTCAGGCGGACAATCGTCGTTCTCTCATCTGGAGAGAACGTGGAACTCTGAACAATCCCGCTTATGTGCAGGAAACAGCACCATATCATGGTGGTGGACGAAAGGTGTGGGCTGGAGTCAGTATTGGCGGACGTACGGACCTCTATGTCGTTCAGAATGGTGCTTTGACTGCTCCGAGTTATCGAGACGAGATCCTTCGACCGTTTGTTGTGCCCTAAGCTGGTGCCATAGGCGATGGGTTCATTCTGGTGGACGATAACGCACGACTCCACAGAGCTGCACAGTTGGACAACATGCTTGTCGACGAGGGCATTGAACGAATGGAGTGGCCATCTTGTTCACCGGATTTAAACCCGATTTAGCATGTCTGGAATGCACTTAGCAGACGCATTGCAGCCAGACCAGCACCTCCCACAACGGTTGCCGAGCTGGATATTGCACTCATGGAAGAATATCCCTAAAGAGCTGATTGATAACCTCATACTGTTCATGCCACGCAGGTGTGTAACTGTTCTGGCCATCCGAGGTGATCACACACCTTAGTAGAGGGCAACGATATTGACTTTTTCACTATTATGGTAGCCCCATGGTGCCTCGCTCTAAGTAATCGCCATGTAAACCTCCAGTAAAGAGTTGAGACAGCAAAATATCGTACTGTAGCACACACACAAATTACAATTGTAACCGAAATCTGAATAAAAGACGTTACCATATGTATCTTGTGTATGATATCTCACCTGATCCCCTAATTGTTTTGACCAGTGTAGATGCATGTAAACATGCTAGATGGAAGCCTAATCCATATCAGGTGAAATTTCTTCATTATGACTTTTTTTTAAATACAGCAGGCCTTGCACAATTTACAATTCATTACGTCCAGGAAGAATGATAGGGGATCCAGTACTTTAACGAATTTGAGAGCAATACGTTACAATCCTGAAGAGACAATCGATTACAAATTGCGTCACTCAGAAGATTGGGTAGTTCTTCCTCAAAGAAGGCAATCCAATGCTAAGATGTGTTCACAGAATGCAATCCCAGGTCTGTACAGCGAAAGGCTCTGGATAAAACGAGAGAAATGGAACCACTTGCAACAGTTGATGTCCGTGTTGGAACGGGAGTACCACCACTTTTACGATACTTTGCCACATGACTAAACAAGTAGGCTAATTGTGTGTAGTGTTAAAATCCATTTTTCCATTCGTCAGAAAAACAGACTGCAGAGGGAGTAATTAGCCTAAAGAAGACTTTTTGAGGTTTGTTTTAGTTCTTAATAAATTATGTAAACAAAATTTAATATTCTGTTCGAATCATTATCTAGGCCTACTCCTTTCCAGCCAAGCTTCCAAAGTAAAATTACTATCCTTTTTCAATTCAAGTTATTTTTCTGCATTCATATAACAATTAAAATACTTGTATGTATGAGATACGGGATAAATATGAAAGTAAGTAACCTCCTATGTCTCAATAATAACAAATATTCTGGAAGATGCTCCTTAATGTGACTTATCGACGGTCCCAAGTAGTAACATTGTATCTCAAAACTCAATGTTTTGAGATATGGCACTTTAAATATTTGCACGTTCCTTGCAAATCAGGGAAACTACTTATTGTTGATTTTACAATTTATTGTTGATGTTGGACAGAAGGACAACAATATATACAATTTTTGATATATTTTAATTGTTTATTACAGAATTAAATGAGATACAATAATCAGATCCTAAATGATTCAAAATATGAACATTGTATGTTGAGTTACAATGATAATACTAGTAAAATGTATAAACATTTGACAATTATTTAAATATGTTTCAATGTACATTCTGTTTCAACATAGGTATCATTATTTAATTATTCATCTCTAACATACACTTAAAATTATTGAATATTCAATACTTAATTATTTGACATTCTATTATTTTAAGCATAATACAAAGGTAATAAATGGATTTAATTGAAAAATGAAATGAAATTACAAATTACACATAATGATAACTACAATTGAATAAAAACTGACTGGTACAATTTCAACAAACACATGAAATAACAGATGCTCATGGAATTTTTATGATACAGAACTACTGTACACAGTAAGAAAGATAGAAATTTTGACCTGAAATAAAACAAACAATGATAAAAGATAATTGCAACAATTAATCATTTAATAGTGATTAAACCTAACAAAATATTCATTTTCTCTTTCTTTTCTATTTGTAGCTTAGGTTTTCATGGGTCTGTAGCATGCTGGGATATGTCCAGAAGTACAAAGTGACATTAAGTCACGGTACTTATCTTTTGTAATGGGCTATGGTTTTGAAAATGCACATTTTAGATTATAGCATGTTGTTCTTCTACCACGATGTTTACTATACAAATCCATTGTTTTTACTTCTGCACTTAGGTGGTCAGTTTTTACGCGGAGAAATGTAGGATTTTCTGCATTTATCTGAACTTCTTTGACCTTATTCCACTGAACTTGTTCACCATCTGCATAATGCGACCAGTTCCTATTATCTAATTTTAAAAGTGCCTTCAGATCAAAAATATCGTCTTGAGTTATTTCTTTTACTATATATGCCTTACCGTTAAGTTTTGCAGTTTTAATTAGCATAATCCATTGATCGGGAGTGTAGACAGTGATGCCCTTCTTTGCCCTTTCAATTCGGGCATGCATAGAATCGCCTTCATTTTGCGTGTGTCCTTTCTGAAGGAACCTCTGGGTGATGTTTACTTTATATTTATCAGAAATCAACGAAAACATAGCATACACATTTCGGTTACAGTTTTGACCGCTGCAGTTATCTGAAAATAATACGAATTCAATAACACCTTTTTCAATTTTAGTTTCCATAAAACTCATTAAAAAACTTCCAATTTCATTGCTTCCCTTTTGCCCTATCGATTCATGCCAAACGTAACAGTAACCTTCATGCTTAGACAAGTCAGATACAGTGAAGTTGTAAGTCGAATATTTTCGTTTGTAATAAAACAAACTTACTTCACTTTGTGGTGTTACTAGAACTTTTGTAAATCAAAACAAGCTACACATACAGTAGGATCATCAATCACTCTCATTTTCTCTTTTTCCTTAACTTCCCTGAGAAATTCTGTGACTGTACGGTGAGTTTCATATGCTGTTTGTAGGTCGTTCTTCTGTTCTTGATCTGAATTTCTGTAAAGGTTGCATAACTCACATTGATCCTTCTTAGGTATAAAAAAACCTATATTGAATTCTGATACAAATATGTCTCTATATTGGCGGGCAATTGCTAGTTCCTGGTATCCCATTTTCTTTGCCCATTCTTCATACAACTTAAAGAGTTTCCCTATAGACAGCCCTTCTTAAAATATTTACGATTAGTTTCTTTCCTCAAATAGTGGGATTCAACAACAGGAATGGAAGCAACGTGGGCTCTTACACTTTCTTTTATAGAATGTTTTATAATTTGCCTACCTCTATTGACATGTTTTCCTCTTTTGTCTGGGGAAATAGCACCAGATCCAGAACTATCGACCTTATTTAGAGCGGACATGACCCACATATCGTTTATGCCTAAAGTATGAAGAAACATTGTTTTGCATACTTTCACAAATTTTCCGTTGACTTCAAATGAGTATAGTAAGCTACATTTTCTTCTAGAATTCCCTTTCACGGTTTGTTGCTTTTTGTCTAGTTTTGTAACACATCTAGCAATGAAATCCCATTTACGTGTATGACTTTCAATACTCCAGAATTTACCGAATAATTGCAATCTCCCTTCATTATTAATCCTAACTTTACAGCTGTAACGACATGTCACACCACAACCTGGTCCTAGTTCTCTGGCTGGTACAGTTTTACCAGTATTGCGACTTACATACGACTGTCCCATACCTCTAGCTTTTTTGCATTGTTCTACCTTCCAATTATTCACATTCCTTGGACGTTTACTTCCTGGGGTGTCTTTCTTTGGAACTTTTCTACTCTTCCTTATTTTATTTTCATTGTTATCAAAGGTTGTATTCGAAGACGTACTTACATCTAAAGATGTACTCTGGTCACTCGGCTGACTGTCTTGTATGGAAGTGTTCTTCAAGGTATCTGGTAATGGGTTAGGGCTTTCTCCTGCGCCTGTGAATAATAAAATTCGCTGAAATAAATTTCTAGTGATCTCAGTGCCTCATAGTAAGAAATAACATTCACTTCATAGCTTAACGCTCTAATTAGTGAATATGTACAATGAAATTTACCTTCAGATGGCTTTCTCGATACAACATTAACTGTAGGAGGGAAGGAGACTATAGTCCGGTCCTCACTGTAAATATCTGACAACGGGTTTACGTTGGAAATTACGTGGTATTGACCTGTAAAGAAAAATAGATAAGGACTTCATAAATATACATTCGGTATATTAAATTCAAATCATTTTTCCTACTTCACTAAAGTCCATTTTACAGCATAGAAGTAATCAACACACCTTCATTATATGTCATGGGGGCATCATTATTGCTTGTAGAAGGGACAGAACTTCCCACTGTAGTATCCTCATTGAGAAAGTCCGATGATACTGTGATTGAGATGTTAAAATAAAAAAAAGGATTATTAATAACATAGAGTAACGACTGCAGATAAAACTTACACAAGCAATGACTCTGTAGGCAATTCAGTCAAATATTATTTCCTCTAATTAAAATTTAAAGAATGAAGCTGTTAATAACAACAACAGTAATTGTGGTTGTTATTATTATAATATCAAAAACACTTACCTAAACTAATTTTTTCCTTATTTTCGACGATATTCAGTGCCATTTGCAGCATTTTTCTTGTGCGGGAACTAAAATCACTCATGGTTTCACTTAAAGAACACTTAGAAATAATGACAAAGAGGATGCAATGCAAGCTTCTTTAGCATCCATTTGCAGACCATCAGCTGCGAATTGGCGGCAAAACAATAGAAGCGCTATTCGTATGTTGTAGCAGTGTAGGAAACACGATAAAACAAAACTAACAATATAATTTAAAATTCAACAATGTTACACAACAATGAAAAGCTTCGAGTAGTATAATTGTAACTCAAGATACAATGTTAATACCTGTAACATAGGATCTGGTTACTGTTACAATATTAATATTTTTGGAAATAACTTTTTTTTTTCAATTGCAAACATACAATTTTTTATGGCTTAAATGATAGATAATTTCAATGTTAGTTCATTGGTTAACTTAACTCAAAACCCAAAAAAAGTGAGTTACAATGTTACTACTTGGGACCGTCGTTATGTCCATATACATTTTAAGGTATCATGTGATCCGATCAAGATTTGATGCGTTAAATATCGAAATAATTAGTATGTTAAGTTGCATTAAGTTTTTTGTCTCTCCTGAACATTTTTGCTTTAAGGACATACGTGGTTTCTAAAGAAAGGTGACGATATATAAAAAACCAACATGGCGTCCATCCGCAATATTTAGTCGTTTCTCAATATCTACGAATCTATTACAGCAATCAAACTGAAATTTTGTATGTTGATAGTGGCAATTAACTTAAGTAGGTTATATGAAAATAGGCTTTAGTTCTTCACGGAACTACTTGTTCAGTGTTGCCTTAGTAATCCAAGATTGTTGTCTTTCAGTTGGTGACCACGATTGTACCCACTTGTAATCCTGTTTTTTATTTTTTTCTACACGAGATTAATAAATTCACTTGGATGACCAGATTCAATCATCGAGTGATCAGTATCATATCCATTACACTTAAGCTATTAAATTTATGTCTACAAGTATGGGTGATAGTGTTTACAATATGTGTAGTGGGAGTTAAACTAACTCTGCTAGTCAATATTTGTTGGTTATAAGCGATATTTTATTAAGATACTAAAAGTGGTGGTTGATTTTCAAATGTGCTTGCTTAGTGTCAATATGTGATTGTTGTCAAATGGTTAGAGTGGATTGTATACTTAGCTGCTTGAGTTGTATGCGGTCCAGATGCCAGCAGTTCACCTTGTCACCGCCTGCACTGACCTGGGAGGAATTTTCTGTGTGCAAGAACAGCAAGATGCAGAACGGATTGGAAGGAGTTAGAAAGGCGGTGGTTCAAGTAAATGTGGGAATTTGTAAGTGATAAAAGTGCTACGATATAAGTTTATAGTCAAATAATTTGAACAGGCACAAGATTAATGTCAGACTTGAGTGCTATGTGTTGACTTAGGGACGAAAACTATGAATAGTAGGTATTAGTTAAATCAGAACATTATGACTATCATAGTGACAAAATTAACCGTTTCTAAGATTTAAAACATTCATTTTGGTTTCGTATTGATATACTAATCACGTTTCTTAATGGGCTAGGGTTCCGCCTGAAACAATACTTTTAATGAAAATGATCACGCTGTATGTGGTCATTAGAAATGGTACATGTTTCGAGGACTAATAGACATTTTTTTGTCCCGTTCATCGGCCAATATTAAGCACTAAATGAGAAAATTATTTGATTAGCGTAACACTAAAATGTCAATAGCCACTGAACCTAATATGGTGCACCATAAAGATAGGATATTTGAAATGATTAAGGCACAAAAACACGAAAAAATAACCTTTTAACTTGGTCAGTTCAATTCAATGTAGTTGTTATCGAAGTGACATCTACAAAAAGAATATGCGGGATGCTTCATTATGGTCTGCAAATGTCATTGAAGAAGTATAAGTATTGAGTTGTCGATGCAATCACAATTCTGTTATGAATCAATAAGTAATGTGACGGAAATATCAACATGGTATTTCAATACATCATCATTGTGTAGAAAACCACTGAAGATGCTTTGCTGAAGTGATGTGAATGCCAATATCAAGTTCTGCCGAACTGTATAAGTGGCTCACATGTTGGAAAACATTTCATGTTTAATGCTGTAGCACTTCTTTACTACTGTAATAAACAATACAATTGAAGCATTGGACACAAGCTGTCGTTTACTGTTGTAAGCTGGTTGAGTCGGCAAAAGGATACTGGAGCATTCTGATAGGTAAAACTAATGTTCCAATAGACAACATCGTAAGTTCCTTAATGTTAATAATTCACATGAAATAGAGCATCTTTGTTGCACTTGAGTTAATGATCACTATAATGCTTACTTACAATGGCCTGTTTATTCTAATACAGCTTGTCGAGAAAGGAAGCTTGTAATTTCACATGACCGTAAATCAGGGGATGTCCTTTTTGCGTGGAATCCCAACCACTGGATGTGATAATTCACCTCGTGTATTAACCAGGAATGCCGAGGTGTGAAGCAAGGGAGACTGACTAATACTGAAGACTTCAAAGTGTTTTTTATGCAGGTAACTGAGTTGGTGGCCATTGAGGGAGTAAGAACCATAGTGGCCCTGTTTTATATTTAACTAGCAACCCGACCCGGCTTCGCCCGGGAGAATGCATTACGTGATAAGCGCTTTTTTTTTCTCCAGTGTCAATGAACAACGACCAATATCCGTTTTACGTCTCGGCATGATGGGTTAAAATCACTGACTGGACTATTAGTTATATTATCATGGAGTTGCATGAGCAACACATTCTTGTCAGACGTAATTTAAGAATGGTGACGTGCATGAAACACAAATCCCCCTTCCGTCCAATCTTAACTTGACTGTGAATTTTGCGGAACGAAAAGTTCACAGGCGAAATGAAGAAAACCTGAGTTGCACTTCCAGGGAAACTCCAAACACAACCACCCTTCTCAGAAGTCTTAACTCAACACGACTCAACGGTTTGCTGCTGGCTGTATCTGGGGCAATAGATTCGCCCGCTAACTAGGCTGTAACAGGGATGATAGATTCACCCTTAGATAGCTCGTAAACTGTTGCCTCAGTATTTGAATGGACATGGTTGGAATAAATTAAAACGTAAAAACACTCATAGTGGGCGATGTATTGAAGATAGACATATGCTCTCCCGGACTTTTTTGTAGGACTTTTCATGCTGAACAATTCTTACACTCATAGTATTTAGATATTTTTAACAGTTTGCCCAGCGTAAGCTTTCAAAGCGCTCGGACGCCAGTTTTTTTTTAACTTTTCCACCGAAATCGTTACTGCTCGGCTTCCTTTGATCATAAATAAATTATTTTTTACAGAAATCATCCTCGAGATATCCTTTACAGAATGGTGAAAACCGCATGAAAATCCATCCAGTGGTTCTTGAGTTTATCCGTAACATCCTAGAATCGGGGACTTTGTTATATACTAAGTAGAGATTATACGCCAATCAGTATAATTTAATATAATATAATCCTCCTTCCATCCAATCTAAATTGTCTGTGAATTTTGTGGAACGAAAAGTTCACAGGTGAAATGAGAGTTGCACTTCCAGGGAATGGCGAGATGAATGAAACTCAAATCCCCCTTCCGTCCAATCTTAACTTGACTGTGTTTCACAGGCGAAATGAAAAAGACCCGAGTTACACTTCCAGGGAAATCCATCCAGTGGTTCTCGAGTTTACCCGTAACAAACACAAATCAGGGACTTTGTTTTATACTAAGTAGAGTTGCCTTTTTTTTACATTGAAGTTTTTAATTTACAAGTGAGCTACTGAGGTAGAACGAGGTGATGTATACAAAGCATTCATTGAAGCATAGAAATAGCTTTAGGGCGTAACTCCTCATGGAGCAATCATACCTGTGGTCTAAGACTTGAAACTGTGACCACAGTCGGGAATTAAACCCGAATTTCCTGTCGTCCAGGCAGACACACAGGACAAACACAACTACAAAGCTAGGGTCTGGGTTCTATCTTAGGTCAATCTATGTATTGCTTAACTTGCTAGATGGGAATAGAGGGGACAATACAATTTGGATCTGCACAGGAATAACCATTTGCTTTATCATATGGGAAGAAACACATTTAAACTACAGATTTTTACAGAGTGCTATGGAAGATGTGCACAAAGTGCTAAACTGTTTTGTTAAGAGCTTTGAAAATGAATTTTTTCATAGTACCCTAACCATATGACACTTGAGGCAGATTAATAAAATCACTCACTTAAACAATAATTTCATTCATTAACTTAAACAATAAATAGGAATCCTGCATATTCTGTGATTATTTTGCTTAGTGATTGTAAATATTTTGCCAGGTGGTACAAAATGATCATGCACATTCTGGAGACGAGGCACATGCACAAAACATTGAATGACACTTGGTTCCTTTTATGTACAATTATATAAAAGGTTGTTGTGTCGGATTACTAACCCTAAGCTTGCAGGTTTGCTCCTGGCCGTGGTAAGTGATTTTTGAAAGGCAGCCAAAATCATGACATGCATGTCATACCATGTTGGCATGTTAAAGAATCCATTTGAATTCAGTAGGCTGTGTTCATAATGGCAAAATTAATCCCAGGATTTTCCGCCTACACAAAGTTCCTCATTTCTCTAATAGATAGCGCCATAGTGTCAAGGAGCTAGATATCTAACCTTAACTTTCATAGTGCTTCAAGGAACAACAAAATTCGACTTACAAGCTGCCCTATAGGTGTCAAGTAACAAAGCTTGCTCCTGGCACCCGAGGCCATACGATATTATTATCATTATATAAAAGGAGTCCAATTGTTAGGACATGATATCAATTTGCTACAAACCCTGTGTATCATGAGAATGCCATTCGTGGAGTCTGTATTTTATAAATGTACGATTAAACATCAATTGGAATAGTAAAACAAATAAATATAATAAATAAAATGCCATATAAGATTTAGCGTATCTCGTGGGAATTGAACACTTCTAATTTAATGGCCCACTTCAATAGTCACCGGGCCGACAGGAATAATAACTGTGATTAGTGATTCTTTGCATCTCACCATTACAACATTTTCGTTACACTCTATGAACTGTCCGGTTTGTTTGTTACTAATACACATTTCTTTCAATTTCAGGTCTTTGGAGCCCTCTTGAGAGGTATCAGAGCCTGCATCAGGATCTGCTATCACCTGTTGAACCCATTTTGAGTAGTGGTCTTAGGGTAAAAAATTCAGAAGACAATATCTGGAATGACGAAAGTATTCCGACATGTAACATCAACTCACACCAAGAAAGGATCACATTGAGGTTTGATTCTTTTGGCAACAACTCTCAAGCCAAACCATTTGTGTGTGTGCAATGTGGCCGGAAATACCATCACAATAGAACCCTTAATGCTCACCTGAAGTATGAGTGTGGTAAGGACCCTCATTTCAGTGCCCCTTGTGTTCTTATAGAGCCAAAAAAAATCAACACTGAATGAACATGTTTATAATATCCATACAAATACTGGTGATGAACGACCATTCATGTGCCCGGAATGCAGCAGAAAGTATAAGTCGAGGACGGCCTTACTGCTTCACCAACGGCTGGAATGTGGGAAGGAGCCAAGTTTCCAATGTGATCATTGTGACTTCCGGTCCAAGCAGAAAGTCAGTTTGAAAGCTCATGTGGCTCACTGGCATACTAATGTCTAGAGGAATTTTATCATTGATTTAAAGACGAAGTTCATGAAATCTTTGAGACCTTCTCAGCTATCGTTGATAAAGTTTTACCTTGTTATGTTTGTCATCTTAGCCTTGGTTAGAATGCTTTTAGGCTATTTGTCAGTGTTTCCTTGTTAATGGTTGGTCAACATGAATTTATGTCCAATTATATATGAGGCCCTATAATCTGGGCAAATATTTAATCACCTGTAATTAGATTTTTTATGAGTTAGTATTTCATATTTGCTGCCTAATATAATTGAGAGTAAGTTCGATGAACTAAACAATGTCTTGCACTAATACTGTGATAGGTTTCATCAAGACTAAAAATCGGCTGGTGGGTACTGGCTCGAGGTTAGACTGCAAATGTGTTGGTCTCAACAATGGATGAACAGTCAAACAATACTGAAGGAAGAAGAATGAAAGATATTGGAACTGATATTGTTGTGACCATATGCATCATCATTTTCAGCCAAGCCATGAGTCATAGCATGCATGAGTTGAGTATTTGGCTGATGAGGATGTGTTGTGATGATTCGTTTATAATTTTCCCTATGCATATTTCTTACATATTATATGCATTAATTTTTTCCCCTCAAATTTATTTCCCCATGGCGTATTTCCTCTTATCGTCTTTTCCAAACCTCTCTTCCCAACAGTGCTATTGTACCAAGTTCAGAGTACCCTGAAATAAATAGCCCGAAAAACTTGTACTTAATCATGTTTAACCATTTATCTCCCATGTGGAAGTAGTAATTGTAGGCTACATGTTGTTGATGAGTTGATTTATGGAGCTTTTATAGTTGTAATAGTCCATTATATTGTACAAATCACCATTTCGAAGAATAGGGACCACTCCCTGACTTTTGATCGCAAAAAAGATGCCTCAGGGCTTGCTAACCATCAACTGTACAGAGTATGTTTGGTGTTATGCAAAAAAGAGGAGTAGATTCCAAAAATGAGGCTTTCCTAAAAACTTTCTAGCAGGCCAAATGTAAGTAAGGTTGGTTCCTTTGTTTATGGGCTGAGACAAAAAGGTCATGTAGCTGTGTGTACTTAGGGCTTGTGTGTAGAATTTGTCTGATAACCCGTGTTAATGATTGTGATGGCTGTATTATTGTGTGATATCTGTGATTCTGGTAAGGACTGTAGATGTTCAATATTCAAGGAGTTTCTACTTTTGCCACCAAATGCTACCATCCACCACACCTAGCTGCGGACTTGGCTACTAGATGCCATCGCAGCCAGCACCTGTTGGCGAACGTTGGAACTAATATAGAGTTATCAATTCTAACGTACAAATTTTGGTTCCATACAATTTTAGTTAGTGGAAGACTCTTTTTCATGCCATAAATCTATGCCATTAGTTCACCGGCTTTACTTCCCCTCAGAAGGAAGGCATACTGAGGGATTTTTAATGCTCTTAAAAAATCCCTTGACTTTGGCCAGGTTTGAACCCACGACCTGGGGCATAGAAGATCAGCATGTTTTCAACTAGACCATCGGAGCCGCAAAAATGTAAGAAGCAAGAGGAAGTGGGGCTGAAAAGCTGCTACAATTGTTCTTGTTATTATTACTATTAGTAGGTATAGACTGGATTTGCGGTGCATCGATAAAGTTCTATTCTAATGTACCTGAAGTTACAGGATTTCACCCTGACACAGTCAGTTGGGTTTTGACGGTGCGCAAATGTGAGGAAGCCATGTCAGTAATTTTACTAGCATGTTCAAAATCCCCTTTGGGGCAAAATGATGGGACCCCAGCATCTCTAAATATTGGCTCTCATGGTTAAGGAATTTAATTCCAGCAAATCCGGTGGCCTTTGCCGTGTTTGTCGTGGGGTTTCGTGTAGGTGCACCAAGTCAGACTCATCAGAGGGAATCTTGGTACACCTTGCCCTGACCATGGCTGGGTTAGTGGACCATGGACTACTCCCCATATATAAGGCTTATCAAATTTCTTTGCTGGGGATACTAAGTTTTCCCGCCGATTAGCCTCACTTGGTGTACTCCAGGCGAAATCCCACAACAGACATGGCAAAAATTCAAGATTTGTGGTATTTGAAGCCATTTTTCAGTGTTGCCTTAGTAATCATCCTGATTTTTTATTTTTTTTTACATGAGATTAGATTCCATTGTCAAGCGATCAGTATTATATCCTTGGAATCTATATTTTATAAATGTATAATAAATCATCAATTGGAATAGTAAAACAAATGACTAAGAAAATAAAACGTCAAATAAGATTTAGCGTATCTCGTGGGATTACAACGATTTGAATGAATTTTAGTGATTCTTTGCAACCCACCAGTACAGCATTTGGATTACACTTTATGAACAGTCTGCTTTCATTGTTTGTTAGTAATACCTAGTTTTTTCTTTTTTCATTTTCAGCTCTTTGGAGTCCTATTGAAATGTATCAGAGCCTGCCTCAGGATCTACTAACACCTGTAGAACCCATGTTTAGTAGTAGTCTTAGGGTTAAAAGTTCAGAAGACAATATGTGGAATGACGAAAGTAATCCGACGTGTAACATAAACACACACCAAGAATGGGTCACATTGAGGCTTGATTCTTCTGGCAACAGCTCTCAAGCCAAACCATTTGTGTGTGAGCAATGTGGCCGGAAATACCATCACAAAGGAACTCTTAATACTCACCTGAAGTATGAGTGTGGTAGGGAGCCTTCATTTCAGTGCCCCTTGTGTTCTTATAGAGCCAAACATAAATCAACACTGGATCAACATGTCTATAATATCCATACAAATACTGGTGATGAACGACCATTCATGTGCCCGGACTGCAGCAGAAAGTATAAGTGGAGGAAAGCCTTACTGCTTCACCAACGGCTGGAATGTGGGAAGGAGCCAAGTTTCCAATGTGATTATTGTGACTTCCGGTCCAAGCAGAAAGTCCATTTGAAACGTCATGTAGCTCGCTGGCATACTAATGTCTAGAGGAATTCTTTGAGACATTCTCAGCTATCGTTGATGAAGTTGTACCTTGTTATTTTTGTCAACTAAGCAATGGTTAGGAAGCTTTAAGGCTATTGGTCTGTGTTTCCCTGTTAACGATTGGTCAACATGAATTTATGTCCAATTATATATGTGGCCTTTAATCTGTGCAATTATTTAATCACATGTAATTAGAATTTTTATGAGTTAGTATTTCATATTTTCTGCCTAATCTAATTGGGAGTAAGTTTGATGAACTAACCAATGTTTTGCACTAATGCTGTGATAGTTTTCATCAAGGCTAAAAATCAGCTGATGGGTACTGGCTCGAGGTTAGACTGTAAATGACGATGTGCTGGTCTCAACAATGGATCAACAGTCAAAGGAATTGATATTGTTGAGACCATACAAATCATCATTTTGAGCCAAGACTTGAATCATGGCATGAGTTGAGTATTTAGCTGATGAGGTTGTGTTTAATTATTTGTTTATAATTGCCCCTGTGCATATTTCGTACATATTATTTGCATTATTACTTTTTATAAAATGTGTTTCCCCGTAGCATATTTCCTCTTAATGTCTTTTCCAAACCTCTCTTCCCAACAGTGCTATTGTATTAAGTTCAGAGTATCATAAAATAAACATTTCATGTCTAACCATTTATCTCCCAAGTTTTTTTTTTTTTTTCATTCTTTAATGTAGAAGTAGTAATTGTACGTGTTGTTGATGAGTTGTTATATGGAGCTTGTATAGTTGTAATAGTCGATTATATTTCAACAACCACCATTGCAAAGAATTGGGGAACACTCCCTGACTTTCTATCTCAACAAAGAAGCCTCAGGGCTTGCTAACCACCAACTGTACAGAGTATGTTTGGTGTTATACAAAAAGGAGGAGTAGTAACAACTGTGATTCAGGTAAGGACTGCCGACATTCAATTTTCAAGTAGTTTTCTACTTTTGCCACCAAATCCTACCATCCACGACACCTAGCTGTGTTCTTGGGTACTAGATTCCATCGCAGCCAGCACTGGTGGTGAACGTTGGAGTTAATACTTTTATCAATTCTAACCTACAAAATTTGGCTTCACACAAATGTTGTTGGTGGATTTTCTTTTTCATGCCATATATCTATGACATGGGACCACCGGCTTTACTTTCCCTCAGAAGGTAGGCATACTGAGGAAGTTTCAACGCTCCTAAAAAGTCCGATGACTTTGGCCGGATTTGAACCCACGACCTTGGGCATAGAAGCTCAGCATGCTTCCACCTAAGCAATCGGAGCCGCAAAAATCTAAGAAACAGGAGGAAGATGGCTTGAAAAGCTGCTGCTATTGTTATAAAATAAGATAAGATTTGGCATTTAATAGTGCGCAAGTGTCAGGGAGGCATGTCAGTAGTTTTATTGGCATGTTAAAGATCCCCTTTGGGGCAAAATTCCAGCATCCCGGCATCTCATAATATTGGCTTTCATGGCTAAGGAATTAAATTCACTAAATCTTGTAGGTTTTGCTGTGTATGACGTGGGGTTTGGCCTAGGTGCACCAAGGCAGACTCATCAAAGGGCTCTTAGTATACCTTGCCCGGACGATGGCTGGGCTATTGGACCATGCACTACGCCCCACGAGGGACGTATATACAATTTTTTTTGGGGGGGAAGGTGGGGTGGGGGCGGGGGGAGGGGCTGACTATCCTGGAAATTTGTGAGTATTCTCAGGGGATTGTCACCGCAAAATACCCAGATATATCAACCAATATCTTAGAGCATATAAATTTGTGTAATTATTTTAGATGAGATTCAAAGTTTATATAGCCTACAATTACTGGCAATACAAAAAAAAAGTTGTAAACTACAACACGATACACAAATAAAATTTTATACTTAATGAATTTTCTATTATGATCTATGGAGTATGTGAATGGCAAATATCGAAATATTTGTCGATTTACTAAGCAGAAAGGTAAACAGTTTTTTTTTTTTTTTTTTTTTTTTTCAAGTTGATAGACTAATTTATTTCTCAAAAGTACCATACTGTGGAATTTAAAGTTTTGCCTCACAAGGATGAGTGTACCCCGTTCCAGCCTTCAGACTAGAATTAAAATTTCTTGGCAGAGCCGGGAATCGAATTCGGACCTCCAGGGTGGCAGCCTAGAATGCTAGCCACTGCACCACGAGTTAGTCTAATTTCAATCTTAATATTGTTTTTTAACTTAACCAATAAGTTAAGAATAGGATACAACCAAATTTACAATTATTTTATTCTCTTACCAGAGCAACACTTTTGTTCTTATTGGCTTTTTTCGGGGGGGGGGGGGGCTGAAGCCCCCTCAGCACCCCTCTTATATATGCCCCTGCGCCCCATACATTAGGCTTATCAAACTTCTTTACTGGGGATACTAAATTTCCTGCTGATTAGCCTCACTTGGTGCACTCCAGGTGAAATCCCACAACTGACATGGCAAGATATATATGATATATGGTATTTGAAGCCATTTTCAGTGTTGTCTTAGTAATCGAAGTTGAATGTTTTTCAGTTGGTCATCACAATTGTACCGGATTGTAATACTGATTTTTTTTCTACATGAGATTAATATAAATACACTTGGATGACCAGACTCAACCATCGAGAGATCAGTATCATATCCATTACACTTAAATTATTAAATATATGTCTGGGGCCGATAACCTAGATGTTAGGCCCCTTAAAAAAAAACAATTATCATCATCATCAAATCTATGTCTACAATCATTGGTGATAGTATTTACAATAAGTACACTTATTTAGTTGTAGTGGGAGTGAAACTAACACAACTAGTAAACATTTGTTGGTAATATGCGATGTTTTATTAAGATAGTGAAAGTGGTGGTTGACTTACAAATTTGCTTACTACTTCAGTCCATGTAGGACCTTGGCCTCTCCAACAATCGTTGCCCAATCCTGACGATCTTCTGTACGTTTCCTCCATCTTCTTACTCCCATCTTGCGTAAGTTGTCCTCCACGTCATCCAATCATTGTATCCTAGGTCTTCCTTTGCATCTTCTTCCACATGGATTTCCTCTATAGGTCTTTTTAACCACTCTATCACCTGACATTGTCTCCACATGGCCCAGCCATCTTAGCCTATCCGAAACTATATCAAGATGACCATATAGTTCCTCCAATTCTTTGTTTTCCCATATTCTCCATCTTCCTGCGTCATTCACTGCTCCATAAATCTTCCTCAGTATTTTCCTTTCCCATCTTCTCAAAAGCTCCTCTTCTGTCACTGTCCATGATTCCGAGCCATACATTACAACTGGTCTTATAACAGTTCGGTACACTGTCACCTTTGATCTTCTACTGAGGCTGCGCTCTTTGAGGATTTTTATCAGTGCCCAATAAGCTCTATTACCGGCTGCAATTCTTGCTTTTATTTCTTCTCTTGAGCTATTATCTTCAGTAACCTTCAAATTTGCTTACTTAGTGTCAATATGTGATTGTTGTAAAATGGTTAGAGTTGGTTGTATACTTAGCTGCTTGAGTTGTATGCGGTCCGGATGCCAGCAGTTGGCCTTGTCACCGCCTGCACTGAACTGGGAGGAATTTTCTGTGTGCAAGGACAGCAAGATGCAGAACGGATTGGATGGAGTTAGAAGGGTGGTTGTTCAAGTAAATGTGGGAATTGTTAAGTGAATAAAGTGCTACGATATAAGTATACAGTATAATCAAATAATTTGAACGCGCACAAGATTAATGTCAGACTTGAGTGCTACGTGTAGTCTTACAGACGAAAACTATGGTAGTAGATATTAGTTAAATCAGATCATTAAGACTATCACGGTGACAAAATTAACCATCCCACGTGATTAGCTCACCATGTGGGATATAAATAATGAACTCCCCCTTTCGAGGGTGGCCTTTGCACTTTTAGGGTCACTACAGGCTTTATTCATTCATTCATTCATTCATTCATTCTATCTTATCTTTCTAAGTTCCTCCCTCCCCGTACATTCCTAACTGTTTGGGTTGATCGAATATGTAACATGTGTATTGCCAAGCCTAGAGCCTCCTAATATGGTGTATGGTGTTAGTTCTGATGATGATCGCTTGACGATCAAAACTGGTCATCCAAGTGTTTTGATTTATCTCATGTAAAAGTATTTTTTGAGGATTAGGGAACCACCCATTACAATTGGGTATAATCGTGTTGACGGACTGAAAAACAACAATTTTTGTCTACATGATTTACTGGAGTACAACCTTCATCATCATCATCAGTTTATCTGCCTGATGGCAGGTTTTCCTCTTGGTCGGTCTCTCCACCTTATCCAGTCTTCAGGAGCAATTTCATCAGCTCGTAAGATTTATCAATCTTGATGGAAACCATCATCTGAAACCTTCTTCTTCCTCTTCAGATTTTCCTTTGGGCTGTCCCTTCTAATGCACTTTTCACCAAACCATCTCCTCTTAGGCAGTGCCCAAGCCAATTCATTTTTCTTTTCCTTATCTCCGTTAACATCCTCCTTTCTTTAATACTTCCTCATTTCTCACTTTGTCCTTCCAACTTACACTCTCCATTCTCGTCCATAGCTACATTTTTAAAAGCCTGGCTGAAGGAAGAAGAATGAGAGAAAGATATTGGAACTGATATTGTTGAGACCATAAGCATCATCATTTTGAGCCTAGCCTAGAGTCAGGGCATGAGTTGAGTATTTGGCTGATGAGGATGTGTTGTGATGATTCGTTTATAATTTTCCCTATGCATATTTCTTAAATTTGTATTATTATTTTTTCTCAAATTTATTTCCCCCTAGCGTACTTCCTCTTAACGTCTTTTCCAAACCTCCCTTCCCAACAGTGCTAGTGTACAGAGTTCAGAGTACCCTGAAATGAATGGTTCATGTTTAACCTTTTATATCCCAAGTAATTTTTCATTCTTTAATGTGGAAGTAGTAATTGTACATGTTGAGTTAATTTATGGAGCTTGTGTAGTTGTAATAGTCAAAAACCACCGTTACAAAGAATAGGGGAACACTCCACTGACTTCCTATTGCAAAAAGGAAGCCTCAGGGCTTGCTAACCACCAACTGTATAGAGTATGTTCGGTGTTATACAAAAAGGAGGAGTAGATTACAAAAATGAGGCTTTCCTAAAAACTCTATAGCAGGCTAAATGTAAGAAACAAGAGGAATAGGGCCTGAAAAGCTGCTGCTATTGTTGTTATTGTTATTATTACTAATAGCAGTTATAGACTGGACTTGCGGTAAATTGGTTAAGTTCTAGTCTGCCTTTCCTAAGGTTACACGATTAAATCCTGATGCAGTAGGTTGGCATTTGGCGGTGCGCAAATATGAGGGAGCAGTGTCAGTAGTTTTTCTGGCATGTTAAAGATCCCCTATAGGGCACCCCCGCATCTCTAAATATTGGTGGCTCTCATGACCATGGAATTATGTTCCAGCAAATCTTGTGGGCTTTGCCATGTTTGTAGTGGGGTTTCGCCTAGGTGCACCAAGTCGGACTCATCAGAGGGCTCTTGGTGCACCCTGCCCGGACCATGGCTGGGCTAGTGGCATTACGCCCCATATATAAGGCTTATCAAACTTCTTTGCTGAGGATACTAAGATTTCCCGCTGATTAGCCACATTTGGTGCACTCCAGGCGAAATCCAACAAAAGAAATGGCAAAATCTACAAGATTTATGGTATTTGAGGCCATTTTTCAGTGTTGCCTTAGTAATCGGAGTTTTTGTTTTACAGTTGGCCAACACAATTGTAAAGGGTGGTTCCCTAATCCTGAATTATTTTTTTACTTATACTAATACATGAGAATAATAAATACACTTGGATGACAAGATTCAATCGTCGAGCGATCAGTATTATATTCTTGGAATCTATATTTTATAAATTTATAATAAATCATCAATTGGAATAGTAATACAAATAACTAAGAAAATCAAATGTCAAATAAGATGTAGAGTATCTCTTGATATTTGAACGAGTTGAATGAGCATTCTTCGAACTCACCAATAGGCTACAACATTAGCATTACACTTTATTAATAGTCTGCTTTGTTTGTTAGTAATATATATATATATATATATTTTTTTTTTTTTTTTTTTTTTTCAATTTCAGTTTTTTGGAGCCCTAATGAAATGCCTCAGGATCTACTTACACCTGTAGAACCCATTTTTAGTAGTGGTCTTGGGGGGTAAAAGTTCAGAAGACAATATGTGGAATGACGAAAGTAATCCGACGTGTAACATCAACTCACACCAAGAAAGGATTGCATTCGGGCTTGATACTACTGGCAACAGCTCTCAAGCCAAACCATTTGTGTGTGTGCAATGTGGCCGGAAATACAATCACAAAGCAAATCTTTATACTCACCTGAAGTATGAGTGTGGTAAGGAACCCTCATTTCAGTGCCCCGTGTGTTCTTATAGAGCCAAACAAAAAGCACACCTGAAAACACATGTCTATAATATCCATACAAATACTGGTGATGAACGACCATTCATGTGCCCGGACTGCAGCAAAAAGTATAAGTCGAGGAAAGCCTTACTGCTTCACCAACGGCT
The DNA here is from genome assembly GCA_946902985.2 of Meconema thalassinum. Taxonomy (NCBI): domain Eukaryota; kingdom Metazoa; phylum Arthropoda; class Insecta; order Orthoptera; family Tettigoniidae; genus Meconema; species Meconema thalassinum. The sequence goes on from OX336390.1 coordinate 70,287,017, forward strand.
GGAATGTGGGAAGGAGCCAAGTTTCCAATGTGATTATTGTGACTTCCGGTCCAAGCAGAAAGTCAATTTGAAATCTCATGTGGCTCGCTGGCATACTAATGTCTAGAGGAATTCTTCTTATTTTTTTAAAGACGAAGTTCATGAAATCTTTAAGATGTTCTCAGCTATCATCGATGAAATTGTACGTTTTTAGGATGTAATGCCTTGTTACGTTTGTCAACTAAGCAATGGATAGAAAGCTTTAAGACAATTGGCGAGTGTTTCCTTGTTAACGATCGGTCAACATAAATTTATGTCCAATTATATATGAGGTCCTTTAATCTGTGCAAATATTTAATCACCTGTAATTAGATATTTTATGAGTTAGTATTTCATATTTTCTGCCTAATCTAATTGGGAGTAAGTTTGATGAACTAACCAATGTTCTGCACTAATACTGTGATAGGTTTCATCAAGGCTAAAAATCAGCTGGTGGGTACTGGCTCGAGGTTAGACTGTAAATGACGATGTGTTGGTCTCAACAATGGATCAACAGTCAAACAATACTGATTGATTGATTGATTGATTTTATTTTCACAGCTACACTTAGAGCTTAAGAGCTCCTTTAAAGTAGTGCCCTACAATAAATAAGATTAGAGCTTATAAAAATAAAACATTTCACTTACATTCACAATATAAATAATCATAGTCTAACAATTATAGTAACAAAAACATAGTAACAATACAATAATAATACTAATAATACTAATGATAATGGCAAAATTATATACAAAAGAGTGAGAGTGCACACAATCAGCCCGAAAAACAAACACCATATACTGTACAAGAAAAGCTATTAAAGTAGACAGGTTGTCAGCTATTGTCTTTGTGTTATAATTGAACTTTAAAAAAAGTATTTTAACATAATACAGTAATCAAATGTGAGAGGTATACTGCTCCAAGAAGCAGGATGTAAGATGTCTTTTGAAAGCTGCAGTGCTTGCAATATTGACGAACTTATATAAATCGAAGGTGTTGAAGAGGCGTGAGGTGGTGCAAACAAAAGATTTATTGAACTTCATGGTTCGGTGTATAGGAATCTGGAGTGTTAATTTTGTGTATCTATTTTCTCGATTATGAACAGAATGCATTGGTGTAAAGGCATTGTAGAGATATAACGGGGTCTTGGTATGTAATATTTTATGTGTCAGAATGGCAACTGATAACTGCCTGCGCTCGTGGAGTTTCAGCCATTTCAGCTGCACGTAGTAAGGTGTGATATGAAGGGGTTAAAGTCAAAGTGGTGTAAGTCGCTTTATCATCGTTTTTTAGGAAATTAGCATAATGCAAAAGGTATTGTAGTTAATTCAGTAGACAAGTTTTTGAGATGGTATTGTTTTAGAGGTTTTACGTAGGTCCAAACTTAGTGATTAGGCTTGATTTGAAATTTTTTTTGCTCAAAAGTTGTACCTCACACACTAACCAAAGTCACTTGCACCACTGTGCCTTACCAAAGCCTGTGACATACACAACTGTATGACCTAAAACCAAAGACTTACACCACTGTGGACATTAACAAAATGATGTAAAGTTGACTTGCACTTCTCAAAAACATTTTTATTGAACATTACACAAAGTATAAGAATAATACAAACAATTTAATTTTTTATCACGAATGGATTCTTAATTTTTTTAACATGGCAAAACGGATTTAGTCTATTTCATCAGGATTTGTGGTTTCCACAATTTCCAGAGGTCCAACATCTACAAGCTCCTCACCTTCTTCAATAGTGGTTCGCAGGGAAACGAAGAAATCATGTTTCACTGGTGGAATGTATCGCAGAAGATCAAGCATATCTTTCTTTTTAGCCTCGGTAACAGGCCTTCCCCTTGGGTACAAAACATCTTGAGAAACGTTGGCCAGAGAATGTCGCCTACCGGGCCTTGCTGCCTTTAGATTTAGTTTAGAAAATGGGATATCCTCATTCACAGTTTCTTTGTAGAAGAGAGTGTAAGGTTGATCTTTCAAAATTTGTATCCATTGAATTTTCAACCAATTAACAGCAATGTTGTTCTCATTTTTCTTTCTTCGCGTGATACAATTTTCCAACTTTGCAACAGATTTGAAATCCTCTCGGCCCATTTTCGTCAACATGAATGGATTGTTCCTTCGGCACTTCAGTATGATACTGTACCAGTCGTCTGCAGTATAAATCAACTTGTTCTTGGCGTACAATTCAATTGATCCAAATTCAGATTCGTTGGGTAGAAAAGAGTGGCCACTTACCATAAATTTGTGATCGATAATTTCTGCATTGCTTTGAGGGCCCTGTATGTATTTCATGAGGTACAAAGGAAACTTAATATTACGGTTTTGGCCCGTACATGCGTCACTGTACAACACTATGTGCTTAGCAGATGACGCTCTTGCTGCAAGATGTTTGACGATACAGGAACCAATCTCTTGAGACCCACGAGAAGCGATCGTTTCATCCCAGCAGAACATGAAGCCTAAACCTGTTCCAAGTTCATGGCAGCCAAGGTTATAACAATACATATTCCGCTTATAGTAAGCCACGGACGTCGTCAAAACAGGAAATGGCAAAGCCTTTTCAAGGTCGATTGTCAGACCATAGAAAGATTCGTCTTCCCGTGATTTCACTGTGTCCCGATCTCTAGCCTCTCTCACCTTTTCGGCTTTTCTGAGGTGTAATTCTTTTTCAGCCTTCAGCTGTGTAGATTCGTCTTCATCTTCACACACTTCAATCTTCTTGTCAAGCACATCGCATCTGGTGCACGTATCTTTGAGAGGCCGGTGGAAATGCAAATTGAACTCATTGCTAAAGGTTCGACGGTAGATGGCTTCAGAAACAGGAATATCACCTTTTTCCGTGCACTTTTCTTTGTACAGTTCATACATTGTACGTACATTAATGTCAGGAGGAAGGTATTTCCTGTTAGGGTTCTCTGATCTACTGTAGTGGGATTGATACGATGGGAAAGATGCTATGTGGTCACGCACACCACAGCCTCCGGTGTTTTATTTTTGGGGGGATGGCGTCCTCGGCCATCACTTCCTGGTTGTTGACCCTCTCGTACTTTTTGTATTGCCCTTGTCATTCGCCCATCCGAAACTTGAAGTGTTTGTAAGAAAAAACGCTTGCACACAGTAACGCTATTGCCTCTGACTTGGAATCTGAAGCTGTTTGAAACAGACTTTGCATTTCTCGTTGAATTTCGTGGGCGTCTTACTTTAGGTTTCTGTTGCACAATCAAACCACATAAAAATACGTTTTGTTCAGAAAAACTGCTCAGCTTCCAAAAGATGTCGAAAATTTCTCGCCTCGCCACTTCAGGTACGTTCTCCACACACTTTTTTTTACATTTACAATCAAAGTTCTGATACAGCTTACCGGCCACTTCTTTTCCTCTAGAGGACACGTACGCGAGCCCTGAATTTCGTGCTCGCTTTCGCTTTTGAGCTTTACTTCCGTGTTTTTGTCTTTTCCTCGTTCTCGGGTGAGCGTTTTCTCGATTCTCAGAAGTTCCAGCAGTAGGAAATTCGCTGGAATGGTTGCGCTGGCGTCCGCCGTCGACCTCTTCATCTCCTTCTGATTCTGAAACAACAAACATCTTGTTACACTTACTACCAAAATAAAAAACTGCAGGGGAAGCCTCGATTCAGCATCCAAAATTACGTGAAAAACGATACTCAACACGACCATTTTCAATAATCACAGAAAATTCACTAAAAACATCACTCTTCATGCATTTTTTCTCCATTTTTCCTTTCTTTTTTTCCGAACCGATTACAAAGGTGTATTATTCAGAGAAGAATAGACCAAAAGGACCTAAGGCATAATCTAATGTAAGTACTGTAAGTGTTAACCGACTGAATAATATCAATTTTTGTCTACATGATTTACTGGAGTACCATCTTCATCATCATTAGTTTATCTGCCTGATGGCAGGTTTTCCTCATGGTCGGTCTCTCCACCTCATTCAGTCTTCAGCAGCACATTTCATCGGCTCGTAAGATTTATCAATATTGATGGAATCCAGCATCTGAAACCTTCTTCTTCCACTTCGGATTTTCCCTTGGACTATCCCTTCTAATGCACTTTTCACCAAACCATCTCCTCTTAGGCAGTGTTTAATCCAATTCATTTTTCTTTTTCTTATCTTCTTTAGCATCGTCCTTTCTTCTCCTACTTTCTTTAATCCTTCCTCATTTCACACTTTGTCCTTCCAACTTAATCTCTTCAGTCTCGTCCATAGCTACATTTCGAAAGCCTCTATTCTTCTTTCCTAAGCATCCAAGTTTCCGCTCCATAGATATCTACAGTCCAAACAAAACATTTTATTAATCCCTTCCTTAGTATTTAAACTATCTACTTGTTCAATTTCATCCTCTAATTTTATTGTAATTTTTTCACCTTTTCCACCTAGGCTATACACATTTTGTTTTTATTTCATTTATTTTCATCCCTTATATTTTACTAATTTTATCTAGGTCTTTCAACATTTGTGTTGCTTGACTTTCACTCTTACCCATAACTAAAGCCCTGCGCGGAAGCGGCTATAGTTAGCATGGCTGTGCGGATAGCGGCTAAGCTGCGGATAGTTTCTAGAATATAATCCGAATTTGTTGAATATCATTCATTTCCAGGACTCAGATGTTTATGACATGTCGTATTTTTTCTGTTAGTTTTTTTTCCCCTGACAAATGTTGGTTGATTCCTCAGTTTAGGGACTGCGACAACACGGTTATGTAGCCCCGTGTACTTTGTGTGTGTGTAGAATCTGTCTGATAACTGGTGTTAATTGTGATGGCTGTATTAGTGTGTGTTATCCGTTTTCAATTCAAGTAAGGACTACAGACATTGAATTTTTTTCAAGTAGTTCCTACTTTTGCTGCCAAACGCCATCGTTAACGACCAGAACTTCGGCCGGGTTTGAAACGTGATCTTGGGCATAGAAGCCCAGCATGCTACCGACTACGCCACCGAAGACGCTCAATGATAATGATTTCAACTAATCTCATTCAGATTACATCACTAAGCTTATTTAACACTCCGAACTGAAAAGGGTTGCAATTCTGGCTGTATGGACTCAGTCTTGAGGAAAGAATTCATGATGAAAATTAATAAATGTAAAACAAAAATATTGGAATGCAGACGAAATAAATCAGAAACCTCTATGGAGATCAAATTGGCAGGTGAAAAGCTGAAGGAAGTAGGAGACTTCTGTTACTTAGGAAGCAAAATAAACCAGTGATGGACGAAGCAAAGAGGATATAAAAAGTAGGTTGGCTTAGGCAAGGAAAGCATTTCTACAGAAAAGGAATCTGTTGACATTGAATATAGATTTAGGTATTAGGAAGTCATTTTTGAAAGCCTTTAGTCTGGAGCGTGGCGCTCTATGGAAGTGAAACTTGGACTATTGGTGCAGCAGAAAAGAAGAAAATTGAGGCGTTTGAAATGTGGTGTTACAGGAGAATGATGAAGATCAGATGGGTAGATAGGGTGACGAACGAAGAGGTATTAAGACGAGTGGGAGAGGAGAGATGTTTCTGGCGACTGCTAATGAAAAGAAGAGATAGGTTGGTAGGAAACATACTAAGACACCCAGGAATAGCAAGCTTAGTTATGGAAGGAAGGGTCGAGGACAAGAACTATACGGGTAGACCAAGGTTAGAATATGTCAAACAGATTGTCTCGGATGTAGGGTGTGGTAACTATGTAGAGATGAAACGATTAGCTCAGGACAGGGAGGCATGGAGGGCTGCATCAAACCAGTCAATAGACTGAAGACTCAAACAACATCAACAACATTCATCTTAAACACAGCACATGACATAGCAAAGCGGAGCGATTTTCTCCTCAAATGTCTAAATGTGTTGCTTTAATACTAGTAGAATAGTAGAATCAGATAACTAATGAGCGGAGCGGATGGGGATAACAGTCGTGCGGATGCGGATAACGTTTTGTTTATCCGCGCAGGGCTCTACCCATAACCACCATATCATCTGCAAAATGAATACACTCAAATCTTTTACCTCCTATGCAAACACCTCTTTTTCCATCAAAACATTCTTTAATAATTTCTTCTAAATACAGAGTCCGCCAGAAAAATGTATACACTCTTTAAGGAACAAAAACTATTTATTTTGGGTTTCTTTTACATTTAAATTTTGATTACACATGTAGTACTGTCTTCAGTTAAACATAGGGTTACATGAGAAGTTCAAAATGTTGACCGTTGGTTGCCAGGCACACAGCAGAACGACGAGGGGTCGCTGCAACGAAGTCCGTCAATGTTTGAATGGGGACCGCTGCACATGCCGCTGTAATCTCCTGGCGAAGGGCCTCCAGCGTGCGCGGCTTACGTCGATAGACTTGATTTTTCACAGTTCCCCACAAGTAAATGTCCATAGGTGTAAGATCTGGCGACCGTGGGGGGAACTCAATTTGCCCTCTTCGTCCAATCCAATTTCTCGGCAGATTGTCATCCAGGAAAGCTATTACTGCTACATGGTAGTGTGGTGGCGCCCCGTCCTGTTGGTAGAAGACTTCATCATCGGCTCCATAAAGCGCACGTACAGCTGGTAAAATTAATGTTCGTTATATTCCCAAGTACACTGCTCCAGTGACGGTACCATCTAAGATAAAGGGTCGTAGTAAGCCCCTCGACGACAGTCCACACCAGATATAAACCCCTGGTAGATTGATCACCTTGTCCACATGAACATGCGGATTTTCCGGAGCCCAGTAGGCACAGTTATGTCGATTCACTGTTCCATTAAGTTTAAACTGGGCTTCATCAGACCACACTACCTTCGTCAGAAATTGTTCTTCTTGGATGACCATTTGCTGATACCATTCACAAAATTGCATTCGACGATCGGGATCATCCTCATTAAGCACATGCAGTAATCGTGGGATGTAAACTTTCCACTTAGCTCTTTTTAAAATCCGTCGTACACTTGTACTGCTAATCCCCAATTCCCGCGCACATTGCGTAGCAGACTTCTGTGGAGAATTAATAAACCTTCCCAACACGTGAGCCGACAAAGCAGGACTACTAGCTGTATGCGTTCTTCCCGATCTTCCTTTGTGAATATCACAAATCGTTCCATGCGTCTCAAACTTCCCAGTAATGTGTTTAATTGTTAGGCGTGTTGGGGGTTCTGTTTCAAATTCCCTCCTCTGACGTTGCACTTCAACGGCATTACCAAACCTGATAAACCACTTCAGAATGTACTTTCGCTGCTCGAACGTCAAGCATGCTCCAGCCATTTCGTTTTCCCACTATCATGATGTAAGTACCGACATCTGTTGAGAGAAAGACCATACTACTACATTTTAGAACAATGATAACAGTTGACAATATCCATATCCCGATATCGTCTGACTAACAGTGTATACATTTTTCTGGCGGACTCTGTATATAAACTAACCCCGTGGCACTACAGCCCTTGAAGGGCCTAGGCCTACCAAGCGACCGCTGCCCAGCCAATTGGCCTGCAGATTTTGGGGTGACGCGTGGTCAGCGCGTCGGGTCCCCTCGGCCGTTAATCTTGGTTTTCGTGACCGGGGCACTGTCTCACTGTCAGACAGCTACTCAATTATCCTCACGAGGCTGAGTGCACCCCGTTCCAACCCTCACGTCAGTTTTAAAATCCCTGACGGAGCCGGGGATCGAACCCGGGGCCTCCGGGTGAGAGGCAGGTGCTCTACCCCAACACCACGGGGCCGGCGGACTCTGTATATACCGGTATTAAATAGAATAGGTGACATAAACAAAATTCTCATGGAAAGAAGATTGGTTAGATGTATCCATCCTTGGCCCAAGGAAAACAGAAACAGACTATAACAGACCACGACCTAACAAGGAAATATACACCCATGTGGTGAACATAATTCACACCATGTGCAAACGACGGATGGGCATTTAAATAGAATGAATAATGACAGGCTAACAAAACAAATTTTAATAAAATTTTAAAACTTAAATTTCAACCAGCGTGGTTTACACAGACATTAAAGGATCCTAAGGAAGCCGACATTGACATTACAGATACATATGATAGGAATTTATTTTGGGACAAAATTCAAAAAGTGATCTTCAAGGAGGAACAAGAAAGACAACGAAAGCAGCCACGGAACATTGAACAGCTCCGAAAGCAGAGATCAGAGAGGATGAAGCGAATGTGGGCAGAGAAAAAAAAAAGATATGTGGCAAGATTTGAAGTATTAATTTTACGTGCTCAGTAATGGTGCTATTCGATTTAATAATAATAATAAATAAAATAGGTGATAAACAACATCCTTGTCTCACTCCTTTCCGCAGTCCTATTTCTTCTCCAGATTTAACTCTTACTGTACCGACAGTAGTGGCTATGCGGGCTAAAGCTCTGCGTTAGGTCAAGGGGCCAAGCTCTCTGCTGACTCGGGAGACGCGTGGGTTCGAGCCCCACCGTCGGCTGTCCTTGAAATGGTTTTCCGTGGTTTCCCATTTTCAACACCAGGCAAATGCTGGGACAGTACCTTCTGACAGACCACGGCTGCTTCCTTCCACATCCTTGCCCAGTTTCATTCATCTTCATCCATTCCATCTCTCATCCCGACGCGCAGGTCGCCCACGGGCGTCGACTAGAAAGACCTGCACTCGGCCTCTCAGGAGGCTACACGAAAAAGAAAAAAAGAAGACTCTTACTGTTTGGTTTAAGTACATTAAAGATCTTTAATAAGGTTACTTTCATTCTAATTCACTCCAATTATTTTGAGTATTATCATTAATAATTTTTCCCATTTCAAACGATCGAATGTTTTTTTCTAAATCTATGAATATTGCTTATACTTTCCTGTTTTTCTGTATATATCTTCCCCCGATAGTTTATAAGACTTTATACTAGCCACATATTTCCACTGCAAGAAAATCAGACATTTTTTACAGTTTTAGTATGTGTTTCAAATTAGTTTCAAATGATTGTTTTATTCATATTTTCATATAACATTTTGTGTTGAATTAAGCGTTCAATTTCCCATCCTACTTTATGGTGCTCCATATAAGGTTTAATAACAAGGGACTTTTTAGTGTTACGCTATAAATTTATCTTGTGTGTTTGACATTTATTTATTAATTCATTCATCCCAATGACCACACAGTGATCATTATTTAATAAAAAATATTGATTAGGCGGAACTTTTAACTTACAGTAGAAAGTCGTTTATCCGGACGTCAAACAACCGGAACGTCAATTATCCGGACGAAAAAAAAAAAAAAAAAAAAAAAAACAGAGCAGCGCTTCAAACCAGTCAGCAGGCTCGAGACTGAAACAACAGCAGGAGCGATCGTAAGGTGAAGGCATTGATGATCGTTTTCAATTGTTGTCTCTTATGCCACCTTCCGTTTGTTTACTCTATAATGTTTCAATGTGTTACAGTATGGGAGTGTGTGTACTGTACTGTACAGAACTGTATTACGTTGTGAAAATGGCTTCTACGAGTGACAAAAAAGACAAACGAAATCGCAATGTTTTAGCCATTGAGAAGAAGATGGAGATCATTAATAAACTGGATAAAGGTGAGAGTGTGCAGTGTCTAATGAAAACTTAGTGTTGGAAAATCCACAATTTATGATTTGAGAAAACGGAAGGTGAAATTCAGAATTATGCATCGAAGTTAGATAGGGAAGAAGGGTCTAAAAAGAGTAGAACCATGGTAAAAAAAAAAGGATAAAAATTGGAAGAAGCGTTATGGTTAATTCAGACAAGAAATAAGGGAGATCCCATGTCTGGACCTTTGTTATGTGAGAAAGCGTTGCAGCTAAATGAGAAGCTTGGTGGTTATCACCATAATGTACTGTGCATGTTTTTTCCTATGAAATAAACGCATGTTTGATTATCCGGAAAAATCGTTATCCGGAGCACTTTCGGTCCCAATTAGTCCGGATAAACGACGCTCTACTGTATTTATTACTCAAAGAATATTCAGAACGACTTTTCTGCTTTTTAAGGCCAAGTTAAATACTTCTTCATATCTGAGGTTTCTCCAGCAAGTTTGTCTGGGCATTTCTAAAGATTTGTTCAAAATAGTTTGAAGTGGCCTTTGTGTGAGATGCATATAGGCTATTTGGAATGTTCTCGAATTGACACAAAGTGGGAATGGATTCCATTAGTTACTGGTTGGCAGTAGTTTGGCTCCATTGGCCGATGGCAAGGCTATTGCTATTACTCTATGTGATTGGTCACTGTTTACGAGAAAGCGGGGAGAGTAAAGTCTGGCTTGGTAGTTTCTTGTTCTGGAGAGTATAAACAAATACTTCACAACAAACCCAAGAATAAGTGACTTATTTCAGTGTCCCGTACAACCTCGCACAGTTCTTCAGTCTAATTATTTGTCGCTGTACATTTCTTAAATTATCCTTGGAAAACCGAACCAAATTGCAAATGCACTCAGGTTTGTATATTTTTGTTTTCATTTCATTTTCTTGTTGGTGTTTTTTTCATTATTTTTTCATTAAGGTTTCCAGCCTTTTACATTTTGGGTTAATAGACAAATGTCACACCATCTTAGGATACAAGTTGCAATTTTTGAGCATTTGTTGTGGACATAAATACAAGGTCATTAACTTTGTGCGCCCCAATAAGCACGGCAAGCTAAGCCGGCTTTGACTGGTGCAGATCCCGGGCGTATGTACTTGGTCAAGTCGGTGGTTGGCGCACACTTTGACTCTTTTTCCAAACATGTTCAATAAAGTGTACTTACAGTGCTCATGACCAATGTTGAAAGTCCTCCCTCTCTTTTATCATACACCTGACATCTTCTGATGAAAGAATGGACAACATTCTGAAGTTCAACAGTAGAGATGGCTTTGATTTCATCTGTTATGTACTGTTTCAGTTCAGTTCACAGTAATCACAATACTCACTAAACGTGCAACACTAACGTCTAAGCTTTGCAGATACACTTCCATATGAATGACAAAACACATGAGAACTAATGATATGAGTGTGCTAAGTGGGGTATTGCGAGGTCCACTCGCTACGCACCAGTTCAGCCAAATGAGTAGACCGCGGTTAACTATTGCGTCATTTGGCTGGCCAGGTGCAGACATCGCAATACCCCACTCCACTAACTCATATTGTTTTGTGAGTTATCTGAAACAAGATGAAAATTTAGTGTTTTTGTTTTTTTTGTACTTGAGGTAATGATCACCATGATGTTTACAATGGCCTGTTTATTCTAATACAGCTTGTCGAGAAAGGAAGCTTGTAATTTTACATGACCATAAATCACGGGATGTCCTCTTTACGTGGAATGCCAACCGCTGGAAGTGATAATTCATCTCCTGCCTTAACCAGGAATGCCTCGGGTGTGAAGCAAGCGAGACTGACTAATATTGAAGACTTCAAAGTGTTTCTTATGCAGTATACTGATTTGGTGGCCATTGAGACAGTAAAAACCATAGTGGTCCAGTTTTATATTTAAAGCCTTTTTTTTTTAATATATATTGAAGATTTTAATTTGCAAGTGAGATACTGAGGTAGAACGAGGTGATGTAAACAAAGCATTCATTGAAGCATAGAAATGGCTTTAGGACATAGTTCCACATGGAGCAATCATACCTGTGGACTAAGACTTGAAACTGTGACCACAGTCGAGAATTAAACCTGAATTTCCTGCCGTCCAGGCAGACACACAGGGCAGACACAAATACAAAGCTAGGGCCTTGGTTCTATCTTAGGTCAATCTATGTGTTGCTTAACTTACTAGATGGGAATAGAGGGGACAATGAAATTTGGATCTGCACAGGAATAATCATTTGCTGTATAATATGGGGAGAAACACATTTAAACTACAGATTTTTGACAGAGCGCCATGGAAAATGTGCATAAAGTGCTAAACTGTTTTGTTAAGAGCTTTGAAAAAGAATTTGTTCATATTACCCTGACCATATGACACTTGAGGCAGATTAATAAAATTACTAACTTCAACAATAATTTCATTCATTAACTTAAGCAATAATTAGGAGTCCCACAGACTCTGCGATAATTTTGCTTAATGCTTGTAAATATTTTGCCAGGTGGTACGAAATGATCATGCACATTGTGGAGACTAGCCAAGGCACATACACAAAGAATTGAATGACACTTGGTATTTTTTATGTAAAATTATATAAAAGGAGTCCAATTGTTAGGACATGATATCAATTTGCTACAAACCCTTGTATTGTAATCATGAGAATCCAATTCTTGGAGTCTATATTTTATAAGTGTCCAATAAAACATCAATTGGAAGAGTAAAATAAATAAAACGCCATATAAGATTGAGGGTATCTTGTGGGATTTGAACACTTCTAATTTAATGGCCCACTTCTATAGTCACCGTGCCGACAGGAATAATAACTGTGATTAGTGATTCTTTGCATCTCACCAATACAATATTTTCGTTATACTCTATGAACAGTGTGCTTTGTTTGTTACTAATACATAATTTCTCTCAATTTCAGATCTTTGGAGCCCTCTTGAGAAGTATCAGAGACTGCCTCAGGATCTGCTAACATTTGTAGAACCCATTTTTAGTAGTAGTCGTAGGGTTAAAAGTACAGAAGACAATATCTGTAATGACGAAAGTATTCCGACGAGTAACATCGACTCACACCGAGAAAGGATCACATTGAGGCTTGATTCTTCTAGAAACGACTCTCAAACCAAACCATTTGTGTGTGAGCAATGTGGCCGGAAATACAATCACAAAGGAACTCTTAATGCTCACCTGAAGTATGAGTGTGGTAGGGAGCCTTCATTCCAGTGCCCCTTGTGTTCTTATAGAGCCAAACAAAAATCATCACTGAATAAACATGTCTATAATATCCATACAAATACTGGTGATGAACGACCATTCATGTGCCCGGACTGCAGCAAAAAGTATAAGTCGAGGACGGCCTTACTGCTTCACCAACGGCAGGAATGTGGGAAGGAGCCAAGTTTCCAATGTGATTATTGTGACTTCCGGTCCAAGCAGAAAGTCACTTTGCAAGTTCATGTGGCTCGCTGGCATGCTAATGTCTAGAGGAATTCTTATCATTGATATAAAGACAAAGGTCATTAAATCTTTGAGACATTCTCAGCTATCGATGATGAAGTTGTACGTTTTTGGGTTATTATGCCTTGTTACGTTTGTTAACTAAGCAATGGATAGAAAGCTGTAAGGCCATTGGTCAGTGTTTCCTTGTTAAAGATTGGTGAACATGAATTTATGTCCAATTATATATGATTAATCGGATTAATCTGTGCAAAATTTCATCAAGGGTAAAAATCAGTTTATGGGTACTGGCTCGAGGTTAGACTGCAAATGAGGATGTTTTGGTCTCAACGATGCATCAACAGTCAAACAATACTAAAGGAAGAAGAATGAGAGAAAGGTATTGGAACTGATATTGTTGAGACCATAGGCATCATCATTTTGAGCCAAGCCTAGAGTCATGGCATGAGTTGAATATTTGGCTGATGAGGATGTGTTGTGATAATTCGTTTATAATTTTCCCTATGCATATCTCTTACATATTATTTGCTTTGTTATTTTTTCTCAAATATATTTCCCCCTAGCGCATTTCCTCTTAACGTCTTTTCCAAGCCTCTCTTCCCAATATTGCTAGTGTACCAAGTTCAGAGTACCATGAAATAAATAGTTCATGTTTAACGATTTATCTCCCAAGTGATTTTTCATTCTTTAATGTGGAAGTAGTAATTGTACAAGTTATTGATGAGTTAATCCATGCACCTTGTGTAGTTGTAATAGTCCATTATATTTCACAAACCACCATTGCAAAGAATAGGGTAAGACTTCCTGACTTTCTATCACAACAAGGAAGCCTCAGGGCTTGCTAACCATCAACTGAACAGAGTACCGTATGTTTGGTGTTATACAAAAAGGAGGAGTAGATTACAAAAATGAGGCTTTCCTAAAACCTCTATAACAGGCCAAATGTAAGAAACAAGAGAAAGAAGGCCTGAAAAGCTGCTGCTATTGCTGTTGTTTTTATTATTACTAATAGTAGTTATAGATTGATTTTGCAGTGAATTGGTAAAGTTCTAGTCTGCTGTCCCTAATGTTACCGGATTAAATCCTGATGCAGTCAGTTGGCATTTGACTGTGCGCAAATGTGAGGGAGCCATGTCCGTAGTTTTACTGGCATGTTAAAGATCCCATGTGGGGAAAAATTAGGGCACCCCGGCATCTCTAAATATTGGCTTTCATGGCCATAGATTAAATTCCAGCAAACCTCCTGGAGCAGAGTGTGGACTGGCGGAATACCCTTTACCTCACATTTGTTGACTTTGAGAAAGCCTTCGACTCCGTAAATCAAAGAATCATGTGGAAGACCCTCGAGGAATATAAAATTCCAACAAAGATCATCAGAATCATGGAAGAGATGTACGAAGGGTCTGAGTGCCAGGTTCTTCACGAAGGCAAATTAACAGAAAAGATAAAGGTCATCTCCGGAGTGAGACAGGGGTGTGTCCTTTCCCCACTCTGTTCCTGTTGGTCCTGGATAGTGTGATGAAGAAGGTAATGGGAGGACGGAAGAGGGGTATTCAATGGGGTATAAATGACAGGCTTGAAGATCTAGATTTCGCAGACGACATTTGTCTTATTGCACAACGGTACCGAGACATAGAATATAAGCTGGGGAGGTTGCAGAGAGAAGCAGAACGTGCAGGACTGATGATCAACACCAACAAGACCAAAGAGATGAGGATAAATTCTGACATCACGACTAGTTTGACAGTCAACGGAAAGGACATTGAGCGAGTTGAGTCCTTCCTCTACCTTGGAAGTATAGTCACAAATGATGGGGGAGCAGAGGAAGATGTTCGAAGCCATATCAGGAAGGCAAATGGTGCCTTTGTCCAGCTCTACCCCATCTGGAGAAATAGAAACATTTCCAGGAAGACCAAGCTCCGCCTTTTCAATAGCAACGTAAAGTCGATTCTTCTCTGCGGCTGTGAAACATGGAAAGTCAAAAAACCGATCAACAACCAGCTACAGGTGTTCATTAACACATGTCTGCGTCGCATCATGAATGTGAAGTGACCGGACATAATCTCAAATGAAGATCTTTGGACCATCACCAATCAACAACCGATTAGCATCCAGATCAAGGAGAGGAAATGGCGCTGGATTGGTCACACACTAAGGAAGCCGGACGGAGCTATTGAGAGGGCGGCGCTAGACTGGAATCCTCAAGGCGCCAGGAAGCGAGGTCGACCTAAGAAGACCTGGAAGAGGACGATCAAAAATGAAATTGCAGAGGAGGACAAGAACTGGAGTCAAGTGAAGAGAATGGCCAGGAACCGTACTGCGTGGAGAAATTTCGCCAAGGCCCTATGCTCCGGAAGGAGCGGTAGGAATTAAGTAAGGAAGTTGTGGGCTTTGCCATGTTTGTAGTGGGGTATCGCCTAGGTGCACCAAGTCGGACTCATCAGAGGGATCTAGGTACACCTTGGGTCATATGCATAAAAATGTAGCATATACTACAAGTACAAGCAAGTACAAGCCTTGGAGGCTGGATTTAGACAGCTCCTTAACCCGGTCCATGAGTCAATCCTAATTGGCTACATGGATAATTCTTGCCAGGCGCGTCCACGTCGCGGGGGTGGGCAACGGTACTGTAATATACCATGGAACTACAGTACCAGCTAAGTTCTGGTGAGGACCCAGTCCTATGGGGTATAACATAGGCCCCGTGCACAGGGTTACGTGCGAAGACCTCAACGGAATCTACAGCGGAGAAGATGGACTTCAGAACGGTGGAGATTGCGGAAGAGGCAACCCAGTACTCAGGGAATAGTATGAGTACAGCATCAATCGGCAGCGTCTGTTTCCCATGTTATGGGCGGCTGCAAGGGCGTCTGTTCTCCATGTTAGGGGCGGCCTGAATAATAGCTGGCAGTAGCTTCATAAAATGCCTTTGGGAGTGGCGACCCCATCGTAATAATAGCCTAAAATGGAAATGGCACTTCCAATGATTCGGAAAAGGTTAGGGCATACCCTGCAGGTGACGCGCAGTTCCTTTGGTACTGGGGGAACTGTGAGAAATGGGCGACCAGTAACCGAAATGAAAGTGGGAATCATGAATGTCATGACCCTGACAGGC
Source organism: Meconema thalassinum (assembly GCA_946902985.2). Taxonomy (NCBI): domain Eukaryota; kingdom Metazoa; phylum Arthropoda; class Insecta; order Orthoptera; family Tettigoniidae; genus Meconema; species Meconema thalassinum. Next base: position 70,303,163 of record OX336390.1, read on the forward strand.
AAGGTGGAGGAGGTGGTAGACTTCATGGAGAGGGAGAAGGTTGGAATGATGGGGCTGAGTGAAGTGAAATGGAAAGGTAAAGGAAGGAAGAAATTGAGGAAAGGATATACTTTATACTGGAGTGGTGGCCAAGAGGCAAAAAATGGCGTGGGACTGATAACCTCGAAACAACTGGAGGAGTATGTTGAAGTGGTAGAGTGTGTGAGTGACAGAATAATGAAAATTAGAATGAAGATGAAGAATGACGTGATGGACTTCATACAAGTGTATGCACCACAGACTGGAAACAGAGAAGAAGATATTGAAGTATTCCTGGAAGATGTAGAAAGAGTAATCTCAGATGTAGAAGTGGTGATCATGGGAGATATGAATGCACAAGTCGGAATTGAGAGACAAGGAAAGGAAGAAGTCGTTGGACCATATGGATATGGGAAAAAGAACCGGGAAGGAGAGGAACTTGTAAACTTTTGTGAAAGGAATGGACTGATAGTGGGTAATTCATGGTTTCGGAAGAAAAACAGCAGGAAAATTACGAGATATGGGTGGGGTGATAGAAGAACAAAATCAGTAATTGACTACTTCCTGGTAGAAAGGACAAATCGCAGAAAGCTGATGGATGTGACAGCTTTACCAGGAGAAGCATTTGATGGGGACCATAGAGCTGTGGTGGCAAAATTTAGATGGGGAAAATTGGAAAACCTAAAGGAGATCAGAGAAAGTAAAATAAAAGTATGGAAATTGAAAGACAAAGCTGTACAGGAAGATTTTCAGGAGAGATTGAAGCAACAAATCCCAGTTACTGAAGTGGGAAATGTAGAAGAGGAATGGTCCCACTTTAAAAAGGCATTTGCTGGTGCAGCAGAGAGTGCTTGTGGTAGAACGTCAACAAGAGTTAAAGAGAAGGAGACACCGCGGTGGAATGAGGAAGTGAGGAAAGCAGTGAAAGAAAAGAAGTCTGCATGTAAAGAATGGAACTGAGATCAAACAGAAGAAAGCAAAAGGAAGTATCATGACAGCAAACGGAGGTGTAAGAAAGTGGTAGGAGAAGAAAAGAAGAAAAGTTGGGAAGAATTTACACGAAGAATGGAAACAGATGTAAGTGGCAGTAAAAGGATGCTGTATGGGCTTCTAAGAAGTAAGAGGAAAGAAAGAGTTACTACAAAGCTGGTGAAAAAGGAAGATGGAGAGTTGTTAACACACCCAGAAGAGATAAAGGGACGATGGAAGGAGTATTTCGATAAGCTATTGAATGTGAGCAATTGTACTGGCGAGATCGAAGTGACACAGCCTGATGACTCTATAACAGAAGATGATATAACAATGCTGGAGGTGGAATTAGCAGTACAGAAAATGAAGATGGGAAAAGCAACAGGGGTGGATGAAATCAGTGTAGAAATGATAAAGGCTGCTGGACCTGTTGGTATGCAATGGCTGTATCGACTGCTAAAGTGTGTGTGGAAACGGAAATGTGTACCAGAAGACTGGGAGAAAGGGCTAATAATACCAGTGTTTAAGAAGGAGGACAAGAAGGTGTGTGATAACTATAGAGGGATCACCCTCTTATCACAGATAGTGAAAATACTGGAAAGGATATTAGAAAGAAGAATGAGAAGAAAGGTGGAAGGAGAGTTGCAAGAGGAACAGTATGGCTTCAGGAGTGGAAGATCCACAGTGGACCCAATCTTTAGCTTGAGGCAGGTGATGGAAAAGAACTGGGAATATGGAGAGGATTTGATAATGACTTTCATAGATCTAGAAAAGGCATATGATAGTGTCCCCAGAGAGAAGGTATGGGAAACCATGGTTAAGAAGAGACTGGGAAGAGAAATTTTGGAAATGGTGCAAGCAATGTACAACAACTGTGTTAGCAGGGTACTGACCCCAGTTGGAAAGACAGATTGGTTTAGGAACAAGACTGGAATATGACAAGGGAGTGTGCTGTCACCTGTTTTATTCATAATGGTAATGGATGAAATTGTAAAGGAAACAAAGGAAGCATATGGACATAAAGAAATGAAGTTACTATTATTTGCAGACGATATTGTGGTCTGGGGAAGGAACACCGAAGAAGTGCAAAAACAACTAGATGCACTGAACGAAAATATTCAGAAGTATGGCCTGAAAATCAGTATAGTGGAAAGCAAGACCATGGTGATGACAAGAGGGGAAAGACAAGGAAAGGGCACTGTGAAAATTGGAAGTCAGAGTTTGGAAATTGTGGACACGTTCAAATACCTAGGAAGTGAATTGATGCAAACTGGTAGGTTGGACATGGAGATTGGCAGGAGGGTACAGCAGAGCAATGCATTCTATCAAAGTGTAAGAAAACTTGTTTGGGATAAGGAAGTACCAAGGAAAAGCAAGGAGGTAATGTATAAAATGTACTATGTACCCATATTAACTTATGCAGCTGAGACTTGGACCCTGACGAACAGGCAAGAGAGTAGAATCCAATCCAGTGAAATGAAATTCCTAAGAAGTATGATAGGTAAGACAAGGAAAGACAGAGTGAGGAATGAAGATGTTAGGAAGGAAGTTGGGATGGGAAAACTAAATGAGAGAATTGAGAAGAATAAACTAAGGTGGTTTGGACATGTAAAGAGGATGGAGGAAAATAGAATACCAAGACAGATGCTGGAGGCCATGTGCAAGGGTAAGAGAGCAAGGGGAAGACCTAGAACAAGGTGGATCGATTCAGTGAAGAACAGCGTGAGAAAAAGGAATCTGGACTGGGACAAGATTGTGGAAGGAAAGAGGAAAGTGGAGAAGTGCCATAAATACCCCGACCCGGCAGGAGCTGGATAAGGGCAAATGATGATGATGATGATGACAAGCAATAAGTAAAAGCATATGCTTTCAGCAAATACTAGCAAGTAAAAGCATTTGCTTAAATTGATATGAATAACCTTTTGCTTGTGCTGACTAGAAAGTGCTACAAGTTTTTCCAGCAAGTGCTGACTTTTTGTAGAATATGCTAACTAGCATTTGCTAGTCGTGCAAAGCATGCTGGTTGCCTGTAAGAGGTTATGTTCATCTCAACATCATTAATGTGTTGACCGCCGTGACCATACAAGTTTGCATTAGGTGTTACTAGTTTACCGTTTTGATTTCCTAGAGTGCCTATTCATTCTACGATGTCGGAAATGTCAGAAACAGAGGTTGACATTGACGTGAATTATCACTTTGTTACCATGCTAAAACAGTTACCAGTCTTATTGAGTAAATCGCAAACTCCGTCGATGAAAACAGCGAAATTACAAGCTGTTGAACAGTTACGTGAGAGCTGTGAGAAGACTCGTGGGTGGCAATTTACAGCAGATCAGGTGAAAAAAAGGATCCATAACATGAAGACGGAAGTCAAAAAGAAGAGTGATCGTAACACTACAGGAAATAGGAAGATACAGCTGAAGAAATGGGAGGAGGAACTTAGCAATTTCATAGAAGGACAACAGAATCCAACATTCACTCGTGTACCAGGTATGTTTATTAAATTTTACTATACTCGCTGATGACATACCGCATGCTGTGTTGTAATGAGGAAAAGGTGATGATGATGATAGGCCTAATTTAAGAGTCCTACCTTCTGGGTTATCGGCCCCTAGTTGAAAAAAAAAAGCATTACGCCTTAGTAGTTAAACGGGACGTAAAACCAATAACATTATTATTATGAGTTCATTTTATTAATCTGTAGGCCAAGGTCAATACCGTAATTCTATTTCATTATTTCAGGAGGATGTGCTGTAGGAGGAAGTAAGGAACACGCAACTGATAGCAATAATGATGACACACTACCACTACCACTACAGCGTATGACATCACCAAGACAAATCAAGAAAATAAAGTTGTCTTCAGAGACTGAGGAGACGGAAAAACTGTTGAATACGGAACTTCAAAGACTAGTGTTATTGGAACAGTTGAAGTTAGCTCGCATGCAACAGCAGGAAATAGAAGATAGGAAATTAGCTTCAAACATAAGTGAACAAACCTACATACAGTTTGAATAATAAATGTGTGGAACAGGGAGATAAATGTTTGTATTTAACTGAGGCGAAATTATACTTGTACCGAATCCCAAATAAATTCATAGCGATGTACGATTATAAGTTAAATGAAAAAATACGAGCTTACAGCAACGTCATCATCATCATCAAATTCCAGCTCCAGTCGCCCGGGTGTTGTTAACGAGCCCTCGCCACCTTTTCCTGTCCATAAATAGTTGGTCTTCATGGGTCCTTCTCCAGTCTAATCCTTTGTCTTCAAGATCATCCTTGATTTGGTCCAACCATTTCTTCTTTGGTCTTCCTGCTGGTCTTTTTCCTGGGATAATCTTGTTGAAATAAGCTTTTGGTGTCCTCTCATCTCCCATTCTTTGAAGATGCCCATACCATCCTAATCGTTGCTTCTGCAAATATTTTGTAGCACTGATATCTATGCCAGCCTCTGTCCTGTTTGTTTCGTTCCTTACTTTGTCTCTCCTTGTCCTTTGAAGCATTGTTCTTATAAACAAACAAAACAAAATATTAGCGATTTCATTTCTTCTCATGTCATCATGACCATATTCTTGTTCAGCCCTATCACCAGCACCATCATCATCTCTTTCTTCAATATGTACATTATCAAAATTGTCCTCATCCCTTAAATGCTTAGAGGCGTTATGTAGCACAAAGCAACAGATGATAATGCGTGACATTTTCTCTAAAGAGATTCTGACTTTGTTTGCTATTAGAGGGAAACGTCTCTTAAGCTGACCAAAACATCTTTCAATAATTACTCTGTTTTGAGCATGCACGAGATTGTAATTCTCTTCTTGTGGATTTTGAGGGTTTCGGTACGGAGTTAGCAGCCAAGGTACAAGCCCGTATCCCGAATCACCCAACAGTACTGCAGCTCCCGCATGCTCTCGCAATCCTTCATACACATGTGAATTTTTAAATATGAGACTGTCGTGATCAGAACCAGGCCAGCTAGCATCAACACTTGTGAAAATTTCTCTTGAATTGCAAGTTGCTTGTACATTGATAGAAGCGACATTTTTGCGGTTTATGTATTCATCGCCGTGTAGTCGTGGCTTTAAAATTGGTACATGTGTACAGTCAAGAGCACCGATCACATAAGGAAAGTTAAATCGTTGCTGCCATTCGTCTTTAGCTATGTTGATTTCTTGTGGCCGTGACGGAAATTTTATCCAGTGATGTGCTTTTTGAAAAATGTTCTCGCTGACGAAATCAATGGTTCTACTAACAGTACTTTGATGCACTCCCGTATCTTCTCCTATCCCAACTTGGAAACCCAGATCACCAACAAAACGAAGAAATATCTGCATTCGTTCCTTCGATGTTAACGCACCACCACGCGTCTCGTCACTTTCTCCCAAGAAAGAGCTCGAAATTAATTCAACATTTTCGTCGTTAAATCTGTACAAATGTTTATATGAACGTTCAACAATTTGCCGTCTGGGATTATAGAGTTTCCTGCGTCGGATATTCATAATTTGTGCCATTAAATCAACCAGAAGTTAACACTAAGTCGTCACAGTACAAACTTCAAGCTAACTGTGACTAGCTTGGTAAATCTTAAGCAAATGCTTGCATAGTACTAGCACATGCTTGGTTTTATTCATGTATAATTCAGCATTTGCTGGAAAATTATGCAAATGCTAGGTAGCAAGTAAATACTAGTAAGTAAAGCAAATGCTAGATTATTTTATGCATACTCATTCCAGCATATGCTTACAAAAGAGGTAGCAAAAGCATATGCTAGACTTTATGCATACTGGCCCTTGCCCGGACCATGGCTGGGCTAGTGGACCATGCACTACGCCCCATATATAAGGCTTATCAAACTTCTTTGCTGGGGATACTAAGATTTCCCGCTGATTAGCCACACTTGGTGCACTCCAGGCGAAATCCCACCAAAGACATGGCAAAATATACAAGATTTATGGTATTGAGACCATTTTTCAGTGTTGCCTAGTAATCGAAGATTTTATTTTTCAGTTGGTCAACACAATTGTAAAGGGTGGTTCCTTAATCCTGATTTTTTTTTACTTATATACTTGGATGACCAGATTCAATCGTCGAGTGATCGGTATTATATTCTTGGAATCCATATTTTATAAATGTATAATATATCAACAATTTGAATAGTAATACAAATAACTAAGAAAATAAAGCATCAAATAAGATTTAACGTATCATGAGGCATTAGAACGAGTTGAATGAACATTAGAGATTCTTGCAACTCACCAATAGGCTACAACATTTGCATTACACTTTATTAATAGTCTGCTTTGTTTGTTAGTAATATATTTCTTTTTAATTTCAGTTCTTTGGAGCCCTAATGAAATGTATCAGAGTCTGCCTCAGGATCTACTAACACCTGTAGAACCCATTTTGAGTAGTAGTCGTGGGGTTAAAATTTCAGAAGCCAATAGATGGAATGAGGAAAGTAATCCAACGTGTAACATCAACTCGCACCAAGAAAGGATTGCATTGAGGTTTGATTCTTCTGGCAACAGCTCTCAAGCCAAACCATTTGTGTGTGAGCAATGTGGCCGGAAATACCATCACAAAGGAACTCTTAATAGTCACCTGAAATATGAGTGTGGTAAGGAGCCTTCATTTCAGTGCCCCATGTGTTCTTATAGAGCCAAACATAAAGCAACACTGAATGATCATGTCTATAATATCCATACAAATACTGGAGATGAACGACCATTCATGTGCCCGAACTGCAGCAAAAAGTATAAGTCGAGGAAAGCCTTACTGCTTCACCAACGGCTGGAATGTGGGAAGGAGCCAAGTTTCCAATGTGATTATTGTGACTTTCGGTCCAAGCAGAAAGTCAGTTTGAAATATCATGTGGCTCGCCGGCATACTAATGTCTAGAGGAATTTTTATCTTTGATTAAAAGATGAAGTTCATTAAATCATTAAGACATTCTCAGCTATTGATTAAGTTGTACGTTTTTGGGATGTTATGCCTTGTTATGTTTGTCCACTAAGCAATGGAGAGAATGCTTTAAGGGCATTGGTCAGTGTTTCCTTGTTAACAATTGGTCAACATGAATTTATGTCCAATTATATATGAAGCCCTTTAATCTGTGTAAATATTTAATCACATGTACTTTCATTTTTATGAGTTAGTATTTCATATTTTCTTCCTAATATGATTGGGAGTAAGTTCGATGAACTAACCAATGTTCTGCACTAATACTGTGTTCAGGCGCGGATCTAGAGTTTGGCTTGGGGGGGGTCTGAGAATCGAAATTGTTAAGAAAAATGGTATTACTAAAAACGCAATCACAAAATAACCAAACGTACAAGACCAGACAATTCTTTTTTTTTTTTGAAAGCTACATGGATAGAAATTTGATGAGTTTAGCGCACCAAAAATATTCGTACAAATTGCAACGGCGTGTTTTGCGACCTTTGCATCGAGCTTCGAGAAAAGTATCAAGTTACAGTGTCGGTAAGTCGAGTTGGTACCGACAAAGGGAGAAAGTCACAGCTTAAATTGCCAACCAAGCTTGCAGTTTGGACGTCGGCAAAATATTTTGGTGCAAAAAAAGCCCCAAATTCCTATCCGTGCATTACTGCACATTCATCGTGACATCACTATAAACATCGATTCGGTAATCACAAGGTTTGCTAAACAAAATAGACGAATTGATTTTGTTATATAAATAATCGTTTTTATAACAGGTATGAAGTTGTAAATATGTACAGTTGTAACAGAACATAATAATTGCAATAAGGTAAAATAAAATGAAAAGAAAAAAAAATAATGAAAAAAAAAGATTTTCAGTTGAAATTCGTTAAGTTTATTTGTCTGGTTATTGTGTTTTCGTTTTTTGAGTTTGCAAAAAAAATTGGTCTCCGTTTGGGGTGGCCCTTGAATCCGCGCCTGACTGTGTTAAGTTTCATCAAGGCTAAAAGCAGCTGATGGGTATTGGCTCGAGGTTAGACAGTAAATGACGATGTATTGGTGTCAACAATGGATCAACAGTCAAACACTACAGAAGGAAGAAGAATGAGAGAAAGATATTGGAACTGATATTGTTGATACCGTACGCATCATCATTTTGAGCCAAGCCTTGAGTCATGTGTTGTGATGATTTGTGTATCATTTTCCCTATGCATATTTCTTAAACATTATTTGCATTATTATTTTCCTCAAATTTATTACCCCCTAGCGTATTTCTTCTTAACGTCTTTTCCTAACATCGCTTTCCAACAGTGCTATTGTACCAAGTTCAGAGTACCGTGAAATAAATAGTTCATGTTTAACCTTTTATCTCCCAAGTGATTTTTCATTCTTTAATGTAGAGGTAGCAATTGTACATGTTGTTGATGAGTTGATTTATGGAGCTTGTATAGTTGTAATATTCCATTATATCTCAACAACCACCATTGCGAAGAATGGGGGAACACACCCTGACTTTCTATCGCAACAAAGTAGACTCAGGACTTGCTAACCACCAACTGTACAGAGTATGCTTGGTGTTATACAAAAAGAAGGAGTAGATTACAAAAATTAGACATTTCTAAAAACTCTATAGCAGGCCAAATGTAAGAAAGGTTGACTGGTTTCCTTAGCTGCAACAAAGTGGTGTTAATAATTGTGATCGCTGTATGGATGTGTGATATCTGTGATTCAGGTAAGGACTGCAGACGTTCAATTTCCAAGTAGTTCCTACTTTTGCTATTAAATGAGGCCACCCACGATACCTAGCTGCGGATGTGGCTACTAGATGCCATCTCAGCCAGCACCTGGTGGTGAACGTTGGAACTAATATAGCGTTATCAATTCTAACCTACAAATTTTGGCTGCAAACAACTGTAGTTAGTGGAAGGTTCTTTTTCATGCCATAAATCTATGACATGGGACCACCCGCTTTACTTCCCCTCCAAAGGAAGGCATACTGAGGGATTTTTAACGCTTTTAAAAAATCCGATGACTTTGGCTGGGTTTGAACCCACGACCTTGGGCATAGAAGCCCTGCATGCTTCCAACTAGGCCATTGGAGCCGGGAAAATGTAAGAAACAAGAGGGAGAGGGCCTGAAAAGCTGCTGCTATTGTTGCTGTTATTATTATTATTACTATTAGTAGTTATAGACTGGTTTCGCGGTACATCGGTAAAGTTCTACTCTGCTGTGCCTAAGGTTCAGGATTAAATCCTGACGTTGTCAATTGGCATTGGTGATGCGCAAATGTGAAGGAGCCGTGTCAGTAGGTTTACTGACATATTAAAGATCCCCTTTAGGGAAAAATTAGGGCACCCCGGCATCTCTAAAAATATTGGCTTTCATGCCCAATGAATTAAATTCCAGCAAATCTTGTAGGCTTTGCCATGTTTGTCATGGGTTTTCGCCGGGGTGCTCCAAGTCAGACTCATCAGAGGGAATCTTGGTATACCTTGCCCGAACCATGGCTGGGCTAGTGGACCATGCACTATGCCCCATATATAAGGCTTATCAAACTTCTTTGCTGGGGATACTAAGATTTCCTGCGGATTAGCCTAACTTGGTGCACTCTAGGCAAAATCCCACAACAGACATGGCAAAATCTACAAGATTTATGGTTTTTGTTGCGTTAGTAATTGAAGTTTGTTGTTTTTCAGTTGGTCAACACAATTGTACCCAATTGTAATGCGTGGTTCTCTAATCCTGAATTTCCTTTAACTTGAGATTAATAAATACACTTGGATGACCAGATTCAATCGTCAAGCGATCAGTTTTATATTCTTGGAATCTATCTATACTAATATAATAAAGCTGAAGAGTTTGTGTGTTTAAACGCGCTAATCTCTGGAACTACCAGTCGGATTCGAAAAATTCTTTGTATATGATAGCCAAATTAAAGACGAATAGTTAGGCTATGATAAATTTCGGACAGACTACTCCATTCTCTGCATTTAAGCCCTTTGCACAAATCTACACCGTTTAACTGATCTGAACCAAAATTTGTATACTTACCCTTTTGGAACCCTGCAAGTAACACTGTCTACATGAAATTTATGACAGACCAGTCCATTCCCTGCATTTAGGCCCTTTGGCTCAAATCTACACCGTTTCACTAATCTGAACCAGAATTTGTATACTTGCGCTTTGGAACCCTGCGAGTAACACTGTCTGCATGAAATTTATGATAGACCAGTCCAGTCCCTGCATTTAGGCCCTTCGGCACAAATCTAATCCTTTTCACCGATCTGAACCAAAATTTGTATACTTACCCTTTGGAACCCTGCTAGTAACACTGTTTACATGCAATTCCGGACAGAACACTCCATACCCTGCATTTATGCCCTTTGGCACAAATCTACACCGTTTCACCGATCTGAACCAAAATTTGTATACTTACCCTTTGGAATCCTGCGAGTAACAAAGTCTGCATGAAATTTCAGACAGACAACTCCATTCCCTGCATTTAGGCCATTTGGCACAAATCTACACCGTTTCACCAATCTGAACCAAATTTCAAATACTTACCCTTCGGAACCCGATGAGTGACACTGTCTGCTTGAAATTTCGGACAGACCACTCCATTCCCTGCATTTAGGTCCTTTGGCACAAATCTACACCGTTTCACCGATCTGAACCACATTTTGTATACTTACCCTTTGGAACTCTGCGGGTGGCACTGTCCACCTTAAATTTCGGACAGACCACTCCATTCCCTGCATTTAGGCCCTTTATCACAAGTCTACACCGTTACTCCTAATTGCACCAAATTTTACTTACACTTTGAAACCCTGCTGGTAACACTGTCCACTTGATATTTTGGACAACGCTCTCCATTCCCTACATTTAGAATGACAAACAACCTGAACTTGAAAACCACATATTACGGCCCTAGAACCATTCATGTCCGTAGTAGTGTAGCTGTAAGAGCATTTTAATAAGTCCATTGTTGACTGGCAATTTGGGCTGCATCATGACCCTCCCTACCAGTGTTCTGGTGCAGCATTGCAAAAATAGTTAAATCTTGCGCTGCTTATAAGTTGCAGTCACAGGGAGTAATTAGTGCAAAAATATTTCTTAGGCCTCTTAAAACAGTTATCATCGTGAACATATTATGCCTCTGTGTATTGCAATGGTGTTGGTGCAATACATTGAGGTTATCAGCTGCAATAAGCGTTGGTGCTTTCAAATTTACCTTCATTTATTCTGAAACTTATCGTTGAGCGCTATGTGGCGGTAAATGATACTATTCTACCTCAGGAGCTCGGGACAGCCGAAGTTTTCCAAAGTGTTCTGATTATTTTACTACGGCGCCATGCGACAAATGATGACACTATTGGTCTCTACATTTCTAACAGCCAATGAGATATAGGCCCTAGGCAGTGTCTTATTTCACTTACTCCTCTTTCTAAATATATTTTAATGTTTTTTTTTTGAGAATTACATGTGTCAGTGCTGTAGATAGTAAACAGCCGTTTCCCTATTCATTAATATCATAACAGGAAAATGACCTGAATGTAACGTCCATTATACTGTACTATTTATCACCCCCACCACCACCACCACCACCACCACCACCACCACCACAAAAAGTTATATTTAAAAAATATTTCTTTTCTGTTAGTTTAAGTACCATGTGCCAGTTCTGTAGTAGTATTAATTATCAGCCATAAAACAAATAAATCCACCGGGCGAAGCCGGGCACTACTGCTAGTATTTTATAAATGTTTAATAAATCATCATTGTTGTTGTTTTTGAGTCTTCAGTCTTTTGACTGGTTTGATGCAGCAGTCCATGCCTCCCTGTCCTGAGCTAGTCGTTTCATCTCTACATAGCTACCACACCCTACATCCGAGGCAATCTGTTTAACATATTCTAACCTTGGTCTACCCGTATAGTTCTTGTCCTCGACCCTTCCTTCCATAACTAAGCTTGCTATTCCTGGGTGTCTTAGTATGTGTCCTACCAACCTATCTCTTATTTTCATTAGCAGTCGCCAGAAACATCTCTCCTCTCCCACTCGGCTTAATACCTCTTCGTTTGTAACCCTATCTACCCATCTGATCTTCATCCTCCTGTAACACCACATTTCAAATGCTTCAGTTCTCTTCTTTTCTGCTGCACCAATAGTCCATGTTTCACTTCCATAGAGCGCCACGCTCCAGACAAAGGCCTTCAAAAATGACTTCCTAATACCTAAATCTATATTCGATGTCAACATTCCTTTTCTGTAGAAATGCTTTCCTTGCCTGAGTTAACCTACTTTTTATATCCTCTTTGCTTCGTCCCTCACTGGTTATTTTGCTTCCTAAGTAACTGAAGTCTCCTACTTCCTTTAGCTTTTCAACGTCAAATAAGATTTAGCATATCTCGTGGAATTTGAACGATTTGAATGAACTTTAGTGGTTCCTTGTAACCCACCAATACAACATTTGAATTACACTTTATGAACAGTTTGCTTTGTTTGTTAGTAATACATAGTTTTTTTTTCTTTCTTTTTATTTTCTTTCTTTCAATTTCAGTTCTTTGGAGCCCTAGAAAAATTGCTGAGTTTTAATTCACAGGCTGTGAAAGCCGATATACCAACTTGTATTGTAATCATGAGAATCCAATTCTTGCAATCTATATTTTATAAATGTGTAATAAATCATCAATTGGAATAGTAAAACAAATGAATAAGAATGTGAAACGTCAAATAAGATTTAGCGTATCTCGTGGGATTTGAATTTAATGACCCACTTCTATAGTCGCCGGGCCATCTGGAATAATATCTGTGATTAGTGATTCTTTGCAACTCACCAATACAAATTTTGCATCCCACTTTATGAACAGTCTGCTTTGTGTGTTTTAATATATAGTTTTTTTTTTTTTTTTTTTTCAATTTCAGTTCTTTGGAGCCCTATTGAAATGTATCACAGCCTGCCTCAGGATCTGCTAAAACCTGTAGAACCTACTTTTAGTAGTTGTCTTCAGGTTAAGAATTCAGAAGACAATATCTGGAATGACGAAAGTAATCTGACGTGTAACATCAACTCACACCAAGAAAGGATCTCATTGGGCCTTGATTCTTCTGGCAACAGCTCTCAAGACAAACCGTTTGTGTGTGTGCAATGTGGCCGGAAATACCATCACAAAGGAACTCTTAATAGTCACCTGAAGTATGAGTGTGGTAAGGAACCTTCACTTCAGTGCCCCTTGTGTTCTTATAGAGCCAAACAAAAATCATCACTGAATAGACATGTCTATAATATCCATACAAATACTGGTGATGAACGACCATTCATGTGCCCGGACTGCAGCAGAAAGTATAAGTCGAGGACGGCCCTACTGCTTCACCAACGGCAGGAATGTGGGAAGGAGCCAAGTTTCCAATGTGATTATTGTGACTTCCGGTCCAAGCGGAAAGTCAATTTGCAAGGTCACGTGGCTCGCTTGCATACTAATGTCTAGAGGAATTCTTATAATTGATTTAACGACGAAGTTCATGAAATCTTTGAGACATTCTGAGCTATCGTTGCTGAAGTTGTACGTTTTTGGACTATTATGTGCCTTGTTATGTTTGTCAACTAAGCAATGGATAGAAAGCTTTAAGGCCATTGGTCAGTGTTTCCTTGTTAACGATTGGTTAATATTGAATTTATGCCCAATTATAAGTGAGGCACTTTACTCTGTGCAAATATTTAATCACATGTAAGTAGATATTTTATGAGTTAGTATTTCATATTTTCTGTCTAATATAACTGGGCTTAAGTTCGATGAACTAACCAATGTTGTGCACTAATACTGTGATAGGTTTCATCAACGCTAAAAATCAGCTGTTGGCTCGAGGTTAGACGGTAAATGACAATGTGTTGGTCTCAACAATGGATCAACAGTCAAACAATAATGAAGGTAGAAGGTGAGAGAAGATATTTGAACTGATATTGTTGAGACCATACGCATCATCATTTTGAGCCAAGCCTTGAGTCATGGCATGAGTTGGGTATTTTGCTGATGAGAAAATGTTGTGATGATTCATTTATAATTTTCCCTATGAATATTTCGTACATATTATTTGCATTATTATTTTTTCTAAAATGTATTTCCTCCTAGCGTATTTCTTCTTAACGTATTTTCCAAACCTTTCTTCCCAACTGTGCTAGTGTACCACGTTCAGAGTACCATGAAATAAATAGTTTATGTCTAACCATTTATCTCCCAAGTGATTTTTCATTCTTTAATGTGGAATTAGTAATTGTACATGTTGTTGATGAGTTGATTTATGCAGCTTGTATAGTTGTAATAGTCCATTATATTTCAACAACCTCCATTGCGAAGAATAGGGGAACACTCCCAGACTTTCTATCTCAACAAAGAAGCCTCAGGGCTTGCTAACCACCAACTGTACAGAGTATGTTTGGTGATATACAAAAAGAAGGAGTAGATAACTGTGATTCAGGTAAGGACTGGCTACATTCTATTTTCAAGTAGTTCCACCAAATGCTACCATCAGGGGCGGTTCGACCTTGTACATCTAGGGGGGGGTGAGAATTTAAAAAATGCCGACTGGCTGTTTAACATTGCCGACTATACGGTTAAAAACTGAACAAACGGGAGGGAAAGGGGAGGGGAGCGGGAGGGGGAGCGGGAGGGGGGGGGGGGGGCGGCGGCAAACCATACACAAGACAAATATACTTAATTAACGGCTTTCAATTAAAATGAGTTTTATTAGTTCCAGAATTTTGAATCGCAGGAAAATTTGATAAATGAACAAAATAAATGTTTAAATATTACAAGATTTTTTTAAAATTATTCTTTCTAAATCCGTACTCTACGATGTTTTAACAAGGACCACTTCTCCACTATCTCCGTAATTTCAATGTCGTCGACCTTATCATTCGTTGAAAACAACATCATGAGGGAGTCTAAGCGGTCGTCACACCTCGATGTCCGCAAATGATTGAAAATGAGCTTCAACTTGCTGAAGGACCGTTCGGAAGAAGCAGAAGACACTGGAGATGTTAAAATCAGTCGAACTATTTGATAACCATACGGGATAATCCTCTTTAATTTTACAGCAACTTTTGCGATTTCTTTAAAAGATGAGCACTGTTTACTGGCATCAAGCAGGATTTCAAGCTCAGCCAGCACAAGCTCTTCATCTTGACGGATGGTTTTCGGGTGTGATTGCTTTATAGATCGGACGCGCTCGATGGTGCAGTTTTTTCTGTCAGCGGGTATCTTGAAAATTATGTGGAATGGCTCTTGCAAAGAAATGAGTTTTGCGAGATTGTCTTGCACGCTTGTAGTAAATACATCCACAAGTATTCGGAACTCCTTTCTGTAGATTGTAAGGAAAGGAATTTCTGCTGTCGTTTCAGCGTGCGCGTTATTCTTCTTGGCAAATCGCCGGGTCCTGTGGTGCTTTAAGAAGTCTCCTCCGCATTTACTTGCATACCTTTCGCAAATGACGATGCACTCTTTATTAAAGCGTTCATCTTGCCGTCGTCGTTGATATCTTCAAAATACTTCAAAGCGCTCTGAATCAGCTGCATCGCGTCTTCTACATTCAGTTCCTCCGCTTCTAAAAGCTCGGTTATGTTCTTAATTTTAAACATGATGTTTTTGGCAAAGTACATGCCGCAGATAAAATCAAAGTCTAGAAGCTTTTTGTGCAAGCCTGACGCAAAAGGTTGGGTTTTACTGTCAAATTCTGAATCGAATGAAGTTTTCATTGTTTCCAATGCTGTGACTATCTCTTCATAAGGCGTAGAAACAGCTCTCACCGATTTGGCGCGCGCAGTCCACCTTGTTTTTGATAAATTCTTAAGTTGAAGTGAATTTTCAATTTTATCCAGCTCTTTCTGCAAGCTTAAATGTCATTTCGTGCTCCCCGAAAATAAAAACGTACAATGCTTCAAGAGTGTAAAAACATTCTCAGATAAGTGCTAGCATTACAAGCTGTCTCTACCTGTGAGCTTGATATGGAAATGGAACGTACGGAATATCTATTTTGCACTTCTCATAGCTTTTTCTGAGTGCCGTTGTATATGCCAGACATGTTACTAGCAAAGTCGTACGATTGAAACGCTAGCTTATCGAGGTGAAGTAAAAGTTCTTCTGAATTTAAAATAAAAAAATAAAAAATCAGCCAACTCCTCTCCAGTCTTTTTTTGTTTGTTAAAACAGCGTCTATTTTTAAAAGACGCTCCACAGGAACAAGCTCTTCACCTTTTTCAATGACTTATCGGATATTCAACGCGAGGCGGTCTTTGTGACATATCTGCTATAACGAAGAACATACCGGCGTTCTTGATCTCTTCTGCAATTATTTCACAAGTTCTCTCTCCAAGTAGATGGGTTAATTCATTTTGAGAGTCCTTGCTCATGTACGTTACGTTGTGCTTCCGCGTATTCACTTCTTCCAACCACCTATTCATGACCGGACTATGCCGTGAAAGTAACTTCACAATTTGCGTGAAGTTTCCATTATCTTGAGTGATTCCATCCTCGTGACCTCGGAAAGCCAAACCTTGCCGACAAAGGGTTCTTGCTGTGTCAATAAGTATCTGGATAACTTTTTTGTGGAACTCCTTTTCTTGTTCTTCCTCAACTCTGATCGTCCGTAAATGTTTATCAAGGAGAACCTCTGTGGCCTTTTCCATTAACAAAGTGGCACAAATCTGCCATCGCTGCTTGATGAGCTTCTGAAGTGAAGTGGTCTTGTAATTTGCCCTTTATTCTTCTTTCCGCGACTTTTCAATTTGTGCCACTGACGTACTCCAGCGTGCGACCATTCTTCACTTGCGGACGCACTTCCTCGTCCGTTTGAGAATAAGCCACAGGCAAAACAAAACACCACGTCTTTTTCAATGCTGTACTCCAACATGGGAAAATCCGTATACCAGGCCGGATTATTTCGATGCTGCTTATTTTCTGGTATGTCTGGATTTGCTGGAAATACACTAAGTTTTGGCTGGAAGGCGCCAAGTGAAGTCAGGTACCGTCGTTCGTTTGCCGTCATAATTCTCTTCGGCTTTGCAGGATCGCGATTAAGGAAGGAAGGAAGGAAGGAAGGAAGGAAGGAAGGAAGGAAGCTTGTAGTTTAACGTGACCGTTAATCATGAGATCATGAGCCACGGGACCTCCTTTTTACGTGGAATCCGAACCACAGGACTCGCGATTAACAGGTAAATCGCCCGCTTGAATATGTATTGCGTCCGCCCGCATGTTATTTCCCTCCGCTCTTGCTCGTTGAAGCAACTAACCGCTCTCATCGTGGATTCTGGATAAGCAGTCTATAATTTCTACCATAAAATGTTTGTGTTCGGAATAGCGTCTTTTTTAATTGTTTTCAAAATACTCTTTTGAAATGCGTTATAAACTCACTAACTTAGCTAGAAAAAGCAATCCACGAAAATTCGCAACTACGCGGTGTAGGACCGTCACCAATACAACCGGCATCCGATGAAGTTCCAGCTGCTCGTAACTTGCGAACGTCAGATGTGTTGGGGGATAGTGGTGGTTCAACGGTTAGCGATGACTAAACGGTGGTCAATGGCTCAACGGTAGACGATGGCTCCGATGGCTCAACGGTGGTAAATGGCGCAACGGTTGACGATCTCTCAACGGTAGGCGATGACTCAACGGTGGTAAATGGCGCAACGGTGAACGATGGCTCAACGGTTGACGATGGCTCCACACCACCCCGGTTTTCTTGTCACTGAGTTTTAAAACACTGTAAATTTTATTTAAATAAAAAAGATGGTTTAAAAGAGAACAATTCCTCCCCACAAAGGTCGACATTTATGGATTTATCGGGCATTTTTTCTTGTTAACACCATTAAACATAAACATGGCTGAAAATACACATGTATTTATTGCATTATTTTTACTTACGTTTGATGGGTACGCGATGCTTCGTGAAAATGTTCCGTGCCGGCGAAAACGCACGACCCACTGCCACTGTATTTGCACCTAGTTATCACTGTAAAAGTTGCTGGTTCAGGAACGACTGCTTTCGCTCATTCTCGGTGACCACTGCACTGACCACAGTGAGCACCCAACCCCTTGAGGAACCTTGGAACCCTAAACCTGTCAATTTTGTCACAATATCGCGGATATATGAGGACGCGCCGAGGCAAGCGGTAGCAGGTCATAACATTCCTCCGACAACATCTCAATGAGTTGGCTTGACCTGAAGTTATCAATGCGCTCACCAACACCTTTTGTCTAGCCACATGGCACAGCTCATGCTACTGTAGCACTTTTCTACCGCTCTTACAGAATCACTATCTTCAACATTTTCTTTCACTTTCTGATTTCCGTTTCCTGAACTTCTCACTTATACCATCCTTTGCAACTTCTGTATTTCCCGTGTCTAAGTACACCAGGCCAACTTTATTCACGGTAATTACCCAAAACACCCCTCATTCAATTGTAGTCGGTCGTAATCATTTGGCATAGCTCTCAAGGCCTTCTGGCCGATATGCTAAAATTCAACGCATCGTGCCGGCTTCGATTGCTTGGGCCAAGCAGTGAGCAGATGCTGGGCTCGCTTCGCTGTGAAGCTGAGTCGCTCTGCATAATGAACGCGGGATGTTGCACCCACCCAGGAACGTGTCGATGAGTTCATCCCTTGTCCTTGGTCCCATATTGCTCATCTGTCATTCTTTCTTCAGTTTCCATACAAAGAAACGAAATGGCAAGTGGCAGCCGGTGCACCGAAGACTGGAAGGGAAACCTTTAAAATGGTTATTTTGCCGACTCTTCCTTTTGCCGCACTGAGCTATTGCCTGGCTGTACGAAATTATTGCAGCGACCGTTTGTGCAGACTGTCGGTAAAAATAACGACTGTCAGTATAATATTTTTTTTAAAATTTAAATCGGACCAAATCGTATATGGCCATGCCCCGTTTTGCTTTATTAAATGCTATTTTGGGAAATGTTACGACTTCTTCAGGATTTGCCGACTGCCGACTGATGTCGTATTTGCCGACTGAGAAAATACCTGAGGGGGGTGAGACATCCCCCCAAACCCCCACTCGAACCGCCCCTGGCTACCATCCACGACACCTAGCTGTGTTCTTGGGTACTAAATTCCATCGCTGGCAGCACCTGGTGGCGAACGTAGGTATTAATATAGTGTTATCAATTCCAACCTACAAATTGTGGCTTCACACAAGTGTAGTTAGTGGAAGGTTCTTTTTCATGCCATAAATCTAAGACATGGGACCACCGGCTTTACTTCCCCTCAGAAGGAATGCATAATGAGGGATTTTTAACGCTCTTAAAAAATCCGATGCTTTTGCTCTTAAAAAGTCCCATGGCTTTGTCTGGGTTTGAACCCATGACCTTGTGCATAGAACCTCAGCATCTTCCATCTACGCAATCGGAACCACAAAAATGTAAGAAACAAGATGAAGAGGGCCGGAAAAGCTGCTGCTATTCATGTTGTTATTATTACTATTAGTAGTTATAGATTGGTTTTGCGGTGCATCAGTAAAGTTCTAGTCTGCTGTTCCTAAGGTTACAGGATTTACTCGTGACCCATTTGGCATTTAAGGGTGCGCAAACGTGAGGGAGCCATGTCAGTAGTTTTACGGGCATGTTGAAGATCCCCTTTGGGGCAAAATTCCGGCACCCTGGCATCTCTATATATTGGCTTTTGTGACTAAGGAATTAAATTCCAGCAAATCTTGAAGGCTTTGCCGTGTTTGTCGTGCGGTTTTTCGTAGGTGCACCAAGTCGGACTAATCAGTGAGCTCTAGGTACACCTTGCCCGGACCATGGCTGGGTTACTGGATGCACTACTCCCCATATACTGTATAAGGCTTATCAAACTTCTTTGCTGGGGATACTTAGAAATCCCAGTGATTAGCCTCCCTTGGTGCACTATAGGCGGAGCCCCACAACAGACATGGCAAAATCTATAACATTTATGGTATTTGAAGCCATTTTTCAGTGTTGCCTTAGTACTCCAAGTTTGTTGTTTTTCAGTTGGTGACCACGATTGTACCCAATTGTAATCCTGAATTTTCTTCTTGTACATGAGATTAATAAATACACTTGTATGACCAGATTCCATCATCGAGTCATCAGTATCATATCCATTACACTTAAGCTATTAAATCTATGTCTACAAGTGTGGGTGATAGTTTTTAGAATATGTGGGCTATACTTATTTAGTTGTAGTAGGAGTTAAACTAACTCTACTAGTCAGTATTTGTTGGTTATATGCGATATTTTATTAAGATACTGAAAGTGGTGGTGAGACCTTCAAATTTGCATACTTAGTGTCAATATGTGATTGTTGTTGTCAAATGGTTAGAGTGGATTGTATACTTAGCTGCTTGAGTTGCATGTGGTCCGGATGCCAGTCGTTCACTGCCTGCATTCAACTGGGAGGAATTTGTGGTGTGCAAGGACAGCAAGATGCAGAACAGGTTGGAAGGAGTTAGAAAGGTGGAGGTTCAAGTAAATGTGGGAATTGTTAAGTGATAAAAGTGCTACGATATAAGTATATAGTCAAATAATTTGAACGGGCACAAGATTAATGTCAGATTTGAGTGCTACGTGTTGTCTTAGAGAAGAAAACTATGGATAGTAGGTTAGTTATTGATTTTTTAAGGGGTGGAACTACGAGGTCATCTGCCCCTATATGAATAGCAGGTATTAGTTAAATCAGAGCATTATGACTATCATAGTGACAAAATTAACCATCCTACGTGCCTAGCTCACCACGTGAGATATAAACAATGTGCTCCGCCTTCCGTGGGAGCACTTTGCCATTCTAGGGGCACTACAGGCTTTATTCATTCAGTCATTCATTCATTCTCTCTTATCTTCCTATTCCCCCAGGGGCTCACTTCTAGTGGGCATGGGTTGGCGACCACGGGGCCCCAGCTGAATCCGGCATTGCTTCCACTTACTTGTGCCGGGCTCCTCCCCGTCTTCTTTCCTGTCGACCTCACTTGGTCAACTCTTGTTCTCTTCCTACCCCGACGGTATTAGGGTATCCGAGGCCTAGGGAGTCTCTTCCTTTCCCGCCTTAATTGGCCCTTGTCTCATCTTTCCTGACACCCTCCTTCTGTGAGGGGTCAGCCTTCTTTTTCTTTTCCTTTTACCTCCTGCCTTGTGCTCAAGGCCTTTAAGGAGGCAGGGTGTATGTAGCCCCACCACTTCTGGTGCACCCTAGATAATGCTACACCCTCAGGGGCTCACGGCTCGTGAGTTCGGGAGTTGGCGATCCCGAGGGATTCCTGAGCTGGGTCCGTTTTCCCCCCTTTTGTCCCTTCCCTTTGGGGCGGACCCACTCCTCTCTCCCCTCCCCTCTCCTCTTTTCCTTATATCTCCTTTTCTCTTTCAGATTCCCGCACTGTTTTTGTTACTTGATTCCCCGTGTATCTAAATTTCCTTTTAGCGATTTTTTTTTTAGGTATTTTTAATCTACGTTGCATTTTGTAAGTCTTTTCGATCTAGATTGCATTTTGTGAGTGTTTTTCAATCTCAATTGCAATTTGTAAGGATTGACAATCTAAATTGCTTTTTAGTAAGTCTTTCAATATCTGGGCCGGGGCTTTTGTGAGTTTTTTGAATTTCAATTGCATTTTGCATTTTCAACCTACCCCGCTTTGTTCAAGTAGTTAAGTCTCAATTGCAATTTTGTGGGTATTTTGAATCTAAATTACATTTTGTAATTATTTTCAATCTAAATTGCATTTTGTAAGTATTGTCCATTCTAATTGGAAGTTTGAATCTACCATCCATTTTGTAAGCAATTTCAATTGCATTTTGTATTTTCAACCTACCCCGCTTTGTTCAAGTAGTTAAGTCTCAATTGCAATTTTGTGGGTATTTTGAATCTCCATTACATTTTGTGCATATTTTCAATCTCATTTGCATTTTGTAAGTATTTTAATTTCACTTGCATTTTGTAGGAATTTCGACTCTACGTTGCATTTTGTACGTATTTTGGACTTAACCTACATTTTGTGCGTATTTTTCAATCTATTCCTTTTGTGAGTATTTTCGTTCGAAATTCGCTTATGTACGTATTACCGCTCTCCATTTGGTGAGTAGTTTCAATCTGAGTTCCTTTTTGTAAGTATTTTCCCTGCTACATAAGGCATAGTTGTTGGGGCTCACTGTCTATTTTATCTAAACCATTTTCGTTTCGTCCATAGCAGTGAGCTGTTTTTATCTTCATCCTTTCATTTCACGCCATTTCATTTCATCAGGTGCCGATAACCTCGATGTTAGGCCCCTTAAAATAACAATTATCATCATCATTATTATCTTCCTAGGTTTTCCCCTCCCACATTCCTAACTGTTTGTGTTCATCGAATATGTAACATGTGTACTGCCGAACCTGGTGTTAGTTCTGATGATGATCGCTTGACAATCAAAACTGGTCATCCAAGTGTTTTTATTCATCTCATGTAAAAGTATTTTTTGAGGATTAGGGAACCACCCATTACAATTGGTTATAATCGTGTTGACGGACTGAAAAACAACAATTTTTGTCTACATGATTTACTGGAGTACAACCTTCATCATCATCATCAGTTTATCTGCCTGATGGCAGGTTTTCCTCTTGGTTGGTCTCTCCACCTTATCCGGTCTTCAGGAGCAATTTCATCAGCTCGTAAGATTTATCAATCTTGTTGGAATTCAGCATCTGAAACCTTCTTCTTCCTCTTCGGATTTTCCCTTGGACTATCCCTTCTAATGCACTTTTCATCAAACCATCTCCTCTTCGGCAGTCTCTAATCCAATTCATTTTTCTTTTCCTTATCTCCGTTAACATCCTCCTTTCTTTAATACTTCCTCATTTCTCACTTTGTCCTTCCAACTTATTCTCTTCAGTCTCATCCATAGCTACATTTCGAAAGCCTCTGTTCTTCTCCCGTCTTCTTTCCTAAGCGTCCAAGTTTCCGCTCCATACATTGGTACACTCCAAATAAAGCATTTCATTAATCCCTTCCATAGTATTTAAAACTATCTACTTTGTCAATTTCATCCTCTAATATTATTGTAATTATTTCACCTTTTCCACCTATATACATTTTGTTTTTTTTTCTCATTTATTTTCATCCCATATATTTTACTAATTTTATCCGGGTCTTTCAACATTTGTGTTGCTTGACTTTCACTCTCACCCATAACTAACGCCCTGCTTGGATGTAGATATCCGCAATTTTTTTCGCCATGCAGATATAGTTAGCATGGCTGTGCGGATAGCGGCTAAGCTGCGGATAGTTTCTAGAATACAATCCGAATTCGTTGAATATCATTACCAGGACTCTGATGTTTGTGACCTGTCATATTTTTTCTGTTATGGTCTTTTCCATGACAAATAATAATAATATCGTATGGCCTCGGGTGCCGGGTGTAAGCTTTGTTAATTGACACCCAGAGGGCAGCTTGCCTGTCGAATTTAATGCTCCTTGGAGCGCTATGAATGTCAAGGAGGTTAGATATCTAAGCTCCTTGACGCTATACCGCTATCGAGTGGAGAAATAAGGAACTTTGTGTTGGCGGAAAATCCCGAGATTAATTTTGCCATTATGAGCACTGCTTCCTGAATTCAAATGGGTTCTTTAACATGCCAACAATGTATGACATGAGTATCATGATTTTTGTCATCTTTCAAAAACCACTTACCATGGCCAGGAGCGAACCTGCAAGCCTGGGGTTGGTAGTCCGACACTATAACCACAAACCCACCGTAGTAAGCTCCATGACAAATGTGAGATGATGATTTAAACTCATCTCATTCAAATTACATCACTAAGCATATTTAACACTCCGAACTGAAAAGGGTTCAATTCCGGGTGTGTGGCACTCATTTTAAACACAGCACATGGCACACACAGCCTAGGGGAACGACTTTCTCCTCAAATGTCTAAATGTGTTGCTTTAATACTTCATTTTTTATCTAACTAAAAATATTATTAAAATGCCAGTAGAATCAGATAACTAATGAGCGGAGCGGATAACAGTCGTGCGGATACGAATCACGTTTTTTTAAAATCCGTGCAGAGCTCTACCCATAACCCCTTTTTTTTTTTTTCGGCCGCAGCGGTGGCTGTAACTCAATTCCGAGTACTTCTTCCTGCATAGAACTTTTCAGACCAGCTTGTGGATGTGTTTCTGGTGACTAAACAGGCCAATCCTGGCATAAAACATGCGCCCACATAAATTGCACTCAATGGTCGGGGGAGGGCGGGGTTTTAATTGACGAAGCTTTCTTGTTTGTAGCTTGGCCTCTTCATGTCTGCGACGTTCTTCCTCAAAGAAGTTGACAGCGGTCGATGTAGTGTTCCGCCACAGTAAAAGGTCCGCAGAAGATGTTTCCCATGAGTGGATATGTATACCAGTCGTCGTCATAACCACCATATCATCTGCAAAATGAATACATTCAAATATTTTACCTCTTATGCAAACACCATTTTTTCCATTAAACATTCTTTAATAATTTCTTCTAAATATATATTAAATAGAATGGGTGGTAAACATCATCATCGGCTTTAACTCAAATCCGAGTATAAATCTTCTTCCTTCAGTCCAGTTTGTGGATGTGTTTACGGTGACTAAAGAGTCCAATCCTGGCATGGAACAAGCGACCACACAAGTCACATAGTATTGCTGGAGGAGGACGTGATTGGGCTGCTCGAAGTTTCCTAGCTTGACGCTTGGCCTCTTCATGTGTGCGTCGATCCCTTTCAAACGTCTTTACAGTTTCCGAGATAGTATGGTGCCAAGTTGAGCGGTCTTCAGCCAGCATGTCCCAGGTTTGTGAATCAAGACCTGTCAATTTCAGGGTCTGCTTAAATTGGTCCTTGTAGCGCCTCTTAGGGCCACCATGAGGCCTGGTGCCATAGCATAACTCACCATATAGCATCTGACGAGGTAATCTCACATCATCCATCCGATGGACATGACCAATCCATCTAAATTGGTGACCTATTATGGATGATTCTATGCCGTTGATTTGAGCCTTTTCCAGAACAGCAATATTGGTAATGCGGTCTTCCCATTTAATCCTCAGGATTGATCGAAGTTTTTGTAGGTGGAAACGCTCAAGCTTCCTGAGATCACGTCTGTAAAGGGTCCACGTTTCACAGCCATACAACAATGTAGAAATGACTACTGTTTTGTACACCATAAGCTTTGTACTCATGGACAGATCTTTATTCATGAAGACCCGGTGCGCTAATCGTCCATATGCTGCATGGGCTGCACCAATTCTCTTATCCACATCCTGCTCACAGGTACAGCTCACAGAAATGGTACTGCCCAGGTACGAGAAGTGGTCTACCTGTTCTAATGGCACATTTGAGATGGAGATATTGAACTGAGGAAGAGGTGTGCCTGGTGAAGGTTGTGCCAAGACTTTTAGTCTTATTGACATTTATGGTAAGACCAAAGCGATCACATGCACTTTTGTAACAATTAACTGACTTTTGCAGCACTTCTGGTGTGAGAGTTGGCGACGCAGCATCATCTGCATACAACATGTTAGTAACCTGAGTTTTCCTCAAGGAGCGGAGACCAGTTAGGTTGAAAAGCCCTCCATCAAAACGATACTTGACCTCCACTCCTTTCCCCAGTCCTATTTCTTCTCCAGTTTTAACTCTTACTGTTTGGTTTAAGTACGGTAAAGATCTTTAATAAGGTTTCTTTCATTCCAATTCACTCCACGTCTTTCGAGTATTATCATTAATAATCTTTCCCATCTCACATGGTTGGTTGGTTACTCAGTTTAGGGGCTGCGACAACGCGGTCATGTACTACGTGTACTTTGGGTGTGTGTGGAATCTGTCTGATAACCGGTGTTAATTGTGATCGAAAGCTTTTTCTAAATCTATGAATATTGCATATACTTTTCTGTTTTTCTGTATATATCTTTCCCCGATAGTTTATAAGACTTTATACTAGCCACATATTTCCATGATCTGCAAGAAAAACAGGCTTTTTTCAGAGTTTTAGTATGTGTTTCAAATTTGTTTCAAATAATTATTTTATTCATATTTTCATACAACATTTTGTGTTGAATTAAGCATTCAATTTCCCATCCTTCTTTATGGTGCACCATATAAGGTTTAATAACAAGGGACTTTTTAATGTTACGCTATACATTTATCTTGTGTCTTTGACATTTATTTATTCATTCATTCATCTGAGAAGGGGCCAAAAATAATTGGGCCTCGAAACATGTCCCACCAATGACCACACAGTGATCATTATTTAATAAAAAGTATTGATTAGGCGGAACTTTTAACATATTTAATACTCAAAGAATATTCAGAACGACTTATCTAGTTTTTAAGGCCAAGTTAAATACGTCTTCATATCTGAGGTTTCTCCAGCAAGTATGTCTGGGCATTTCCAAAGATTTGTTCAAAATGGTTTGAAGTGGGCCTTGTGTGAGATGTATATAGGCTATTTGGAATGTGACACAAAGTGGGAATGGATTCCAGTAGTTAATGGTTGGCTCCATTGGCAGATGGCAAGGCTATTGCTATTACTCTATGTGATTGGTCAGCTCTGCCCTTGTTTACAAGAAAGAGAGGAGCCTAGCGTGACATGTGCTGCTTTCCTGAGAGAGTATCTCCATTTTTCAAATGGAATTTACTGCATATTTGCTTCTGTGTAAAGCCTGGTTTGGTAGTTTCATGTTCTGGAGAGTATAAACAAATACTTCACAACTAACCCAAGAATAAGAGACTTATTTCAGTGTCCCGTACAGCCTCGCACAGTTCTTCAGTCTAATTATTTGTCGCTGTACATTTCTTAAATTTTCCTTGGAAAACGAAACCAAATTGCAAATGCACTCAGGTTTATATAGTTTTGTTTTCATTTAATTTTCCTGTTGTTGGTGTTTTTTGCTGTAAGGTTTCCTGCCTTTTACATTTTGGGTTATTAGAGAAATGTCACACCATCTTAGGATACAAGTTGCAATTTTTGAGCATATGTTGTGGACATAAATACAGGGTCATTAACTTTGTGCGCCCCGATAAACACGGCAAGTTAAGCAGGGTTTGACTGGCACAGATCCCGGGCGCATGTACATGGTCCAGTTGGTGGTTGGAGCGCACTTTGACTCTTTTACCAAACATGTTTAATAAAGTGTACTTTCAGTGCTCATAACCGATGCTGAAAGTCCTCCCTCTCTTTTATCATACACCTGACATCTTCTGATGAAAGAATGGACAACATTCTGAAGTTCCACAGTAGAGATGGCTTTGATTTCATCTCTTATGTACTGTTTAAGTTCAGTTCACAGTAATCACAATACTCACTAAACGTGCAACACTAACGTCTAAGCTTTGCAGATACACTTCCATATGAATGACAAAACACTTGTGAACTAATGATATGAGACAGCGGAGCGAGGTCCACTCGCTGCGCACCTGACCAGCCAAATGAGTGGACTGAGGCAAACTATTGCGTCATTTGGCTGGCCAGGAGCGGACCTCACAATACCCCACTCCACTGACTCAAATTGTGAGTTACTGTATCTCAAACGAGATGAAAATTTTGATCATTTGTTGCACTTGAGGTAATGATCACCATGATGCTTACAATTGTCTGTTTGTTCTAATACAGCTTGTCGAGAAAGGAAGCTTGTAATTTGACTGGATCGTAAATCACGGGATGTCCTTTTTGCGTGGAATCCCAACCACTGGATGTGATAATTCACCTCGTATATTAACCAGAAATGCCGAGGTTTGAAGCAAGGGTGACTGACTAATATTGATGACTCCAAAATGTTTCTTATGCAGGTAACTGAGTTGGTGGCCATTGAGACAGTAAAAACCATAGTAGCCCAGTTTTATATTTAATGCCTTTTTAAAAATTTTTACATTGAAATTTTTTAATTTACAAGTGAGCTACTGAGGTAGAACGAGGTGATGTAAACAAAGCATTCATTGAAGAATAGAAATGGCTTTAGGGCATAGCTCCTCATGGAGCAATCATACCTGTGGACTAAGACTTGAAACTGTGACTACTGTTGGGATTTAAACACAAATTTCCTACTGCCCAGGCAGACACTCAGGACAAACTCAAATACAAAGCTAAAAGCTCAAGCAGTTAAGAGGTGCAGGTGCACTTCATAAGAAGGGAGGTAGTGCATAGTTCGCTACTCCTGTGGGAGTCCGGGTGCGGAACACCAATAGGCCGCTGATGAGACATCGTGGGTGAAACCCCACACGAGACACGGCATAAACCTAGAAAAATTGCTGAGTTTTAATTCACAGGCTGTGAAAGCCGATATACCAACTTGTATTGTAATCACGAGAATTCAATTCTTGGAATCTATATTTTATAAATGTATAATAAATCATCAATTGGAATAGTAAAACAAATGAATAAGAATGAGAATCATCAAATAAGATTTAGCGTATCTCGTGGGATTTGAATTTAATGGCCCACTTCTATAGTCACCGGGCCATCTGGAATAATATCTGTGATTAGTGATTCTTTGCAACTCACCAATACAACATTTGCATCCCACTTTATGAACAGTCTGCTTTGTTTGTTTTAATATATAGTTGTTGTTTTTTTTTCAATTTCAGTTGTTTGGAGCCCTATTGAAATGTATCACAGTCTGCCTCAGGATCTGCTATCACCTGTTGAACCCATTTTGAGTAGTAGTCGTGGGGTTAAAATTTCAGAAGCCAATAGATGGAATGAGGAAAGTAATCCAACGTGTAACATCAACTCGCACCAAGAAAGGATTGCATTGAGGTTTGATTCTTCTGGCAACAGCTCTCAAGCCAAACCATTTGTGTGTGAGCAATGTGGCCGGAAATACAATCACAATAGAACCCTTAATGCTCACCTGAAGTATGAGTGTGGTAGGGAGCCTTCATTTCAGTGCCCCTTGTGTTCTTATAGAGCAAAAAAAAAATCAACACTGAATGAACATGTCTATAATATCCATACCAATACTGGTGATGAACGACCATTCATGTGCCCGGACTGCAGCAGAAAGTATAAGTCGAGGACGGCCTTACTGCGTCACCAACGGCTGGAATGTGGGAAGGAGCCAAGTTTCCAATGTGATTATTGTGACTTCCGGTCCAAGCAGAAAGTCAATTTGAAAGCTCATGTGGCTCTAAGGCATACTAATGTCTAGAGGAATTCTTATCATTTTTAAAATACGAAGTTCATGAAATCTTTGAGACATTCTCAGCTATTGTTGATGAAGTTGTAAGGTTTCGGGATGTTGTGCCTTGTTTTATGTTTGTCAACAAACTGCTTTATGATTGGTTTAAGGACCGAGTCCATAAAATGAGACATTCTCAGCTATCATTGATGAAGTTGTACGTTTTGGGGATGTTATAGCCTACTTGTTATGTTTCTCAACGAAGCAATGGATAGAAAGCCATTTTTCAGTGTTGCATCATTAATGATTGGTCAACATGAATTTATGTCCAATTATATATGAGGCCCTTTAATGTGTGACAATAATTAATCACCTGAAATTAGATTTTTCTACAGTTAGATTTTCATATTTAGTATTATAATTGGGTGTAAGTTCGATGAACTAACCAATGTTTTGCACTAATACTGTTGTAGGTTTCATTTCATCAAGGCACTGGCTCGAGGCACTGGAAATGAGGATGTGTTTGTCTCAACAATGGACCAACAGTCAACCAATACTCAAGGAAGAAGAATGAGACAAAGATATTGGAACTGATATAGTTGAGACCATACGCTTCATCATTTTCAGCCAAGCCTTGGGTCATGGCATGAGTTGAGTCACCGAATTTTAGCCTAGGCTTTGAGATCACCTTTTGTCCGTGTGTGTGTGTCCCCTAATAACTTCTAAATGGCTGGGGCAATTTCAATGAAACTTGGTAAGGTCATATAACTATTTTGACTGACCCCGACTGTGCCCTTCAAATTTTATTACGTTTCACCCATCCAACATGGCGGCTGTGCGAAATATTTCACCGGTATTATATATCTTCGAAGCTATTACTGATTATCACCCAGAAATTTTGTACGGTAATAAAAGGCACTACTAGACGTTCACCATGTGACTTTCAAAAACCTGTTAACTAAAAAACCAACATGGCGGCCAAGCAAAGTTGAAACATAGACTTTTCTCGCGATTTAACCATCCGATGCAGTGAAACTTGGTACAGCAAATTACTATACAAATTGCAATGCACATCCATTGTTACAGAACCTCAAAATGGTGGCTGTGCAAAATTTTAAAATTAAGTTTTTATTTCTTTGTTCTAACCATGGATCGAAATCAATGTCTGCATAATGAACGTACACAATCATCGTCTTCTAATAGTACATAACTCTATGGCCTACATATATTAAAATCCAACATGGCGACCATGCAAAATATTTAGACGGTTCTCAATATCTATTGATCTATGACAGCAGTCAAACTGAAATTTTGTATGTTGATAGAGGCAATTAATTTAAGTAGGATATATGAAAATTGGCTATTTAGTTCTTCACGGAACTATTTTTTAGCCTTGATAAAGCCTACCACTTACCCTAGAAAGGTAGCACTAGTTGCAATGTTGTTATCGGTAGCACTTTGCATCAGTGACGGCTATGCTTTCTGACACATTTTGATTGTTTTTTAGGGTTTTATGGATTTTAACTAATTTTTATTTTTTTTATTTTTTTAAATTTTATTTTTACTAATTTGCTTTGTATTTTTGGACTGCCAAACACTGGAGGGGATTCGACAAAAATGGGGGAAGTAGACGAGTATCCCGTTTTTGCCGCGGAGACAAACGCTACTGTTTTAGGGTTAAGAAACATGACACAGCATAACATCTCAAAAGTGTACAACTTTGCAAAGTTGTTGGTACAGTAGGACTTAATTTGTATGCTTATTTTGAGATGCTGTTCAGTTAGTAGAGTTGATAATGATGATGTGTGTTGTTTTATGTTCATGGTCATTATCTATGTGCGCCCCGATAAACATGGCAAGCTAAGCCAGCTGTGACTGGCGCAGATCACGGGTGCGCGTACGCTGTTGAGCCGGTGGTTGGCGCTCTCAGCTGACTCATATCGTTAGTTCACACGTGTTTAGTCATTCATATGGACGTGTATCTGCAAAGAGACGTTAGTGTCGGACGTTTAGTGAGTATTGTGATTACTGTGATTGTTGGTCATGCCTAGACACCAATTCACATTGCGGGAACATGTGTATAACCATAATTCGTAGATGAAAAGCAGAAAATCGTGTTCTGAAACGAGACGAAAATTTCGAATCAAGTTTCCAGGAAGACCTGTGCCTAATGCCAGTACAATTAGGATGATTGCTAAACTATGGAAGGAAACAGGCTCCGTAAATAATAAGAGAGTTGACAGACATTCTTTCATCAGAAGATGTCAGGTGTGTGTTACAAGAGAGGGAGGACAATTTCAGCATCGCCTATGAGCACTGTAAGTACACATTATTGAACATGATTGGTAAAAGTGTGAAAGTGCGCGCCAACCATCGGCTGAACCGGGTACGTGCGCCCGCGATCTGCGCCAGTCACAGCCGGCTTAGCTTGCCGTGTTTAGTCGAGCGCACATTGATAATGACCCTGTAGATAGTTTATGTGAGATGTGAAGTATTGGAATTGAAATTCAAATCTAATTTAATTTTTCATTTCGTTTTCTCTTGATATTAGATACACGCTAATTAGCTGTTTTTTTTTTGTTTTTTTTTGTTGTTTTTTGTTGTTGTTTGTGTGATTTTTTTAAGTAAATTAGTGGCAATCATCTACAGCACAAGGTTGACTGCCCATATAAAAATAAAAACATTCTATGCACAGTACAATATTTATGTATCTCCTGAGGATGGTTCCTTCTGGCAGGAATGGGATTGTAACGAAGTAAACCTCTAGCTCCTTCTTGAACCTCCCAGTGCAAGTTCCTATCATTTCCTACTTTCCATCATGTAAGTTAAATCTAACACTGTAAAAATTGAATGTCTGTTTTCTTTTTCTCCTCCTTCTTCTGCTTCTTTTTTTTTTAGCGGAAAATCCAAGTTTTAGCACAGGTTGACAAAGTACAGTAGGCTAGATCTCTTATCCCTTTGTCTCCATTTGATGGCAGTAGCTGCAAATATGTGAAAATATAACAATCCTTAATCTGAATTAGTTTGTATAAACAACATTCTTCTTAATTTTTATCTTCTGTGCAAATGTCTCCAAGGAATACTTTCATAGAATTTTAATTCGTGTTTCAGGATAATTTACAGTCAGTCTCAATACAAATATCTGGTCTATGTAAGAGTGGTGTTCATGTTTTGTAGTGCTATATTATTTTATGATGTGAAAATATGACATAGGCCTAAATTGCTTATTACAAAACAATGATTGTCATTAGTATTTTTATTTATTAATGTTTGTTATTGTATATAGACAAATTGAAATAATTTTCAAAATATCATACTTGTAATGGTTAAATTGGAACTGTTACCATACTTTAAAATAATTTTAATTTACTTACTTTTTCTTATGTTCAGACTTTGTTGAATAAGCTAATTTGAAATTTACTTGAGCATTAGTTCAATTAAAAGGATGTAAAAGAAGATGAAATCTCAATCCTTACTTGGAACCCAGAATACCGGTATCTGAGTTGTGAATGTTCTTTTTGAGGTAAGTTCCTTTTGGGGTTTATTGATAGCAATATTACTGCATCTTCCTGGAGTTCACTTGGAATAAGTAGGCTAAATCACTGACACAATCATATCAAACCTAAAACATTTAATACAGATTCAGTTTATCAAGTCAACTTTCTGAGAGTTATTATTAGAACTAAGGTGGTCATGGCATCTTGATATATTTCTCCATTACCAGCTGAGTATGGTATTTGCCTCGTATGGTGCTGTGGTCAAGCTGCTTGCCTCTCACTAAGGCAGATTGGGTTTGATTCCTGGTCAATGCATGTGTGATTTTCAAAGTGAACTATCGCATCCTTTGGTTTGGATTCCACTTAACAATGGAGGCTCCTTGGCTCATGATCGCAAGATTAATGGTCATGTAAAAC
The DNA here is from genome assembly GCA_946902985.2 of Meconema thalassinum. Taxonomy (NCBI): domain Eukaryota; kingdom Metazoa; phylum Arthropoda; class Insecta; order Orthoptera; family Tettigoniidae; genus Meconema; species Meconema thalassinum. The sequence continues at coordinate 70,336,135 of OX336390.1, forward strand.
CAGTAGCGGCTATTCAGGTGAAGAGAGTAATGATCCTCTTCACTATCCATCCGTACGATTAACATTATATTTTCTTATTTAAATAAAAATGTTGCAATTGTCTTGGGCTTTTTTTTTTATCGTGCAATGTACTGTTATTTCTACACTCCGTCGCTAGATGGTACGCAAGCGAGGCTGTATGACGTCCTTGTGTCAGTTGAACTCCCTGTCGCTAGATTGTACTGTCGTAACTTGGAGGGGAATCTGCAGGAGACGAAGTAACTTGTTTATGGCAGCCACTTCGTCTCATTGCCATGGTAACCTGACATCAGGTGTGACGTCATTACCTGCCATTAGAAAGTCGAGTGAAGACGTTGCTGTGAGTGCAAGGCAATACGTCAAGTCCAGTTGATTAAAGTTGGCATTGCGACAAGCTTCTTTTCCTTAATGCTGAAGCTTGCATTTATTTTCCCAATACACAGTATTTATTTATAACGTTACTTACCCTGCTGTTGATGAAAGTTGATGGATTTTAGTGTAATGACGTTTCCAGTGAAAAACACTGTATTAATTTTATTAGAAATTCCCTTCAGTAGGTGGAAAGACAAAGACAAAGGAGAGTTATTAAATTGTGGACGTCCAAATAAACTTACAGAACTGTGCACTAAAATGATATCAAGAAAACCGGCAAATCTTATAGCCTTCATTGCAAGGGATCTTGGTTCAAACAGTTCACATGGTTGTGCAGTAGTTGTATTCTTAAAAACAACCTGTTCTGTTAGCCTTGCTTACCACTTTTCAGTAACAAATGTTGTGTCTGGAATAAACAAGTTTCGGTGATTTCCAAAACATTAGGCCTACGCGCGGGTTGAACAAACACAAAGACAGTGAGGAACATTTGAAGTGCCAGTTACAACTTACAGTAGAACACTCTAAAGAAAGACTAACACGTTATCTGATGCCTTGAGGGAAAATGCAAGACTATATTAATTTTAATGAGAATGTCACTTTAAATAGGCAGATTTTGAGGCTTGTAATTAGAGTTGTTGTGTACTTGAATTCTCACTCTCATCATGACCTCTAGAAGAGAGTTCCTATAAACTTTCCTGTAACCCGTGGGGACTTGAAGGAATTATATTAATTCTATTATTGCAGGTAATGGCCATGCATTTTCTTTGCAGGATGGGTCAGGGAATTGATTTTGAAATGAAATTGGCCGTGGACCTATTGTAAGGAACCGTCCCGACATCTGCCTGGTGGTAAAAATGGGAAAACACGAAAATCATTTTCAGGACGACTGAGTAGATATTTTAGCATTAAAATACGAAAAAGTATATGTCAATATTCACAAACGCAAACAATCAAGCACTGCTGAAATTAGAGTTTCGCTCTTCACCTGATTTGTTATCTACGAGCCGCCACTGTGTAAAACTACAAGCTTCCTTGTCTTTTCTTGAAGACCACACTCTTTAAGTACATACCACAACTTAAGTTATATCTCCAGAGTTGAGGACAGATCTGCATATTAAAACTAAGGTGGGAGTCATTTTTTAGGAACAATAGGTAGCTCTGATGTTGCCTTCTGATATCACAGTAACCACAACAATATCCAGGATGCTGCTATGCTGGTGCCCTATTCATCTAAGACTTAAAAATGAGTCCTGTTTGTGGTAAAGCCATGGTGGTGTAAACGGCTGAATGCGCCTGCCTGAAATCCAGGAGATTTGGGTGTTGTTGTTGTTGTTCGAGTCTTCAGTCATTCGACTGGTTTGATGCAGCTTTCCATGCTTCCCTGTCCTGAGCTAATTGTTTCATCTCTACATAGCTACCACACCCTACATCCGAGGCAATCTGTTTAACATATTCTAACCTTGGTTTACCCCTACAGTTCTTGTCCTCGACCCTTCCTTCCATAACTAAGCTTGCTATTCCTGGGTGTCTTAGTATGTGTCCTACCAACCTATCTCTTCTCTTCATTAGCAGTTGCCAGAAACATCTCTCCTCTCCCACTCATCTCAATACCTCTTCATTCGTAACCCTATCTACCCATCTGATCTTCATCATTCTCCTGTAACACCACATTTCAATCGCTTCAATTCTCTTCTTTTCTGCTGCACCAATAGTCCCAAGTTTCACTTCCATAGAGCGCCACGCTCCAGACAAAGGCTTTCAAAAATGATTTGGGTTCAAATCTCAAAAGGTTTCATTTTTATGTCTTATTCAACAATATAGAACTGTTTGTCAGGGGATATTTTCAGTCCTGTGTGTTCTAATGTTGAGATGTGTAGGGGATGTCCAACTGAAGAGAAGTAGTGTATGTGTGGTTAGTTGTTAATAATATTAATTATTATTATTAGCGTCATCCCGTAGGAACGGGGTCTTCTTTTTGGATCAATGCACGCTATTTCTTGCGATCTAATGCTTCCCGTGAGTTCAAGTTTCTTGATCGTAAATCTGCGTTAATAGTGTCCATCCACCACAATTTTGGTCTCCCACACTGTCTCTGGCCGTTGATCGTTATATGGTAGGCCGAGCCGTTGACTGAACTCTGTAGTGCACGGACAATGTGTCCATACCAATGGAGTCTCCATTCCTGCATTTTCTCATTGATTGGAGCCACACCAGCTATGTGTCGAAACGTTGTGATGGGAATATGGTCGAGAGATAAATGTCTTAAAGATCTTCGCAGCATCCGCATTTCCATGACATGAAGTGAGTGCTCAGCACTTCTAGGTGCTGGCCAACACTCGGTACCATATAATGCAACTGGTCTCACCATTGTGCGGTATATCTTTGATTTTAGGCGGATAGGCATCTTCTTATCACAAAGAACACCGGTGACATCTCTGAATTGCATCCAAGTCGCATTGATTCATGCTCGTACATCTTCATTCACAGAGCCGTCGCTATGCAATCGTGAACCTAGGTATCGGAATGTATTTACCTTGGTAAGAGGAGCTCCATTAATATGTATAGTTCCAGGGGATGGAATCGTTTCGAGGTATTATGGGACAAATATTGGCGGGCAGACAGGGCTATGTAACAGTGATGTTTGTTATAATTATTGTTAACTATTAATGGTGTTCGAACACTGCAATTGCTTTTAATTATTAGTAATTAAAGTAATAATGAATTACAGTGAACCCTCACTATTTCGGTCTTCACAAATTTGGAATTTGGATAATTCGGACAGGTTTTCATCGCCGCAGTACAGCGCCAGACATCATTCGCACCAAGGCATCTATTGTAAAATGTCCATCGCATCCCTCTCCCTTCCCGTTCACTCCACTCACAGCCAATAATGAGTACCGTATGTATCATTATTGGTCACAAGCATGCAACAAAGGCAGTGCCTGCTCAGTTTGCTTTTTGAAGCCCACACGATGAGTTACTGTTACATCGTGTTAAATTATATCTCAATGATTGGCTTAAAAGTGTTTGGAAGTGTCGTACTGTTGTCCTCGCTAGAAAACAGTAACTAAGATGAGTGTTAGGGGTAAATGTACATCACTAAGTTTAGAAGACAAACTGTATAAAGGGATACACATACAGCCTTTGAATATGTATTGTATATTTAATTTAATACAGTATGTACATATTATGATGTTCATCTAGTCTTTCTTTAACAATTACGTACATTGTATATTATATTCCTAATTATAGCTTCAGATAACTGTGCATGTATGGTAGAGTACAATATTTTAGAAAGCATTTCTTGAATTTGGACTAGACCTCGCCCCCATTAGTCGGAATTAGTGAGAGTTTACTGTAATTTAAAATTTTGAATGAATCATCACGGTAGCTCAGTTGCGTCTTACTTTATTGTTTAGGGTTACTCTTCAACTTACTACTACTAATCACTAACAACCAATATACAGCTTCCTTTGACCTTTGCTCTTAGTAAGATTGTCTCTCTGTACAATATAATGGTTCTCTTTCTCTGACAGTAAAATCTTCTTTTATTTTTTATTTCAGTTAATTGGAGTCCTTCTGTGAAAAACCCAAGTTTACCTCAGGATACTGGTGTAGCCAACCCAAAACTTGAACTACAGGTAGCAAGTAATGTGAAACTTGAAGTTATAGATGGAATAATTATGGAAGATGAAATGCAGCTCAGTTCTGATTGTTTTTCACTCCAGGAAAGTGCCCCAGTGACTGTCTCACCCATGAAGGAAACAGAGGTCATAACGTATTCTTGTACAACGTGTGGTCTGAAGTACCGTCATAAGGGGCTATTTTATGCCCACCTAAAATATGAATGTAACAAGGAACCAATGTCACAGTGTCCATATTGCTCATATCGAGCTAAGCACGAATCAACAGTGACAAAGCACATAAGTTTGAGGCATGCAGCAAGTGATGCACGCCCTTTTGTGTGTTCAGATTGTGGCAGGAAGTATAAATCGAAGAAGAATTTGGCATTTCATCAGCGACAAGAGTGTGGGAAAGAACCAACATTTCGATGTGAATTTTGCCCATTTCGTACCAAACAGAAAAGCAATTTGACGGTTCACAACCATCGTTGGCACAGAAAAGTGTAGTAGAACAATGATATTTTTTGGAATCATTTTTTGAAAGATTTCGAGACCCAGTCTTGATAGAAATATATATTTTCTTCATAGTTCTTAAGAAAATTTTACATCACAATTATTAAAAGAACGCTAGCTTAATATTATTAAATTTTTATTTAAAAATCTTTTATGTATACATAAACGATCTTTTAATGTATATAAACCAAACCCCTTGGCGCTACAGCCCTTGTAGGGCCAAGGCCTACAAAGCGACCGCTGCCTAGTCATTTGGCCTGCAGATTATGGGATGATGCGTGATCAGTGCGTTGGGTCCCCTCGGCCGTTAATCTTGGTCTCCGTTACCGGGGCATTGTCTCACTGCCAGAGAGCTACTCAAATGTACTCACGAGTCGGGGTGCATGCAGTTCCAGCCCTCATGTCAGTGTCAATATCCCTGACGAAGATGGGAATTGAACATGGGTCCTCCGGGTGCAAGGCAGGTACTGGTCCGATTTACATTAAATTTTACATGGAAGTAGCTGATTTACCTGGTTAACATATAGGCTGATTTTGATTTCGATACTTTGCACTATTTAAAGATGGCAACCATTTTAGTGACGTCACTACACCCTTTGGTTTCAAACTTTCATATTTCCATTTCAAATAAAAAGAGAACGCTAAGAAATGGAAAACTTTTGATGGCATATACGAGGTTTAAAATTTAACTTTCTATCTGAATGGTCCTTATCACTTTTCGTGTATCTTCAACGGTTAGCGAGTAAAACCTAAGTTTGTGCTATGAAAACGGTCAACGCCGAGCAGTGTAGTTGGACAAAATGTTCCATCCTTACTCTCCCTCAATGCAGCACCTCGCCTATCCCCTGTTTTAACTGTCACCTTCACATTTTAATTTGTTTATGACCCGCAACAACTTCAGCTAGTTTAACATAAAATTGAATAATATTAAACCAACGTTCTTTCAATAACTGTGATGCATGTTATTTAAATAGTTCCCTGGAAAAGTGTTTGCTGGTTTGCTGAATGTTAATAGATATTCTACTATATATAAATCTAGGTAGAAATTTATTAAATAGTGAAGATTACGAAACCTGACTGCATGACCTTTTAGATACCAGATGGCTACACCCCAGTTGTGTGTTATCTTGTTTTCATTTTCTGCATCAAGGGATTTAATTGTTATTTGATGGGTTTCCTCCCCTTCATGAGACCTTCTCTTAGTTACCAGGTGGCTACACTCCAGAAATGTGTTATCTTGTTTTCATTTCATAGATCTGTTGATGTTTACACACAAGGCCTCATCTTCTGGTTCCTGGGTTTATGCACAGTTGTAAGCTTGCAAGCTTGCAACATACATTTCCCAAACCACTCGCCATTTGCTATGAGTTTTTCTCATCTTCTGGCACTTCCTAACTTGAGGAATCGTATGCTGCCAGCTGCCTAGTAATACCCCACCCGCCTTGATTTGAGTTCAATACCCTTCTTTGCAAATTTCAGTTAACGTATATGCTAACAACTAAGAGCATTTCATGCCAGTGTTGGTTCAAGGTACGAAAGCATAATGTTTTATGGTGTTTATTTTAGAAGTTCTACTCAATTCTCTCTTTTGGTGTATGCTCAAGTCTCTCTCTCTCTCTCTGCAGAATGCAGATATGAAAGTAAGGTTAAGTTTGTGAAGAATATACTGTACATGTTTATATAGGCAACACTTTTGGCGCCTTCGGTGGCGTAGTTGGTAGCATGTTGAGCTTCTATGCCCAAGATTGCGGGTTCAAATCCGGCCGAAGTCGTCGGATTTTTTAAGAGCGTTAAAAATCCCTCGGTATGCCTCCCTTCAGAGGGAAAGTAAAGCCGGCGGTCCCATGTCATAGATTTATGGCATGTTAAAGAACCTTCCACTAATTACACCTGTGGAAAGCTAAATAATGTAGGTTAAGAATGTAAACAACGCTCTTAGGTTCATACGTTCCTTGCCAAGAGCTGACTGTGGTGGCGTCTGGTAGCTAAGTTCTTAACTAGTAGTCGTTGATGGTGGCGTTTGGCAGCAAAAGTAGGAACTATTTGAAAAATTCAAAAGTCTGCAGTCCTTACCTAAATTTGAAAACAGATAACACACACTAATACAGTCATCACAATTAACACCGGTTGTCAGACAGATTCTACACACTAGCCTAGATGTTAGGCCCCTTAAAACAACAATTATCATCATCATCATCAGATTCTACACACACCCAAAGTACACGGGGCTACATGACCGCGTTGTCGCTGTCCCTAAACTTAAGAACCAACCAAAAACTAAAAGGGATAAAGTGAGAAATGACAAAGTCGGAAGGTCATTGGGATAGAAAAGCTGATTCGAATAAGAATCCATTGCAGGTTCCGTGTTGACGTTTAGAATTGAGTATAACAAATTTCAAAGTTTCCGCCTAATCAACACACATTTATTATTTTAGTTAGCGTCTTCTGGGTACATGTTTCGGAATTTATGTCAGTTCCTTCTTCAGCCCTTCATAATTAATATTAGGAACATCATTACATAGACCAAAATGACCTCGTCCATGTAGAAACAAAACACACTAATATTAAAACACTATAAAAACTATTAACAATTTAAAACATGACAAGCTTATAGACAATAAAACAATAAAACATTCCTGCTGTTATCAGCCACTTAATTATATAATCACTATTATGCACATTCTTGTTAGGTGTGCGATGGTCAAATTGCGCAGTCGTTAATCCCTTTTGTGTCAAGAAAACAAAGAGCATATTTAGTTAGTGTCCATGACCCAAATAACTTGCTGTACTGGTGGGTAAATGATGACGTAAGTGGAAACTTTGGTTCCGGCACTTTCTTTGAAAGTGCGCTGACATGTGTTTATAGATAAGAAATCGTGGAAAACTCATTCGACTACTTGACTTGGAATTTGCACTTTAAGTGGATGTGTTATCTTGTGCTGAGAGCTCCATGGACGTAGGAACGATTTGAAAAGCAAAGCGCCTATGTCATGATATGGTGCTGGGCCAAAACTTTGAAATTTGTTATACTCAATAGAAAAGTTGAATGACAAGATCAAGAGGAGCAGGATAAAATGGTTTGGATATGTCAAACGAATGGAAGATGGAAGAATACTGAAACTGTAAGAGGATATAAGGAAACCAGAGATATATATGCAAAGCGAACTGATGTGAGTTTAATAATAATAACGAACTGATGTACATGGATGGAAATAGCTGAACCGGGCAAACTAAACATGTGCGAACATGGCGCGGGCTTTATACAGACCGAAAGCATAAAGGGGCAGGTGGCAGCACCTTACATATACAGAACCGCATACTTGATAAATGAGAATAAAACTAACAAAGTTACAACACTTCCCCTCAAGTACAGGTTCATACAATCTTTACACTCTTCAAACCAGCAAACTTCAAGCAACGTTCATGTTTCATTCGACTTAAACTCTTCGTGAGAAAGTCAGCAACTTGATCGTTCGTAGAGATATACTTCAAAACAAAAAATTTACACTCTAAGACTTCACGAACAAAGTGATGTTTGATATCAATATGTTTGCTTCTACTGTGATACATCGTGTTCTTTGCCAAATTAATTGCACTTTGATTATCACAAAAGATGAACATAGTGGCTAAGTCTTTGAAGCCTAACTCAAGCAGAAATCGACGTAAGTACACAGCTTCCTTGGCGCACTCTGACAATGCCATGTACTCGGCCTCCGTGGTGCTAAGGGCCACGGTTCTTTGTTTTCTTGAGTCCCACGATATAGGGCATCCGCCGTGCAGGATCACGCACCCCGTTTAGGACCTCCTATCTTCTTGGCAGCTTCCCCAGTCGGCGTCGACGAATCCTTGGATCGGTTCGGTGTCTGCTTCGTACATCAGCCCGATGTTCGAAGTCCCCTTCAAGTACCGCATCACTCTCTTGGCAGCTTTCCAATGTTCGACTCCGAAGCAATTGTTGAACTGTCCCAGGTAGCTGACAGCGAACGAAATGTCCGGGCGTGTAGTTGTCGACAGATATGTCAGCGCACCTACCAATTCGCGGAAAGGCAACTTCAACTCGTCAGTACTGGGATTCTCATTTTTGCTCAATTTCGTCGAGTGGTATGACTACAGGGTTGCAGTGGGCCATCTCGTAGCGTTGTAGAAGCTCTTCAATGTAGCCTTGCTGTAGCATGGCTATACATCCGGTCTCCTGGATTAGTTCGATGCCTAGGAAGTGTTTGTCCAATCCTAAGTCCTTGACCTTGAAATTATTACTCAGGACTCTGGAAATCTCGGCGATCGTCTTTTTGCATTTTGACAGCACCATCATCTCGTCAACGTAAACGGCAATCAAAGTTATGTTATTTCCGGAACCAATTTGGAATAGACACGGATACGATGCGGTTAGTTTGGCACCGCACTTCCTCAAGACCTCACGCAGCTTGGCATACCAGTTTCTCCCGGCCTGTTTCAATCCGTACAGTGATTTTTGTAGTAAGCAGACCTTGTCGCCTCCCTGCAACTGGCGAAGCAGGTTCTTGGCCTTCTCCTTGGTTTCGTCGTCAGTTCCAGACATCGCAATGCTCTCTAACATCTCCCTGAGGTTCTTCGGTTGTTTCATGAATATTTCCTCGTCTAGGTCACCATACAGATAAGCCGTTGTGATATCGTACTGTCTGATTTTTACACCGAGCTTGGCAGCGAGACAAACCATCAATCGAATTGATTCCATTCGCGCCACCGGTGCGAACGTGTCAAAGTAGTTGATTCCATACTCCTGGTTGAAACCTTGAGCCACCAGCCTGGCCTTTCTCTTCTCAAGTGTTCCATCAGGTTTTAGTTTGTCGCGCAGCACCATCCGGCATCCGATGACTTTGGCATCACGGGGAGGATCCACCAGCACCCATGTATTGTTTCTCAGGTTAGATTCCATTTCCATGACCATGGCACCATGCCACTCGTTAGAGTTTGGTCCTGTTATTGCCTCCTTGAATGGAATCTCTACTAGAAAAATCACCTCGTCTTCTTCTTGCTCCTCCACATCTTGGAGATTTGTTTGAAAAGGTTTCTTCGGTCTTCCCCTTTTTCCAGTCCGCAGAATCTTGGGTCGACCAGGTCCTTGTATCAATTGAGGCGTAGTATCGGATGTTTCGACAGTCGTTCTATCATGATCATCCACTGGCGTCACATCGAAACCGAGGAAAGGTTCATCATCTTCTCCGATTTCGGGTTGAGAGACTGGTTCCTCCACGACAGCTGGTTGATCTTTTTCTCTTGGTGATTGCAGCAGTGGTTTGGCAAAGAACAGCTCCCAACAAATATCTTGCTTCGAGGATTCCGGGCGCTCCATCCTAGTCTCTTCCAGTGGCTTTTCATTCTCGAAGAATTTTACATCTCGGCTAATCAAAACTTTGTCTTTGTCAGGGGAGTATATGCGAAAGCCCTTGGTTTCTTCGGAGTAACCCATGAACGCGCCTTCTCTGCCTCGTTGATCCAGTTTCCCTCTTCCGGGATCCCTGTCCAGGAAGTAAACCTTGCTTCCAAACGTTCTGAATTGTGAGACGTCAGGAATCTCTCCTGTCCACAATTCGTATGGTGTTTTGCCTCCGATACTTTTTTATGGCAGGCGATTACGGATGTAATTTGCAGTATTCACTGCTTCCGCCCAGAAGCGGTGAGGTAATCCGGCGTCGAACAACATTCACCTGGCAGTCTCCATCAAAATCCTATTCATCCTCTCCGACTTCCCGTTTTGTTCGGGGTTGAGAGGCGTCTTGTGATTCCACGCTTCTTCAGGTAATTGTCGAACTCTCGATTCAGGTATTCCCTTAATTCATGTTCAGGTATTCCCTGCCGTTGTCAGACTGGATCACCTTTACTAGTTTTCCTTTCTGATTCTCCATCCTGGTAACGTACTCGACGGTAGCTTCGCAGACCTCTGATTTTGTCTTCAGAAATCTCACTTCACACCAATGAGAGTGATCGTCGGTGAATTCCAAGGGGTACCTTGAACCTCCCATAGATGTAGTCGGCATCGGTCCACACACGTCCGTGTCGATCAAATCGAGTAGCTCCGTCCGTCGATCGGATTTCTTGGGAAACTGCATCCTGGACATCTTCCCCTCGAGGCAGACTTTGCAGTCCAGAGTCGTCGATGGATTCCTCAGCTCAACGCCAGAAACCCTCCCTTTTCTCACAGCTACCAAGATGTCACCCACGTTGACATGTCCGAGCCGACGGTGTAGCAATTTTAGATCAATTATTTTGGGCGATGCAGCCATATTTGCATGTTCTTGACTCTTACTGATGTAATATAGGTTATTCTTCCTCTCAGCTTGCATCAAGACTTCTCCTTTTTCGTTCATGACGACTGCACCTTCCTTGTCAAAAATCACCTCGTGGCCGCGGTTGGTGATCTTTCCCACCGACAGCAAGTTTGTCCTGAGGTCTGGAACGTGAGAAACATCTGAGAGAGAGACATCTATCTCTTCGTTCGCAATGCGGGTAGATAAGCGAACACTGCCTTTTCCCACGATCTCTGCCGTTGAATCATCAGCCAATTTCACCACACCCCTTCGTGACTCATCGATCTTCGAAAAAATCGCAGGGTCGCCACAGATATGTGAAGTGGCGCCACTGTCGAGACACCATATTCTGCGTACGCCACTGCTCTGAGTTGTCGTCGCCTGTAAGCATAGTTCTCGAGTGAAATTTGCCGATTGAGTATTAGAACTGTCTTTACCTTTGTTCTTCGATGGATCTCTTTGTTTAAATCTGCACTGGCTGGCTCGATGACCTTGCTTTTTGCACACGTAGCACCGGAACTCAGATCCGCCTCCTTCTGTTTCACTATTGTTGATTAGTTTGGGTGTTTGTTTCTTATAGTTCTTGTTACCTGGACCAGTCTTCTTCTTGACGAACATAGCTCCCGCTATTTCACCTTGTGTCCTCGATTTTCGGGCGTCATCCTCTTCGATGATTTTGGTCCGAAGAGCCTCGGGAGTCGGTAGGTTGTCACGTGACTCTATTGCGCACCTAAAGTTCTCGAATCGTGCCGGCAGACTGTATAAACACATAACTGTCAACAATTCCGGATTGATCGTGATGTTCATATCTCCCAATTTGTACACGGTGTCGAAGAAATCATTCAGATGGTCACGCACGTCGCCATCGTCCGCCATTTTTGTAAGGTTAGCCTTTTCAGTAAGGTCGCCTTCTGAACTGATGTGAGTTTAATAATAATAACGAACTGATGTACATTGATGGCAATAGCGGAACCGCACAAACTAAACATGTGCGAACATGGCGCGAGTTTTAGACAAACTGAAAGCATAAAGGGGCAGGTGGCAGCACCTTACATATACAGAACCGCATACTTGATAAATAAGAATAAAACTAACCAAGTTACAACAGAAACACATGTTGGAAGATACATGGGAAGAAAAAAGAGCTAGAGGAAGAGAAGACCCCGAGCACGATGGATCGTTTTGATTAAGACTAAAAATAGCTTTGAAGCCATTTTTCAGTGTTTGAACCCGCTATCTTGGGCACAGCAGTTCAGCATGCTACCAACTACGCCACCGAAGCCGTTACTGGATATGAAGATGATGTTTATATAGAGGAAGAGAATGAGGACTGAGGGTTATTTGAAGATAGGCATAATCATGAGCAATAAGTGAAACATACTGGATTAATGATGAGGACATTGTCAGCCCTCAATCAGAAAATGTTCAGAAATTCAAGATGATCAAATGGTGGCAAGAATAGCATAGATGATCAGAGAAAATGTTTTTTAAGGGTGTGTGTTTAGAGAGAGATATTGAGAGGGGGGAGAGAGGATAGAGTAGAGATAACCTTAGATGTTTTCTTTTAATTAGCATTTTGTAAAATAAAATTTTATTATTTAATGAATAATTCTACAGATTCATTTTATTGGGTATTAATATTATTGTTAATTAAGATTTATATTGATAATTGAGATATTTATGTGCAGTAATTGAGTGTATACTTGCCACATGGGCAATAGCTTCAATTGCAAATAAATTATTTTTGGTTTGATTTAACAGGTTCATATCCTTACAGCCTGAAGAACCAATGGGGTGAGGAATGGATAAGATTCCATTGTTCACTCTTGCACTTTTTTCCTCCTAATTCCTACATCTTCTCTGATTGACACTGGCAGGTGTGAATTTATTTTTCAGACAGATTCTACCTAGTAAAATGTATTCTACTGTAAATATTGTATATAGCCTGTAGTTAGTACAAAGAATGAGCCCACTCGTGGTAATTGCATTGGGATTTTTGTTTTTGTTTTTTTTGTTTGTTTAGTTTTTAAGCTCATGGCCAAAACACAAAGGAATGAGTACAGTAAACTCATAATGTGTATTACGCCATTGTTTGTTGTTTATTGTAGCATGAGCCTTGTGGGGTACACAGCTATGACAGAGTGATTTCTGCACATAAGTCAAGCAGCATTGCGCGTCTCAGGAGCTCATGTCACCACAGATAGTTAAACAATGACTGAGGCTACTGGAGCTGAGTCATATCCTACTTGCGTATCTGTACCTGTAAACGAAGCAGGCTGACGTGTGACACCAGTAAACAAAGAATAGTTCCCATCTCGACCGCCGGCAATCAATTCATGAAAGAGTAATACTTACAATCCTTGACACCACTGCAAAGGTAAACTTGCCACTGGGACCCAGAGTATTTATTCCATGTTTGAGCAACTGTACATTCAACCCTGCCCAATCTAATTTGGGCAAATTTGTGTTGACTGACTGAAGAGTTACAACCGACAGTTTGCACAGATAGCGGCGTGCAGCTGTACACTTGACCTTTAAAGCCCAGCGGTAGAAGTGGAGAGTAGGGCGGTTCAGGGAGCGGAACGAATACTTTCCTACGTAGAACATTGACGCGTATGACCGTAGGTTCTCACAATCATTGTGGTAAATGTTTTACGCTGCGCCAGTATACCTGGGGAATAGGATGGGGAAGTGCAAAGCTATGCGCCGGGAAAACTGTACAGCCAACACTGAAATATGGCTTCAATATTTTACATTACCATGTACTGTAGGCCTTCTCCTTGTCCATTCAGGGCATGCACAGATGCATCCTTAGACTCTGCCTTTTGTTTACACCAGTGGCATAATGCACAGAAGAATTCTACTGCGTAGCTGCATTTACCTCTGACATGAGCTTTCAGTTTTTTTAAATATATTTTAAGTCATGAGAAGCTTTCCAGTCAGTCAACATGATTATGTCCAAATTAGCTTGGGCGGAGAATTATAATTAGTTTCCTAGTGCCTGAATTAAATTACAGTAGAGCGTCAAAAATCTGAACAAATTGGGACAGGAGGGGGTTCGGATTTTTGAACATAACCTAGAAATTCCTAGTTACACTAAAAATGTTAAGATAAATAAAAATAAACACCTTATATACTTACATAATTATGTACATACATATCGTACTTTGGATTTCTTCTTGTTCCTGACATACGAAAGAAGAAACCAAGGACAGTAAATATCACAAGAATATCAAAGCATGGAACCTTTCTGAACCAGCAAAAAGGGAGAACTTTATTGAGCGAGTGCGGTTTATGAGCAAGTGAAGAATAAAATTCCCAAAGATGAAATGAGATCAGGGAAAGCAGAATGGAAAGATCTTAAAACATTGATTGTAACTGCAGCTGAAGAAATTTGTGGCCAGCAAAGTAAATCAAGAAAACCAAAAGAGACCCCATGGTGGAATAACAGTATCAAACAAGCTATAAAAGAAAGTATCCAAGCCAAATCAGCCTTACTTGGCAGAAAACTGGACCTGTACCGAGAGAAAAAATTGAAAGTTAAGAAAAGGTACAATCAGACAATACCAGGAAAATGCTTTACAGTATCATAAGAAATAAAAGGAAAACAGCAGAGGGAATTAAATCCATTGAATACAGTAATGACGTTATTGCATATAACTTGGACAATATAAAGGCAGAATTCCAAATACGTTTCGATTATCTACTCAACAGAATTGCAAGAACCAACACAAGTGAGGTGGAAGGATGTATCCGTTTTCTCAATCCCAATGAAGTTGGAGTTGAACAAGCTATTAAGAAAATGAAAAGCAACAGATCGGTAGGGATAGATGAGCTTAACATAAACATGATAAAGACACTTGGACCAATAGGAGGACAATGGATGTACCGAGTTTTAAGAGCCATATGGAAGGAGGATGATATACCCGAAGATTGGAAAAAACTAGTGATTATCCCCCTATTTAAATAGGTGATAGGAAACAATGCAAGAATTACAGAGGCATCACTCTCCTCTCCCATGGTCTAAAGATCTATGAATCAGTGCTATTAGGAAAGATCAAGAAAATAATAGAACAAGATCTTGAGGAGGAACAACATGGATTCCGACCAGGGCAGTCCACTGTGGATCTCATCTTTGCTACCAGGATGCTGTTTGAGAAATATTGGGAGAGAAACAAGACTCTTATAGTTGTCTTCCTTGATATAGAGGAAGCGTATGACCATATCCCTCGCCATCACATTTGGGAGGTACTGCTAAAGAAGGGTGTTCCACAAGGCTTAGTGGCCCGAGTAAAACAATTGTATGCAGACACCAAGAGTTGCGTCCAAGTTCAAGACAGAAGATCGAGCTGGTTTGAAATTAGAAGTGGAGTTCAGCAAGGGAGTTGCTTGTCTCCTCTTCTTTTCATAACCATTATGGATGAAGTCCTTAAGTTGGTTAAGACGAGAGATGTGACATCCAATGCAATGGTGTTTGCAGATGTTGTCATGATCTGAGGAGAAAAAGAAGATGACATCCAACAACGACTAAATTGGTGGTAGGCAGGTTTTGACAAGTTTGGATTATAGATCAGCCAAACGAAAACCGTATGTTTGGTGATGAGTAGGGAAAGCAAACTTATCAAGCTGAAATTGGGACATGACATCGAAATAGATCAACACTTTAAATACCTTGGCAGCGTTTTGTCGACAGATAACAGGTTAACCCAAGAAACCAGCAGTAGGGTCCAAGCTGCTGCAAACTTTTATAACTCTGTTTCACAGCTTCTATGGGACAAAAACTTTCCTCAGGAAGCTAAAATATCACTGTACAAATCCTACTTACTTCCCATATTGACCTATGGTCTAGAAGCTGCTACATTGACTCCCCGGGACAACAGCCGGATACAAGCAATTGAGATGAAATTTCTAAGATCAAGTATTCAGAAGACCAGACGAGACAAAATTAGAAATGAGTCATTCCGCCTAAAGCTAGGGCTGAAAAGAAGTGTGCTTGACATTCTTGAGGAGTCGAGATTGAAATGGTTCGGTCATCTGATGAGGATGCCCTCTTGTAGAACACTTAAAGCCTATTTTGAAAGGGAGATAATTGGCACGAGACGAAGAAGTAGACCTCGAGATGGGTGGATGATGCAGGTTCACAGGGCGTTGACTAAGAGGAGCGTAGAATGGAGGACAGTGGTGGAAGAAGAATGGTGGCAGGACAGACAGCTATGGAAGGGGCTTGTTCATTCCTACACCCGGCCTGCTGGAGTAGAGAATCGATGATGATGATTGATATTACAAACAGTCAGCTTTCCCCATTCATGGATTATTATAATACAAAGCATTAACTTAAATAAATTTAATATATCCAAGGAGTTGGAGGAGTGTAGAACTGTGGTGACTACATTCATGATTCCTCAGGATTATAACACTTTTATGCTATAACACTGACGTGCTCCTCGTACAATGTTTTCTCATTTATTTCATATCAGAGTGCGAGATTTGCTCCTTGTGCAATGCTTTCTCATTAGTTTCATATTAAAGTGCTCGGATATGCTCCTCGTACAAAATAAGACCATAACTAAGAAGAAGGGGCAGTTGACCTCGTAGTTTCGCCCCTTAAAACAACGATAACTACTGATATCGCGTCAGGAGATGGCAGTCCAACACGCTGTGATGGGGTGCGGGGGGTTTTGCAGTACGCATGCGCGGCCCTCATATTCCAAACTTAAATATATCGGCTTCGCGCATGCCAATCGCTGTTATTGCAGCACACAACACGCAGCCAGTGAAAGAAGGAATGTGCTGAGTGAGTGAAACAAGTAGTGACTAACTGAATGTTTTCGGAATGCGCGATACGCAGTGAGCGGGAAGACATCTGCAGTTCAAACCCAACTGCCAACTCCTGGCGCGATATCAGTAACTAAGATGATATTTTTACGACGAATGTTTTTAGGAACTTTGTTTCTTCTTTTGTTGCATACTAACTCTTCTGTAAATATTGGAACCTTTTTCCTCGGACACCCTTTAAATTGCTTTGTCTCAAACAATTTAAGAAGTTAAAGAAATTACAGTTAATAATTGACAATATGATCTTCACATCAAATGCACATTTACACTATTTCATTGTTTATATTCTGTTCCTATCAATTCCATTTTTCTACCATTCACTTTGTTTTAAAAAATACCGTTGTTAACACATTAAATACATTGATTTATAAAGAAGAAATAAAATATACAGTCCAAGAAAGACTTGATTTTAGTTTTTGTTCTGTCGAGTTTTTATTTCTTTATTGCTGGTTGCCTGGACCACATACCTCAATCTGTTTCAAGTCACAATGATGGAAAATAAATTAATATTGTATGTCATGATTGCTGTTGTCACAATAGTTGATGATGTAACAGAAAGACAAAGTGGGACATGTTCGGTTTAACATTAATTAAACAATCAACATGGAAGAATAAACAAGCAAACAGGTTTTGGTTCATGTCAGTTTATTATTAGTACTATAATAATAATAATAATAATAATAATAATTTATTGCAGCAAATAGCCATGCCGAGATACAAAACTAATACTGATAACTTAAATCTTACTCATCAAAGTGTCTGACAGGTTCTGTTTGCTATATATATAGTTATTCGCAGCAGAAGCGTGTTAGCGATACTTTCCTCTGGGCGCAGGAAGAGGCGTGATATCTGTCACAAGCACTACCACACCTTTTCCTTTATATAGCATCTTCAAAGTCGAGGTTCTCCAGTTTGACGGTATGTGACCTTGAAGTAAACATTCGTTCATGAGCTCTGCCCATAGCCCTTTTAACAGCGGTGCTGTCATCTTCAGGTGCTCGTAGTGAATAGCATCTGGACCACATGCTTTCTTTTCTGCGCAGTTGTTTATCTCAATTAGGACATCTTGTGCCGTGATCGGCACTGGTAGTTGAGAAGTGTTGCTAACCTGGTGTCCCGCGCTTGTAGGGTTGCGGTAAGATGCTGAATCCACGTTGTCATAGGAATGTCCTTTGGGAATTTGGGTCTTCTGGGATTTAGGGCTGAGAAAGGGTTTGTTTCAGCCTCCTGTATTAGTTGAGCTTCCTTCAATTGTTGATAGCTTTCCTTTGCTCTTTTAACTACCTCCTTATAATATCTTCTTTTCTCGACATACTCTTGTAGTGCTGTATGAGTACTTGCCCTTTTTATCTTGTGTAATGCTGCGAGTGTCTCCTTCCTCCGTTGGTAACATTCGGTAGTGAACCATGGTTTTGCTCTTCTTGTATTTTGACGTATCTTAGGAGTTGCGTCCTTGATATGATTCTCGATCAGTGTTAGCGCGGCGTCTATGTTTCCAGATTTGATTATGTTCGTAATTCCTTCCATGTCTATAGTGCTCAATTTGTTCATGTCTATTTTCCGCAAAATAGGGGTTCTGGAGCTTTTTTGAATGTTTATATTGATGTTAACTGAGAGGGTGGTTGCTAATGGGAGGTGTTTTCTTGCTACAACATTGGATAGTACTTCTTGATGCAATGTTTCTATGTCGTTGCGTATGAATAAGAGATCTATCGTGCTTGTGCCATTGAAAGCTATGTATGTCTTCTCATCACTTTTGTTCGTTAAGGAAAAGCCCTCTTCTTCCAAGTATTCAAGTAACGCGTTTGTTTTCCTGCATGGGACATCAATGCGGCAGTTGAAGTCTCCGGCTATCATTATCGGATTTGTGGTAGGTACTATCGATATTGCTGTGCCTAATTCGTCTATAATGTCTACTTCTGTTAGGTCTGGTTGGAAGTATGCGCACAATATTGATAGCCTGTTCGTTAGTACCAGCATCACATTGTCAGTTTCAAACGGTTTTGTGAATGGTGATGGAGACGGTTTGAGTAGGCAAGAAATGCCGCCTTTAGGCCTGCCTTTGTCTCCCTTTGATGCGTACCTGTGGAGGCAGTAAAAATTATGCGTTTCCCAATGTTTTGTGAGGTAAGTTTCATTAAGAATGACAATGTTGTATCGTTGTAGTAGGTTGTTCGGGGCAAGGTCTAGCGCACTTGTAATTCCCTCAATATTCCATAGTAATGTCTGTAACCTGATTGAATTAGTCTTATCTCTCAGTTCGCTAATACTTGGATTAATATAGTTTACTTGACTTGAATCAATCGGACAATTTTACATCCTGTTTCCTTCGGGAACAGATATTTCCAAATTGAATTTGTATCCAAAAGTCATTGGGTGGGCTCACTAGTACTTGTAGTTATGAGTCCTGGACGTTGTCTTGGAAAGCGGTAGGGTCGTACTATCACATTTCGCGGCCAGAACAATGGATCCTTAGTTTTTTCCAGATCATCGAAGTTGAAACTCACTTTAAAAGCCTTGTTTCGCCCCCTAATATCTATCTCTTCACATGTTATATTTTCTACGATACCCCCTTCTTGGAGATGTGCTATAATGTTTTCTGCTTTGGTCTCTTCATCAAGTCTTCCTACATATAACCAAGCTTTGCGCTGTGCTGCCTTCAGCCTGGTATTCTCCTTTGTTCCTATTATTTGTTGACTCCCTCGTTTGACCACCTCCGTCCATTGACCATTTGGTGGTCGATCGGCTGGTTCTTCACAAGGAACTTGAGAACATAAGATTGTTCTTCCTTCCTTCTTACGTTGATCTGTCATTATTAGGTTATGTACATCGTTTCCTTCATATGCCATAATGTCGCATGACTGAATTGTTGGTTTAGGAGCCCGTGACTTTACTGTCTGTGGTTCAGTATGGTTGATTATGTTAGGGGTCAATGCTGATTTCATTCCCGTCTTTATAGCTTCTTGGATGCCTTCCATCATCGATTCTACAATGGCCTTCATTTGCGTTAATACACTTGTCGTTACTCTTTCTTCTATGTCGGCCATGCAAAGGAGTTTTGGTTTACACTCAGAGCATAACCACGTGAGCTTGCAAGTTTTCCGTCTCATTACGTCAAATTCACCCTTTGTCAGCCCGCAACATTCTAAGTGCTGCCATTTATGGCATTTTTCACATTCTATGGCGTCTTCCTTATTATTTACTCTCATGTTGCAAATGCTACATTGAGCTGTCGGTTATTTGCTCATTGACCATAATGAGTTACCAAACTGACGCGGGATACCTTAGAAATTAGTACCTAGTGATACTCTCGGTTGTTACTCTCAACAATAATTCGCGGGATACGGGAGAATATTTTCTCTCTCCTTGGTCTCGAATATTACGGAATTTAGTAAATATGGCTGAAGATTTTCTGTGTTTAGTTTGATACTAACCTTATGTGATTACAATGTATTATTATACCAAATCCACACGCTGATGGTACATACAATTCCGCAATCTTATAGTAGAGTATTAGTTACACTTTAAATTGTTTTGTATTCTCTGTTGTTCGAGTTAGACACGATTATTATGCACATTAACACGTCATACGTCATTCACTTTTCACTTGTACTATTGAATCATGATAGCTTAGAAGCCATTTTTCAGTGTTGCCTTATTAACATTTAATATAATAACTCTCAGTTGGTCAACACACAAAAATAACTATTGATTCATGGATGAACAGCTTTCAATCTTAATTATTATTAATTAATATTGTAGCTTTCAGTTGGTCAACACAAAATCATTCCAATTTAATCATACCCGCCAACTTTTAACGGTTTTTCCGTAAAATTTACGGAAAGGAAGTGTGTTTTACGGTTTTACGGATGAACTATAATATTTTACGGATTTACGTACCAAGATATTCTTTTTAAAATTCGCGCCATGACAAGCTTTCGCATGCCGCCGATACACGCTGTGTGACCAGCGCACATTCGATACATCGCTCTGATCTACAGTCCGATCGTTATAGTTTTCGACTGAGAATACGATATGCCATGGATCAGGGCCCTATTTCATAAAACTTGACAAGTCGACTTACGTCAAATTGTCACAATTGTCGGACCTGTCGAGTTTTATGAAATAGGGCCCAGGGATAACCGTTTGCTTGTTCTTTGATACGTTGATTAGTTCGATAACCTTTACCGTTCTGTATAAAATATAGTTATTTTCTTCTTCACCACGAATTACAAAGTGTAGGTCGTGTTGTAGTTACGGAATAACATGTGAATTATCAGGGTGTGTACTGGATATTTGGAGGTAACGAAAATTCGCTGAGGTCGGTTTAAATCATTTAAACTCGCGCCGCTAGGCTCACAGATTACGATGGAGCAAGTTTCGCGCAAGCGGCGCCGATTGCGTAAGCTATATTTCCTCGTGACCGCCCTCAAGGAAATGCATACTGAGGATATCTTGAGTGGTAGGCCTATACATCGGTTCAACGTATGTTTTCGGCATCAACAAGAGTTTTTAGTTTAGTGTGAAATAGTCTTCTGGATTATTAGGAACCCTGACTTTTCACGACACGTGTATTCTCGAAAACTTTCGAAACTCAACAAAAACTTCTCATTTCTCTTATTAACCTCTAAATTTGGAGACTATCTCAAATATAAGTCCAGAAATAACGCGAAATAATTTAATGTCGCAATCTTGCGAAATGATATCGTTTCGAAAAAGAAAAGATCACGAAATAGCTTCAAAATACATTTAGGCCTATTTTAAAAATCTATCCGTCTCGTAAATTTGCGACATCCAGTATGATTAATTCGAAATTCCATTATAGCCTATGTTGATTTTTCCTTCAAACTTTGGTTCCATCGGATATATAATCTAACAAATTATCTCGAAAACTTGTATAATTCGTCCTTCGGATTCGAAAGAAATTGTGCCCTCTTGTATTATTCGTGCAATCCTCTCAGAATAATTCGTAAAATTCGATACTTTCTTCGAATGTTCACCCTCCGGAATTACATCCTCAAGACGGCCGGTTGACTGCACGACTTTCTTGCGGGTACCTACTTGTCAAACGGACCGAGATCGACGCCAGTTGCGTAAAATCATAAAACCCGTGCCTGATCGCGAACTTGTGATCCCAAGGACTGCGGGAATCCTGTCAAAAGTGATTGGGAACCCATCACGAAACATTCCGAAATCTACTCGCGAGTTTTACTGAATGCCTTTTTTGAAAGTTGGCAGGTACCGCTATGCGAATTACTGGGATATGTGAAAAATAACCTGAAATAAATTACACGTGGTAAAGATTTTTATATATTGTTACGGAAAATGACATAAATCTATAAAAATGTTTTTGTTTGTATTTCCATAAATATACCGCACTATAAATTGTTCTTTAAAATATCTTGATATGGTTTACGAGATGAATAAACTCTTTGCTGAGTGGAGCATAGGTTGGAAAGTTTGTTGTAATTATCCTCTGCTCCAATGAAAAATGTTGATTCGATATGGAAAATGATGGTCCTTGACTAATAGCTGTTGTGTAGTAATCTGTGGTTGAATGAAATATATATTATTGTATTCGTTGGTATACATTTGTACTGTTCATGGATTGTCAGTAAGATAAGATGTAAGATAAGATTTATTCAATTAATTCCAAAAAGCCATAGGCTCGTACAGAGGAATTGTACAGTAATATGTGTTTACACACCAAGTAAAAAAAGTCTGAAGGTAACATAAATTGATGAATAAGGGCATAGGCCTATTAGTAAAGTCGATACCATATCTAAGATTGTTGAGACCAAGTTCCCTTAAAATGATAACCACTTAGGATATTTAAACTTATACATCACTTATTTGATGTATTAAGATGCATAGAATTTTTCCCCACAATATTTTCATAGTTTTCCTCTTAAATACTGACAAAGTTGGTGCACTTTTTACTCCATCAGAAAGTTTATTATATGACTGTGATGCTGAAAACTTGAAACTATTTCTACCGTATTTAGAAGAGTGAATTATATATAAGGCTACATCCTTCGCATGCCCAGTTCCATAAGAATGATTGAAAGGAAAGAATAAATATGATTAAGTTAATATCATGACATATTAATTTTTCATATGGCAACACTGAAAATTGGTTTCAGAGTTATCTTTGCTTCCAATCTTATCTTTGTGCTAGTTACAGCTTCTAGTTGTACTTCTTCTATAATAACTTATTCTCTTTGTGGTTGCAGCTGACTGGTTTTCGTACAATGACTCTAGTGGACTAAGTGATAGAAGAACTCCAGCTACTGGGATATTATCAATACTAGGTGGAAATCCAGAGAAGAAGTTTGGATGCTTGAAGTGTGGTAGGACGTACATCAGTGAGTTTTCTTTAAAATCTCACGTGAGGTACTATTGTAGCAAAGAGGCGGTGTTTCAGTGTGAACATTGCCCCTACCGAGCCAAACTGAAGACTCATCTTACTAGGCATGTCTATATGAAACACATCAACCCTGGTCGAGAGGATCTACCCTTTTCTTGCTTGAATTGTGATCGCAAATACAAGCGCCATGATTCTTTGTTGTATCACTTGCGGCAGTGTACCGGAAAGGATCAACAGTTCCAATGTGACTTCTGTCCATTTGGTACTGGCCAGGTATACTTAATGGACCATCATATGACAACTATGCATGGTGATCTTAGAGAACCAACTCTACAGTAGTGTGCATATTAATCTCATTGTAATCGATAATTCTTTATAGTGACTTGCGACACCTTGATCATCAGTCCTGTGTACTTGAATTTGTGTTGTTCTGTGATGGCTACAATAGTGTGTGTAACTGTACCTATTATAACTCAGCAATTTTTCTAGGTTTATGCCGTGTCTTGTGTGGGGTTTCGCCTAAGAACACCAAGCTGGCTCATCAGCGGGATCTTGGTGCTCCCCGCCCGGAGTAGCGAACTGTAGGCTACCTCCCTTCTTATGAAGCGCACGTGCGCCTCTAACTGTGAGAGCTAAAAGCTCGAGCAGTCTTTCACCTCCCTATAAAGGCTTCCAAAAAGATGGTATATTACCTTTCACGGCTAGTGAATTAAAACTCAGCAATTTTTCTAGTTTTATGCCGTGCCTTGTGTACCTATTATAGTCTCAGATTGGGGATGATATTCCAGGACTTTAAATTTGTACAATCCCAGCAGTTTCCTGGAAGGAGTGTGGTAAAACCGCAATGAAAACCTTACTGAGGATAGCCCCTGTCAGTGCTGGATTGCTACTGTCGTGATGCATGGTTACACCGCGGCGATGCTTTCTTCATTCCCCTGAAGATTTGTAGCATAAGGCCATTGCTCAGGGAGGCATTAAATTCACCACTCCATGACTGATAGAGAGCTGCAACTGCAGAGATCTCAGGTTCAAATGCTAGTGCTGACAATTGCCATCCTGAGCATGACCTTTCCTTGCATTTATCTATACTATACTTCCTCCAGGCAAATGCTGGGTATGGTACCACATTTTTGTGTTTATTTCATTTTAAATGTTATTTTTAAGTTCCAAGGAAACTACCTTAATCCTAGCGGCTTCTGTGGCGTAGTTGGTAGCATGCTGAACTGCTGTGCCCAAGATCGCGGATACAAACCCGGCCGAAGTCGTCGGATTTTTTAAGAGCGTTAAAATCCTTCAGTATGCCTTCCTTTGGAGGGGAAGTAAAGCAGACTGTCCCATGTCATAGATTTATGGCATGTAAAAGATCCTTCCACTAACTAAACTTGTGTGAAGCTACATTTCTATGTTGGATTTAGTTGTAACGCTCTATGAAAGTTCCAACCTTCACCACTAGCTGTCAGTGTTATCTGGCAGCGAGAGTTGAAACTACTTAAAATTGAACGTAACTTGTAGCTCCCCATATGCATGTTCGCTTGAAGCAGCTGCAACCCCTAGCGAGCCGAATATGTCCTCGGACACTCCCTGCACTAAAAGCCATACGATTAATAATACACAATACCTTAATCCTTGTCTCTGACAGTTGCAGCTACTTGAGTTACTATAGAAAAAAGGAAAAAAAAAAAAACAAGTCACGGGGCTGATGACTGAGCCCTTAAATGAGTTAACAATATTAACTTGACTGATCACGAAACTCTCCTGACAATTCCAGTGAAAATAACTGGAGTGTCATGGAGAATCGATGATTGTGTAATATCCAATTAATTTACACCCTGCTTACCAGGGTTTGATTCCCGGCTTTGCCAAGGAATTTAATTGTGGTCTGAGATACTAGAACAAAATTGTTGTCATATAAGTTACGGAAGTGGAAAATCAATTTTGAAGGCTTCTACTAGGTTAGTGAGCTACAACAATTTACTATCTTTTTTGTACTTAGAAATAAGCTTGATAGTAGTGTTTATGGCTAAAAGATCTGGAGTAAAACTTTGTTAATCTCCAGATCTTGAATTTGGAGAGAGACTTTTGCAACTTTGGTGCTTTCAAACACTGTGATCTGTAGCACGAATATGAATTAAAGACCAGCAAGATATTTGTGAAAGTTTTCTATCATTTTTGATGATTTTTCATTGTAATTCATTGTACGTATTACATTGCCGCCGTTAAGACCTGCTTTGGGTCTATGTTATTTCACCCCATTCTTTTCCATGTGGCTTGTATAGGTATACAGTCCCGCCAGGAGTAGATTTAACGAGAGGTCTCAAATTGCTGTGAAATTGCTGAGAAAATCCATGTTTTGTTGCTGAAAGTATCATTTGGTGACTGAATAGAAATGTTGTATAGTACTAGTTTTATGGTCTTTTGCTAAGTGATGTACTGTTAAAATACCTACTTGAGCAGCAGGTAACATTTATTAGGGTAATTTCAATTGGGCGAGGTAAAATTGCCAAATATGAAATCTGTCATAGCATTGTATGGAAATAGTTGCAATTTGTATATGATCATATCGGAAACCAATATAGACCTAGCCTAAAAGAGTCTTGTTGCAATGTTAGCTGAAATAGTTATGCATTTTACAGCACTGAACAAGTCCTCATAGTCAGGCGCGGATCTAGAGTTTGGCTTTTGGGGGGGGGGGTCAGAGAATCGAAATTGTTAAGAAAAATGGTATCACTAAAAACGCAATCACAAAATAACCAAACGTACAAAACCAGACCAAATTTTTTGCAAGCTACATGGATAGAAATTTGATGGGTTTAGCGCACCAAAAATATTCGTATAAATTGCAACGGCGTGTTTTGTGACTTTTACATCGAGCTTCGAGAAAAGTATCAAGTTATGTTACAGTTTCGGCAAGTCGAGTTGGTACCAACAAAGGGAGAAAGTCACAGCTTAAATTGCCAACCAAGCTTGCAGTTTGGACGTCCGCAAAATTTTTTGGTGCGAAAAAAGACCCAAATTCCTATCCGTGCATTGCTGCACATTCATCGTGACATCACTATACACATCGATTCGGTAATCACAATGTTTGCTAAACAAAATAGACGAGTTGATTTTGTTATATAAATAATCGTTTTTATATAACAGGTATGAAGTTGTAAATATGTACACTTGAAACAGAACATAATAATTGCAATAAAGATATTTTCAGAATTGAATAAAATGAAAAAAAAATGTTTTTCAGTTAAAATTTGTTAAGTTTTATTTGTCTGGTTATTGTGTTTTCGTTTTTTGAGTTTGCAAAAATATTTGGTCTCCGTTTGGGGGGGGGGGGGTCATGACCCCCGTGACCCCTCCCCCCTTGAATCCGTGCCTGCTCATAGTTAAAACATTGATGATATTGACTCTGAACTGGAGACTTGCTTTTACGAGCATTCAACATTGTAACGGGATCAGAGGAAGCCAGGTGCTGTGGTGACTCATGTGAAAGTAAAGGCCTTATCTGTATACATCTGCTTGTTTGCCACTGTTATTCCCACAGTGATAATTATGCTGTGTTCCCTTGTCAAACACCACACACTTGACTCATCCCAACAAGCTGCAAGTGCTTCACTGATTTCTTTACTACCGAGTATCTCAAAACATGAAATCATGTTTGAAGTCTTGTAATTCTGGAACAGTGTGTCTGAGGAAGTTGCCATTTCGGATTTAGATGCTATGATCTAACACTATACAGTATGTCCTGAAAGGAGCGGTCACTATGCAGCATATTACATTTTAGTTCCTAGTCTGGCACACCACAGCAGCTGCTGGGTTATTATACTTCCACTTAAGTGCTATGGTATTGCAAATGGAATCATTTCAGGTACAGTTAACTTGCATATTAATGCTCTTTATGCTGTATAACTAAGTTTGTGTAATGTTGCTTATATACATTATTTTTTTAATGTACAGTGGAACTTGGATAATTCGAACCTCAAGGGACCAGTAAAAAAATCGAATTACCGGTATCCAAAAATTCGAATTAAGAAAGTTCTTTGAAAAGGGTAGAGAAAATTCAGTATATTGTATTACGTTTACATAATGATTTAATTTCAACAAAGCAGATTAACAGAGAACGGTACTTTATAAAGACTATATCGTGAATAACCTCAAAAGTTTCAAATGAAAAATAAAACCAAAATGGACTATTCACCTATTTAACGACAGTAGACCTAGTAATCCAGCAATCTAGTTAAGTCTCAGAGAAATCTACTGTTTTTCAAAATAGTTTGAGATTTTTACCTGTTTCCTACAATTATGTCTCTTGGCCATCACAAAAGAATCTAACAAATTTAAGGAACGGAAAACAGAACCACTTAAGTTACGTCATTTCTACTTAAAAAAAAAAAAAAAAACGCCTAAGTTCTGTGATATGGTTTGTTGCTTGGGCTGCACTCGGAACAGTTTTTTCGGGAACTGACCCAACTGTTTGGCTTCCGATCAGCTTATACACTAAAAACTTCGAATTACCCAAAATATAATTCGAATTAACCACGATTTTTCAGCATTGATTGTATATAAAATGCTAGGGACCAAGAGAAAAATTTGAATTAAAGAAGATTTTGAATTATAGAAGTTCGAATTAGCCACGTTCTACTGTATTTAAAATGAAATAATATTTAAAAATCATTTGCTTAAATCTATGTTATTGAAATATTAGAAGCCATTTTTCAGTGTAGCCTAGATCTATTAAAGAAAGCTTTCCAGTCAGTCAACACAAATTGTGCCCAATTACATTAGGTGGGAAAACAGGTATTTATATATCCTAACATGAAAGAAATATTACATTAGATATTAATCAAAAAATAACTCACTTTTATGTACATAAAACGTGGTGGGTGATGACATATTTCGATCGTCAAACAATCATCATCACTTTGGCTTCCTATCCAAATCCTACCACAAATATACACACTAGTACATCATCATCATCATCATCAGTTGCTTACCAGGTGGGTGAATGGTTAACGTGTCGGACTACCAACCCCAAGCTTGCTGGTTCGCTCCTGGACTTGGTAAGTGATTTTTGAAAGGCGACAAAATTCTTGACATGCATGTCATACGTTGTTGGCATGTTAAAGAACCCATTTGAATTCAGTAGGCCGTGTTCATAATGGCAAAATTAATCTGGGATTTTCCGCCAACACAAAGTTCCTCCATTCTCTACTAGAAAGCGCTATAGTGTCGAGGAGCTTAGATATCTAACCTCCTTGACTTTCATAGCGTTCCAAGGAATGACGAAATTTGACAGGCAAGCTGCCCTCTGGGAGCAAATAACAAAGCTTGCACCCGGCACCCGAGGCCATACGATATTATTATTATCATCAGTTCATCTGCCTGATGGCAGGTTTCCTCATGGTCAGTCTCTCCACCTTATTCGGTCTTCAGCAGCACATTTCATCAGCAAATAAGATTTATCAATCTTGATGGATTCCAGCATCTTAAACCTTCTTCGGATTTTTCCTTGGACTGTCTCTTCTAATGCACTAGTACAGACATCACAATAACACAGGCTATCACACAAATTACACACAAACACACACACGCCGAGTTACACAGTGCTACATGACCACCGTGTCGCAGAGCCCCTAAAGAATCAACAACAACAATGGTATTGGTTGCAGGTGAAGTGGATATTTTTTGTGCAGTACGGTCAAACATGATCTCAATGGGCTTTGTGCATGAATTATATCACTGAATTTTATGCTCCTACAATTACGTACTTCCAGAGTGGATATACAAATTACTGTAGTGTGTTAAAAATCCTCCTGGAGCAAGTTTTATTTTTAATACCTGGAATGATGCGACTGAAAAACTCTTCTAAGTTCAGTAGAAGGAATGGCAGTGTGTCTTGTTGTGGGATTCTTATACTTGACCTCTTGAATTGTGAATCACTCTGTATAGACCACATTTGATTATTTTAACTGTACCATAGCACATACTTTCAATCTTATGTCCTTTTTTGAATAGTACTTGAACAATAATTCCTAAGTGTGTCTTTCAAGCAACGATCTCAGGAACTTGGCATGCATAACGTTAGAATTTTTGAGAGCTTTCTAATGACAACAATCTAAAGATTGCATTTTTGGGCTATAAACAATGACCAATATAAAAAAAGTTATGTTTGCAAGACCAGTATTTTGAATAAGACTAGAAAATGTGACTGCAGTCAGGATTTGAACCCGGATCTCCTGCTGATTGGACAGGTGCATGTACACCAAAGTGACCATGCCTCAACAGCAACACATATTCAAGTATTAAATGGAGATGCTCTTTTGTATAAGTCGTATTCAGATAGTGATACCCGCCATTTCATGCAAATCCTAGGCACTTCATGAAAAGTCAGCATATGATCTAAAATGGTTGGTTCCTTAGTTTAGGGGTTGCGACAATGGCGTCATGTAGCCCCGTGTACTTTGGGTGTGTGTAGAATTTGTCTGATAACCGGTGTTAATTGTGGTGGCTGTGTTAGTGTGTGTTATCTCTTTTTAATTCAAGTGAGGACTGCAGACAATAATTTATCATATTTTGACGGAAAACGGCGCCAGATTAAATGTAGGAATTTTCCGGATATATCTGTTTCCACTCGCAGCTGAAAAGTACGCTGTGGATATATATCTGTATTCCGCTCAGGAAGAGTTAAAATGAATCATTGTCAAGTGGCCGCAATCACATTTTCAAGTCTAATTCAAAAGATATGGCCGTTATTCCTTAAAGCAAATTATTGGACCAAAATGTGTTGCTAGATTACTTCAAGTCAAACTTAACAAGGATTATAACTTTTGTACACTTAAAGTTTTGATACACCACGTTGTATTATTATTTACTGGAGTTCCCACTGCTAGCTTTGCCACCACATGGCAGCATCTTAGACTGCGCTCCGTATCTTCTCACAGTAGACATGACATCACGGTCTCTCTTCTCATCGCTGTCTGATGGCTGTGGTTCAATCCCAGTGACATCCTCTGTTGGTGTGTTAGGGCTGTGTGTTGCACCATCTGCCTGAAGAAGCTGCCACGTGGTAGCGAAATTAATTGTGGGAACTTTGGTAACTATATTATTTTATTTTGTGGAATCCGCCTTGGCAATACTAAAGATGTTTATTAAATGACGTACATGTTTCTGTGTACAATGATACCTTCTTCAGCATCAGACTATAAGAACTAGGTTAACATTAAGAAAATGGATATCCTTACAATAAATTTTAAATAAAAATTTTCAAAAACTTAGAAGTTATTGCATCTAGACTGTGTCATTGGAGTTGCGATGGACTGTAGTGAAATTATTAACATCGATAGAGTAAATTGAGATTTCTACCTTCGACATCTGCCAAAGCCAAAACACTATGTAGTCGGTCAAATTACTTCATAGAAATAAGTAACAATATGTCGTGGTGTACCAAAAGTCTTACAAGGAGAGGTTGCCAAGTGGTTTACTAGAAAAGTGTTCAAATTTGGAGGGTTTGCTCTTCATACGAAAATATTTTGGCCGTGTTCGAGCGTTTTTGCCAATGGGCCTTAGAGTGTTCAAAATTGAACGTTTAAAATCAATCCTCAAACTTTTGTAGCCCTATTCTCGCACACGTTCCCGGCTCGTTTCCGTGGCGTATTCGCTAGCGTATTGGCGTGGGGAATTCGAGTTCGAGTCAGACCTTGGTCAGCACTTATTTTTCCTTTTACTGTTATTATTGTCTTTTGTGTTTTCTATAATGTATTTGCTGTGGTCTCTTTGGTTTTGGAGCTACGGTATGTACAATATTTTAACATCATTATTATTCGTCCTTGAAGCTTGAACGAGTCGTAAGTTTTATTCGTTAGAATTTAAATGCAGCGTGGCCGGCGACGCTACGTTCATGTGCACTGCGCCGAGTCTAATGCATGAACACAAGAGCCCTTCCCAATGTTCCACTCTGCTCTACCATCAAGTTAAACTGTCTGTACCCAAAACTCTATACGGAACTCGTGTGAGTTACATAGCGGGACACTTTTCGTCACGCAAGTGCCGTATAAGCGGGTTCGATAAGGCGGAGGTCTTGATTGACGCATATACGTATTCAATATTACCGGTACGTGTGTGCAGTTGTCTACAATCAACAGTATCTAGAACACGGTAAGCACGGTCATCGACGGTAAAATGGGATCGCAGCCACCTACTTCTACAATATTTACAAATTATAAAGACAACGAATGTGATGATGGTCTTGGAATTTATTCACGGCAGGACATTACAGACGCACTGCACATACAGTATGCATGCAGACTCTAAAATCGTGCAAGCTTAGCTCACCGTCAAATATCACACGTAAAGCGACGCCTATGGGTAAAAGTTTTCTAGTACTGCAAAAAATGCATAACAGTAAAAGAAAAAAAAAAGTGCTGACCAAGGTCTGACTCGTACTCGACACCTTGAATTCCCCACGCCAATGCGCTAGCGACTACGCCACGGAAACATGCCGGGAACGTGTGCGAGAATAGGACTACAAAAGTTTGAGGATTGATTTTAAACGTTCAATTTTGAACACACTAAGGCCCATTGGCAAAAACACTCGATCACGGGCAAAATATTTTCTTATGAAGAGCAAACCCTTCTAATTTGAACACTTTTCTAGTAAACCGCTTGGCGACCTCTCCTTGTTAGTGTACACAAACTGTATCGCCACAAGAGTGTTAGGAATATAACTTTTACCAACATATACATTTTTATTGTAGTTGGAAAGCTTGACATGCAGTTGTTTGTAGAAGTGTAATATCCTGTACATGTATTCTATAGCAATAAAAGTAACATTTTACTTATTAATCTCATTTTAATTTTTATCTTGAACTGAGTGACTAATGGAAGTTTCAGGTTTAATTTGTTTTTGTCTGTGTTTGATGATGATATATATAAGCTGTTCTAGTTAATTTTGCGGGACTTTATGTTTATTTGGGTAACATTTCAGGGTTAGGGAGTTATAGGAGAGTGCTAAATAATTAATCTATTATATTTAAGTGATATTTATCATAAATGATTGATCAGATGTTATCAGCAATGTAGTTTGTCATTATCATTGTGCCCTTTTTTATGACAGATTGAGCTCTGGCTGGAATAAATAATATGTATCAGTAAGGGACAAGGAAGGGAGAATAACCATGGCCTTGTTAACTCAGATGATCCCATCTCATTGGGCCCACCTACCAGAGAAACTCACAGTGGTGGCATCTGGGTTGAAAACAGTATTCACTTTAAACTACTCTCCTTTCTTTGTACTATAATTCTGAGAGTTTGATTAAAAATAAAGCTTGCAAAACAATTATTGACAATATATAAGGAAAAGGCTTCTTTCTTTTATATATAGCATTTTAAACACTAAATTGTCATTAATGATATGTTTGTAAGGTCTATCTATATCATCTATAGATTAAGGTAGTCTATGGTGATTTTAGAACATCACACCCTTCCTCTTCATGAGAGTTCCATTTGTTTGGATCTTAAAAAAAAAGGAAAGAAAAAAAAAGTTATTAAGGGATTTAACAGTTCCACTCCAATGAAGTAACTAAATGCTGTGACAAATGGTTGAAGTTCCAACCAAAGTTTGTCATCTCTCTACACTAGCCTACTACTGACTATCAGAACTCTTGTCAAACAAAATTCTGCGGTTTCTAAAGAAAGGAAATGTTTAGATAGAACTTATTTTATCTCTGTTGTTGACGGAATCTGGTTGAAAATTTAAATCTTCCAGTCATCTTGTCTTTAGTTGAAATTGAGCGTTGAAACTGGTCCCATAATTTTTACTGGTTGTTGGACGTGCGCATAATGTTCATTATGTTTGCAGACTTATATTCACTCAGACCTTTTATTTCCGTAGGTTGTGTATGTTTCATGCTTACAGCTTGCACCAACTCTTCTGATCACCTTTTGTCTCCTAGTGACTAACATGGTCTACACTTCTTCTGCTACTATCACTATGGTAACCACAATAGCTGGACATTAACTAATACACGCTAATGTTTGTAATTTCAGCGGATTCCGAGTGCAACGGAGATTCGTCTCGGCGTTTTCCTATTATATGTGGCAGTATGGAAAATGAAACCTATCTACTGCAAGAACATGGTTCAATCATCAAATGGCACCATCAAGTTACTTCATCTCC
Source organism: Meconema thalassinum (assembly GCA_946902985.2). NCBI lineage: Eukaryota > Metazoa > Arthropoda > Insecta > Orthoptera > Tettigoniidae > Meconema > Meconema thalassinum. Next base: position 70,369,315 of record OX336390.1, read on the forward strand.
ACAGTACAGGCAAGCATATAAATGTTCAACATGTTCTCGGCCGTATCAAAGCAGGGAATCTTTATATAGTCATCAGAGGTATGAGTGTGGCAAAGAGCCGGCATTTAAATGTCCACATTGCCATTATCGAGCCAAGTTGAAGGGCAATCTGGCTAAACATGTGTCGCGAGTTCACAAATGTAATCTGTGACCTTCGAGTTCTCAAATGTTACAAGTACTGCTTTTTTAAAACGTACCAAAAGTGTTAGTTATTAATTAATGTTCTTTTAAGGGGAAAAACAGGAAGGTCATCTGCCCCTGCCAGAAGTGTCTTATTATTATTATTAATCTTGATTGGTCACATTGGACCACTTGAGTCGTTCCACAATCACTTCTTCTTTGAAGGTAGTACTGCTTGGTTCTTGCGCTCTTTCCAGTACTTTTTCATTCTTTCAGATCGGGATTTTCTCAACTCATCTGAAATCTCCATAGGCTTTCTGTGTGTCATTTCTGCAGAAAATTTGTGAGTTTTAAGTATGGTGTTAATTTTATTTTTCTCCTCGGCATCTGTTATCTTGAGTCCAACTGCTTTGAGATCTTGTTGGATTTCTTGGATCCATTTACCTCTTATATTATATGGTACTTTAAACAAAGTGGTTTGTGCATGGATAGGAGATCAATTTCTTGACTTAGTATGGTTTTGAAGACCATGTTCAACATGTTCTCGGCCGTATCAAAGCAACTACCAACCCCAAGCTTGCTGGTTCGCTCCTGGCCGTGGTAAGTGATTGTTTTGAAAGGCGGCAAAAGTTGCGACACCATGTCATACGATGTTGGCATGTCAAAGAACCCATTTGAATTCAGTAGGCCGTGTTCATAATGGCAAAATTAATCTCGGGATTTACCGCCAACACAAAGTTCCTCATTTCTCTACTAGAAAGTGCTATAGAACTTTCATAGTGCTTCAAGGAACAATGAAATTCGACATGCAAGCTGCCCTCTGGGTGTCAAATAACAAAGCTTGCACCCGGCACCCGAGGCCATACAATATTATTATTATTATTATTATTATTAGAGGTAATCTGTGACCTTCGAGTTCTGAAATGTTTTTAAAACGTACCAAAAGTGTTAGTTATTTTGTTCTTTTAATGGGAAAAACAGGAAGTTCATCTTCCCCTACCAGAAGTGTCTTATATAATATGGTACTGTAAACAAATTGGTTTATGCATGGATAGGAGATCAATTTCTTGACTTAGTGTGGTTTTAAAGAATAAAACATATGCATTTTCTGTTGTCTAATGTTGTTTTATTTACCATATGCAACTGTGATTTTTCCTATCAAGTCAATATTCTCAGTATATAGGTCTCACATCCTCATCCCTGTCCACCATTGGAGTATATAAGTAACACAGTCCTGCTATGAGCAGGACACTTTATCGACAGATACAAAATTATGTGGGCAGAAAGGGTCGAATTAGTTGGCTGTTTTCTCTCGATAGTTCCCACCAACATTGTGATAATATTGTTCCAAATTGTTTTCTGAGCCTGAAGAACCATTGTTGGTGAAAGACTATGTTGTGCTTATGAATGAATGTCCGTACAGCTGATTGGACGTCGTCACTGGTGGTGAAACGGCACCCTTTTAGTGCCCTCTTCAATGCAGGGAAATTGTGGATTAGATTAGATTTTTATATATCCATTTGATCAATTACATGTATACAATACATTTTTGATATAGGACACGTCAGAAATTACATCTATAAAATAAAAGAACTTTCAGATATATATTACAAAAACCGACAGTAGTGGCTACGCTGGCTAAAGCACAGCATTCGGTCATGGGGCCAAGCTCTCTGCTGACTCGGTAGACGCGTGGGTTAGAGCCCCACCGTCGGCCGTCCTTGTAATGGTTTTCCGTGGTTTCCCATTTTCAACACCAGGCAAATGCTGGGACGGTACCTTCTGACAGGCCACGGCCGCTTCCTTCCACATCCTTACCCAGTTTCATTCACCATCATTCATTTCATCTCTCATTTACTCCTCTCATGAGGTTGGCGTCAGGAAGGGCATCCGGCCGTAAAAACCAAGTCTTCCATCGCATCTCATCCCACGACCCCGTTGGAAAATGGGAATAATAAGGGGTAGACATACACAGATATATATTACAAAGGTACAATAACTATTTTTAACATTTTTATAGTAATAGATCTTAAGAGATACAATCTTATTGGACAACTATTTACACCTTACTCTATTATCACAATATGAAAACTTAATTCTATAAATACAAAAAGTTACAGTTAGGTATTACAATTAAAATATCATTATAGATTTCATCGCTTCTATACGCTAAGATATTCAACTACAGAGTAAAAACAATGGCACTGCAGATAAGCTTTCAACATTCTTTCAAAGGTATTTATTTTTGGGGCCAATTTTATATACTGGGCAAGTTCATCTTATAATTTAACTCCTGTGTGAAAAGTTTCTTTTTGATATATGCTTGTGTGTGTGAAATATGAATGTTTTGATTTTATCTTGTGTTATGCCTATGAACATCATTGTTTGTTTTAAGAAAAATGTCTTTATTCATTAAATTCTTAAAATAAATCATTACACTTTCAAAGATATGAATGCAGGGCAGTGGGAGGATGTTTAAATCTTTAAACGGAGGTCTACTTGATTCTCTACTGTTTACATTTGCCATAATTCTAAACACCCTCTTTTGTATCCTAAAAGTGCTTAGTACATCTGGTGGATGTCTCAGAACACCAGGTTATGACTGTAGAAGCGCTCCAGATGCTCCTAATTGAAGATGGTAATATGGTTGACCATCTCGTAGTCAGGCGCAGCTCCCCAGGATAGGTAAAGCCTATCTGGACATTTTGAAAAAAGAAAAAAAGAACCCATCAACTATACTTATATTCAATACTAGCGGGCCCGTGCGAGAACTCTCACATGGGTATAAACCACCCGTCTGGCTTTACTGTTATGCAGGTTTCTATAAATATGTTTATTTGTTTAAACACACTTTTTAAACAAATTGTCAATACAGTATTTATGAAATCGGTGAGCAATTCATCACTGCTGCTGGTTGCACAATGGGTTGTGTATACAGACTACTCGCCCGGCCCTAGTGCTATGCGGCTGCAGGCGACCCAGTTCTGCCAGCGGCTGTCGTCTTGTTTTTTAATTTTTTAATTTCCGTTGACTTTTCAAGATATGCAAGATTTTTTCTGTACTATTGAGACGATTTGGATGATTTTGGTACCAACCACACCTTCTAAGTGTTTTGTGAAACACACTCCTTAGCGTATTATGTATATAGATGTTCTTATTATTTGTATATTAATGAAATATTATATTATTGTATTATAGTGTTGGTAGTGTTTCAAACTGCTCGGTCTCAATACTTAGTGTGTGCTCCCCGCCTTTTAAAACGGGGCACCAAACTACTCAACACAACTCGAGAGTGACATATGCAACAAGATATCTTTGCAGGGCAGGAAAGCTCAGAGCTGGCCTAGACACTCGGCTTCGGTGTGCTTGGTGCTCGAATGAGCATTAATACGAACACCATAGTCCTTGTCCATACTCAGTGCATGGCAACTTTGTAAGGCATGTTTGATCTTGCCTGCCCTTCTGATTGGTTATGATATTTACTGACTACCAACGAACATTGAAAAAGATCCCCGCACTGAGTGTTCAAGTTCCTTGCCTCCTACTGTCGGCGTCAATATAATCAAATCACTTGTAAATTGTTATGTATTTTGTTACTTGTGTTTCTAAGTATTAATTTATTATTTGTGTTCCGTGGGTTTTGAACAGGGTTGGCTCACAGTGTGCATTTTAAGAATGATTGGGTTATAACTTAGTACGCCTTCCCTAAGAATGTAAGTGCGACCGTTACTGCTCGTAGTATTGTGAAGAAGGAAAAGGCTAGGTCTCTTTTGTCATACACTGACTGGCAAAAAAAAGTGGAACAGTTAAAAAAGTAATGTAAAAAGTATAAAATTAGCCATGAAAAAGAAGTAATCACATTTTAAAAGCTTTTCACGTATTAGAACACGCATCTGAAACATCCGTGAATAGAAATTGATAATATGACATTTCTTAGGGTGGTTTATTACCACCAATTACCCCCAATCGTCGATGAGCCTATCTTAATGGTTTTATGGCGGGAAGTGCACTGTAAGCACTTAAGGTTTATGAGTGTTGCCGCTTGCTTATTGTTGTTCTGGGGATAGCAACTGGCATTTGTTGAACACCTGGGAACCATTGTCATACATTTTAGTAGGTTATTCATGTGCAGTTCACACTAAAACATGCCTCTTAGCCGTGAAGGAGCTGCACAGGCAGTTGCATTGGTGGAGGATGGCCGCAGCTTCTGTTATGTTGCTGAGATCATTGGATCATCTCTCGGTAGCATTCACCGTGCAGTGCAACGTTACAGAGAACTCCAAACATATGACAGGAGACGAGGGTCAGGCCGTAGAAGAAGCACAAGTGCCAGGGATGACAGATTTCTCACCCTGCAAGTTCTGAGTGATCGCCATACCACTGCAGTCCAGGCACGAAATCAACTGGAAAATGTCAGAAATGTGAGAGTGAGTGAGCGAACAGTAAGAAGAAGGTTTGAAGAAGCTCATCTTTTGTCCCGGAGACCTGCACGTGGACCCGCACTCGAACGACATCACAGAGAGGCGCGTCGTCATTTCGCAAGGCAGCATCTGGGATGGACCCATGAGCAGTGGGCCTCTGTTCTCTTCACTGACGAGAGTCGCTTTAACCTTAGATCTCCTGATGGAAGAGAAAGAGTGTGGAGAAGGCACGGGGAGAGGTACAGCCCTGTTGCTTTCTCCTCCAGGACTCCATTTGGAGGTGGCTCGGTTATGGTCCACACTGAGTTGGTGTGCGTCGATCACGGGACACTCAATTCCCTAAGGTACACCGAAGAGATCCTGATGAACCATGTGATGCCCTTTGCGCCTTTCGTTGGTCAGAATTCCATGCTGATGCAGGATAATGCCCGCCCTCATACTGCTCGCTGTGTTGTACAATATCTGCAGGAAGTGGGGATTCACACCCTGGACTGGCCAGCTCATAGTCCTGACTTGAACCCGATCGAACATGTATGGGATATGCTTGGAAGGAACGTCAGACAGCGTGACCACACCACCTTGGCACAACTGAGAACATCGCTGCTGGAGGAATGGGATCGCATCCCGGCAGATGCCATTCGACGAGTTGTGAACAGTATGCCTGAGCGTTTACAAGCTGTCATGGACGCTAAGGGTGGAAACACTCGTTTTTAGTGACCAGTGTTCCCGTGCAGTGCAAAAATTAACACTGTTTTGTTTGGCAATATGTTTGATAAAAACCAGCCCAAAAGAACATTACTAAAAAATAGAAAATTGTTAGATTTGTGAAATGTAACAAAATTTGTGAGTTAAAGCGTGTTGTAAAACATGTTTCGGTATTTTCTGTAGCCAACCATCTAACATTTACATGAGTAATGTAAATATTGGAAAACCGATACATTTTAGTAAAATAACTTAAGAAATTACATAAAAAATTGAAGTGTTCCACTTTTCTTTGCCGGTCAGTGTATTTCCTTTGCCCTGTATGTAACTCAGCACTGTGATGATGGTTGTACATCTCACAAGTAGGCCCAAGGTCGCGGGTTCAAACCCGGCCGAAGTCGTCGGACTTTTTAAGAGCGTTAAAAATCCCTCAGTACGCCTTCCTTCAGAGGGGAAGTAAAACCGTCGGTCCCATGTCATAGATTTATGGCATGTAAAAGAACCTTCCACTAATTACACTTGTGTGAAGCTAAAATATAGGTTAGATTTGACTAACACACTCAGGTTCCAACGTTCGTCACCAGGAGCCGACTGCGGTGGCATTTAGTAACCAAATTCAGAACTAGTAGTCGTTGATGGTGGCGTTTGGTAGCAAAAGTAGGAACTACTTGAAAATTGAATGTCTGCAGTCCTTACTTGAATTAATAACAGATAACACACACTAATACAGCCATCACAATTAACACTGGTTATCAGACAGATTCTACACACAGCCAAAGTACACGGGGCTATATGACCGCGTTGTTGCATACCCTAAACTGAGGAACCAACCAACTAAATTATATAAAACTTTTGAACTGACAGTGGATTTGAGGTCTGGGGGATGTGAAATGCGAAGATATGTAGAAATTTTCCAAAAGTCCCATTGCAATTGGTAGCTTTCTTATGAAATCTACATAAAAGACAGCATGAGAGTAGGATATTGATCTTGGAGAAAAAGAGTCACCCTACATTTACAAGGATTAATCATACAATACTGCTATAGTGTACACGAATTTGACAAATTCAATACAATTTTAGATTTATTGCTAGCTGACCAGAGTTGATAATGCTGCCTCAGAGATTGATTGATTGATTGATTATGAGTATTTCTCATTCTGAAGTCCATTTTAGTTTCTGAATCTTTCTCTTGGTGATGTTAATAATGTATTCTATTTGTTATTGCAGCTGACTGGAGCACTCATTTCCAACCAGAAAATTTCCTATCAGGAGTTTCTGGATTTGAGTTCAGTGAATGTGAAGCAGTAATGCTGGACAGTGATAGAAGTTCGGATAGTTCAATGAATTTCATGCATTTCATCCCTGCATCAGCTGCCAGTAATTCTTCTGATGCCAATAAGTTCATGTGCATGAAATGTGGACGACGATACAACAGCAAATACACATTACAGACTCACCTCAAGTTCGAGTGTGGTAAAGAGCCCTCCTTCCAGTGTACCTATTGTCCGTACAGAGCCAAACAGAAAGGAAATCTGTCCACGCACGTGTACTTAAAACACGTCAACCCTGGGAAAGTCGATCTGCCCTACATCTGTACTCAGTGTGGCCGCAGGTACAAGCTGAAGAGCTCTCTGTCTGCACATCAGCGGTTAGAATGTGGTAAACTCCCATCTTTTCCTTGTCCTCACTGTGAGTACCGAGCGAAGCAGAAAGGAGTTCTTCTGTCACATATATCTGTAGTTCACAGAGACCAAGTGAATTGAATTGATAATTTATCAAAGCTAATGAGGGGTGGAAATTTAAGGAAAAAAATAAATTAAAAGCTTCTTATATGAAGGCCTCTATGTGCCATGCACTATTGTTTAATGTTTGTTCCATTGGCTTCGTGACTAGAAGCTTTGGAAGGAGTTCCTATTAATGATTGTACCAGGGATTGAAGTTCTGGAGGGTAGTCTTGTCATGTATTCATCAATAATTGAATGATTGATATTATAAGGTGTGTTCAAAAAGTAACGAGTCGGAGGATGGAATGCGCAAACCGGTGACGACATCGGCTAATCGTGGCGTGTGTAACTAGGTGTGGTTCTGACCAGAGCGTGGAAGGTCACAGCCCGTCGCTAGAGGGCACGCGTGCACGTCACGTGACGATACAAAGCGAGCAGCAGCATGCATCAAACGTCCAACGCTGCCAGTCGCATTGCAAACAGTGACATGGAGACGTCAACCGAAGAGCAAAGAGGTATTGTTCGGTTTCTGACAGCGAAAGGAGTAGGGGGAACGGACATACATCACCGAATGTCACAAGTGTACGGCCAACACACATGTCCCTTGCAAGGGTCAAGGCATGGCACAAGCGCTTCACGGAAGGACGGGTGTCGTTAGGCGATGATGCCCAGTCTGGGGCACCCCCCTGCATTACCGATGACAACGTCCAGCTGGTTGATGCACTCATTACCCAGGACCGCCGAGTGACAGTGAACGCCATAGCCGCCATGGTCGCTCCACGACAATGCACGACCTCATACGGCCAACACAGTTGCGGCACTCATGCAGAAATTCAAATGGGATGTTCTCGGCCACCCTCCATACAGTCCAGACCTCTCTCCCTGTGATTACGCCATGTTTGGTCCCCTGAAAAGGGCTCAGCGGGGCCAACGATTCACCTCGGACACCGACGTCCAGCTGTACGTGCCGAACTGGTTCACATCGCAGCCCAGGGAATTTTATGAGACAGCTATTCACCGGCTAACATATAGGTACTGGTTTCTGTAATTATGCCTCCGGCTCGTTACATTTTGAACGCACCCTCTACTGTGGTAAATAGCTAGGATGATGCAGAAACTGATGTGAGTTTTTGCATATACCAATTCAAACAGTGGTGATCAAAGCTATTTGCCGCCATCAACATGTGTAATCAACTTTGAAAATTCTTTCCACAATATAGGGCAAAATATTGACTAATCAAGAAATAAGCATACCGGAAGAATATACTCCCCATCACCAAAACCATTCAATAACAATATCAGCCTCAAGTCTCTAAACTATTACAGTACTGTATGAAGGAGTTTTCCATGTTAAATTTGATAGGAATCATGAGTCAATTTATTCCATGCCATATAGTTTTGTTCTCTCTGTATATTTTAATATCTTAAGGCTGAAAGATGAAAATGAGATTGTATGAATAATCTACAATCTGTACGGATGTGCTTTTCATTGCACCTCAACATTCTGTGCTCAAAGAATTTTCATTGCCAACTTTTTAAATGATTGGACATCTAGAGAGAGAGTCAGTTTCCAAAAATATCTTGCTTGAAAATGGAAACCCACACAAGATAATCAATTTTACTTCATGTGTGTTTATGATTCTCCATGTATGGCTTGGTAGATCTTAACTTGACAAAAAAAAATTGCCAGAATCTTTTTGTCATACAATGAAGTGTTGAGTCATAATTCAATGCTATAAAATAACAGATCTATGTTTCCAACAAATAATAGTATTAAACAAACCAATAAAGTATGTTTTGTTTATTATTACGCAGTGGCGGATCCAGGCCTTGCGGGGCCCTGGGCGATATGATAAGGTGGGGCCCACAACAATAGGAAATAATTTAAAAAAAACGAATCATAGGGAAATTAGTTTTGTAATAATAATAAAATAAAGAATAGTTCCAATATTTTGAATACACTACAGGACATTTTTTTAATAATATGAAAGAAACCTTTAAGTCCCCTTGAAGAGGATTATGTAAACTATAAAATATTAAAATATTACTTTGCCACTTTTCTTCCGGCTGAAGTCTTCTATTATTTCACTCAAATCTAAACTTGCTAAACGGTCAAGGAAGGTCATAGCAGCACTGACAAAAAAAAAAAAAAAAAAATGCAGGGCCTTGGGCGGTTGCCCTTCCCTAGATCCGCCCCTGTTATTACAGGTCTACCAAGCCATACATTGAAAATCAAAAATTATGAAATGTTATTGAAATATAAAAAATAACGCTTACTTTCAATCACATGCTCTTTATTGTGTTAAAAAGAATTAGGAAAAAGAAAAGTATACAGTATGCCATGTAGGCAAGTGGCTTTGGTGATCTTTTTTTTTATAAGCACGGAAAATTACCGATTGCAATGTGTGCTTGGATACACTAAACACCTTAATAGACAGGCGCCCCCTCCCCAATTTGCACCAATAGCTTACATGTGGGAATCTTGGACAGATATGGAGATGGCAATGTTAGTAACAAAATCTGTCACATGAGATTTTACTATCGCAATATGGCAATACTGTAGCTAAGTGAAGGTAGGTAATACTTCATATCTTGCTTATAGAGAACCAGTGACATACTGTCCATCCACCAGCTCATGGTCTTAGGGGACTGAAGGGGAGAGGAGAGATATTCCAGCTGTGTTGATTGAGTGGACGTGCCGCTGCAGGTATTGCCAACTCAGCACCGATGTTATTCACGGCATGGCTACTCACTGCTACTTTCATTTAATTTCAATTGTGAAATCATACGGGTCAGTAGGTTGGCACTATTGTCGTTCGCGCAGAGGCCAGCTGTCCCCAGCTGACTGGTTGCATTCCTGCCACGGACCTTAAGCTGGTGGACGGACAGTAGCTGTGCTTGTTTAATTGTGCACCACGAACATGAGGGCAGCTGCAGCAAGTCCGGAGATCGTAAGTTCGAATCCCGGCACTGACAGCGGCTATCCTGACAGTGATTTTTCCCCAGGTTTTTCCATATTCCCTCCAGACAAATGCTGGGATAGTACCACACTTTAAGTCCTGGGGCACTTACCTCTTCCCTGTCTGTAATACAGTTATACATATTACTACAGTCATCTTATCAATACAGGTTATCAGGCAAATTCAACATACACATAAATACATTGGGCGGAAGACCATGATGTCCCAAGCCTCTAAAATGAATTATTAATAACAACAACGACAACAGCTTATAGAGCAGACTATAAAAGTGTTACCTGAATGCTTGAACAATTTTGTTGTACCGTATGCTACTCAATATAATCACTGATATTTTTGCCTCCATTTTAATGCAAGATTCACACGATGTGGGAGCAGGTTCTGGTACACTTTCTACCGGCTGTTCCAAATGCATGCAACTGTGCCGGTACACTTCATGTATTGTTTGTATATATTGTATGTGTATAAAGTGTATAATAATTAAATTGTACATAAGATGGAATATGAAGTTGTGGTGGGTGCGGGAGAAGGGAACTCACGTTACAACATACTTGTTTTGATTTGTTTCATTCTTAAGATAACCTTTGAGCAATGCAGAGAACTTTTAATGACATTTTTTTTCTTCAGTTGAAGATTGGAAAGAGAGAAATTGTGTGACCACCAGTGTCCTCAACAAAGTACATTAAGTCACTCTCATTAAATAAAACTGTGTAGTTGCATTGTACAGAGATGAATACCGAAGTTGACAGCAGGCATACAACTCACGTTGGTCATCCTGATAACTTCAGTTGTAGACTCTACTATGGACATCTCTACAGTTTTTCAGACAAATTATATGAATACTCCCAAGAATGTAACCAATTGTAACCAGTGGTACATTTAGGCTGCTGTTAACAAAACATACAATATGTAATAATAATAATAATATCGTATGGCTTGGGTGCCAGGTGCAAGCTTTGTTATTTGACACCCAGAGGGTAGCTTGCATGTCGAATTTCGTTGTTCCTTAAAGCACTATAAAAGTCAAGCTCCTTGAACACTATAGCCCTTTCTAGTAGAGAAATGAGGAACTTTGTGTTGGCGGAAACTCCCGAGATTAATTTTCCCATTATAATGATGATGATGATGATGATTGTTGTTTTAAGGGGCCTAACATCTAGGTTATCGGCCCATTGCCATTATGAACACGGCCTACAGAATTCAAATGGGTTCTTTAACATGTCAACATCGTATGACATGCGAGTCGTAATTTTTGCCGCCTTTCAAAAATCACTTACCAAGGCCAGGAGCGAACCTGCAAGCTTGGGGTTAGTAGACCAACATGTTAACCACTCATCCACCGTGGCAAGCATACAGTATGTTATACATGTGCATTTTAACCTTCCAGTGGACGCCTTTGAAGCGGCTGCATAGCATTAGAGTGCTGCCTCCTGTAAATTGTCTTTCCCACCCTTATAGCACCCCTGCTTTTGATGGAAAAGGAAGAGACATCATTAATCACTCTCTTCATCGACTTGAATTAAAATAAAATTTCAAGGGTCATCAACAACCATTATTTCAACTGCTTAGTCTACTGAACTGCTGTCATACTTATTTCTTTCAACAACCTCTTTTTTGCCATCAACATCTGACCCATCAATGTCCTCTTCAATGTTTTGTGTTCTTTGAACATATCCCTACTCTTCTTCTTCTTCTTCTTCAAACTGCTCAAGAACTCACCTGATCTCCTCTTCGAAATCCAGAATAAAGTCCTCGGAATAATTCAAACTGCTCAAGAACTCACCTGATCTCCTCTTTGGAATCCGGAATAAAGTCCTCGGAATAACATATAACAATAAGAACTAACATTAGTAGTAGTAGTAATAATAATAATAATAATAACAACAAAATAATAATAACAAGAGAATTATTATTATTATAGGACAGGAATATGGTTGTTAAGCTAAATAATTTCAAAAGTAATCAATTTGAAGTTAATAGTGGTGTACCACAAGTATCTATACTTGGACCTACTATGTATAATATTTTTGTCAATGACATGGTATAGGTTATAATAAGAAATATTGAAATCCACCTTATCAATACTGTGAAAATGATGTTTAATGAATGATTAAACGTACATGTTTCGGTATGTCATTGTTACCTGACTAAACTAGGTTAACAAAGCCAAAATAGAAATCGATATCCTTACAAAAATTGATTGAATTTAAGTAATATGAAAAACTTGCAAATAGATTAAATGCCTTGTATTAGAAAGAAGATGATAGTAAAAATAATGTTATGAAAATAAGAATTCTACCCTATTAAACTGTCTATGCCAACACTCCTTTAAATTAGTTCGATACTGTAGTGACAGAAGACGTCACTGCCAGAAGAATAAAGAAGTGGAAGCAGCATCTTATAACACTACGATAGGCAGTTTAATAATGTATATTTCTTATTACTTCATTTTTACTATTATCTTCTTTCTAATAATTGTATATTAAACATCATTTTCACAGTATTGAGAAGGCGGATTTCAATATTTTTTATTACAGTCAATACGGATAAAAACTGTCACCATTTTCAAAATGGTAAACGTTTACGCATTTTATGGTGTAGGTTGTAACAAATCTAAACTATTAATGTATGATGATGATACTACAGTATATTGGTTGCAATTCATAAAGACCCATGGAAGGCACTGAACATGCTTCTAGCAGATTTTTATGGTATTCTGAGATGGAGTCATGATGATTGGTTAATAGTAAATTCTAAAAAGTCCAAATTAATGAACATTTGTATGATCATTTCAAGTAGCACAAACAAATATTAGAATTGGCGAAACAGTTGAGAAAGACAATGGTCTTTTTGCACATTTTTGCTTACTTAGTGACCCCACAGATATATTTTATGGCTTATGCAGCTTTAGTAGAATCAGTTATGCGATATAACATGGGAAGGTACAAGTAAGAGTAGATTAAACATAATAGATGATATTCAGAGGAGATTTATGAAATTAATTTAGGACAAATCCAAAAATCTTACTCTGTGCGGAAGATTTGTACAAAGTAAATTTAATAATCATGTATTATTACTACAACATTTATAAAAACCTAAAACAACATGGAAAACAAACCAGATAGGTAGAAAGAATAATGTATAATGTTCCCACATTGATAAATTTTTATGGTAAGAAAGAATTAAGAGTAGGAATTGCCACATGTTTTAATGAGATACCTGTGTCTTTGAAAACCATCACACCAATAATTAAATCTTAAGTTCAAATTAGGAAATTTTATAATAAAGATTTTAGTATATTGTAATGATTGAGCAACCTTTGTATCAAATAGTCATTTCATTAATAGCTGAATATGTTCAAGACTTAAGTCATTTTTGATTGGTTTATTTTTTTTCCTTATTGAGTATTATATCTCCTTGGTTAAAAGCTACAAGACTGGAAGCCTGTGGCTTAATGAAATACTAAAGAACTTGGATTCGGCTGGAATTGCTGACCTTGATGTAGAAGATCGTTCTAAATTTTGTGCTATGGTAGAATCTTGGACCCCACCACTTAGAGTCCCTAAATGTCGGAAGCCCCTTTTGCAGGAGAGAAAGGAGAAATTATCAGCAGGGCTCAAGAGATATTGGGAACGGAAAAGAGCATCGAAGAACTAGTCATAAGCGCTCCATAGTGGGCTTAAATCAATAATAATATCAACTAGTATAAATATCCACATTTCAATACAAGGTATATTTAGAAATATAACTTGTATTGGACAGTGGATATACTGTATATGATGATGATTATCAGGTGCCATCAAGTCGGCGTCGACTCCTGGCGACTGCATGGATGGACTGTCTCCATATGATTCGGTCTTCAGCCATATACGGTACTTCAGACCCTTCACTGACATATTCATGTTGGATTTGGTGGAGTCGATCCATCATCTCCGAGACCCTTCCACCTTTCCAAGCATAATTGTCTTTTCCAACGAATCAGAACGTCTTATAATTTGTCCAAAATATGACAGATATAATCGTGTTATCAATGCTTCAAGAGACAGATCTGGTTTGATTTTTTGAATTACCCATACATTTGTCTTCTTGGCTGTCCAAGGAATATGCAGTATCCTTCTCCAACACCAGAGCTCAAAAGCATCAATATACCCTACTTCCTATCTTGTTTCCTTATGGTCCACATGTTTTAATATATATACTAGTTGATTAATAGCTGAAGGAACAAAGTTTATATTTATGACCTCCTCCTTTTTAAAAGTAACTTACCGTATTTGGAAGTTGTATAAAAAAGGTTTTTCAGAACAAAGGTAATGTTATTAGAATCTTTTATTATCAAGAAGTTCAAAGAATGTATCTACCTAGTACATCTCAGACATGACAAATGAAAAGTTTTAGTTATTTCATGTATGGTCATATCGAGATTTATTCTTGGTAAGATAGAATTGCTGAAGAATTTGAAAGTGTTTGGAACATTTTAACCTTGACTATTTTTTCCCCATTTTTTTCAATGAAAGTATGGCATGTGAGCTTCCTTCTCGTGGAGTGAAATCAGACTATTTGAGTCTTGCAACTATATAAATATAAGAAATTACTTCTTTTAATGTTGAGTAGTAATAAAGAAATTGATTGTTTTTCCAACGTTTTTTTCTTCTGTTATCCTTCATTTGTAATTTTTCCATTGCAGTATCATATTGTTTATGCAATCCTACTTTATTATATGAATTAATTACATTTCGAGTGAATAACTTGTGTTACTGACTGATAATCTTAACACAAAACTAAGTAGAATAATTCACTTAATAGTGATACTGTTTGGTGGGAAAATTCAAAAACCTCTGGAGAAAAGTTGCAGGCTTATATGTTGGTTCCTGTTGTTATATGTATCATTACACATGCTCTAGGTTAACAATAGATTGTCATAAATTTAGAAAGTTTATGTGTTTAGTATTGTTATCTGGTATTGTTTCCAATTTTAAGATTAATTATTGATGATGATTATTATTATTATTATTATTAATATAATTAATTATCCTGGCAGCCTGATGGCCCATGTTTGAATCTAGGCTATATCAGAGATTTAAGATCTGATGTGAGGTGCTCTCAGGCTCATGAAGACTATTAATTAACTGCTTCATATGAACAGTAGCATCCTACGGCCTAAAAAGAGGTATTGCAACTGAAGGTGTCATCAAACAGGCCATGTGTCCCTTATAACCTGCAGGCCACAAGCTGTGTGGCAGTCATAATTGGATACTTGACTGTCTCTGAGACTTGGTTGCATTTTTAACTTCTTTAAAATCCTATTTTCAGCCAAAATGCTGGTTGGATCTACGAAAAACACCATCCAAGGGTATGCAGGTAGAAACCTCAAATACACAATTTTTAATATAATACTCGACCATTTTGTTAATTTAGAATATCATGTCTTAAGTACTAGACATGGTAGTTATTGGGTTTTTACAGGATTTTGCTGTGTATAGAAAAGAAACAAGAGAAATATCCCTGACTTTTTCACAGGGTCTTCTTTATAGTTGCTTAAAATATTTTGAATCTGTCAATAAAGAAAACAAGGTACTGGTACCGGTATCTTGCAAACCATCCAGTTGCTTCTCTTTATTGGCAAAACCCCAGAAACTAGCATGGCTACTCTGATAATCTGTTGCACAGCCACTGTAGGGTGAAGGATAATGACCAGTGTCATGTACTGTACCAGTCAATTTTTTTTTTTACCTGTGCATATCAAACTTGACAAAACCTCCTCAATTAGCAAATAATTGTAAAATAGGTCATAATATGATTGTGAAAATTGCAGCACCCAGGAAGAATGGTCTGATTGAATCCTAACTCAGAGGATGTGCAGAATAATGTACTATTAGCGGACCCTTGCGAGAAATCTCGCATGTTCATAAACCACACTTTCCCCGGCGTCCCTACAGCAAAATGCGAACTGAATAGCAATATATCGCGTATTTTCCTACAGCAACAGTATTTGCAAATCACATTCTTCTTACAAAAATTTATATTTATGAAACTAGAATGCAATTTGTCACTGCTAATGTTATTTGTGTGTTGAGTCCATTGATTGACAGGTTAGCTGTAACACTCACCGGTTACTCGATATTTATGAAATTATACGATTTGAATAATCATTCCTTTGATTTACTGTTTCTGAAATCCATGCAAAATGATAAAGGAAAGACCTCAGAATGTTAAAATGACATTAAACAGGCATCAAAGTGGCCAAAATGTGAAGTGGACAGCAATTATGGATCGTATTTCCCTACAGCAACGGTATCTGCAAATCGCGCACTTCGTAAATTTTTTAAAAAGTAATTTCTTAAAGAAATTAGAGTGCAATTCGTCACAGCTAATGTCTATTATCTTTCATTTGAATGCTCATTTGTCACGATCGGTCGCTTGTGAGCGCCGCAGGAGGGATCTATACTACTGAAATAATAATATATATGATAGTGGTACCACGTTGAAAAGAATGTTGGAGGCGGGACTCACCGTAAGTTGCTGCTGAAGAGCTTCCCCCTCCATACATGACTTCACAAGGTCCAACAACGACAACAACAAGGAAACCAGTAGCAGCGAGATAGAGAGAGAGACACTCCCCCTACCTGATGCACATGCGCAGAAGAAAGACTAGCAGTGGACAGACAAGAGACCTGGAAACACTCTCCCCTACTTTGAACCGCTTGCACATTGAAACATTATTTTCTATGTGGTAACCCTATAGCAGTAAGTGATTAAGATTGTAGAGAAATGGCATTCACTTAGGCCTTGTGTGACTGGAAAGGTCAGTGTTATCCCAAGCTCAGTTGGTGATGAGCCATCAAACGAAGACTGCAATAGACACGTAATCACATTCCCTGGCGTGCTGAGTGGCACAATATAGTGCTTTTGGATGAGTCCCGCTTGAGAATTGCCTTACAGTGAAGACCACACACTTGGCAGTCTGCACTATGTAGCAGCATAGTGTTTGGGGCACCATTGAATACAACATACAATCTCGAGGGTAATCTAATCAACAGCCACTACATTAGAGAGACTTTAGAGCCTGGGGTACTGCCCCTCGTCAAGACAACTCCTCTTTGATTCAACGGCATGAATTCTCAAGGTGAGAGATTATGTTCGCGGCTTCGGTGGCGTAGTTAGTAGCATGCTGAGCTTCTATGCCCAAGATCACGGGTTCAAACCCACTAAAGTCGTCGGATTTTTTAAGAGCATTAAAAATCCCTCAGTATGCCTTCCTTTAGAGGGGAAGTAAAGCCGGTGGGCCAATGTCATATATATATTTATTTATTTATTTATTTATTTATTTATTTATTTATTTATTTATTTATTTATTTATTTATTTATGGAATGTAAAAGAACCTTCCACTAACTAAACTTGTGTGAAGCAAAATTTCTAGGTTGGGTTTGATTAATGCTCTTAAGTTCCAACATTCGTCACGAGGCGCTGGTTGCAATGGCATCTAGTCATAGCCAAGTTCACAGCTAGGTGTCGTGGACAGTAGCATTTGGTAGCGAAATTAGGAACTACTTGAAATTATCGTCTGCAGTCCTTACTCGAATTACAAACAGATAACACACACTAATACAGTCATCACAATTAACAATGGTTATCAGACAGATTCTACACACACCCAAAGTACACGGAGCTACATGACCGCAATGTCGCAGCCCCTAAACTGAGGAACCAACCAGAGATTATGTTCAATTCTCTAATCCTATACATTTGTGTATTGTCCTGTACCTAATCCATGATATAAAGTTTGTTTCATTAGCATGTATCCCTCTTGATGTTGAAATTTTCACAAACATTAATGTATTTGTTTCTGTCATGTATTCAAACATGGTATTGAAGTATTGTTTTATATTTTGAAAGGTAATCAAAACTTTTAACTAATTGGATATTTGCAATCTGGTATTTTTTAATATGTAGAAAGAAAGAAAATCATGTTGTCAGTGTGAAAGGAAAAATACTCATATACTGTATTTCTTATGAATATATTTCCAGGAGTTTATGAGCTTAAGTTTAGTAACCATAGCTATTTCGCAAATTAAGTACCGTACTTACACAGACAAGAGTCTCAAGTTAATTTACTGAGATTTATTGTATTGTATTGTCTCATAAGTAATATTGCTTTCTAAATGAAGTTCTGTGTGGTACAAGCATTAGTTGAGTTTCAAGAATTGCATTTTCATGACTGCACAGAGGACAAACAGCATGCGGAGTCGGAGGTTGCAGGCTCAAACCGTGCATGGGTCATGCATTGTAATCCTCTACCTTCCATCTAAATGGCTTGTACTTTCTATACAATACATGACCTGTAGCTGAGGGCTACTTGAGTTGTTCTACCTATTGCCCCAACCAAGAAGTGTGTAACTTCAGATAACCTATGTTATTGTGTGTAATTGTTATTAAGTATTGTGTTATAGAAATGTTTTTACATAAGGCTGATGATGGGAGCCTTTGAGCTCCGAAACATGTACCTGCAAAGATAAATGTAGATCTATGTTCATCAGGGGCATATATATAGAGTTTTATTTTGGGGATTGCCCAACTGGGTGTTAGGGGGCATGGCATAGGCCCCAAAGAATAGACGATCCGGGGTTCTCCCCTGGAAACTTTTGTATAATTTGGAGCAAAATGATAAGTTTTAAGGCCATCTGGCATCACTATTTCAACCAATTTGTTGTGATGTTTTATGTTTGATTAATGTCAAACACAACTAAGACCATTTTATGTTACTTTTTATTAATACAATCATCTTGCTCACTCGATAGTGTTTACATGGAAAGAATTAACATTACTGTTTTCATTTACGACTTACACTATAATATAAAGTCAAGGTTTCTTGAAGCATTACCACATTGGTTTATAACTTTATCGTTAGTGATGTATGTCTCTGTAACATTGCTAGACCGTTGAGTCTGTTTCCAGAAGTAGAATTTCTTAAGTATGTTTTCAACCAACTCAACTCCATTCAGTGGTACCGGTAGCTACAGAGAGAGGCAAATACAAATACAAAACTCTTTATTTCCAAAACCTGCATCATACAGAATTGGATTCGTCACACAACATACTCACAGTTAAATTTACATATTTACAACTTTTTTACATAATTAAACAGTTACATATTTCTTTAAAATTCACTTAAAGAATACAACACTTTCTGGGCTAGGTATATTATGAGAGACTTTCTGAACCCAGTTCCAGTCAAAGATTTTAAGTGGTTTGGAAGCTTATTGTGGTATATAGCTCCTTTTTTGAAAGGATCCTTTTCTGCATATTGTTTATTTACCCTCTTTTGAAAATAGAAATTCTGTCCTCTGGTTTCATGATTGTGGACATTGTTGATTGTGACAACTTTATGTTGATTTTCCCTTACAAGCAAGATAACTTTGAAAATATACAATGAAAATATTGTTAAAATATTATGCTTCTTAAATGCAACTCTGCATGATTCTCTCGATTTCAACCCAAACAAGTATCGTATTACTCGTTTCTGCAGTTCAAATACCAGTATTCTCTCCATATTCCTATTTGTTGCCCCACCCCATATCTCAATACCGTATGATATCTGTGAATGTATTAATCCATAGTAGACTGTTAATTGATATTCACTGCTTAAGTATATTGAAATTCTCTTTAAAACGAAGGAGTTTTTGTTAATTTTTTTACAGATTTCATTTATATGCTCTTCCCATGATTATTTATGATCTATTGTAATACCCAAAAATTTTGCTGAGGCTACGTGTTGAATATCATCAGATCCACAGTAAATATTTCGATCTACTTCTAAATTAGTTCCCTTATGCTTGTTAAATATTACAAAGTTGGTTTTTGAAGGGTTTACACTTACCATTATATCATTAAAATATTGAGTGACAAGATCAATACTATTTTGAGTTTCTTGAAGAGTAATTGGTTTATTACAGTTCCAGTTCAAAATTGAGGTATCGTCTGCATACGAAACAATCAAACTATTTTTTGACTGTGGTACATCTTTTACATAGAGAATAAAAAGGAGGGGACTAAGGATTGAACCTTGAGGTACACCTTTTTTTTTTAACTAAACCAGAAGTGGATTGGAACTTGGATATACTTTCACCATTCTTAAAAGGAATTTCTGTAAATTGCCATCTATTATTCAAGTATGATTTTAACATTTCCAATGCTATTCCCCTTATACCATAAGCCTCTACCTTATCCAATAATAATTGATGATCTACTGTATCAAATGCTTTTGTCAAATCTACGAAATCCCCAACAGCACATTTATTATCATCAAGAGAAGCAAGCAGGGTTTCATAAAATTCTGCAATGGCATTTATAGTTGATAAGCCCTTCCTGAAACCAAACTGATTCTTATTTATTAAATCATTCTTATCAATAAACTCAATTATTCTATGGTAAATCACATACTCTAAAATTTTACAAAATGTAGAGATAAGGGTGATCGGTCTGTAGTTACCTAATTGATGCCTGTCACCCTTTTTAAAAATTGGTTTAACAACGGATAGCTTTAGTATATCTGGGAAGATGCCCTTTAAGAGACACATATTTATCAGTTCTGTAAGAATGTCTAGGATTGGACCATTGCACTGTTTCAACAACCAGGGTGAAATTTCATTCCAACCATGACTATGTTTATTTTTTAATTTTCTGACTTTCGTACTTATTTCATCTTTGGTAGTTGGTTTCAGGAAGATTGACTTATTACATGTGATTTGCTTTATACTGCTATTACCACATTTATTTCCTACAACATTATGATCGTTACATTTTGCTCTATTACTGTTTACATTCACACTGTTCCTAACGGGTGGCTGAATGAAATAATCATTGAATGCTGTTTCTACTTGTAAAGGTGCTTTAACAACATTGTTATTGATATTTATCGAAATATTTTCCCATGTGTTGCTTTTATTAAGACCTGAAATATCTTTAGCTATTTGCCATACTTCTTTGGCAAAGTTGTTAGAATTTGTTATTCAATTTTCATATTCTTGTGCTTTAATTTTTTTTATTTCTTCATAATATTCTACTTTAATTTTTTTATAGTTATCTCTATAAAGCTTCAATCCTGTTTGCTTGTAGCTATCGAAAGCATCAATCATGTATTGTTTTTTCCTATGGCACAGATCAGACAGTTTTGTTGTTTTAGTGCTCTGGTGATTCCTATTTATTCTTTTAACTAATGGGCAGGATAAATTAAGACACACTTTAAAAATAGTACAGAATTTTTTCCAGGCAGCATTTACATCCCTAATATTCCTCACTTCACCCCAATCAACATTACCAAGTTCTTCTGTGAGTTTCATTACATTATTATTAGATACATTTTGAGTGTACTTCCATTTGCCAAAGTTTGATAAAGGTATAAAAGTTAGTGAAAAAGTTTTATCACATGCTTCAAGGGCACTTGTTGCTGTTCTTGGTATGTTCATAAGAGCGAAGGCACTGGAGAGTAATAAGAGGATATGTTGTTACACATAAGATCAGAGCAAACTGATTGTCACACTGTTTACATCGCTCTACCGTCGCCTTGCTTTGCAACGTTGCCATACGTCACCTGGTAACAATAGTACATGATAAGTATATTAGTTTTTAATGTTTTAATTCATAAACAAATATTATATGTGACAAAAATTTCGGGGGGGGGGGGGGGCGTCCCCGAGCCTCCCATGCATCCCCCTTAACGCCCCTGATGTTCATATATAAACAATTATTGATGGCAGAAAAGTTACAAGTAACATTGTATAATTTATCAGTTAATTGTGATTATTCAAGTTGTGATGGGCGTCTAGATACCTGTCAGGAGTTTGTGCAAAGAAATATGGGGAAGACCATACTTGGGACAGTTGCTATGGTGTATGATGAAAACACTGAATTGTTGTTCATGGTTCAAATCGTTGCCTGTTCTAAATTATTGATTTTTTAAAGCATAAAGAATAAAAAGCAGCATTAATTATGAGACACCCTGATATTGAAACTCCAAAATTGTATTGGAAATGTAGATATAGGAATTGGCTAGTATTTGTTACATGTGTGAACTATTATTGTATTTATTGAAGAGATCATGTACTCCAACTTTTTTCTTTCTATATATTTTTCCTATACAAACTACTATGGAATTGAAATGGCTATTTCTGAAAAATTGAAACTAGTTCAAGACATTAGGAACATATTTTTTTTGTAAATACAGCAAAGAAAAAATAATTATAGCATTTGACTAATATTGAATATGTCGATTAAAAAAAAAATTGAGATAATTTAGAATGATATTTTTATCAAATTATGTTGTATATTTTTTCCAAGACTACCAGTTGGCATGGTCTGTCACTCTTCTCAAATGATCTGGTCATCATTTATGTAGTAGGTACTAATAATCATAGTTGACAGCAATGCAGTGTTTTCCATAAATTGGTTCAAGCATTTTGCTAAATATATACATTCTTCCTTAAACTGATCTGTTTGGACTAAGAAATCACCTGTTTCGTGATTAAGAATATCAATTTATTTGCAGTAGAGACCTTTAATTTTGGAATTTATCATTCCGCCTCACTTGAGAATTTTGTCCCATGTAGAAAAGAATCCTGCTAATGCCCATGGTATTAATTAGTGTACTGTTATATTATACTCTAATAGTAGATTGTTATAATGGGAACCATTCTGATTCGATCAGTATTGACTTACAAATAGATAAATCACAATTTATTGTATACTTTTCTGCCTCGCCAATACTTATTCAGTGCATTACATATACGTTTACTGTATACATTCAATTGCGATTTATCTGATGGTAGATGATAGCAATAATACAGTATTTTCTTTCTTTAATCTACTGTTGTACTGTGTGATGTATATATTTTTTAAACTCTACTATACTAGGCTATTAAAAGCTTGTTCATCAAATACTCAAAATACAGTACTATCAAGGTTTATGAATGTTGGTTGTTCATTTTTAATTATTTCCTTAGCAATCTTCCTTAGCTCTTACATTTTCCTCGTTTTGAACCCAAGTGAGGAGTATTTTGATTATGAAGTTAATGTGAAGAACACAGATGGATTTTGAAGAGCCTGGATCACCACTCACCACGACATTTATTCCCAACAGCTAGGCCATGATGGCACAGTGAATTAACTGTCGGCTTTTACTCGGGTCCTCTGGTTGGGATCGTAGTTCCAAGTTTTAGCAGGCTGCAATTTTTATGTGACATCAGGGAAGACCTTGATTCCCCAATGAAAAATAAGGTAAGTTTGAATAATAAGAATAAACTGAAGAATGTAATTATCGTATTAGAAACTATTTTTCATTGTTGTCTTAGTAAACAAAATTTAAATCCTTTCAGTTGGTCAACATGATTGTACCCAATTGTGAAGGGTGTTATTCCTTAAACCTGAAAAATAATATGAGATTAATAAATTTACTTGGATTACTAGTTTCGATTGTCAAGCGATCATCACCACATCCTTTACCCTCTACAAGTATGTGGCTGAAGATATTTAGTTACAGACGTTTATTGTAAACTTGCACAATTTATCAAGATTTGACAGTTTTGTGTGGTTTTTGTTATGTTATTATTAGGGGCTATTGACCTTCAAGTTTAGAGAGTTGACAAATTATCGGAATAAAGTTTTATTTCCACAATTAATTGAAAATTAAAGGTTATAATAATTAAGAATCTGTCTATTGTTGTGTGATGTTATGATTACAATCATTCATAGCTGCCAAACTCCTGTTCTGAACAATTCTCTATCTTTGATACCTTTGAGTCAGCAATGTTCTTGTTATGCCAAGGTTTTTTTGTGAACAAATCATTTTCACAAATTCAAGATGTTATTTATAATCACAGCACCGGTATGTTTCTCTCCAGGATAACAAAAAAAAGTGTGTAAATTGCTATATTATGTCATTATGTGGACACCGTTTGTTCATAAATAATTATAGCCTATATCAGTAACATCAGTAGGCTACTAATCACATGGCAAGAACACACAATTATTGTTTAGAATTTTTGCTAACTTTTCTGGTGTGTATTTTTACCCAAATTGTAGCAAATATTTCAAGGGATGTATATAGCCTTGTGTATTTGCTTAAAGAACTAAGTCGTTATTAGACTACTTTAGGGATATTTGCTCACCTCTCAGGTGACTTTTGGTTATTCTAATTATTTGTCCACATCTGTAATTGTTTAGTGTGATAATCCATAACGGTTAGTGGATGGACAGGTTGGTACTTGTAATTTGGAAGCGGATTCAAGAACATGTGGGTGATGTCATGTCTGTTTTTGTGCAGCTTCTGTCACTGTTTGCTGCCAGTACTAGATGTAATCATCATTATCTTTCCAACCAGGATATACATTTAATATGCTTGTAGCCTACTGTATATGTATGTTGGATCATCCATTTGAGCTATGATGTCTGGTTAATGTTGTTGTTGTTGTTGTTGTTGCTTTTTTAGGGGCTGTGACATCATGTTCATATAGTCCTGTGTATTTGGGTGTGTGTGTGTGAAAGAGGAATTTGTGTGAAAACCTATGTTATTGTGATGGCTGTACTAGTGTGTGTTTATGTACATTGGGGATAGGACTGGGAAGGAGGCGGCCATGGCCTTAAGTTAGGATTCATGCCTGGAGTTAATGGTAGATTTTTGCAGTTAGAGACTCATATTTCCTGCCAATTTTAATTGGGCATAAATTTGTGTTGTCGGACTGAAATAAATTAACCAATTGGGCCAACATTGAAAAATGGCCTCAAAGCTTTCTAAAAATATTAATTCAGAAGAATTTTCAGGCGTATTCGGTAGCATGCTGAACTGCTATCCCCAAGATTGTGGGTTCAAACCTGGCCCAAGTCATGGGATTTTTAAGAGTGTTAAAATCTTTCAGTATGCCTTCCTTTGGAGGGGAAGTAAAGCCGGCGAGCCCATGTCATAGATTTATGATATACAACCATTCACCAAGACAAGACAATCATGTTGAGAAGGCCTGTGCAAGGCGAGTATAAACCACAAGCAGTGCCAGTGTACTGCAGAAGATGAAAAATCTCCACTGCTGAATTAATATTAATACTCCCAATCGTGGTGTGGACATTTTAGTTTCCTTCGGAAACAGATATTTTTTTCATTTTGTCTGGATATAGCGATGAATGTGCTACTTGTCCCTGCTCATTGCCTCATAGAAATAATTAAATAAGTATGTCAGTATTACAGTGAGTATTAAAATATGTCAAGCAAAAATTAAGTCAATTTTTTATAAACCTTCATGAACAACAAAAATTCCAGTTTTAATGTTAATCACTTTACTAATGCATATCGTCTTTATTTGCAGCTGGAAGGCGTCCATGGGAAGAATATCGAAATCAGCTTTCTGGGATATTTTTGAAGGATTGTGCTGACCCGCCCTCTCAGTTTGGCTCTCAAGATATTGTGAACTTTATGCTTGGAAGAAGAAACAATGATGAAGTGCAACTTCTCCCAGCATCAAAATGTGACAACCCAAATGTTCTCAGTAGTTTTGTGTGTACTATGTGCGGTCGCAAGTATCGCAGGAAACAGGCACTAATGGCTCACTTAAGACACAAGTGTGGGAAAGAGCCATCTTTCTATTGCCCCTGCTGTCCTTACCGAGCTAAAGTTAAGTCAAATCTTACCTCTCATTTGAGATACAAGCATCCCCAGTTTACGCTGTGAGTTGCTTTTATGTTATGGAGAGTTTCTCTGAGTTGCAGAGGCTAATATCATGTAGTACAGCATATAAGTGTCGTACAAATAAAACTAATAGAAAGGCAGTGGACAAAAGAAGGGATCTAAAGATGATCCAAACAACTATAGACCTATAACTATACTGCCTGATCTGTCAAAAATCTTTGAAAAAATTATAAAAAGCAGGCTGGTGAAATTTTTCTTTCAATGCAACTACTTCTTTAAACACCAGTATGGGTTCCAAGACTCTCTAAGTGTACTTGATGCTTTATTTGATATTGTCACAAATTTAGAGAAATCCCTAGACGAAGGCAATATATCAGCAGGTCTATTTGTGGATCTACAGAAGGCATTTGACACTGTCGATCATAATTTATTATTGTATAAGCTGCATGATGCAGGCGTCCGAGGAGTAGCGCATAGTTGGATCAAAAATTACCTAAGTAACAGATATCAGTTTGTACAAATAAACAACGTTAAAAGCGCTCTTACTAAGAGCGTCAGTGGTGTGCCACAAGGATCAGTTTTAGGCCCTCTACTTTTCATAATTTATGTGAATGATATCAATAATTGTTTGCTACAGGGCCACTTAACACCATTTGCTGATGATATCAGTTTAATATATAGCGCAAAATCCAAACAAGAACTTGCAACAAAAATAAATGATGATTTAAAAGTCCTGGACAACTGGTGTAAATTAAATGGATTGCTGCCTAGTACTAAAAAGACAAACTATATATATTTCACTAAACCTAGCAACAGCAAAGAAACCATGATTCCTGTAACACTACATAATACAGTAATTGAAAGGGTCTCATCAATAAAATATCTCGGCCTGAATTTTGATGAACATCTGAGCTGGCAAGAACAGATATACAAAGTTAAGCAAAAAATTCTTCCTGCAATAGGAGCAATATACAAATTACAACATGTTCTTCCATCTCATATATTAAAAACACTGTATTACAGTCTAGTACATAACCATATAACATATATGTGCAGTATTTGGGGAAGATGCACTACCACATTATTAAATCAAGTAAGTACTCTCCAGAAAAGGGCAATTAAAGCAGTTTATTCCCTTCCCTTACTTACCCATACAGCAGATTTAGTTCGAATCTCAGGAATCCCCCTTCTAGAAACCTGTATAAAAGTATCTGCTTCTCTGTTCATACATAAAAGTGGAGAACTTTCGTATAAAGGCACAATAAAGTTTCCTCTACAAGGACAAAACTATGAGTATAACACCAGAAATTCCAAGAACCTTGCAATTCCCAGGGTCTACACCTCTAAATGCGGCACCAAAAGCATATTTAACCAGGCTATAAAGGATTATAATACTCTCCCAGCACATATAAAGTCAATAAATCCTGTCTTAAAATTCAAAAAAGCCTGCAAACAATTCTTCACAACTACACTCTGATACTTCCTAATTTATAAACTTAATAAAACTTTGAATAGTAACTTACTGTCATTGTAAAATACTCTGTAACTTTGTTTTTGTATGTTAAATAATATTTAATATTCCTTATTGTATAACAATGTATAGTCCTACTATAGGGCCTGGCCCTCTAGGACATCCTCTGTATGAAAAAAAAAAAAAAAAAAAATAATGCTTTTCAGTTGGTAAACATGTTTGTTTAAAAAATTGAAATATACTATATTCCGTCTAGTCAATAATTTTGGCTATAAATTACTTATTAAGATGGTGTTATGTTTTTATGTTGTGAACGAAAGAAATATTGATTAGGGGAATTCCATGGACTAGAGCAGTTTTCTCCGTGAGTGATTGTTTGCTGCTGGAAATTGAGAGTACCTCCAGTGTTTTATTCACATTAGAACCACAATCACCTTTATATCATCCCCACCCTTATCTGAAACTTTACAATTTGCCATTAGAACAGGTAGATCACTTCTCGTACCTGGGCAGTACCATTTCTGTGAGCTGTACCTGTGAGCAGGATGTGGATAAGAGAATTGGCGCAGCCCATGCAGCATATGGACGATTAGCGCACCGGTTCTTCATGAATAAAGATCTGTCCACGAGTACAAAGCTTATGGTGTACAAAGAAGTAGTCATTTCTACATTGTTGTATGGCTGTGAAACATGGACCCTTTACCGACGTGATCTTAGGAAGCTTGAGCGTTTCCACCTACAAAAACTTCGATCAATCCTGAGGATTAAATGGGAAGACCGCATTACCAATATTGCTGTTCTGGAAAAGGCTCAAATCAACAGCATAGAATCATCCATAATAGGTCACCAATTTAGATGGATTGGTCATGTCCATCGGATGGATGATGTGAGATTACCTCGTCAAATGCTATATGGTGAGTTATGCTATGGCACCAGACCTCATGGTGGTCCTAAGAGGCGCTACAAGGACCAATTTAAGCAGACCCTGAAATTGACAGGTCTTGATTCACAAACCTGGGACATGCTGGCTGAAGACTGCTCAACTTGGCGCCGTACCATCTCAGATACTGTAAAGACGTTTGAAAGGGATCGACGCACACATGAAGAGGCCAAGCGTCAAGCTAGGAAACTTCGAGCAGCCCAACCACGTCCTCCTCCAGCAATATTATGTGACTTGTGTGGACGCTTGTTCCATGCCAGGATTGGACTCTTTAGTCACCGTAAACACATCCACAAACTGGACTGAAGGAAGAAGATTTATACTCGGATTCGAGTTAAAGCCGATGATGATCCCCACCCTTATCTGAAACTTTACAAAACATAACACCACCAAGCTTCACACATCAAGATGTAAATTGACAAGCAACAACAAAAGGCTCCATCGATTTTCCAATACAACAAATAACATTTTTCATGTATCGGGCCAGTATGTTTTAAAGAAGAATTCACTCGTTCAGATCATCTTAACACATTAAACAGGCATTCTTCATCAACTTAACAGTTGATACACATGACAGCTGCTGAAAATTGAGTGTATCTACAGTGTTTTAGCTATCTTTGTATCATTATAGGTTTCTTTTTTTATAACGTGTAAGTGCAACAATTATATATGTTTACATCACATTTCATCCACATCATCCATTTTTCATCAATTTTAATGTCACAATGACTGGACATTAATTGTAATAGCTGTTGAAGGGGCAGATTTTTAATAATATTATGCCTCGAAACATGTCCTAGAGTGTAAATAAACACTAAAAAGTATTGACTAGACGGAACATAGTGCATTTCAATTCTTTAAACTATCATTCGTCAATACGGATCAATCATGAACAATGTTAACTCCAAACAACATGATTGTACCCAATGTAATGGGTGTTTCCTTAATCCTGAAAATAATTTACATGAGAATAATAAATTCACTTGGATGACCAGTTTCGATCGTCAAGCGATCATCATCAGATCCTTTACACTTACCAGTAGGCTATTAATTTTCTTGTGTGATATCGTTATCACTTAATTGGCCTTTCCCCACATTTCTATTTGTCTGTGTTCGTATCGCAACGTACAGTAACATATTTTGTGCTGGTCATGTCTAGATCAACCTAATATGGTGTAGGTACCTCGCTCGAGGGCTTTTAACACTGCACCCACTTCAGGGATATATTCCTTTCTCCTACATACACGAACTTGCTCCCCTGTCTGAAATGTAATTACATTTGTCACATAAGACTGTTTAACAGCTGGATTCAGCTTGCTGAGAGATATTTGTACCAGAAAGGAGCATACCGCCATTGTTCACTACACTCCTCTTGTTGCCCTTCGACACTGACTACTGCTTTAATTTGCTCTCTATGATAACGAGCCATATGACCCATTTTTCCACACGCAAAACAATTTACACTTTTGGACCAGCAATTATCTGGGTGACACTTTGACGATCCACATCTCCAGCATCCTTGTGACACCTTGTTAGGTTGTCTCCGACCTGAGTGTTGACCTCTAGGCACTGTGTATGCTCGTCTGGAATCCCGTGCATTTACTTTCCTCTGTTTGGCGCCGGAGATTGAAACTGTTGATCAAAAGCTCCGCGTCCTGCGATGGTGCCTCGTCCTCAAGCCCGTCCTCGCGTCCTGCTATTATTGTTGACACGGCTACATCCGCGATTTTGACTGTATACAGGCCCATGCTTAATTGTATTGACCTGATATCCTTCCCGTTCTATGGCCATCTGTTGTGACTGTGTTTGCCACTTCTCCATTTGTTTAGCGACCTCCACCACTCTCTCATAAGTAAGATTTGGCTCCTGGTATAATCGATCTCTAGTTTTGTCTGATGTGAGACCAAACATGAACTGATCTCGAAGACGAGAGTCCAAATTGTTTCCAAAATCACACGTCTGAGCTGCTTCATTAAGTTTAAGCACAAATTCCGCAACTGTCTGAGATGGCAGTTGTGTCATACGTTGAAACCGCACTGTCTCAGCGAGCACCAATCCGGTAGGATTAAAATGTTCCTTTAATCTTTTCTGAAGGTCCACAAGGGTATGATTTCTGGGTTCCACAGGTCTGCACAAACGATTTAGAGTTGCCCGTTCTTTGCGATTTAATAGATTAAGAAAAATCAATTTTTTTCTCACAGCATTTGGTCCATCTGCGGGAGAATGGATTCGTTCAGTTGGTGGTGCGTCCGGACCCAACGCATGGTTATTCATTAAACAGTAGTCCTCGAATCTGCTGTAAAAGTCTTCAATTTTCTCATCCTTTGAATTGAAAACGTCCAAGTTCCCAATAATAGTTGTGCCATATCTTGAATGTCCTCCTCAAGTTCCTTTGTTATATTATGAAGTGCTGGTGCTCCTGTAAGCTGGCCACGGCTTTCAACAGCGAACTCGTCCGCTTCAAATCCTTCGAAACCAAGGTCCATCGTATTTAATTGACTCCATTTAACTGTACTTTGCACATAATCACTATTTACTTGTCCTTTTCACTTAACTTATGTTTTTAACCACTGCACTCTGAAGGTTCTTTTTACTAATCCGTTTTCCACTCGTCGCCAGTGTAATGATTCCTTGTCCATTTGCAACTCACTCTTTATTTCTACGACGTGCCAACATAACTGGTAAGATGCATTACCAACATTTACAATTTACACATATAATATATACATGATACTATTACAGTACATCACATTGACTTATGGTTATATAAATTTTATTATAATTACATCGTCAACAAGGAATGGGGCTGTCTTGGTCATTTAATAACAATCATAGACATCAAGCAAACTTGAAATAACAATATCTTAGTTATTTTTGTTTTAAGGAGCGAAACTACGAGGTCATCTGCCCCAAACAATATCTTAAAAATAGAAATGACATATACTGTAACTAACAAATGTTGACAAGTTGTGCTAGTTTGTAATAACTGCTGTAACTAAATCATCATCATCATCAAGTTTCCAGTCCAGTGTGGTTTACGAGCACTCTCCATTTTAATCGATTCATGTACCACTGCTCCTTCAAGACTTCATCCCAGTCGATTCCCTTGGATGTGATATCTTCCTTCACTTGGTCCAGCCATCTCCTCCTAGATCTTCCAACAGGTCTCTTTCCAGTAATCTCAGTATGTAACCATTGTTTTGCAATTCTTCCTTCTCTCATACGTTTGACGTGACCAAACCATCGCAAACGTGCCCTAGTTATGGTCTCCTTCAGGGACTGATTTATTACAGCTTGTTCTCTTATCTTCTCATTTTCAACTCTGTCTTTCCTAGTCTTCTGAAGCATGCTTCTCAGAAACTTCATTTCTGAAGCCTGAGGTTTGCTGTCATCTTTTTTGGTAGTTGTGCATGTTTCCAACCCATAAGTCAATATAGGGACAAAGTATGTCGAAGCAGAGTTTGTTTTGATCTTAGTGGCACTTGCTTATTCCAGAGTAGATATCGAACTTGCTTATAGAATTGACTTGATTTCTGAATACGGTTATTTCATTCAAGCTGTATGCTGTTGTCATTTGATATTAACTAAATATGTGTATATATATTGTAAATACCATCTCCCATGTACTTGTAGACATAGATTTAATATTTGCAATTATATAACATTTTCCGCCTAGTTTTTGTGATTCATTAAGGCTGATGAAGGATGCCAAAAATACGATTAGGCCCTGTAACATGTAAGAAAAAAATAAAATAAAAATTGAAAGTATTGACTAGGCAGAAAATTTTATATAATGTCAAACATTATATTAGGCCTAATACATATATTGTCGTCAATACGGATCCATGATGAATTTTGATATATCCGCACCTAGTTTTAATATGAAGCAGAAACATTAACCATATTGGATGATGTGCTAGTGTACATATTTATGTATTTTTGGAAAACAAGAGACATTACCAACCTAACCCAACACCTAAGGACACATAATTAATTACATTCTTCGAATAATTTAAGAACAACATAACATAAGGGAACTTACACATGATGAGGCAATTATTAAAGCAGTGTGAACCAGGATCAACATAAGTTAATTTCTATATTGCTATGTCTCTTCAAAACGGTAACCTTTCATGTGAATTTTTTATTTATTTTTGCTAGAAACTGCGATGGGCGCATTGTCGTGCAGCAAGAAAAACTCCCTCCCTTTCCATTGTTGTGGTTGAATCGTCTGAATCTTCTTGCTTAACCGATCCATGACACCCGGATAATACTGGGAATTTACAGAGGTGCTGGTGGGAAGAAATTCCATGTGGATAATGTAGTGTGTGTCAAAAACGGCAGTGAGCATTTTCTTCACTTTTGTGTACAGATGTGAGGTCCAGCTGTCCATATAGTTACTGTGTTGACGTCGCTTGTACGTCAGGAATAAAATCAGTCTTGGATTTGTTGGATGGACGGTGTACGAGTAGCTTTGGTTATGTTAAGTAAACATAGCTTTGGTTAATCCATCATTGATGGGTTCTCAGAGCAAAGGAGGGAAGTTTATGACAACAACATCTACTTTAGGTCAAATCCCCACCATCCCTTAAAATAAGAAAGAAAAGTCCTGTGACAGAAAATTGGGAGGACAGTCTTGTCCTCTACATAGGTAATAATGGAGAATAAATGATGCTGACTCAATGTCTTGTGATAAATAAAGTACTTACCTTGGAATCTATACCAAGAAATCAATGTTAGCACATCTTTCAATGATTAAACAGAAAGAAAGCAATGGAGTTAGTGTGAAGCAGCAATAAAGTTTTAAACACTTGATTATAGGAATGATCCACTTTTCAATACACTAATGGTACATGTACATAAAATGCCGAAACATGCACCATTAGTGTAGATAATATACCGTATTGGGGATGTGTTAACAACACAATTCTGTCATCCTAGAAACTCTCAAAATTTTGATATTTTAAAATCTCCCCCTCCCCCCCTCCCCTAGTCATGGTGATTCTAGTCCCCAACTGTGTGGATGCATGGTAAGTGGCTATGCCACTCTGCCATTATGCCCTGCTTTCCCGATATGGTGTGTTAATTTTCCATGTGCTTATATTGCTCTTGTGGAAAATTAAGTATTAGCCCCTGTCTTATCCTTAGTTCTTCAGTTATATCTGCATTGTTTTGTAAGAGCTTGCCACGGTGGGTGAGTGGATAGCGTGTCGGTCTACTAACCCCAAGATTGCAGGTTCGCCCCTGACCGTGGTAAGTGATTTTTGAAAGGCGGCAAAAATACGATACGCATGTCATACGATGTTGGCATGTCAAAGAACCCATTTGAATTCAGTAGGCCGAGTTCATAATGGCAAAATTAATCTCGGGAGTTTCCGCCAGCACCAAGTTCCTCATTTCTCTACTAGAAAGCGCTATTGTGTTCAAGGAGATTAGATATCTAACATCTAACCTCCTTGACTTTCATAGTCAAGGAACTATGAAATTCGACATGCAAGCTACCCTCTGGGTGTCAAATAGCAAAGCTTGCACCAGGCACCCGAGGCCATACGATATTATTATTATTATTGTTTTGTAAGATGAAATGAAGATAATGGGGGAAAAAAGAAAAGGCTGTAGCAAAGTACTGATTTCAGATCAATGAAGATGGACTTAAACGTTGTCAATACAAAAGAGAAAGTATATTATGATTCATGGAAGAAATTGAGACACATATACTGTGGCTAATAAGGGAATGAATATTATGTACAAAATATCTTAACATAAATCTTGAATATTGACAGACATCCCTTACCTTTTTGAAGTTCATGTTACTGGTGCAACAGAATTAAGTTTTTATTCCGTTAAGACTTTGTGTGTCTAACATATTGATTGAATTATTCATCAAATTCATATTCTAGGTAGATGTGGTGAAATCACACATCAGTTTTGACAGTATCACTTTGATTGTATTGTCTCACAATAAAATTGAAATAGGGTCCACCTAGTCAACATTAGTACATGTTTCATGCAATTTAATAGCCCACAAAGAAAATCTCTTGAATGAATACAGAGTTTTCAAATCTGATTCAACCACATGCTCATTTAGAAATCCGTTACCAATCGTAAGCATTCCAATTACCTGCTATACTTTTTCTTTTCCACTAGCATTGTCAGTCCCGAAGTACTCTGTGGCCTTGTTTGTAAAGATTCTGTTGAATTGTGAATTGTATGGAGAACCTGTCTTTCATATTTACTGAGAATAATACTGTACAAAGTTATGTTTTGTGTACAAAATAAAGAATAAGTGATGAAGATGAGATACACCAATTTGCTGTTTTCTTTTTCCAGTTTCAGGAATATTTCTAAATTGAAAATTATATCATGAATAATTTCTTTTATAATGGACCTTCACTTAACGCATAATCAACAATATAGATGTCAAAATATTTCAGACATATTCTGATGTTCATAATTGGTGCACCACAGCACGTGTACTGTACTGGTTGTACTTGTGTTTAACAATACTGTGCAGATGTTGTTTTGAATCAGGGTAAAAGGAGTATGCATATCCTAATATTCCCACAAAAAGAATCTATAAACTAAGATTACATAATAATGGTTCAAAATGGCTGAATTCTTGTAATAAATTATTAAATGAAATACCATGGTATTTCATTTAGTTTAAATGTCAATATGGAAGCTCTTAAAATGATAAAGTTCATATCACTACAAAATAAAACTATTGTTACTGCTATTGATAATTACAACGACAATAGATTCAAAAGTCTCCTTATTTCAGCTTGACTCTATAGCCCTTTGATGCTATAATTACCATGGATCTTTTGGGATGAGAAGCCATGTTCAGATTTTTATAATTCATTCAACTGAGACATAAACCCCTTCTCAACCACACAAACATGCCATGTAGTTGTACCAGTTTGATTACAACACTGGGCTGTCAGTTCAGCACCAGTTTGGAAGCAAATATCGGAGCGTATTGGTGCCTTGTATTTTCAGGTCACTCCTACTCCCTGCAATATCGCAGCTACTTAATCTTAGTTGTTAAACTATATTTCTTACATTTTAATGTTTTCATGTACTTATCCTTATTCCTAAGTAATAAAAAGCAACCCCAATAACATTCTATCTTTTAGCAAAATCAACTTTCTTCAGAAAATCTTAATTTTCCAATTCAAACTACTGTAGGTTATGTGTCTTTTCAGGAGGTTTAACCAACAAATGTCTGGGAGTCCATACAGATAAACTGTGTTATTGTATCAATATTTGTGCAGTAAATGAGCTTCAGAAGCAGTTCATAACTCTTAAGGTTGTTGGTGAAGGCACCACAGATGCTGGGAAGTGGGCTTGGTAATCTGATATTCGTAGAACTGATGGACTCCATAAAGATGACAGAACAAGGCTAATGTTGTCCATTCACACCTTTACCTCATAGAAATGTGAGCGTGATTTCAGATTGGTGAAGAAAATCTGGTCTTCCATGTCTAATGAAATTCTGGAGTCTATTTAAAAGATTTGAAAGTTTTTTTTGTGTAACACATCTGTTTAGTACAGTGGGGAGTATGTGACATGGTGTTATTGATTTTATATGCTGTGCTATTTTGTTTCGCAATAATCATCTGGATTTCTGTTTTTGAACTTTGTCAGGTAAGCTGTAAGCTAGGAAATTCAAAAGTTGAAAGCCTATTGGATGTGACTCTTACTTGGTCGGTTCAAGAGAGGGATGATAATAGTATTGCTATTGGTTTAGCTTTCGTTTTAACTACGGTACTGCGGTTTTAGAGATGCCGGGGTTCCGGATTTTTGCCCTGAAGGAGATCTATAACATGCCAGTAAACCTATTTGAATGGCTCCCTCACATTTACGCACCCTCAAATGCCAACTGACTGCGGTAGGATTCGATCCTGCCACCTTGGGATCAGCAGGTTACCGCTGGGTCACGCAGCCAGTCAGGAAAAGGATATCACAATAGTTCCTAAAAATAATATTTTCTGTCAGTGATAAAGTCTTCAAATATCCTCCATATTCACCAGATCTCAATCTATGTAACTTCGATTTAATTCAAAAGTGAAGGAGCATTTGGATAAATGATACTTCAACAACTGAGAGGACATTTTGACAGTGTTTCAGTCTGAGGAGTAACACAGGTATCCACTGGTATTGATTTCCCCCATCATTAGCAAGGAACCATGGATGATCTTGGTGACTACATTGAGGGGTAATAGTTTCTGTTGAACATTATTGTGTACATCGTGTACATTTCATTGAGCAATATACTACGGGGTGTCCTTGTTTTCCTGCTTCTAAGATCTAGTTAGCGGTGGCAATCAGAGGCTCATCCAGTGAGCAGTTACTCAGCCCGTTTGGCAGGGAAATAATAGTCTCCAGGACTTCCATAATAGTTTGTGTATTTCTCGAGCTGATAACACTTAAAACTTCATACTAATTCTGTTAACCATATCTGACAACTGAGCTAATACTGATTCATATTTGTTACATTCCCCCCCTCCCAAGCACTAACACAGGCACAAATTGAGACATAAATTTTCACTTGATTGAATTTAGATACTGATATAATTGTTTATTCTTATTGCAGTGCAATGGAACTCTTGTGACCAGTACCTGGATCCGTTAAGCTTTGCATCTGAATCTACATTTCTTTCTGGGTTTGGCAGATCATGTGCATTGACTAATGAGAACTCTCTGAATATCACTGAAAGTGGTCCTATTGTTTGCCCACAATGTTCTCGACAATATCGGAGGAAGAATGCTCTTAATTCACACTTGAAATATGAATGTGGCAAAGAACGATCATTCAGATGTCATTTATGTCCTTACCAAGCCAAAGTGAAATCAAACTTAACTGCTCATTTTCGTCGGATTCATCAGAATCGATTGTAATAGAAGAAGACATATTTAGTAAGAAGAAATGACTAAAAAATTTGTTGTAGTTTTCCAGCAATAGAGCAATGTTATACTTGTGTGGGCTTTCGCAACCGGTGGAGTATTCTTCAGAGCGGCTTTTCGGGTTATTAGGCCATATTTAGGAATACAGCGATTCATTTCAGATCTGTATTGGCTGTCATTATATCTGAGGGTATATAACCAAAATCAAGATAAGGTTCACGACAAGCAACCATCCTGAGTACGGATTTCCTTCGTCTCAACATTTTCATAAACAGGCTAATTGGAGTTTCGGCAATTTTACCCAGCTTGTTCCAAATGAAGCGTTAAGATTCTGCCACATGCTCAAATAATTATGAAGATTCATTTTAGACAACAACAATCTATACTAGGACGAGTTACTTTCCGGGGAGTCTGGTGCCTTGGGGTTACCATGAGACTTGATCTCAGACTAAATTGCCGCTCTGGTGACATTATCACTACTGTTAAACAGCTAAAGCTATAGAAAAGACATTGAATATACAGGGTCATCGAAAAATAATGCCAACATTTAAAAAAATGATAGCACTGAAACCCTTTATGTTAAACGTGTAATTCTTTCACTGAATGTCAGCTGGTTAAAGTAAGTTTTGTTTTGGAGGGGACGTGACCTTGCTATGTGCACACTAGATGCGCAGTAGCCAAGGTCGGCCGGGGGCGCGTGCGTCAATGAAGTCCTGACCTCACCCCTTTGGATTTTTTTCTGCGGGTACATTAAAAACATTGTGTATGCAGAAAAAATTCGAGATTTGGAGCACCTGCGGGAGCGAATTTCTGCCGCCATCTTGACAGTTACTCCTGAAATGATTGCACGTACCAATCCAGCCATTGGGAAAGCGTGCGTTCAATGCTGATGTTGGTGGTCGGCCTGGCCTAGATTTTTTTCTCTATAGTCCCTGTTTCCTTAAACTGATTAAACCATCGAATGACAGCTTTGTAATCAGGTGCAGTTTGTCGGCCGACCTTGGCTACTGCGCATCTAGTGTGTGCATAGCAAGGTCACATCACCTCCAAAACAAAACTTACTTTAACCAGCTGGCGTTCAGTGAAAGAATTACACGTTTAACATAAAGGGTTTTGGTGCTATCATTTTTTTAAATGTTGGCATTATTTTTCGATGACCCTGTATATATGCTCAAATGACCACCAGTCAAATGAAACGTTACACATGGTCTAATAACCTGAGAAGCCGTTCTGAAGAATATAGTGGTTATCTCACTTAATGGCCTTAGCAGAGCAAGATGCAGAGAGGAGGTTTAGAAGTATTCTGAGTAACTGCTAGCATGACTCCAATACGTCAACCTGCCTGGCTGCAGCAACCACTTCCATAGTGAAACTGTTCAAGGCTATGTTTCGATGGGTTTATTAAGGTTGCAACCATGTTTTCTGTGGTTCATATTGACGTTGTTACAGTAAACACTCCTTTAAAATTTATATAAGAGTTTACTTACAAGGGACACCTTTGAGCTAGAATGCTCGGAACCGCACGAAACCATGCATAGAATAACACTCAATCATAACGATCATTTCCATGCAAAATGTTCCATTCTTGAGCTTAAGTGCTACCATATCTTATGTTGCAGCTAAGACCAAGAGTTTGTGACTTAGGCACAAATAAGAGCTTAGGCCACCATGTCAGACAACCACTAACTCAATTAATCCTTTGTTTCGTCATAAGCTTTAATTGGTTAAACGAATTTTTGTTCAAGGACAGATCACTCCAGGGACGTAGCCAGAATCCAGAAATTGAGGGGATTCAGGAGAAAATTTCAACAACGAAAAAATGTCTAGGTTTTATTGTCAAAGGGGAAAAAATGTCTGAGATGTGGAACGTGTATGAGACAACACTGCTAAGTCTTCAAGGAATGAATCATTCTGTTGAAGGGTTGAAGACGATTCATCCAGCACTATTTTATTTATTTATCGTATGGCTTTTAGTGCCGGGAGTGTCCGAGGACATGTTCGGCTTGCCAGGGTTTGTAGCTGCTTCTATGCAGACACCCATGAGGTGAGCTACAACTACCGTCTCGTGTGGTTGAAATGAAATTAATGGAGATGAATGAGCAAGTTCAATTTCAAGTAGTTCCAACTTTGGCTACCAGATGCCACTGACACCTAGCAACGAACGTTGGAACTTGATAGAGCGTTTCTAACTAAATATAACCTACAAATTTGGCTACATATTACCAATTGTAGTTGTAGGTTCGTTTTCATGCCATAAATCTATGACATGGGCCCGCCGGTTTTATTTCCCCTCCGAAGGAAGGCATACTGAAGGAATTTAACGCTCTTAAAAAATCCGACGACTTCAGCCAGGTTTGAACCCGCAATATTGGGCATAACAGTTCAGCATGCTACCGACTACGCCACCGAAGCACTTGAGAGCAGGACAGTATAACAATGAGAACATCCTCATACAGTTCAGGACTAGGAAGCATCTCACTAACCCAACCCACATAAAAGATATTGCACGAAATTAACAGATGTCCGAGGGATATGTTTCTCAACCTCCTATGGTGCCTCCAGGTGGTCTGTGAAGTACTACGAAGTGGGGCATTGCACATCG
The DNA here is from genome assembly GCA_946902985.2 of Meconema thalassinum. Classification (NCBI taxonomy): domain Eukaryota; kingdom Metazoa; phylum Arthropoda; class Insecta; order Orthoptera; family Tettigoniidae; genus Meconema; species Meconema thalassinum. The sequence goes on from OX336390.1 coordinate 70,408,887, forward strand.
TGATTGGCTTTCCCCTACCACCACCACAGCCAAAGCCAACTCTTAAGTTGAAGCTTGGCTACAGGAGCATAAAGATACTCACAACATTAGGCTTCCCTTCAAGTGTGAGTTCTGTAGTGTTATTCAATTTGTACAGGCAGAGAAGTTTATTGCAGCAGAACGAGCTGTGTCCAGGTTGTGAACTTAGTGAGTGATTGTAGGTCTATAGTGCGAGAACGGTGCAGCTGAACAACATTCATGATAAAAATAGTCAGGGACGAAGAACAGTGGTTGAAGATGATTTCATTTTGCAGTTTATTCTGGTTTTTATTTCAAGTCTTATTGGAGGTAAATAAGAAAAAAAGCCTCTGTATAAGAATGCAAACCTTGTAAAACAATATCCCGGTACAATATTGTGTTACATCAAAGCACACACTCCACCTGATGACTCCATGACTATACGCTGCTGAAGATCAGCCACAAGTAAAGTTTTGGAAATAATAATAAATAGGATAAAATTGGGCCTTTTAGTCTTGGCATTTTCCTAGGGGGTATTAGTGGGGGGGGGGGGGGGGGGGGGAGATAGAGGTGGCGTAGTTGGTAGCATGCTGAACTGCTGTGTCCAAGATTGTGGGTTCAAACCCGGCCAAAGTTATTGGATTATTTAAGAGTGTTAAAATCCTTCAGTATGCCCCCCTTTTGAGGGGAAGTAAAGCCGGCGGTCCCATGTCATAGATTTATGGCATATAAAAGATCCTTCCACTATCTAAATTTGTGTGAAGATAAATTTCTAGGTTAGATTTCGCTGTAACGCTCTATCAAAAATCCAATATTCACCACCAGGTGTCAGTGACATCTGGTAGCAAAAGTTGGAACTGCTTGAAATTGAACGGAACTTGTTGCTCACCCCCATGGGTGTCTGCTTGAAGCGGCTACAGCCTCTGGCGAGCCGAACATGTCCTCGGACACTCCCGCATTAAAAAGCCATACAATACGCTAAGTAAATAAATAAATGACCTGGAAGGATTAAGGAGTACTGAGGGAGTGCAGTTTAAGTTGTTGTTGCTTCATTTAAGAACTAAGGATTTCTTGGTAATAAGCACCTTGTTTTTGAATGTGTCTGAAATCTGTCCATTGTCATTGTGATATCTGTAATAGGGTGTGTACCTGAAATTGTTAAAGAGTCCAGCATTTTGCAAGTTTCCTTGGAAATTGTATGACAGATGTCTCAATCTTAATGGTGGATATATTGAAAAGTACCTGTAGCTTAAAAGAGAACAACCATTTTGCTGTTCATTCTGGTTTTGATTTCACGTCTTGTCAGAAGTTGAAAAAGAAACAACTCTGCTATAGCCTAAAATTCCATCTTATGTCTGGATAAAATCTTCAGGATTGTCACTGTCACTGCTGGGGTTCAAATATTGAATCTCTGAACAGTGTAGTTATCCTATCCACAATGGCCTGTAGGGATATAGAATTATGTAAAGCGGCCCGTGCAAGAGAACCCTCCTCCCTGGCTACGTTCCTGGATCATATTAAGATATTTATTGTAGCAGCCAAAATAGCCTATGTCAGTCAAAAGCAGTCTTTTAAAAGAGTAAAATTATATATTTTTCTCAAATTTTATTCTTTGTAACATACATCACTATTGTATTAAGGCAGTGATCTGTAGTTTTATTGAATGCTTTTTGTCCCCCTGGAGAATTATTGATCGATTGAAAAACATATCTCAATAATAATAATGTTAATAATAAATAATTAGATCATGCAGAACTACCATGTGCCAATAGGCTCTTTTTATAGTCCCGTAACAATATTGCTTATCTCTTATTGTATATTCCTATTATTTATAAAAGACATTAAGTTAACATCAATATTTTAATTGTAAACGTTTTGTAGCTTATGCAGCATCAGCATTATCTTACCTATCCATAATGAGATTTCATGTTTGTTTTGATGAGTATTTCCTGAGCTTATCTTTCTAGTTTTATTTTTCTTTCTTTAGTAAACATAATCTTGTTTCTATGCAGGCACACTTCCCAACTATTTTCCATTTTAAACTCTTTATGTGCTTTTCTGATTTTGTTATTTTTCTACTTTCTGTATCATCATGATCATGATGCAAATGAAGCCAGTGTAAGAAACTTGTAGGAAAACATTGTTGTTTGCATACATTAGCAGAAGAACTGTACTGGGTATGAAATGTGCTGAATTAATCAGTAGATTGAATAACTAGGCCTCATCATAATACATTTCATTTCTGCTGTAGCAAGTTATGACTATGCTACTATTTTGTTAAGTTCTTAGTGAATTATACTACAATAGTGCAAGAATTGCAGAAGTCTAGCTAACAATAATGAATATTCTTCATGGCATTTACCAGCCAGGTTAAAAACATCCAGTAAGGCATATTAAATGTACAATTTAATTTGAACAATAAATCAAATCTATTTTATATTACACTTTGGACTTTTTTTCTTGGTTATTGTGCCTCTTAAAAATAGGTAGAAGCATAACAGAAACAATGTATAGGGTGTCGCAATATATCAATAATAATAATAAAAACGTCTCATTATGCATGTCTATGTGCTGTATAATAAACCCTGAGCAAAGGAAGTGTGATACTGATATAAACCAACTATGTGCTTAAATGACTAAAATGTATAATAAGCTCATTGTATGCCTTCTTTGGTAATATATGTACTCTAATGTGCTTCTTAAAACCTTCTGTCCTATAACATTCTACAAAGTATAAGTTGTGGAATATTCCTCATGGTGAATATCGGGCCTTACAGAAGCCACAAAAGTGAGCATGAGCAGTCCATATATCCAATCTCCCTGTTACACAGTGTGGTTAGCTCCTTGCTCCTCATCCTCCTCTCCCTATTCAAATATTCCGAGCACTTTGTTCATTTGTTAATAATTTTCCCTTTTGATGAGAACCTCATTAATGCGCTGCATTTTCCACTTAAGTGGCGATCAATCTTGGAGAGTTTACACTCTTGTCAGATGTCACTGTTGGTTCCTTAGTTTAGGGCTGCGACAACGCGTTCATATAGCCCCGTGTATTTTGGGTGTGTGTAGAATCTGTCTGAGAACCGGTGTTAATTGTGTTGACTGTATTAATGTGTTATCTTTTTTTAAATTCAAGTAAGGACTGCAGACGATAATTTCAAGTAATTCCTACTTTCGCTACCAAATGCTACCGTCCACGACACCTATCTGTGAACTTCGCCATCGCAACAAGCGCCCGATGATGAACGTTGAAACTTAAGAGCATTAATCAATCCTAACCTACAAATTTTAGCTTCACACAATTGTAGTTAGTGGAAGGTTCTTTTTCATGCCCTAAATCTATGATGTGGGACCGCCGGCATTACTTCCCCTTCGAAGGAAGGCATACTGAGGGATTTTTAACGCTCTTAATTCATCCGACGACTTCGGCCGGGTTTGAACCCGCGACCTTGAGCATAGAAGTGATGTCATTGTAAGCGACAGTTTTGTATGAGACCAAGTCTCGGGTAGACCCCAAGGAAATGGAATCGGTTAAAAGATAACAAAGTATTTTTTAAATTTGTAAACCAGATTTTCTCCTGTAATTGTCAAAATGACTTATAGTAGTTAAGTAAAATAAGAAAAGTGTGAAATTTTCCTGTATAAATGGCAAAATGACCAAATTATTAACATAACATCATTTGCTGAAGTACTCACATTGTGCAGAGAATGTGGATAGTGAAGCAAGATCAAAACGCAGACAATTGTGCCAGTGAGAAGCAGGCGAACTTGACTATCCTTTCGCTGCCTCTTTTACGTCTTAACTCTTATTACTGTCTGGGGAGTGGCAGAGTGAGGGAAAGGCTGTACCTTGCTGGTTATAGCTTGCTCGTACTGGGATGGCGAGCATTAGCAACCTTTGTGAGATGCTTACCTGCTCAACCCTGCTTTAGAACACAATCACCTTCAAAATTGTCCTCTAGGGTGACTATACAATCATTAGTAAAGCTTCTGGAAGCATTGCTGGTAGCCACCTTTTGCATCCTTCCATAATGCCTCTTGTGATGCTGCTTTAACTCGCTGGCCAGGGCTGCCAGCAACAGATTATAGGCTGACATAGGCATTGTTCAGACTTGGTCACATCATTAGATTCCTAGAACCAGGGACATAGCCAGAATACACGAACTGGGGTGCAACATAAATTGTTGTTGCCCTTTTTGCTAACTGTAGCGTCTTGGGTTATTTTGTCACATCTGGAATTGCTTTGTTGCCAACATTGTTACAGTGGGAATGAGTGGCAGCTGAGCTATCCCTTGTATTTTTTCAATAGTGTCGGACCGCACAGAGAACCTCTTGCTGCCTGTCTGACTAAGTGGGTAAGACAGTAGCCTTTGATCTGAGGGACCTAGGTCCCATCCCAGTCGGGTTGTGGAATTTTAACTTTGGACGGTTAATTCGGGGACTGTGTGTTTGTGATGTCTTCCTCATTCATGATGCACAGGTCAACTATACCACTCACCCTATTCATTTATTGGCTAATGATACCTTTATAAGTGGACATTATAAAAACCATGATTCTTTCTTTTTTGCTCTGTATTGACTTAATTTTTGCACAATGAATTAAGTGTAATTTTCTTCCGCCCCGTTCATTACCATATATTATCTTTTGTGTATTATTAAAAACAGTATATGTTTTGGGCTGAAATGAAGTCCTTCTTCAGATGATCATGCATTGGTTCTATAAACTAGAAACAAAATGCAGACTGAATTTAAAGGCTCAAGGTAAGCACCACCATACAAAATTAAGGCATCAAAGTTAATTTTTAAAGCATATTTTTTTAATGTGTTATAGGAGATTGAAAGTTTCATGTTAATTTATCTAGATAGTAAGATAGTCTACCTGGTGTAGACTTTTTGATTTGTTGTCAATTTAGCGATCTTCTCTCTAATTTCACATTTCTATTAGCACTGTCGTGAGGCAGAGAAAATCAGAAATCTATTGGGCGACCTTGGTTGAAATTTACCACCGTTTATTTGTCGTGTAATCCCCAAATGTAACACAAAAGATTTTTTATGAAACAACTCAAATCACCTTGGCTGGGAATCGAATCAGCGATCTTGGGATCCATTATTTTTTAGGTGATAAAGAACTTCGAACACCAAAAACAACTATTAACTACAATTAATCATATTGGATATGGAAAGAGGATAAACACAATGACACGCAAGTGCAGGCGATGGGAGAGATGAGAGAAGAACACATAAAAACAACAGGTATAATCTCCATAACTGGACACACCCCCATCTTTAAAGGTGGGCATTCATGCCATTAGCATTTCTTCAGTTCTGTAGTATATGACGAGCTCATTTCGATCTCCCAGTTCCAACAGCAGGGCAGGCAGTAAATAGCTCTACTGTTCAAAATAATGCATAGCAAGGAGCATTCTTCAAGATCTTCTGTCTTGAAGTAGAAGTGCAAACTGGACAATACAGTAAAGGAAGACTGGGAAAGTTAAAAAAAAAAAGGATAATGACAAGGCAAATACTGAAGGTAATAAAGTATAAAGAAAAGTCCTTGATGTTATCTGTCTGTTTGTCCGGACTAGTCTCGATAATTACTGGATGGATTTTGATGCAGTTTTCACCATTCTATGAAGCATTTTTGGACAAAGATATGTAGAATCATTCATCTTGCACCAAAGGAAGCCTTGCAATAACGATTTATGTGAAGCAAGTTGAAGAAAATAAACCAACATCCACTTGTCTTTTCAGCTTACGCTGGCTAAACCGTTAAAGTTATATCAATATTTCATCCATACTTTTGTTCAGCATAAAATATTCTACAAAATAGTCTGAGACAGCAAATATCTATCTTAAATACAGAGCCTTCTAGAAGCTGTCAGTTGTAACTCTTCAGCCAGTCAACATGAATTTGGCCAATGACTGGGCGGGGTACAATGTACATAACACCCCTGGAAAAAATTACATGTATTAGTTATGATCACTATTATAAAGGGGCAATTTTAGGATTAGGCGTTTCAACCGTCAAGTGGTCATCATCAGATTTTGATCACTGGGTTGAGGGTTAAATTTATATGCTGTACAAATATTATCGAACTACAAATAAGTGTGGTGCATTTCGTTGGTGTTTATATTACGATTCGTAGTTTGATTCTCGTTATATAAGGTTAGTTTGTTTTTATAAGGGTTTATGAAATTTGTATGAGTATTATGCATGTGTATACAGTGAGAACAACTCAATATAATAAATAAAATAAAATTAGAGTATGCACTTGAATTCTATTGTGTTTATGGTTACTTATTCTGAGTGTATAGACATGCTATAGTGAAACAACTGTACAACCAATGGCTACAACTAAATGCACAACACTTAGATAATATTTGCATATAAATTTAAACCTCAAACCAGTGATCAGGATCTGATGATGGCCGCTTGTAGGTCGAAATGCATAATCCAAATTAGGCCCATTTTAATAGTGATCATAAGTGAAGGGTTCGGGTGTAAACCATGGTAAGTAACAAGTCACTAATTTTGGTTGGGTCGTATTTGTTATCACTCTCCAGTGTGTACATACAGCAAGGTGGTAGTTACCATAGGTACACTCACTTACCGTGCTGCTGTCTTTTGAAAATTTTGGGTACTGCTTACACTAGAATCCTCGGAACATCGCTTATGATACCATGCATGCGATGTGTCTATTTTGATCAAAATGTCACTTACCATGGTTTACACCCGAACCCTTCAAACGAATACATGTAATTTTCCCAGACATGTTATTTACTTATTGTTCATATATCAAATACATTGCACCCCTCCCAGTCTTTGGGCAAATTCGTGTTGAATACTGACAGTTTGTATAGGCAACACTTAAAGAATGGCTTCAAAACTTTCCATTTTACTTTATAAGTGTTTTAAGTTAGATGATGTTAAAAATGTATACATAATTGCAACATAAAAACTCTTACAGCAGAGATATGCTATCGGGGACTATTTCGTAGACCATCATATGCTGATCAATAATATTGATATAGAAATTATATATTTTTTTTAATAGTTTGGCCAGCATAGAGTAATATCCAGTGTCAATTATCAAAATGTGCGAGTCAGCTAGCTAACGAGCGAACCTTTCCCAGAATCAGGAGTCCAAGGTCAAGGAAAACATTCACACAACATCTGGGTAGATGCATTGCCTCTGTAAGTGAAGTTTGGCTTTTTGCCTTCAATTCATAACTGCTCCTGTGCGAAGCCGGGACGAGTATCTAGTAAATTTGTATAGGAAATAGCAAAAAGATGCATACATACAATCATCAGACAGGAAAAGATGATTGATTGTATGTCGGCAATCACATGCAAGCCAGAAATGGCACTAACTCCATCCAGTCAACCTGGATGTTTACTCACACAAATGTAATCTGATGTTATATTGGTTAATACAGCCGTGAGGTAGTTTGCTGTCATACTGATTCTAGTGTATGCTCTTATTTCAGGTGCGTGGAGCTGGACAGATTTGATGAAGAATACTTCTGGACTGTTCTCTGGAATCATGGGCCAGAATAATCATGCCGATGTACAATTATTGGATGCTGATCAGATAAAATGTGACGAAGCATCTCGTGGTTCCTCGCCAAATTCAACGTCATCAAAAGCAAGGAGATTCACGTGCATGCAGTGTGGACGAAAATACTGCAGGAAACAAGCGCTAGTATCTCACGTGAGGCACGAGTGTGGAAAGAGTCCAGCATTCCTCTGTCCTGTTTGCCCGTATCGAGCAAAACTGAAGGGCAACCTCAGAGCTCATATCCGATATAAACACAGACTAACACTATGAACATTGTACACTGATGTGATAATATTGATAACTTGCTCATGTATACTCCCACTCAGAGGCAGTTGGGTTTAAAGGGTACAGGGTGTGCCCTTTCAAAGGAATTGAGATTGTAGTAATCATAATTTTCTAAAGCTATCTTTATTTACTCCTTTCCGGACAGAATGCATCAATAGTTTGTTTCATAGACATTTGAGCTGATGTTTGTAACTGTAGTTGTTTCTTGGGCTCTTATTGCTGGGATCACAGGTTCTTGGTTGCTGAAGTTTTGCCATTGTTTCAAATTGTAGGTTAAATACACTGCACTGATTGCAAAACATGGGCAAATATAATAAAAGGAAGAGAGAATCCGCCTGATCAATACTTATAATTAAACATTGAAGGGTTACATTAGACCCATGTGGTACATGTTTCGGAGCTTATACTAGCCCCTTCATCAGCCATACATAGAGCAGCACTTATCAGTATCATTAAAAATATCTTAAAATTTGAATCTAGCATGAAATGAATACATGAAATGGATGAAGATAAAAGTTATATAAATGAGGAATGATATGGTGAAATAAATACGAACAAACACATCCAAAAGAGGGGGATAAGAACTAGTACAGCACATATGATAAAAAAAACACATTAAAAATAACATATTAAAATATAGATCACTTGAAGTTCATGTCGGCAAATATAATTTACAATGTTCACTATGGGTTCTTATGACCTCGAAAATATTCGATTAGGTTCTAATGTTTATTCTTATAAAATCACTCCACTTAATATACAGTAAAGTGGTCTGTTGAAGATGCTGGTATAATAGGGGGTCTGGCTGTTTATGATCTCCAGCTGGAGGTACGAAGCTGATTACTGTAAAGACCAAATACGTCACCAAAATACGAAAGAAGAACAGGCCAAGCTTGAAACGGATCTCTTGAGTGTGGAGCTTTGAGACGCCCATTAAAATTATTGCAAGGGCTCTCCCGGGTTGGAAATCCCCAAAAGAAGGTCCTCTCTCGAGGTGACAAGTCGTTGTGAGAGTAACTACGAAATAAAACAAAGATAAGGAATTAGAGAAAAGAAAACGTGTTAAACATATTACTGAACAACGGAATCGTGTTACGCACAAGGGAAAGAACACCTAAGATAAACCCTGTAGAATAAAATAAATTGGTGTGGAAAGTGGAATAGACAGATAACTTACTTGTAGCAGAAGAGATTTTAAACACATCCGATGCAGGTCCGTGAGCTGTTAAGTGGCCAGAGGGCGAGGCCGGAATGCGGGCTTAGCGAGAGCGAACTAAGTGAGCAAGGGGGAGGAGAGGGAGCGCTAGTGCAAGAGGGAGGGCAGTAGACAGGGGGAACTGGAGGGGGAGCGGGGGGCGAAGACGGGAGCTCAAGGTAGTTTATTGTTATCTTTTCTTATTGACACGATGAAATCCGATCGAGTGTCGAACAAAACATTGGAATCAAAATAAATCTTGCTGAGGTTGGGGGAGGGTTGAAGATTCTCTGGGCGGTGTTGATCTCAATGGATTCTAAAATGTTCATAAGTGTGCCTTTATTTGCACGGTGTAAAATTACTAGATCTTTGTCGATGCTGGTAAATTTATGGTTCATGTCACTCATATGGGAAGCCATGGCCGAAAATTTTCTGTATTTGGTGGCGTTAACATGTTCTAGAAATCTTGTATTGAAATTTCTCCCTGTTTGTCCAATGTAATTAATTCCACAGTCATTATGGCTTAATTTGTAGATCCCTGAAGCACTATATTTATCTTTCTGATTAATAGTGTGTGAATTACAAAATAGATTTCTGTTGGTATGGTTTTGCTTCACGAGGCTGAGTATACCCTGTTCCAGCCCTCAGACCAGAATTAAATTTCTTGGCAGAACTGGGAATCGATCCCGGGCCTCCAAGGTGACAGTCAAGAATACTAGTCACTATGGAACGAGACGGACCTCAATAATTGGGATTGTATTGTGTTGATCGACTGACACACCTCCGTCTTCAGAGGTGGGCTTTCATTTCATCAATCCACTCAAGAGTTCTTCAATGTATTAGCTCCTTGCTGTCTCTTCGGAATTGTGGCCAGGAACTCCCCCTCTCAGCTGGGATAGGAAGGAATAAAAACTGGACAAACACTCATTCAGGTTATATAATTCCAGCACTAAAGAGCGATTCAGTGATTTGATGGCATGACGAGTTAGCAGCATAGTTTAGTTATTGTCTGTCCTTATTGTTTCTGACTTCCTCCACCTGCCCATCATTGTATTTGTCCTTTCTCTATGTTTCTGTCCTTTCCTTGCCATATGACTGTTTATTTCTCTCTGTAGAATGCTTCTTTTTTTGTGTTGATTTATCCATCAGAATAATTGTTGCTGGGTAAACCCTGTCGTCTAATGATTGGGCTGCTGAGTGGGAGTACATTGTTATTAAAGCATGAAGAGAAGGATTCTTAGTGCAATTTGTGGATCATGTGAAACTGCATTAGGAGATTATTGTTAGCCATTGTTAATTGCTTGTGTCTGCTTTTGTTACATATGCATGTAAAATAAGTATTAAAAATGAATTACTGTATCACCTAAATAATATTGTAGGCTAGTAATTATTGTCGAATAGCTTTTGTTGAAGGGTGATGGTGGTAATCATATGCCAAAATCTTAAATAAGTTTTTTTTTTTAAATTGTTGTTGTATTGCGAGAATTTGAATTAAAAGGTTGGTCAATTGAAAGTGGTTCACTGAAAGTGTACAAAAGCTGCTCTTTGCTATTAATATGGACGTAAAGTAAATAAATGCAATCACAACTTGCTCATGCACATTCGTTGTTGGTCTGTTGCACTGAGAGTAAGGATAGTAATCCAACATCTGACATGGAGGTGAGTGAGGTATTGGAGGACGAAAAATTTAAAGTCACATCTCCCCCCAAATCTGTACACAGTTCCAAGAATTTCATGATAATGTTAGAATGCAAGGGTCCACTGCTTGTCGACCTTCTTGAACAAAGGGATACAATCAATACGCAGTACCACAAAAATACACTTTGAGGTGCACCATAATGTCGGAATGCTATTGAACAGTATGATCCTTCTCTATGATAACATCTGAACCCACACTGCTTAACAGGTAAGGATTCTATTTAGTATCTCCCATGCATTTCTGATCTTTTGCCTTGTGATTTTCTCAATTATGATGACCTAAAGCAAGACATTTGTGAACATTGTTTTTCAAGACCTAAGGTTGTGTTTGATTAGGTATGGTTGTGGGTCCATCAGTGGCCTCAAGACTTACATACGGAGTCTCCCAGGTAAAGTCAAACCATCTTAACCCTTTGCTACGGAAGCTGCCCCAGCCGGGCTTTTGTCGTGGCCTTGGCTGGGTTTATGTCGTGCATTTACAATCTTACTTACAGTTCTTACTTAAACTGAGCTACTGTAGATTATTCAAGTGTACGAAACAATACCGTGTTACCGAATAACAATTTCAACGCCAAAACAAAAGTTTGCATTGTTGTCATTAAATGCCGTCAGTTTCTCTTACAGGCTGTTGCTGTGTTCTTGCCAGTCTGAATCGCAAGCCACTAAACTTTCATCAACGAGGGAGTGAAGTATCAGCACTCAGATAAGAAGGTAACATAAACAACAGCTTCCTGAAAGATTTAATTAAAGAAGCACAGATGATTTTTTTCTTTTCTTGGGAGTCTAGATGACCTCACGCCACCAGTTAAAGGTTTTAAACATGGCAGAACTTACTCGCGTCAGTCAGAATGTGGTTACCAAACGCAATGCCTGTATCACCCAGGAAGGATGACACTTCCAGCATCTTTTATAAGGTAGGATTTCATATAAGAATATATACACGTGACACAAGCCCGGCCAAGGTCGCAACATAATTTCGGTTGGGGCAGCTGCCATAGCGGAGAGTGAAAAACAGCGCCTGTTAGTCTGACTTTACCTGGGAGACCCTGTACATGACAGAATGTTTGGTCAGTATTCATCCATTATTTATTTATTATTTTATGGCCAGCAGAGGACCACTACAATCAATTGCACAAAGACAATTTGACTTTTCTATGCTTCCAATATTTATTCATCCTCTCAGATGTCAACATCCTTTCTTCAGTGGAGAACACCCTTCCGTTTTCCCCTTTATTTATTTATTTATTTTAGTTCAGAGTCTCACATGTGAGTCGTGTAGAATCTTAATTTTATCTGTTTCATTCTTGAGATCTTCTAATGTTTTTTATATATTTTTTATATATCTTCTTCTTCCTAGCATTACTCCCTTGCAGGGTCTGCTACTTTGCTACATCTCCTCCACTTCTTTCGGTCGTTGACATCTTCTGGTGTTAGACCAACAGCGTGCATGTCAGCCCTGATGTTGTCAGTCCACCGCTTTGCAGGTCTTCCACGTGGTCTTGTTCCACCTGGGTTGATGTGGAGTGCTCTTTTGGCAACTGAGTTGTTCTGTCTTCTCATGACGTGACTGTACCAGCATAGACGAGCCTCCCTCACCTTCTCGACAATTGGTGCTACACCAAATCTTCGCCGGACGTCTGTGTTCCTTATTTATTTATTTTAGTTCAGAGTCTCACATGTGAGTCGTGTAGAATCTTAATTTTATCTGTTTCATTCTTGAGATCTTCTAATGTTTTTATATATGTATATATTTTTTTTTTTTATATCTTCTTCTGCCTAGCATTACTCCCTTGCTGGGTCTGCTACTTTGCTACATCTCCTCCACTTCTTTCGGTCGTTGACATGTACATATATCATCCTCTATTTCTGTAATCCATTTAATGCTGGTATTGCTATTCTATTATATTGGGGAGCGTGATGGCGCAGTGGCTTGGCTGCTCGTCTTTCACTCGGACGGCCGGGATTCGAATCCCGGTGACAGCAGGGTGGAATTTTCACCTGAAAAATCACGTGGCGTCAGGAAGCGCATCCGGCCTTAAATCCCTGGCCAAAACCAAAATGAGCCTGGTTGGCTCCGGCGACCCCAATTAATTGGGAAAAGCCGAAGAAAGTTTATTTTTTTAATTTTATTATTTTATTGCTATTCTATTATATTAATACAGGGTCATCGAAAAAGGTTGCAGCAATTTCAAAAAATCTTATCACCCGTTGTAAGTGAGATAAATTAATACTTCGACCTGAAAACTAATCAGGAACTCATCGAGTTTTAGTTTTAGATGTGACTGTACTCCGCCCGTAATCTTCAGCTGATGCGCACAATGAGTGTACGACAGGAAGCTGCCATGCCACTGTGTCAGTAGAGAGTGTGATTGCAATGGTGACAATTCAGCAGAAAGCACATTGTGTGTTGTGGTAAATGGAGTTTACAATCTGTTATAACTGTTCAGGGCACTTTCCGATGTGGTTATGGTAGGAATCCCCCTCATGCTAATGTTCAAAACGCTCTCAATGTAAGATCTCTGATCGTTGGATTGGTCCTATATAATGGCCCCCTAGTAGCCCCGATTTGGCACCCTTAGACTATTTTTATGGGGATACGTATAAAACATCGTATTCAGTGAAACGGTCTGAGATCTGCAACATGTAAAACAACGCAACACCACTGCTGTCGCTACAATCACACCTGAGATGATCCAGTGCACTTGGGCTGAAATCGACTATCGATTGGATGTTTGCAGAGCCACCAAGAAAGTTCACTTAGAAACATTATTATAAGGTATAAAAATAAAATGAAAACATTTTGAGGTGGTGAATTTAACAAAAAAAATACTCGTTCTAATATCTTAAATACGAGGGCTGTTTTTTAAGTAAGGGCTTTTTTTTAAAGCCCGTAGTTAGTGCGCACGCCGCACACGCGTGCGCGCTACCTCCCGGCATCCTTTGCGAACAAGCAGGCGTCAGTTGCAGCTGTGTAGCTAACTTGTACGCTGAACTGTGCATCTTTACAATTTTCAAGACTATTGATTCGCCCGCCGCGTGTGAGGTACGATCTATGATACGTTTTTTGAGTGCAAGAAACATGTCGGCTGCCGACTTTCATCGTCAGCTTTGTGAGGTGTATGGTGATAATGCAATGACGGAAGGTAAAGTGCGAAAATGGTTCAAAAGTGGCCGTGAAAATGTTCATGACGATGAACCCTCAGGTCTGTGATCACAGTTACTTGGTGACTGCAATTGACACGAAAATTCACGAGGACCGAAGATTCATGATAACCACTCTATCAATGGATTTTCCTCAAGTGTGAATTCTTGGTTGTCGGAGCAGGCAGCAAACTTTAATGCTGAGGGACTTTAGAACTTAGTTTTAAGGTATGACAAGTGCCTAAATAAATAAGGCAACTAAGTAGAAAACTAGAGGGAGGTATGTAAAACCTAAAAATAAATGTGGTTTCAAAATAAAATGTTTGGATAATTAAAAAATAAAAACGGCCCTTACTTAAAAAACAGCCCTCGTAGTTCCTGAGCTATGTATTTTTGAAATTGCTGCAACCTTTTCCAGTGACCCTGTATTATTTGGCCAATCTACTGTAATTGAGCTCCTATTAGTGTGTTGACCAACTGAAGAGCAATATTAAAGAGATCTAAAAACTTCCACATCTTATGTCTTAGTGGAACAAACATATCAACAGTTAAGAAGATCACTTTTGAGGTGATAAATATTTAATGACTAGCCCACTGTCATTTGACTGCCTCTCATACTAGGTCTTACTTATGATATGTTATTGAATGGAAGATTTCTGATGCAATGCTTTTGAATCAGGAAACTGTTAATCCAGAGGTGGCTGCTTCTTTTCAAATAATAAAGGGTGGCATCAGGACAATGCAACACAATCCAATATTAGTATAATTTATTATTAAAACTTAGCAAATCTTCCAGGCTTATAATTATAATTATTACACGGTATGAATCAGGGGCATATCCAGAGAACAGCTCATGGGGCTGCTTGCAACTTTATAGAAACATATTTTATTTAGGTTATTTAACTTTAATTTTGTTTCAAACTTTGAGTGTATCATGGCAAATATTGTTAGGAATTTTAGTAATAGCTGAGCGGTCCAGGCGTGCTCCATGGTGGGAATAGATAGATAAGCCTATGTATAAGGTGCGTTCAAAAAGTAACGAGCCGGAGGCTGTAATGCGCAAACCGGTGACGACATCGGCTAATTGTGGTGTGTGTAACGAGATGTGGTTCTGATCAGAGCGTGGAAGGTCACACACAGCCCGTCGCTAGAGGGCACGCGCGAACGTCACGTGTCGATACAAAGCGAGCAGCAGCATGCATCAGTCGTCCAACCAAGACCAAGACAATAGGCCATTCGACATGCTTCCTGGTGTGGTTGAAGACTGTGGGGCACCCATTGGGCACACACTTTGCACAAGTGCAGTCGTTCCTTCATGACAGTGTGCACACTTCCGACGCTCAATCCGACCACGTCTGCTATGGCATTCACTGTCACTTGGCGGTCCTGGGTAATGAGTGCATCAACCAGCTGGACGTTGTCATCGGTAATGCAGGGGGGTGCCCCAGACTGGGCATCATCGGCTAACGACACCCGTCCTTCCCTGAAGCGTTTGACCCTTGCAAGGGACATGTAGTGTTCGCCGTACACTTGTGGCATTCGGCGATGAATGTTCATTCCCCCTACTCCTTTCGCTGTCAGAAACAGAACAACACCTCTTTGCTCTTCGCTTGATGCCTCCATGTCACTGTTTGCAATACGACTGGCAGCGTTGGACAATTAATGCATGCTGCTGCTCACTTTGTCACGTGACGTGCACGCGTGCCCTCTAGCGACGGGCTGTGACCTTCCACGCTCTGGTCAGAACCACACCTCGTTACACACGCCACGATTATCCAATGTCGTCACCGGTTTGCGCATTACAGCCTCCGGCTCGTTACTTTTTGAACGCACCTTTTAGATCCAAATCCCGGTGTTTATAGCAGCCATCTTAAGTGTGGAAGTCCACAAAGAAATGTGGAAGTGTTCCTCTTGCTCCTTTCAGAAGACCGATGATATTGATGGTCTCGAGGTAATAGTTGTCTCTGTAGTAGGGGATCGTGCTTGTGTAGTATCACCACTTTTCATCATCCATGTCCTCAGGTTGATTTTGATGTGACTCAAACTGAATAGGCAGATCAATTATGTACCTCTTTGAAGAGTCAGGCTTGAAAGCAATGATGTCAATTCTCCGGTTCAGGTACAAATTCACAGTCTTTTGTTTCATTATAAATATGACATCGATCAATACAAATTCATTGGACATTTATATTCAATTAGGAATTCTTGTTTCGGCACTTCAAAGGGGTCATCTTCAGCTTTATGAATGACAAAAAATTATCCTAAGTAAAATCTAAAATAAGAATGAAAATATTATTCTTAACGTTATATCTAAAGTTAGATCATAAGTAAAATTGATATCCTCACAAAAACCTTTAAATGGAAAATTGAATTTTAAACAATATCTATATGGCTTCTGAGAAATTGCCTACTATCAACACAAGAAAACATTTTCAAAATGATGTGCAGTTTTTGGTCAACATAGACAAACCTTCTTCCAGTGTTTAATATTGTGAATCTTGTCACTAGATTAGATTTGTAAATTCTGATTGTAGAGTAATAAACTTTGGTGCCAACCAGTGACCAACATCAGATGAGGGAAGTCATTGATTATGAGTAAAATCTATTATTCTCATATTTATTTAATATCATCACCTCAGAATTTGTTGCTATTAATATGCTGTATATTTGGTGGTTACTTCATGTTAATCCCTGGCCACACAATTGTGTGAGTTACTGGATATATGGAATTCCAATTTCAAGGTCCTTTTGTATTCCATGAAGTTGTGAGATCTGTTTGCTTTTCATCTATGGACAACATGGCTGCCAGCAATCACTGACCTTGAGGTAATTATTAGTTATAAATAAGTATGAGCATTATATATGTGTAATAACATATTAAAATGTTATATTTAAGTATTTATTATATATCCTATTAATTTACTGCTACAGAATTACAAATCCAATTACTAATATTTACCTCAAGATAGGATGCTGGCAGCCATGTTGTCCATAGATGAAAAGCAAACATGTCAAACTAAGAAATAAAATATAAAATACGAGGTAACCTCACAATTGTATGGCCAGGTGAAAAAAATGTTTGTGATTCGAAGGGTTATGAAAATGTATTTCTTTATATTTTGTTTGGATAATAAAATGTGTGTTGCTGGTGTTGTATCTAATATATCCATTTGATTATTATCTATGAACAAGGCATCATTTTATTTTCCATGTTATGCAGCTTTAATTTTTCTTTTTCAACTACCGTATTGTAAACAGTATTTATTATAATTTTATTGTGAGATTCATCAATTCATCTTGGGTCATGAATCCATAAATTTATGCATGCTTATAGATTCAGCCCCATTCAAAAAATCCTGGATACACTCCTGATATGAATGAGTTTAGACCACCATAGATGTATTTAATTACTAATACCGTAATTAATTTATTAATTTAAAATTTGTAGGGAATATTGTGGTACGGTAGTTCAGTTGTGTCTTACCTCATTGTTTTCCAGCAAAAGTGGTGGTGAGCCTCACTTCATTCATTTCATTTGAAATAATTATTTTCAGCTTCCTTTGAACTAGTTTATCTTACTGACAATATTTAGAAATGAAAAACATACTGGAATTAATTGGAGGGCCAAGCTCTTCAGTATTATTACAAGGGAGCAGTGTCCCTTGCTTTATAATTGGAGAGGCACATCCCCCAGAGTAGGCACCTATATCCAGACTATTTACTTTTCTGTGCCCCTGTTTATGGTTGCCTGAAGCAGAAACAAGGTTCATTGTTATGCTAAATTCAAAATATTCCATTCTAATGGCTATTTTAGTTCTTAAACTCTTTAAAAGAAAGTGGAACCGGTAATTATGATAAAATAATATAATTAAACATGATGTCATAATTTTTTATTTAATAGATGAATTTTGGGCTCATGAGAGTTTTCATTGAATTGTATTTGGTAATAAAATGTGTAAATCATTGATTAATTTGTGATCTGTTAAAATAGTTGATTCTTATATTACAAATTATGTGTCAGCCATACATTTAAGTTTTTGCAATAGTGCTGTAAAAGACTGAAATAAATATATGTGCTTATAAATGTATTGTTCACTCAAAGCAATATTTTTCTTAATTGTAAGATTTTGCAAAAGTGACTTCATTACACAGTAAACTCTTGATTATTTACAGAAACTTGGAAAGAAAAAATAGTTTTGCCCTTGAAGAAAATGTCAGTGTGTTACAACTAATTATGCTTAACTGTACATCACAAAGTTGCTGTACTTGTGCTGTCTCCAACATTTTTGTTGTTGTTGTGTGGCCTCCTGAGAGGCTGAGTACAGGTCTTCCTAGTCGACGCCCGTGGGCAACCTGCGCGTCAGGATGAGAGATGGAATGGATGAAGATGAATGAAACTGGGCAAGGATGTGGAAGGAAGCGGCCGTGGCCTGTCAGAAGGTACCGTCCCAGCATTTGCCTGGTGTTGAAAATGGGAAACCACGGAAAACCATTTCAAGGACGGCCGACGGTGGGGCTCGAACCCACGCGTCTACCAAGTCAGCAGAGAGCTTGGCCCCATGACCTAACGCTGCACTTTAGCCAGCGTAGCCACTGCTGTCAGTGTCTCCAACAATGAACATAACAGTGCAATGATATGACCATTCTTGCTGTTGTTGTTACTGGTTGTAGTAATACTGTTCAGCTTAGAAAGTGAGTTATCGAATGGGGTTGTTGATTCTCCGCCCAATCAATACAATTTATTACAAAAAATTTCACAGTTTTATTATTTCTGGGACATGTTTCGGGCCATACCTGGGCCCTTCTTCAGCCTTGATTAATTTCCAAAAACATCCATTAAAAAGACATGCATTTATAATAGAACAACACTCTAAAAACTGCTTAACGGTATTAGATACATTAAAACAACACTAAAATACACATTTGAAGAGAAAAAGAAACACTGATACGATAAAACACCTCTTCATGTCAGCCATACACAAACTAAAATGTATTGCATGCTGGTTGTTTTTAATGGTGACAAGTGCCCATTTTGCTGAGTGATTCCGACTTATCTGTTAGTCACGCCGATACAGTTCTGTTTGGTGACCCAGATATGCTGGCGAGTCTGGGGCTTAACATACTTTGGCCTTTGCTAAAATAAATATTCCGCCTGGCTTGTATAGTGATTGAGCGGAGATAGCCACCTGTTCAATATGTTGTCCCTGGACCGAGCATGGTTGACGCATTATGTAGTATGCATGAATTAACTGCAAAGATAATAATTTATGCTTTAGCAATGGCAGATGCTCTTAGGTTGAGGTCAAGATTAAATATTAAGGAATCAAAACTTTAAACTTACAGGGTAAATTGGCACTAATAGTTTGCTGCTCGTTCCCGCCCTGAAGCTGAATTTAGTGGACCGCCTTTCCTATGCGGGGGCTAGAATGAGCGAAACGTTCTTTCTCAGAAACACATACAGATTTATTTTGACTAATTGACGAGCGAATGGCTTAGACTTACCCATGTTGTGTTGGAGCTTACTGACTGCAAAATGTTGTACTGTTGTGCGGGACCTAGCGGGCAAGGTCGCGCATGTGACACGTCTGCCGGTATACGGAGAGAGGGGGGAACACAGGAGGGGAGGCCGGGTTCATTGGCATTCTTACGGTTCCGCGTGGCCATGCGCCTTCTTTAGGATGAATTAATCTATGGGGGGAAATCAATTGTGGGTTGTATGTTGGGGTTTGAGAAGAACGAGCTGCAGCCACAACCCACGATCTTCAGCAGCTCTCTTCATCATGACGTGGGAAGTAAAACCCAGCTGAGTGATTGTGTTCCTAAAGCTGGGTTTTTCTAGCTCCGCGTTTTGTGCGGAGCGCAATGCGCAGTCCACAGTGCAGAGGCTACTCAACAACACAGAATCGGACGGCATCGTTTTCCTACACCCCTCCGCGGTGCGCAGTGCGCTCTGCGCAACTGGACGAGTCCTTTGAGAGCAGTCAAGTGCAGACCGCGCTATACAAGAGACGAGTATTTGGGCAGTTTTCTCTTGTGTACTGTAGATTTCTTTCTTTGCCACAAAATTCAAAAAGAACTAATTGATTGTGTACAGTACTGGTAGTTCTAAGTTAATTTCAGCTTAACTTTGTCCAAAGAAACTACATTTTTTACCCATTTTATATTTTTTTAAATTTTACTATCGATTTTTATTGAATAAAGAAATATTTTCTAGAATGATTCGCTATATTAACTATTTTTCATAGAAAGATACATTAATTTAATTTAATTAGACGAATTTAGTTAATTGATTCGACATACTGTAGGCCTAATAAATTAGCTTGTTTAAATTTTCCAATAAATAAATTCTACAAACTTACCTCAATGTAAACGCCAGCTTCTCCGCCGTTGATATCAGCCTTCTAATCCTGTTGCAGGACTCGCTTGCAAGATCATTTTCTACCAAACTAAGCAAGTATTCAAACTGACACCTAGTAACTCTGAAGTAAGATTTGAACTTCACTTCGTCGTCGAGCAAATATCTGTGGATTAAAAGTTTAAAACACTCCTTGCTCTCTAGATATGTACATGGAACTGACAGATTTCCGCACTTTATAAAGACGACCAACAATAAAGTTAATTTCATCTTTGATCTCTTCTTCCTCGTCTAATAACATCAATAACGCTATTTTTTCTTGCTCAGAGGACGAGAACTCATATTCACTCACTTCTCAAACAAATGAAAACTTGAAATAGACGCAGCGCATTGCTGAGCTAGGAAAACACTACCACGCAGCGCATTGGGATGTGCGGAGAGAGGTCCGCAGTGCGCTCCGCACAAAATGCGGAGCTATGAAAACACTCCTTGAGCTATGAGACACGTGGGTTTTCTTCTCAATCTCTTCCCTAGGATCTTGCCTTCGAAGGCAATCTGGAGAGGTGTGTCATACTGTAAGGCATGTCCAAGAAATTCAGTTTTTCTCTTCTCTAATGAACAAAGTAAGGTCCGTTTCTCCTTAACTTCATCCAAGATTTGTTCATTAGTCTTTTTTTCCTCCAACTCATCCTTGTCAGTCTTCTCCAGAACCACATTTCAGCAGCTTCTAGTTGATTTTGCTTGCTTTCCCAAAGTCCATGTCTCGCATCCGTAAGCTAGCACACTCCAAAAACAAATGAATCGCTCATTGTTGAAAGGCACTAAGTCCAATTTTTGAGATAAACACAATAACTGTTTTTCCGCTCTTATACTGAAATATGAGACGTAGTTTTTGGTATGTGGAAAGTGCACACAAACGCTGATATTAAAAAATAAAGTAGCATTGTTCCGTATGTTACTAACAATTTTATTGACAAAATACGTAACTGGACTTAGTCCATTTCAACATGGAACGACGAGAACCTTTGAGCGAGGAATATCATTCACATTCTGAGTTTATTTCCTTTATTTCTAAATGAACATATATCCGGAAGCCTGAAAAGAAAGGTAACATGAATGTAATAACTGTTATTTTCTTCGAGTTGAAACGCCCTAACTGCTGGACTAAGTTTCTTTTAACACAAAATAGCTAACTTGACGGCTGTGGTAATTGCACAAGCGCTGCCAGGACATGGTTCCATTCAACACCAAAACATGCATCTTGCTTCCTAGGATGAAAAATCACCGTAAAAAGGGTTTGTCAAAAATAAAAAAAAGGACTTTGTGCCTTTCAACAACGAGCGATTCAATTATTATTATTATTATTATTATTATTATTAACTTTATTGGCCACATTTGGACCACTTGAGTCTTCCGTGAACACTTTTTCTTTGAAGGTTGTATGGTTTGATTCTTCTTATCTGCCCAGTACTTCTTCATTCGTTCTGATCGCAGTGTTCTTAATTCGTCTGAAATCTCTACAGGCCGTCTGTGCATCATTTCTGCTGAAAATTTGTGATTCTTAAAAAGGGTGGTAATTTTATTCTTGTTCTCGGCATCTGTAATTTCGAGTCCAACTGTTTTGAGATCCTCTTGAATTTCTTTGATCCAATGCCCTCCAGTCTTCTTTCACAGATTTCTCATCACTAGTTGTCGTAAAATCCTGTTCTCTGGTAATCGTAGGATGTGAAAGAAATAAGAGATTCTTTTCTTCTTCATCGTACTGGTAACTGGGTCAATCTCTTGATAGACTGTTTCATGTTTCATTGGAGAGGGTTCTCCAGACTCCTTCAACCTGGTATTGTACCTTACCTTACCTAGATGGCCACGTTCTGATAATTCTTCTTTCAGTTTTGAGGAGCTGATCAGTTCTTCTTTAATTTTTAATTTGGAACAAGGTTTCGCAAGCATAAGTGGCTTCGGGCAAAGTTACAGTTTTGTAGTGTTGGATCTTAGTGCCTATTGACAAGCATTTTTCGTTATAAGTTGACCAGGTTAGAAATTGTGCTATTTTCATTTTGTTGGATCTATTTATCCATCATCATTAACTTTCACGTATTAGGCCTACTAGCCTGTTATGGTCTCTTACCAACGTTTCCTTGGTCTTCCCAGGTTTCTTCGACCACTTGGAGCCTATGAGAATCTGTTTATGGACTCAGCTAGGACTCATCCTGTCCACACGTTCTTTCCATTGCTGTACAACTGGGGTGATTTTAGCTCTTGCAGAATGTCTTCATTCCTCCGATGATCGAGTAAGGAGTAACCATAAGTTCGTCTCATGAATCTCATTTCTGCTGCTGTTAGTCTTTTTTCCTTCAGAGGGGAAATAAAGCAGGCAGTCCCATATCATAGATTTATGGCATGAAAAAGAATCTTCCACTAACTACAATTGTGGATGCTAAAATTTGTAGGTTAGTTTGATAACGCTATATTAGTTCCAACGTTTGCCGCCAGGTGCTGACTGCGACGACATTTAGTAGCCACGTCCGCAGCTAGGTGTCGTGGATGGTAACATTTGGTAGCAAAAGTAGGAACTACTTGACAAAATTAATCGTCTGCAGTCCTTGTACCTGAATCATAGATAACACACACTAATACAGCCATCACAATTAACACCGGTTATCAGACAAAATCTATTACACACACCCAAAGTACACGGGGCTGCATGACCGCATTGTCTCAGCCCCTAAACTAAGGAACCAACCAGTCATTTTTCATCTGTCTTCCTGATGGTCCAGGTCTCACTTCCATATGCAAGAACTGGTCTCGCAAAAGTTTGATATACAGTACTTTCAGTCTAGTGTGTCGTTGTACCTGCGTTGGCTTGAATACTTGATTGATTACTCCTGTAATTTTAATCAATTTTGAGATTTTGACTGCCATGTCTTTTTCATCTAGGAATGATAAGTTGTAACCAAGATAATGAAAAGAGTTGACCCGTTCAATGATGATGTTTTCTACACAGATTTTACACTGAATCGGTTCATGATGTTTTCTACACAGATTTTACACTGAATCGGTTCATTACCCAAGAATGCCATTACTTAGGTTTTATGTGTTGAGATTTGCATTCCAAATTTAGAAACAATATTCTGCAGATTAAATATAGCATGTTGGAGATCATTTTCAGTTTTAGCAACAATGGGATTCGTTGTGGCAGAGGTGAATTCTTTAAGCTTACATAACCCATTTCACTAACTAGAAAAAAAAAAATTGAATTTAAAAGTCTTTCAATTTTTTATTTTTACAAGTTGGTAGGAAAACATCTGAAAAATAATTGTCACCAATTATTCCAGTTTTACTAAAACACTATTGTTGTTCTTTTTCAGCTGGATGGCATTCCTGGGAACACTTGATAGGAGATCCATCTGGTTCGAGTTCACCAGTTTTTATGGATCTGGATAATGTAAATGTAAGGAACTTGATGAATGATATCCCAGCAGTGCATAATGAAGGCTTGGCAAATACCATGAGAGAAACATCAAGCAGTACAGATGAGAATAAATATGCCTGTATGAATTGTAACCGAAAATATCGTTGGAGGCGATCTCTGTGGTCGCATATGAAATATGAGTGTGGTAAGGAGCCAGCCTTTCAGTGTCCGCACTGTTCTTATCGAGCAAAGTTGAGGGGCAATCTTGTGAATCATATCCGAATGGTTCATAGGGTAAACATCTAACAGCCTAATATTAGTGTTAGCAATGAATTTATGTTTTCACAGAAAAATATATTTTAACTTATGTTGTAAAGTCCAAATTTTTAACATTTTGTATAATTTGCAAAATCCAAATTTTATATAATTTGTAAAACAAAAAAATATGTAATTTGTATAATCAAAAATCTATGTAATTTGTATGTTGTGTTTGAGTCTTCAGTTATTTGACTGGTTTGATGCAGCTTTCCAGCTCCCCCTGTCCCAAGCTAATTGTTTCATCTCTACATAGCTACCACACCTTAGCCTACATCCAAGATAATTGTAAAATTTGTAAAACCCAAAATTTCAAAATTTTATATTACCCTATTTGTAAAACTAAAATTTTATATAATTTGTAAAAGACAAATTTTAAAAATGTTATAATAATTTTATATATTTTTATAATAAAAAAAAGATTTATGTTATAAAACATAAATTTATTTTCTACATATTATTTGAGCTGTAAAAACCAAAATATATTTTATTTTCGACGATATCGAAATGTAAATATTATATGCCAGAAAGCTGTATCATAATGAGTCATTATAACACTATTATAAAACAGTTTCTCCCACCAATCAGAGCTCAAGAAAGAGTTGTGTGACTAATTAGGTAAGAATAGCATCGCTTCTGCGCTGACTTCCACGGCCTTCTATTTGAAATTTCACTGCGTGGCTAGTGTCATAGTGGGGTATTTGAGGAGGCCTTGGTCAAATACAAGGTATTCTCTGCGTCCCATGCGCTCTGTTCAGTGCATAAAACTGGTGAAATCTCGACAGATATTTATGAATATTTATGTTCGAACATAAAATAGTTATAATTATCGTCGAACATGAACAGTCGTATGCAACTCGCCTATAATGGTAATTAAGACACTCGTATGGAAATTTTAAACATACTCGTGTCTTAATTATTGCCATTATAGGCTCGTTGCATAATGTACTATTTCTTTAATGGTTAAAATGTACATTTCCAACACACTGTAATTATTTACCAAATTACTTAACAGCCTACTGTATTGTGGGCCTTGACCAACCAAGCGACCACTGTTCTGCCTTATGGCCTGCGAGACGTGCCTCTCCAGCTGTTAATCTTGGCTGTCTTGATTGAAAATTAGCCAGAATATATTTTAAACAGTACAATACTATATTTATCTGAGTCATAACAAGCACGTGCTACTCATTGTTCAAGCGTGATGACAAGTCTTCTGTAACAATGCTTGCTACCAATGTGGGAGGGAAATGATAGGTAGGGGAATATTCTGTTAATATTTTTATATAAATATATCTCTTAATTATTGTTATAGAAGCTATGTTGTTGATCAGTTTCAGTGTTATCTGAAGTGATGTTATGATATTTTCAAGGAATGTTTTGATCAGAAAGAATGGTGGATATTTTGTTAAATAATATGCAGAACTGGATCAGTTTTAGAAATTTTATCTTAAAATATATATACCTTTGTAAAAGATTTTGTGTATTTTATTACCTCAAACAGTTCCTGCAATTAATAAGTCTTCCTATAACATTCTGGACAACGGCCTAGCCGTGTTGAAACACCGGGTCCCATGAGAACTCCGCAGTTAAGCAGCATTGGGCATGGTCGTAACTTGGATGGTATGCCGGTTCTAGGCACTGCACGCTGTTGGCCAACATAAGGAGGAGCGGAAAACCCCTAGCCACCCTACCGCACGTAAACTCCGGCTGGGGGTAGCCTCTTCAGAGGTTCAGACCTACCTTTGGGCAGAATACCAATTAAATTAAACATTCTAGTAATTATTTATTTATTTATTATTTATCGTATGGCTTTTAGTGCCGGGAGTGTCCGAGGATATGTTCGGCTCGCCAGAGGCTGTAGCTGCTTCAAGTAGACACCACTAGGGTGAGCTACAAGTTCTGTTCAATTTCAAGTAGTTCCAACTTTCGCTACCAGATATCAATGATACCTTGTGGTGAATGTTGGAACTTTGATAGAGCGTTACAACGAAATCTAACCTAGAAATTTAGCTCCACACAAGTTTAGTCTGTGGGAGGATCTTTTACATGTCATAAATCTATGACATGGGACCACCGGCTTCACTTCCCCTCTGAAGGAAGGCATACTGAAGGATTTTAACGCTCTTAAAAAATCCGACGACTTCGGCCAGGTTTGAACCCGCTATCTTGGGCACAACAGTTCAGCATGCTACCAACTACGCCACCGAAGCCGATATTCTAGTAATTGTGAGTATGTTTCTGTTGTGCAGAATTACTGTCGGGATGTTTGAACATAACAAGCTATTAACAAGAAATGGACATCTGCCTGAATCAGTACTATACAGATGAAATTAATTATTGAACTTGTTTACAGTACATGTTTCGGGGATTAATTATATTTTATCCCCTTCATCAGCTGTTGAAGAAACAAAAAACAAAGCGTAGCACAGTAATAATATACGTGTTTAAAACCTAATATGGTGCACCATAAAATTTAGGGTATAAGAATATAATAAAATTAAGAGAAACAGATGATGACGGTGATCAGCTGCTCATGACAAATAGTAGTTCCTTGAAATGGTAAATATGTAACACCAATACTTCACCAATCTGTGTAGCTCTATCACCAATGAAGAGCCTGTATGCTTATATCCAAATATAGCCCTTCAAAACAAAGCGGCTTTAAGAAACCCTTGAAAGCTAGGCTGTAAGAAAAGTTGTACCGTGAACCTTTTGTCCATAGCAATTCTTCTTTTGATTTCAGTCTCACAGTTGGCTAAGTGGCTTATGTTCCAAACAGACCCAGCCTGGGGCTGGAAACTGTACAAGATGATGATGATGATGATGAGTTGGCCTACCTGTATTCAAGGTTGTGGAGTAACATGCTACTTGTAATGCCATTACTTTTTATGGTAACGAGGAGGTTACTAAATTCAGTAACTCTTTCAACAGTAACAGAAATGCTCGTTACTTTTTCCAAGATGGAGCAGTCAAAACGTCAGTGGTGTTTCTCATTCATTTTGAGTATTATTCACATTTAGTTTGAAATAAAATGGTTTTCTTTTTATTAATGTTATAATCATTTACTATAAGTTTGCTCTTTATAAGTTTTCGTTTATCCAAACCTCCAGAAAAAAAAACAACAAAAAAACAACCTTATTTTATCCCATTACCGTGTTGGAAGAAATTCTTTCAGAATTGCCATTGTAATCGAAATTTGATGTTTTTCAGTCGGTCAACATGATTGTACCCAATTGTAATGGGTGTTTCCCTAATCCTGAATTTTTAATTTTTTTGTACATGAGATTAATACGAGGGCTATTCCAAAACTAAGGTCCGGTTAAAAAAAAACATCCAAAATCAAAATTGTTTCCAAAACAATTGTTTTATTGACATTCCTTACGTCTTTCTCTATTTTTCTACATAATTTCCATACTTATTTACACATTTGTCACATCGTTCCACAAGCTTTTGAATGCCTAAGTCGTAGAACTCGGCCGCCTGCGAAGCTAACCAGTCCTTAACAGCTTTTTTCACTTCATCATCTGTGTCGAAGCGCTTGCCACCAAGAAACTCCTTTCGGTAGCAGAACAGGTGGAAATCACTTGGCGCCAAGTCCGGACTGTACGGTGGATAGTCCATCTGTTCCCATCCAAATTTCTTGATTAGAGTTTGCATGTCATTCGCAGTATGGGGTCATGCAACAACAACACTCCAGACGACAAAAGACCAAGTCGCTTATTCTGGATTGCACGTTGACGTTTAGTCAGGGTAGCGCAGTAGGCGGCTTTATTGATCGTTGTCCCTGAAATAGTGAATTGTCGATCGTCAACCGCATGAACCAACTCGTCTGAAATCACTGATGGTCTGCCAGAGCGGGGTTCATCGTGCACATTTTCCCGTCCTTCATTAAAGGCTCGCACCCACTTGCGCACTTTACTGTCACTCAATATGTTAGGACCGTACACTTCAGTAATCTGCCGATGAATTTCTGCCGCAGAAATGTTTCTTGCACACAGAAACCGTATCACTGCCCTTACTTCACAATCGGCGTGCTGATTAATTGTCTTCAAAATTGTGAACTGACACTATCAACAGCACACAGCAACAGTAACAACGCTACTGGCGGCTCTTGCCGCGCAAGGCATGCCAAGAGTCGCGCATGCGTGTTTTGCCCTTGGCGCCGTTTTCAAATATTTACGGCAAATCGGACCTTACTTTTGGAATTACCCTCGTATATACACTTGGATGACCAGTTTCGATCGCAAAGCGATCATCAGATCCCTTACACTTACAAGGGAAGTACCAGGTAAGACAGGTCAAAACCTATCTTGAAACTTTGTGCACACAATAGTTGTACTATAAGAGGACAACGTGCGGAAGATCAGCTGCCAGATTGAACTGCAAGATTCCGAAATCGTACCTGGCATCCTGGTACGCAGGCATGGCGGTTGGAGGAGCTGGACATCCCTCTGGCAC
The DNA here is from genome assembly GCA_946902985.2 of Meconema thalassinum. NCBI lineage: Eukaryota > Metazoa > Arthropoda > Insecta > Orthoptera > Tettigoniidae > Meconema > Meconema thalassinum. The sequence goes on from OX336390.1 coordinate 70,437,299, forward strand.
TCCGAGTAGTGCTTCCCACCTGCCTTGAGTGCTTGGACGGTCAAGGCTGTCCATTCTAACATGTACGGCACTCTCTACCTCCCATTATTTATATGAGAGATTCGCCACATGATTTCGGAGCTTTGCAGTTCAATCTGTCAGCTGATTTTCCGCACGTTGTCCTCTTATAGTGCAACGATTGCGTTCACAAAGTTACACGATAGGTTTCGACCTGTCTTAACTTATAGTTCCCTTGTTAGGCTATTAAATCTTCAATGAGTCCGGGAATGTTCTCCGCAGCACCTACATGCGTCTGCGAAAGCTAGCTCCAGAAGTTACGTTGGCATCATAACAAGCAAACCGTAAACTTTGTACTAATCACAGCCATTCATAACAGAAGCTGGAAGTGTTGATGACACATACACTCGCTAATTGCAATGCACACTGACTGGCTACAGCCCACACGTGTGGGATTCACCCTGTCAAGGACACCGTACTACCAACTAAACTGATGATGCAACCACTCACAGCTGCACGTAGCTACTGCGGAGAACATTCTTGGCGCCCTGTATGCCTACAAACATGGGTGATGGTATTTACAACAAGATCTTGTATACAAGATAGTACAAATTGGCCAAAACATGGGCAAAGATGCACCCAGGTTTTTTTTAAATAACATTTTAAGGACATTTGAGTGTGTTTGTAGATATAGTTGTGTTTTAATGTGTTTTTTATTATGTTGATTGATGAGTGTCGGTTATGTGTTGGTGACTTAATAATGACTTGAGGTTTGCAGGTGAAGACAGTGTGTTCCCCACAGATGTACACAGAGCAGGTAGCATACGATGTCTTTTTCTTTTTGTTTCTAGACCGGTCACAGAAGGCACATCTGCCAGAATTTAGGTAGATCCTTTCATGCCTTTTCTGTTCATTACTATAGGCTACAATACTTTTCAGTATTTTGTAAATAATTCATAGGCTCCATATTATTGTAATTTCTTCTACTTATATTTTCCAATTTATTTGTGAGTGTATCATATAAAATTCATAGCTTTCTCACTTTTATTTCCTGTGTGGTATGTGTTAGAATAATCACTTAATTTACGGAAATTTATTATTTAGGAAATCCTGTATGAATCTAAATGAAAATAAATTTAAAAGTCTCTTAAAACAATTAAAATAAAGAATAAAACAAACAAAAACAACAAAAAAACAAGATGTTCAGTACAGAACATATAGCCTACTTTCTCCTAAATGCATGGGTATTGTTATAACTCTTTGTAGGAGTATAATTGAATGTTGGTTGTAGTAGCTTGTTGAAATACAACGTGCTATAGGGATATTAAACATGAATATGAGGTGCCCTTTGCTAGTGCTACCTCTGTAAAAAAATTCATTCAATTCGGTTTCAATTGATATGGGGAATGGATATGCACACATACATGGCCGCTATTTGCAAACTATTGGGCTGATGACCTTGTAGTCAGTCATAAGATGCTTTCCACAAAAAGGCATGTTGTTGCAACATCAGGTAGAGATCAAATTATTAGGCTGGTCGTAATTTGATTTAAGCTTTTAACATTTGGGTGGCCGTCATTCCGTTTCCGTCAAGTTGGCGGCGATATAAAACATGACACTGAGGTGCCCTTTGCTAGTGCTACCTCTGTACCAAATTTTGTTCAATTCGGTTTCACCGTGTTTGAATTGATAGGGGGAATCGATTTGCACACATACTTGGCCACCATCTGCAAGCTATTGGGCTGATGATCTTGAAGTTTGGTCAGAATATGCTTCCCACATAAAGATATGTTGTTGCAAAATTTGGTAGAGACTAGATTATTAGGTTGGTCGTAATTAAATTTTAGCTTTTAACATTTGGGTGGCCGCGATTACGTTTCCGTCAAGATGGCGGTGATATAAAACATGACACTGAGGTGCCCTTTGCTAGTGCTACCTCTGTACCAAATTTCGTTTCATTCGGTTTCACCGTGTTCGAATTGATAGGGGGAATCGATTTTCACACAAAGATGGCCGCCATCCGTAAACTATTAAGCTGATGACCTATTAGTTTGGTCAAAGGATGCTCCCCCCATAAAGGTATGTTGTTGCAAAATTTGGTAGAGATCGGATGATTAGGTTAATCGTAATTTGATTTAAGCTTTGAACATTTGTGTGGCCGCCATTACGTTTCTGTCAAGATGGCAGCGATATAAAACATGACACTGAGGTGCCCTTTGCTAGTGCTACCTCTGTACCAAATTTCGTTCCATTCGGTTTCACCGTGTTTGAATTAATAGGGGGAATCGATTTTGACACAAAGATGGCCACCATCCGCAAACTATTAGGCTAATGACCTATTAATTTGGTCAAAGGATGCTTCCTCCATACAGGTATGTTGTTGCAAAATTTGGTAGAGATAGGATGATTAGGTTAGTCATAATTTGATTTAAGCTTTGAACATTTGTGTGGCCGCCATTACGTTTCTGTCAAGATGGCGGCAATATAAAACATGACACTGAGGTGCCCTTTGCTAGTACTACCTCTGTACAAAATTTCGTTCCATTCGGTTTCACCGTGTTCGAATTAATAGTGGGAATCGATTTTGACACAAAGATGGCCACCATCCGCAAACTATTAGGCTGATGACCTATTAGTTTGGTCAAAGGATGCTCCCCCATAAAGGTATGTTGTTGAAAAATTTGGTAGAGATCAGATGATTAGGTTAGTCGTAATTTGATTTAAGCTTTGAACATTTGTGTGGCCGCCATTACGTTTCCGTCAAGATGGCGGCGATATAAAACATGACACTTAGGTGTCCTTTGCTATTGCTACCTTTGTACCAAATTTCGTTCATTTCGCGTTCACCGTGTTCGGATTGATAGGGGGGGGGACAGACATTCAGAGTACACACACTCACACACACACACACATACAGACACACTTTTTTTTCGCCCTGTGTTGATCTCATAAGTCTACTTTCATTTTTTGCAAAAATCGAAAGTAGGCTAATACATAACACATTTGACTACAAATGCAATATTGAATTCTTGCGGTCTTTTCCACCGCACGCGACGACTGATGTTACACTGTCTCGCATGACTTTCCGAGGGTTGCACATTAAGAGAACACTTTGGACACTGAGAAGACCACTGCAAGATTCTTATGAACCGAAAGCACCAATCCAGAATTCTTGGTATTCAGCATTGAGTCCTGATGGTTTCTTTTTCAACCATTATACTTCGGAGTATGAATGCCTTATAGCTATTTCTTGGAAGTATGTTTTTTTTTTTTTTTTGGGTGTTGAAATAAAGGTTAACCCACTAAATTGTGTTTTTACTTATTCTTTGTTATTTTATACTCACAAATACTTAATGTGACCTGTACATGTATCGGACCTAGACTTAAGTACATTTTGCCAAAACATCATAATGGTCCATTTGAGACACACCCATGAGGATACTGTTGTGAATTTCTGTAAGAGAGTTCGGAAATTGGAGCATAAAGAGAGTATTCTTGAGAAGAAAGAAATCAGGTGACTGGGATGGCAATCACATTAATTATTATCATTATGGTAGCCTATTGAGTAATCATCTCTGGCATCAGCCTGTTCTTTGAATGGTTTTATTTATGGTTACTACTGTTTTGTTTATAGGTGTATAAAATTGTGCTAATCAGTCTTTGGTGTCTGTTCACCTGTGCTAGTATGGTGACTATACTAGTGTGTGCTACTATTAACTGAATTGTTTTTCAGTTGGTCAAACAAGTGTGCCCAAATAGATCAGGGAGGAGGGGAGCTACAAATATTTTATCACTCTTGCCCAACCTTGAGCAACTGCCGGCTCCCGGGCCATCCCCGGCCCGCTGAACCCTTCCATCCGGCCCGCCGGATCAGTTATTGAAAATGTAATTTTTACATAGTCTGTTAAACTGAAGTAAAAATTTTTCAAACCCTCGAGAATGCAGTGCAAAAATTTTCCATCTGGCCTTGGCAATTCTGATAAGACAAGCCCTGGTACTAAAGGCAGTCCCTCACCCATCTCCCACTCGACCTTGTGCTGTAAATCGCGTCAGAAAATTGGTAAGCATTTCGCTAAGTTCCTCATTAATATGGGAAGTAAATACATATGTATTTTATTATTTTCTTTAGTAAATAAAATGTTTGGTTTCCGTTATAATATTATTGTTTGTATTGTTAATTTGTGATGAACGAGTTTCTTCATTGAATGTGGCTACTACGAACTTGTAAAAATATTATGCATTATTAATTAGGGCCCGCGATGCCTGTAAGTCCTCTTTGGTTGACTCACCTTGTGTTGAAAGTTGCACATGTCTGCTCTATCCTATTACCTGAAAGAAATGCTACATGAATTATTTGTATACTTATTAACACACTTCCCTTACAAATGAGGCGTTTAATTAAAACATCCGTGATCTGTCCGTAAAGTAATGTCGTCCATTTTATTGTGAAGAGAATGTAGGTTGCAGCGCACTATACCCACTGAGATCGATGGTGGGGCAAGTCAACTACCGAGCGAGTCATGCTCAGTTGTCTCCTAGTTCTCAGAGGTGATGGATGGACAATCTTATAAACCTCTGTTTCGTCTCAAGTACAACTCTCGATGCGGCCCTCAACTTAACAAATATATGCAATTAAGTTTTCTGTCAAACTCGGCAAATCTGAAGCGGATTTGTATTTATTTTCCAGTATGACCCTGAATCAAAGAGGCAAAGTGCCAAGTGGCACGCCTCGCTCCGAGAAGGCTCGAATGAGCAAATCAAAGATCAAGACCATGCTCATTGTGCTTTTGACATCATGAGGATCGTTCACCATGAGTTTGTACCTCCCTGGACAACCATTAACACTAAATGTTATGTGAAAGTTCTCACGAGACTGAGAGCAAGGGTCTAGTGCCTCAGGCCAGATATCAGCTGTGATTGGAAACTTCACCATGACAACACACCACATCACACTGCATTTGTTGAGACCAGTTACCTGGCCAAATTCAACGTGGCAGTGCAGCCGCTGTCACCCTATAGTGCCCACTTGACTTCGCCAGACTTCAGTTTGTTTCCACGTTTGAAATCCCCCCCTGTAAGGACATTGTTACCGACAGTTGACAATGTGAAAGCAGCTTGTGCAACGGCTTTAAACTCATTTCCTGAACAGGGCTTCCAGGATGCCTTGGAAATCCTGCTAGCAAAGATGTATCGAAGTAGAATTTATAAGAATTTTAATGTATTATAGCGATCTCGTCAATAAAATAATGTTGTTTAATCAACTTGTTGACATTTCCAGACAGTCCTTGTTTGACTGCTCAAAGAGACTCTTGTATTTACAAATGGTTTATTGAGACGGTAGTTTCCGACATTACCAAACAAAACTGTTCAACCTTGGTCATTTATTAATTTGTGTTGATTTATTTATTTATGATTTGTGTCATATTGAGGGGTGAGACAAGGATGTGTACTGTCTCCATTATTATTCAACACGTACTCTGAAGACGTAATTCAAATTGCCCTTTTGGGTATTACATCGAGGATTAAGGTGAATGACAAACTTGGAAATAAGTTAAGATTTGCGGACGATACTCTAAAATCGCTGGATGCCTATCTACAACTGTTGACGGATAGAGTGGTAGAAGCCAGCGAGAAAAGTGGTTTAACTCTAAATGTTAAGGAAACCAGTTTCACAGTAATTTCGAAAGAGAATAATCCAGGAAATTTGATAATCAAAGGTTCAAAGAGTTCAGAAATGCAGATATTTAGGAACCATAGTTAATGATAGCAATGATTGCTCTCAAGAAATTAAGACAAGGATAGGACAAGCCAGAAGTGCATTCAGTCAAATGAGAAATTTATTGTGCAATAGAGACCTTAGTATAAATTTAAAACTAAGATTGCTAAAATGTTGTGTGTTCTCGGTACTCTTCTACGGTATGGAGGCTTGGACACTCAAACAGACTAGAGGCGTTTGAGATGTGGACATATCTTAGGAGTAGGCTAAGCTGGATGGATAGAATCACAAATCTTGGGATATTGCGTAGGATAGGAGATAATTACCTGAGTCAAAATTAGGAAGTTACAATACTTGGGCCATATAATGAGAGGAGACAGGTATCGTCTTCTACAAGGAATTATTCAAGGGAAGGTTGAGGACAGAAGGAGTCAAGGAAGAAGAAGGATCTCTTGGTTGGACAACATAAAAAATGGTTCAAGTGTCGTTCCAGTGAACTTTTCAGTGCTGCTAGATCCAAAAACCTGATTGCTGTGATGATCGCCAACCTTCTTAGAGGAGACGGCACATGAAGAAGGCTTTGTAGTATTTATTACAGTTATTACAGTTAATAAATAATACATCACATGAAAGAGCAACTCAAACAGTTTGTCCTACAAGTGTTCAATGTGAGCACCATTCGTCACACGGCACACATCGAGTCGATAGCCGAGTTCGTCCCAAACCTTGCTCAGTGTCTCTGGAGTAATTGTTGCAACAACTGCTTGAATCGTGTTTCTTAAGTCGGTTAGGCCAGTTGGTAGCGGAGGCACATACACATGATCCTTTACGAATCTTTACCTCCAAAGGTAAAAATCGCATGGCGTCAGGTCAGGTGAACGTGGAGGCCATGTGAAACAAGCTCTGTCATCCAGAACGTAATACGAAATGCATGTTGCACTGTAACTGCAGATTCAGTCCTTGCAAACTGTAAAAAACAAAGAACTTTCTGGCTACTAGCGCTTCTAACGGAAGAAGGAGGAACCAGTATATGCGCGTGCACACAGGTACGAACACTTGTAGGACAAACTGTTTGAGCTCTTTCATTTGATGTGTTATTTATAATCATATCATAACTGTAATAAATACTATAAAGCCTTAAAACCCTGATATTCATTTTGATACACACTGTATTTGAGGTTAAAGTCCAACCATTTGTGCACTTAGATAACACCAGACACTAAGCATTGACCAACAATTTGTACTAAAGTAATTATATTTAAATACATAGCTTTTTATATACGATTTTCTATACGTACTGGTATGTAATAAGTTTATGTGCTTACTTGACACATGATATATTTTATGATTAAGATGGTTGAAGGTATACCTCGGTTGTATTAAGTATTATTAAGTTACGTTAATATTTATATGTCTGCAAGCTTGTTTAATATAATTTTCAATAGCTGATGAAGAAACAGCTTTTCAAAAAATGTACAAATGTTTTACATTCATTAATGACGGGGCGGATAAAAAGATACATAGTTAATTGTTTGTATGCAATATTGAAAGTCATTAAGGACCCTTTACAATGATTGGCTCACATTTCACAAATATAAATAATAATGTAACACTTTTTTCAGGTAGCTGGGTGATAAACTTCCTGCCTAATCTAATTGGTCACACTTGTGTTGACCAACTGAAAAGCAATTCTGTTCTTATTTTACAAAGGTAACCCTGGAAAATGGCCTCTAACATTTCAGCGATGTGTGTTACTGCAATCGGGGCTAGGATATGGCCATAGCCGTAATTGCATGCCTGCAATAGAAACAGGAATTCACTAAGGCCACCAGAATTGAATTCACGGCAATTGCAGAAGGGGTTTTCTCTGCAGTCTATTGTTCTTTTGAATGTTAGAAACATCACTACATTTTGCTTAGTTTCTGAATGTTGGAACTTAAGAATAACCCTGTATTTCTAGCTCCAAGATACGTGTCTTGATGTTGTTTGTTTATTTAGTTCTTGTTTTCCTTAATTTTCAGTTGATGTCAAGTGCCATGAAAAGATGTTCAAGCCTGCAAACAACTCACTGCAGATGCATTATTCGGCAACATCCTCCATGTCAGACACTCAGTTTTCAGCAGATGTGAGGGTGTTGGATGTACGGTCCTTGTCAGAGAGCAATCGGTTTCCTCTTCTCGTGAAGAGATATCCCTCAATCTTCTCTGAATCACTCAAGAAGAATATCACACACGACAAGAAGATGATCTGCTTTTCTTGTGGAAGGAAATATCGATGGAAACGCTCTCTCACGGCTCACATAAAGTACGAGTGTGGTAAGGAGCCGGTTCTTCAGTGCCCGCACTGTCCGTACCGTGCCAAGTTGAAAGGAAACCTTAAAAGTCATATTCATCATAATCACACCCAATAGTGAAATTGTGTACTGTGTGAGTCATGGGAAAGTCTTCACCTTAGTCTCTCTCTCTGCACCTGGCCTATGATGTCCTGCGTTGCATCTAGTACAGATGTGTGCAAATTATTTGAATCAAACAAAGAAAATCAATCTAATAATCAGCAAGGATATCCGTCGAACAATACTGGACTATATTATGACAAAATATCACTTCCTAAAACTAGGGTACATGTTTCGAGCTATTCAAATATTTAGCCCTTCTTCAGCCCTCTCACGTCGTTATTCAGTCACCGACACTCATCAATCAACATAATAAAAAACATATTAAAACACACAACTATATCTACAAACACACTAAAATGTCCTTAGACTTTTATAAAAAACTGCCTCTTCTTTGAGTGCATCATTGCCCATATTTTGACCAATTTGTACTATCTTTAGCTTTATTTCATTTCTTTAGGACAGATCTGGGATGGAGTGAGTCCATAAATTATTGAACCAAGGACATCCGTCTTCACATGAACCTTACTTTCGGAAAGTTCAAGCCAGCTCAGTAAAATTTTGAATCCAAGATTGTACAAATTGGTCAAAACATGGGCAAAGATGCACTCAAAAGAAGAGACAGTTTTTTTTAATAAAAATTGAAGGATATTTGAGTGTGTTTGTAAATATAAGACATCACACTAACTCTTCATTATGGTTCCTACTGTGAGATGAAACGAGGTGCTGAAGACAGAGAGCAATAGTTGCGGAGACAAGGCATTGCCTTTAGAAGTGGATTGATTGATTGATTGATTGTAGATATAGTTGTTCTTTAATGTGTTTTTTATTATGTTGATTGATGAGTGTCGGTGATGTGTTGGTGACTGAATAATGATGTGAGAGGGCTGAAGAAGGGCTAAATATTTGGATATCTCGAAACATGTACCCTAGTTTTAGGAAGTGATATTTTGTCATAATATAGTATTGTTCAACGGATTTCCTTGTTGATTATTAGATTGATTATATTGGCAATACGGACCTAACATCTTCCAATATGAGAGAAAATAATATTGAAATCAAACAAAGAATTTATGTCAGTTTCAATTTTATTCAAAATCATTTGACCAACTGCTGGCATCTTTTATCATCCTACGAGTAATGTTTTCTCCCCTGTGGGTTCACAATTTATTGTAATGAGAATTGCGTGTGGAATTTTTCGGAATTGGGATTCCGAAGGATACCTGAGCTGGGTCCGTTTTCTCTTTTTCCGTTAACTATGGAATATACCCGCTAAATCAGGTAATTTCAATCCATATTAAATGAATCTTTGAATATCTTCCTTCATTATAATAAACTATTTATTACCTAAGGCTGTTCCAGCCGAGCAGCTCGCCTGTGAGCAGCGGAGTACTCGCCACCTTGCGTGAATAAACCTGCAACATGCAATACAGCTCTGCTGTAGGGGTGGCCGTTACTAAGCGGTGGATACATCATGACTGGCAGGAAGCGCATGGACTTGTGCTATGACCTTCGCCCAGTGACGTATTGGATCTCACCCCCAGTCCCTCTCCAACCATGCTCCGAGCATTACTGCTGAGTACTCGCGTGTACGCATACTAAAACTCGTGGATTTGGAACAGACTGACCTAAAGTCAATATTTAGTACACTGAAACCGTACCGGCTTCATCACATTGTGACGTTCCCCAGCGTGGTAAAGGGTATGTAGCTGTGTAGTACCATACAACGTGCATTTCAGGCTATAAAGAGGAATTAAATAGTTAAATAGGCTGGAATAAGCCGTGAATAGTAATGTATTTTATATTATAATATTTGTATTATAATTCTTCAATTTCACTTATGGTAATTACAAGCGCGTGTAAATAAGCACTTTATCCTTACCGGTACGTAATGCATCTAACCGACCGTGACGAAGCAGTGTCTTGTAGGCGGAATGAGTAGAGCCCTAGACTTTGGTTCGAGAGGTTCAAGGATCGAATCCCACCTAATGCGTATTTTTTTACTTCGCATGTTTCAATTTTCTTTGCTCGGGCAGTGGTTGTTTCGAACGTCACCATCATTTATTCCATTTTAATTATTAATAATTAAATATTTATCTTTCCATCTCTTTTGTGTATACCGGTATTGCCACTACAGAATTTCAACTATCGGTACCGTAATACAGTAAACTGAACAAGGAACTGTAAAATATTTGATGTAGTGTAATGGTGTGATTATTGCTTTGTATAACTTTTATAAAAGTTCAGTTTTATAAAATATTTGTTAACATTTCTTTGACAAATTTCTTTGATAGTGTAATACCGGCATAAGAAAGTTTACAAAGAAGAAAAAATTAGAAGTAGAGTATCCAATATGAGACTTCACAAGCACAGTAGCATACCGTGTACTGGTATTTTAGAGGTAACTTGTGAACAAAAATGCAATGTAACTGCACACAATTGCATGGTCTTAAAAAAAAGAAAGTGATCATGAGCATTGTATATTATCTGTTAAGAATATCTTTGCTTTTGAACACCTGTAATTTGGTTACTCTTGATAAATGCTCAGGTAATTTTTGTAACACACTGATCAGTATCCATTGTGAGTAGTGTCTCACACATCTTGTTACTATTTTTGAGATTGCTTGCTCGAAGGTAAAAGCTCCTTACAGACTTGGCTGCTGTGTTGTACACGGGAACTTGACATTAGAATACTACCATAGATTAGGGCTGTCAAGGTTTGAAACTTTTAACATGTCACTATGCTTTGCTGGCAGCATTATACAACTTCATACACACTGCACTGCAGATTGGCAGATGACCCTTAAAACAACAACGACAATCATCATCATCACAATGAAAACTTATGGTAAGATTACATTGGAAAAGGTTGCAGCAATTTCAAAAATTCATAGCTCGGAAACTATTTGAGATATATATATATACACCGCGGACAGGCCAACAAGGACCACGCAAATATCACTTCTTTATGGGTCTATTTTCCTTCTTTCTCTTCCAGAAGTCTTTCATCCTGGTCTACTGTGCAGCTCTTCTTTCAGCAGTCTATTCTCCTCTGTTGAGATTCTTCTCCTCCCCGACAAGAATTTTGAGGTCAATTTTTTTTTCTGTACTCTATTTGATTTAGACAATCTTCTTCAGTAATTTTGAATTTTTGACGTTCTTCTTTCATTTGTTTTACATAGCCTCCTTGTCCTTTATAGTTCCAGATTTTATCAAAAATTTGTTTGTTTAACCTTGAGCAATCCATGCGGACCATATGTTTGTAGAACTGAAGTCGCCGTTTTCTGATCATCACTTCAAGGTTGTCGATTTTAGTATAAATTTCTGCATTGGATCTCAGTCTATAACCTTCCTGTGCTTTCCTAGGACCATAAATCCTTCTTAAAATTCTTCTTTCTATCTTGAGCAAATTCTCCATTCCGGTTACATTTGTAGTTTCCATGCCGTACAAGATGACTGGTCTAACAACTGTATTAAAATGTCATAATTTTGCATTGATAGACAGGTTCTTTTTATTGTATATATTTCTTGTACAAAAATTTAATCTTTCCAATTTCCCTCTTTTGTTCTCAATTGCCAATTTATCCGTCCCATTGCTACTAATTATTTCTCCAAGATATTTAAATCGGTCAGTGACCCTGATGCTCCCATAATTTGTTTTTAAAATTTTCTTAGTATATTTCTGATCACTTGTCATCATCTCTGTTTTTACTAACGAAATCTGTAAGCCCGCTTTTTCCGCTGTTTCTTTTAACTGATCAATTTGGTTAATAGCTTCTTGTTCTGATTCAGCAAACAACGCTACGTTGTCAGCAAATGCTAAACCTTTGACTTTGAGGTTCTGATTCTTTGTACCAATTTTAGCACTTAAATCGTTCTTCTCCCAAAACGTCCTCATGGCCGGATAATTGAGAGTTTACTGTATTAATTTATCTCACATGCAACGGGAGATATGATTTTTTGAAATTTCTGAAACCTTTTTCAATTTTTGATTCTTTGAAACATAGCATCTGCAATATTTTGAAGTAAAATTAAAATAAAAAACAATCCCTCAGTGTTAATATTTTGGTCTGATTTGTTTCCCCAGTTGAAGGCTCCTACTTTAAGGACAACTTTCATGACCATGCACTTTCTAGATAAACTTGTGTTGTTTCTCTTTAATTTCAAGAATACATTTCTTAAGCAGTGGTGATAAGCGATTTGTCTCATTAGATGGGAAAATTTATAGAACTTTGGGTGAAAGGTGGCATAATATGCAGTTTAAAAGATCTCTTCATAAATATCTTGTAAATCTAAAATGAAAGAAGAGAAAAGGTAATAATAGAAACAGCTGCTGCTTGCATATTTTTCGGAAGTGATTTATGTTCTTAAAGCAACGATCAGGCTGATATTTTTAAATCTCAGTTGAAGAGTTGAGTTAACCAGGGCTTATGAGATTAGGAGGATCCCATTATAAAGGGGGTTATAGGCAGAGTATTTTAATTTTGAATGCTTGTATTTCACCTTCATCTCATTTCCTTGCTCATATGTTGCTAATTGTTTCCCTATCTTATACTTGAATTTTAGACAAAATGTTGTGTGTTAAATGTATTAGGATTGTTTTAATTTCTGCCTGTGTTCTTGCATTTGTAATATTGACATACATAATAAAATGTTCACCATGAAATAGTTGTGGATATTATCGCATTGTGTTTTGTGATGACGTATTGTATGTTGAGCAACTACAGTAGAGCGTCGTTTATCCGGACTTATTGGGACCGAAAGTGCTCCGGATAACGATTTTTCCGGATAATCAAACATGCATTTATTTCCTAGGAAAAAACATGCACAGTACATTATGGTGATAACCACCAAGCTTCTCATTTAACTGCATCGCTTTCTCACATAACAAAGGTCCAGAAATGGGATCTCCCTTATTTCTAGTCTGAATAAACAATAAGTACACCGCTTCTTCCAATTTTTATCCCTGGCTGATCTCATGGTTCTACTCTTTTTAGACCCCTATCTAACTTCGATGCATAATTCAGAATTTCAACTTTCCTTTCTTCAAATCATAAATTGTGGATTTTTTAACAGTAAGTTTTCATTAGACACTGCACACTCTCACCTTTATCCAGTTTATTAATTATCTCCACCTTCTTCTCAATGGATAAAACATTGCAATTTCGTTTTTCCTTTTTGTCACTCGTAGAACCCTAAGAGACAACAATTGAAAACGAGAACCAACTCAGTACTGTAGGCAGCGCGCGATACTCCGTCTTTTTTTTTTTTTTTTGCTCTTCCGGATAATTGACGTTCCGGTTGTTTGACGTCCGGATAAACGATGTTCTACTGTATATGGTTATGATAAGCAACACTCAACATGATAAATTTTAGATGGTAATAAAAGCATTTAATACAACTGTAACTGCTACATAAACACAACTAAAATTTCAGGTTTATTGTTTTGTGTTTTTATCTTTTTTCTTATTTACTAGGGTACTGATCATTCTCCAATATTTATGCATTAGTATCGGTGCATTGATTTATTTCTCACTTATGAATCACCAGAAACTATTGCAAAAAATAAAAATTTAAAAAAATGAAGGAACTTATGAATCAAATTTAATTTTATTCTCCAGAGTCAAAAAATCATGCCAGTTATAGGTCTGTGAAGTTTCATAATTTTTGTGGGAGGAAAAAGATATAGGGTACACATATTATATATACAGTATAAAACAAAGCAAAATCACAGGCCATGGAGGCCCTTGGACCAGTGGAAGGTACAGGCTTCCACCTTTCGTGACAGCACTAGATGAGATGGAGTTGTCACCTCCATGCCCGGCCACCTGTGCTCCCAGCGGGTACTCATTTCTGGTGTAGGCTGAGTGAACCCTAGGGCCATTTGTGTTTCTCAAAGTGGTAGTTTTGCTGATGCTAAAATCCACTACCTGGGTGGAAATCGAACCCACTCCCTTTCAGTTAGAACTGACTGGGCTATGCAGCCCCCCCCCCCCCCCCCATATATATATAAAAGAAAGGGAAAGTGTAATTATATCAACCTGGGAGGAGAATTTGCTGGAGTGGTTAGAAATGCCTGTTTGTACCGAATTAAGGCACAGTCAATCAGTGCGGACACTTGGCTGAAACCGGAAGAACAGAATTTTGAAATGAAATGCTAATTCCTCTCCTACACTTTCACTATAAGCTGCTTGGTGGAAAACCTTATGGATAAACATATGATAAACAGTTGGATGTTATGTGTCACTTTTGTTCAATTCATTTAAACATGATTCACACATTTTTACTGGTTAAATTACGACACTGTTTGAATTATTACAATACATTGTCTCACATGTTTTTAATAATTTCGAACTATATTCTTCCGAGTGTAGGCGAAATCCACAGGCTGCTTTCTCATGGATACAAGGTCATCTAATGCGTGCATGCTTGCCCTGCTTCTGGGAGAGTTCTTTCAAAACCGTGATGAGAAACATCAATGGTACAGTAAAGACCCAAAGTGTCTGTACCGATTGATTGCTGAGATAAAAGTAAAGGAAGCCTGAACATGGCTTTGTAGATGGTTGGCAGTGTGCAGATCAAGTAGGCTTCAACTACATTTATTATAATGCAGTGAAAAACATAAGTCCACTTTCAAAATATTAATAAATCATAGATTTATGAATGCAGTGAACAATTCATTTATGTGCAATTATCAAATGATTCTTTATTGTACTTTATTTGTTTAGTCTTGGAGATATATTGATATGTGATGTGATGGGTGCTGTGCCATAAGTTGTCTTTTTCAATGTTTATGACTGTTTGTTTTTTATTTTAACTAAGATCAGAATATGTGCATATACCAAACTATATTAATAAAAGATGATTGTTCTTATACCTACAGCTTGAAATCATTTCTTGTGTGCTGTGGAATGAAGCAGTCTATGATTTAAGAATAATTTTGCATTATTATTACTATCTAACATCCAGCTATCGCCTACTAGATTACACAAAGCCAGAATTGGAACAACGACCATGTCAGTAAAGGCAGAGAGAACTAAACAGTTCCTCTATATCAGATGTTACTGTTAATAGTTAGCTAACTAAGTCAAGATGCCTGCCACAGACAGATCAGCTGGACATAGCCTCCTATTAAAGAAATCTAGAAGGCAAAGTCAATATCATGCTGGAGGCTGTGATTGCCATGGTGCAGCAACCTACAGCATGGATACACGTTCTGTAATGAGGTGCGCCACATTGCCTTGTGCAATCTATTAGGCACTCAGTTTACTGGGCAGTGGGTCAGCTAGCCACTGACTCTCCCAAAATGCCAGAACTTGCAGGCATAACTGAGAGCGACTATCTTTAGCGGGTTCCTCTATTGGTCGAGGTGGTAGTGATACCGCCTCTTTTGCAGCTTGATCCGCTAACTCATTTCCCGCAATTCCCATGTGGCTGACGCTATGCCCACTGCTCAGTAAACTAAGAGCGATCAAGGGAACTACTCGCGTGGCGGAGCTCTTTCCGGTCACGGAGAGAGTCCGTCATTTTGTGTAGGCCAAGGATAGGTCATACAAGATCCACCCAGTCGTACCTAATGAGAAGGGAAGACCCCCCACTTTGTACCTGTGGAGCCGTTTTCACCGTGGCCCACATTTTAACCAAGTGTGTGGATCTTGCTGACTTACGAAGAAACCTAGATTTGCAGATGACACTCAAACTTATATTAGCCGATTACATGGTGGCTGCTGATCGCGTTATCCGCTTTATAAGTGAGAGTGGGTTAGGGCCAGCAATCTAAATTTTCCAGTGTACATTAACTCAACGACTTGTTCGTTTTTGAATGATATTTTTTTTGTTTTTCCGTAATTTTTGTTTATTTTTATAATTATTATTTTTATTTCACTTTTTGTTTTATTAATTTTAGGTCTTTTCAGATTTAGGTGTCCACCTCAAAATTTTAAATTCAATTCCAAATTTGTATTCTTTAATCTGTGTTAAGAGGGGCAGATGACCTCGTAGTTCTGCCCCTTAAAACAACAATAACTAACTAATCTATTTGGCAGTGTTAGGGGCCGATAACCTATATGTTAGGCCCCTTAAAACAACAATTGAATCGGTCGGACCTGAAAAGCATTAAGTCAAAAATGGTTATTTTTTGAACAATTAGTATTTTGAAGGAAAGAATTACGGCAGCCTTCTGTTTAAGCCAGAAACCACTGCTACATGTAGTGCGATCAGAGGAGAAAAGCATTAAGTCAATGACTTGCTGCCTTTCAGCTCTCTATTCCGTACTTAATGTTGGCTGCACTGCAAGATTCCCGCGTGTTACACATTTGTACAGTGTTTAGGAGGTGTTTATGTTAAAAATCCATTTTAAAATAAAATATCATGTGAAATATTCATTCTGGATGGCTTTATGCCACACTAAACTGACCACGGAGCGGAAAGGCATTAAGTCACATTTCCAAAATTGATTTGAAATATATATACCGGTATATTAAATTAAAATTGATATCCCACTAACCTGAATAGTTGCTTCACAAAATAGATGACTAATATAGTGTGTTAGTTAAGTTCTGTTCTGTCAATGACGTTTTATCTGACTCTTGAAAGTAGTGAAAACTGACTTAATGCTTTTTTGCTCTGGCCGATTCAATTATCATCATCATCATCATCATCATCATATTAGGCAGTGATCCAGAGTACCTTATTTGCTCTCGCTGTCATTCTCTTATTTTAGTTTTAACATCAATATGTTTTTGGACTGTGGGTGAAGACAAATTTGTGTGATACAAAATATGCGATGGTCTACCCACACCCAAGTACATGGGGCTAAATGACCACGATGTCCAAGCCCCTCAAATGAAACAACAAGCTAATGCACAAGGTCATGAGGCATGACATGGTAAATAGTGGGCTTGAACCCCACTGTCAGCCTCTTTGAAATGGTTTTCCATGGTTTTCCATTTTCAGCTTGAAGTAAGGCATCTTTCAATAGGCCATGGCTGTAAGTCTTCTGATGAAGTTAGGGTCAGGAAGGACATCTGACCATAAAACTTGTCATCTCACTTCATCCCCAACTCCATGGAATTGAAAATGCTAATGGACTGTTTTGGGTTTATGCCATGCCAATGGTGAACTGAATCTATTCAGTACTGGTTCATTATTTGATACCATCCTATCTGCCTTCTGTATGGTACCATACTTTCAAATTGGCTCCACATTCCATGAGCCACTTATGAGACATTTTTAGTAGCTTTAAAATTAAAAATAACTGAATGATTTATTTAATAAAAATATTTTTCATTCAGGTAAGCATCTGGTGCCAAATTGCATCCTTGTTAAGGTACCAGTAACAATTGTTGATTCAAATGAAATCATTGACACAACCCAAAAGTATGTCTTGCCTATAAAATGTATCACTTTACTGTGGCTTCATGGTGATGAACAAGGAGTTCATTCACCAAAATGAAAGGTTTGGCCTTTAGGTTAATCAGGCAAAGTATTTAGGTCTAATCATCGACAAACACCTGACCTGGATTGAACACATTGAACGATTTGCGAAGAAACTCACCTATAGTAGGGATCCTAAGGAAACTTCGGTATCTTATTCCCCTAAACCTTGTAAAAAAAATCTACTATTCACTTGTACATAGCAAGCTCCAAAATTTAAATGTTGTTTGGGCTCACTGCAGAAAATCCACACTGAATGATTTAATGACTATTCTGAATAAGGCTATTAGAAACATATTTAACCTTCCTTACTACACTCCAGTAAAAGATCTGTATATCAGAAGTAAAATTCTACCCCTCAGCATAAGTGCAGATCTCCGAGCAGCTATGCTAATATACAAGATTAAACACAACACAATACTCTATAGCTCGCCCTACATCTTGAACTCAGACAACCATTCTTCTGGAACTAGTCATGCGAAGGACATAGCCTTATATCATTCACTCTTCCAAGTTTCAGTGTTGCTATAGTACGCTAATCGAAATTTAATGTTTTACAGTCGGTCAGTATGATTGTACCCAATTGGTAAACGGTGTTTCCCTTATCATGAACTAGCTGTTACCCGCAGCTTCGCCCGCAATAACATTTGGAATCCCGTTATAACATTAGTTATATAGATAGATAAGCATGGGTCTTAGTGGAAAATAATTCTATCACATGAATCCAAAATGCATGGGATGAAAAAAAAACATCAAAATATCATGTTGGTTTCGGACCCTAAAAGACGTGAAAAATATAATAAAAGTATTAAAAAAACTATTTTTTGATATTTCATTCGAATCAATTTTTATGTCATTCCTGGGACTTAGAAAATTCCTGCCAAAAAGTACAAAATCATTAATAACTCCCTAAGTATTCGCCGTATGATGAAATAACAAGAGGCAAAAAAGATGTAATGTGTTATTGTCTACAACATAGGCCATGTGTAATTTTACACTCAGACATATTACGTTTCCCCCCCCCCCCCCCATAATTTCCCCCCTCCCCATGGGCCCCTTAAATTGGATTTATAAAAAAACGGTCAAACACCTATTTACTTATTTTTAGCCTACTTTTCACATTTTGCAAAAATGAGGAAAAAGTAGTCTTATGAGATCGGGCAAATGTGTGTCTGTCTGTCTGTCTGTCTGTCTGTCTGTCTGTCTGTCTGTCTGTCTGTCCTTCTGTCTGTCTGGCTGTGTGTGTGTCCCCCCCTATCAACTCCTAAACGGCTGCAGCAATCAAAACCAAATTTAGTATGAGTAAAGATGTGCACCGGAATAGCTCACGTCCATATTTGAAAATGATGTCAGTGCTACCAACTGCTGAAAAAACGCACTAGAAATTTGAGCTCCATGTTGGATATCCTGCAAGGTATGCATAGGAGCTATTCCAAAATTGGCACACATGTAGATAATACTATTTCAGTTTAATTTCCAGGAGGCCCACCATGACAGTGTTGCCAAAATAATTTTAAGCCTTCTGATAGGTCCAATGTTTAAATGCATATAACTTCTACACTATCAACTGGATTTCAACCAAATTTTGTATGTAATATCTGTACATAAACAGATATGACTGAGCGTATTCTTAGGAGCCACCAGGGCTGCCAACTGTTAATAATTGCTCTCTCTATTTTTTTATCCAAATACCAATATATCAGAATGTGTGCAAGCCGACAGCTTTAAACTATGCACACGTATAGTACCTGACATGTTTGATTAATTTTGGAGTAACTTATATACGTCAGTTCTACCAACATGATTCTAAACCTGCTGATAGGGCCAATTTTTAAATACATGTAACTTCTATACTATCAGTAGGATTTCATCCAAATTTCGCATGTGCTATGTGTAACATATCAGATATGACTATAAGTATTCTTCAGTGCAATCAGGGCTGCCAACTGTTAATAAATGCTGTCTATATTTTTTACCCTAATATCAATATATCAGAAAGTATGCAAGCCAACAGCTCTATACTTTGCACACGTATAGCACCTGACATTCTAGATTAATTTGGAGTAATTAATACAAGGCAGTGCTGACAACATGATTCTATGCCTGCTGATATGTCCAATTTTAAAATACATGTAACTTCTATACTAACAAATGGATTTCATCCAAAATTGGCACAACAAGATATCATAATATTTCAGATTATTTCTGACCAGCACACGCATGGTATTGTTGGCAACATGCTTTTACGCCTGATGATAGATCCAGTGTCTAACTGCATGTAACGTCCATTGGACTTCAACCAAATTTTGTATTCTGTACCTTAAGAGATGGAACTAAGAATATATTCAGTCACCAGGGCTGCCAACTGTAGTGCTCTATTAGGCTACATTATACCAGGTATATTTTGAACTAATTAGATATTTCGATATTACCAACTTAATTTCGTCATTATTCTAGATAGGTTCATATTCTGTAGAATAATCATTGGCATGAAATGTAGGCTGTATAGTTCTTAACGGAACTTCTTGTTTATGCTGATTTTTTTCCACTGAGTTCCAAACTCCTCGCCTATGTCGTTTAAGAGATACACGCTCCGTTAGGACTCCTTCAACCCCCACTTTTCACCCCTTTCACCTCATAATATACACCACATCGAAAAACCCTCAGACACGTGTCTTCTTATTTTTAATGATGAGTTTATATGCCGAGTATCACATCCCCCAATGAAACCAATCGGGATATATTGCTATTCAATGAAGTGCAGGTCTACCCCCTTAACACCCCTTTAGAACCTGAATATCCAAAAATCCTTTCTTAGTGGGCGTTTGCGGCCCTTGAGGAAGCTGCATACCAAATTTCGTTCCAATCCGTTCGGTGGTTTCTGAGATTTCGTGATGAATGAATGAGTCAGTGAGTGAGTGAGTGGTATTTGACAAATATATAGTAGATCATGAATGAGTTTTACATAATCTAAGTGTATTTATTAATCTCCTATAATTTTTTTCAGGATTAGGGAAACACCATTTACATTGGGTACAATTTGTGTTGACCAACTGAAAAACATTAAATTATTATTATTATTAACTTTATTGGCCACATTGGACCACTTGAGTCTTCCATGTACACTTTTTCTTTGAAGGTTGTATTGTTTGATTCATCTTATCTGCCCAGTACTTCTTCATTCGTTCTGATAGCAGTGTTCTTAATTCGTCTGAGATCTCTACAGGCCGTCTGTGCATCATTTCTGCTGAAAATTTGTGATTCTTAAGAAGAGTGGTAATTTTATTCTTGTTCTCTGCATCTGTAATTTCGAGTCCAACTGTTTTGAGATCCTCTTGAATTTCTTTGATCCAATGCCCTCCAGTCTTCTTCCCCAGATTTCTCATCACTAGTTGTCGTAAAATCCTGTTTTCTGGTAATCGTAGGATGTGAAAGAAATAAGAGATTCTTTTCTTCTTCATCGTGCTGGTAACTGGGTCAATCTCTCGATAGACTGTTTCATTGGAGAGGATTCTCCAGACTCCTTCAACATGGTACTTTTTATTTATACAGGTTGGTATTCTTCTTTTGGTTTTGAGGAGCTGATCAGTTCTTTCATTTTTAATTTGGAACAAGGTTTTGCAAGCATAAGTGGCTTTGGGCAACGTTACATTTTTGTAGCGTTGGATCTTAGTGCCTATTGACAAGCATTTTTTGTTATAACATTATAACATTAAATTATATTTATCTCTTGAATTTTTAATTTTATTTTATTTTATCTATTCCCTTCTTTCCTGTCACCCTAGAATTCCTTTGTATGTATGAATCATTGACTCATTAAAGGATTACTATCATCATCATCATCATCATTATTACATTAAAATTAATTATTTCTCATTTCCAACTTATGGTGAATAGAGCTTATAAGCTGTTCAGCTTGTTTTAGCAAAGTATGCAGTGACTTGGCATTCATTAACATTACTATTTTATTTTCTCTTGCAGCTTCATGGACTACATGGGGCGAATATAGCAGCCAGATGTGTGATTTGTTTGCAACGTCGTTCCCTGAAGTCAGTGTTAGTGACAGCAATTGTGGCAAGAGCTGGAATAGAAAATACAGATCGAGTGAAAGTCAACCTTCTTTTACAGACGAGTCCCTCATGAACACACATCTTGTGTATGGATCGTATGGCAAGCCATTACCCCCAGATAGACTGCTTAGTGATTTTGACAAGAACTTTGTTTGTAAAGATTGTGGCCGTAGATATCGTTACAAGCGTGGCCTCGTACTGCACATGACGTACGAGTGTGGGAAGGAACCGGCGTTCCAGTGTCCATACTGTCCATACCGAGCTAAGCAGAAAGGAAGGCTCAAGTGCCACAAGAAAAATAAACACCAAGAAATGTTTCAGTGAAGCTAGTTCATTTTATGTACACTACAAAAATATATTGATCCACTTGCCAGTTTAGTAGATTTACATCTAGGTCTAGTTTCACAACCACATGGCAGCTTTGTCAGGTGATCAATTACAACTAGGCTCTGCAATGTGCTGGCTTTGTGACGGCCACCTGATGAAGCTGACTCATTGTAGTCAAACTAGTTGTAGAGCCTACTCAATTGGTAAGTGCATCAATATGAGATGTACTGAATATTATAGTGTACAAGAACTTACACCAAAAGTGTTAGAAATATTAGTTCTTTTTAATATAAGGTTTGTTATTTATGCTCTAGGGGCAGAACAGAACAGCAAGGTCATCTGCCCCTTAAGTATAAGGTCTTTGTGTTGAATTCATTTTGAAGCATTTATTTTATAATTCATTACTTTGTTACCTCTTTGTCAAATAAAGAGATCATGAATTGATAGAGTGAAGTAAATGTCTTATTGAAGTGAAGTGGGTTGAATCCTTAATATTTCATACAATGCAGTATTATAAGATGATGTTTGATGGCGCATGTACATAAGAATCTGGGAGTTCCCATGTTTATTATGTAGCCTATATTCCTATATGAGCACTACGGATGGTATTGGAGAGAGAGGCAAAACTTTGCAGTAATTAGGAGTTTTCGAGGGCGTCATGAAATCTTGCAACTGATGTGTCACTACCATTTCTTCAGATGAGTATTTGAGTGATTGTCTGATCACAGGTCTCTGACAGAGTAGGTGCGATCTTACAAATGTTGTACTGTGATACACTATCAGAAGTATTTCTGCAAGAAATGTGACATTTACTGTCCCGCCTTGTCAATATACAGAGATATTACAATTACGGTTTGTACATATATCAAGCTGTATTGGTCTCTCTTCAGATGACACTAAAATTCAGTGGTTTATTTGGTGATTATGTTATAAAAATAAAAGTTCAGTCAGCATTATTCTTCCCTATCAAGGCAAAAAAAAAAGGTGGAAAATGAGCTTTTAAGATCCTGTAGCCAAGCTGCACTACAATGTGCTTCAAAAATGGAATATACAGTCATCGCGGCAGGAGATGGCAGTTGAACACGCTGTGACGGGGTGCGGGGGCTCTTGCAGTATGCATGCGCAGCCCAATTATATTGCAAACATAAATATATCGGCTACCCGCATGCCAATGGTTATTATTGCAGCAGACGACACACAGCCAGTGAAAGAAGGAATGTGCTGAGTGAGTGAAGCAAGTAGTGACAAACTGATTGTTTTTGGAATGCGCGATGCGATACGCAATGAGCGGGAAGACCTCGCCAGTTCAAACCCAACTGCCATCTCCTGGCGCGATATCAGTAGCTTCCGGTTCGATATCCCAGCAGGGTTCGGGCAAGGCCTGCTGATGTGCCCAATTAGGTGCACAGGGCAAAACCCCTCAACATACGTGGTGTCAACACAAGGAAAGTTCTTTATTTCAAACAGTGTATGTGTTGTCATTTGGTCTGCCACAGATGTAGTCAACAGCCATGTTCTTACTGGCAATAATACCTGTGCTATAACACTCCAGGCACTGGTTATATGCGGATTTCAATGATCCAGCTTAATGCTCTTTCGACTTATTTTGTAGTTTTGCTGTTTCCATTTGATTTAATTTCTAATTTCATTACTTTTCTTTAGAGCCTTGGAGGCTGGATTTAGACAGCTCCTTAACCCGGTCCATGAGGCAATTTTAATTGGCTACATGGATAACTCTTGCCAGGCGCGTCCACGTCGCGGGGGTGGGCAACGGTACTGTAATATACCATGGAACTACAGTACCGGCTAAGTTCTGGTGAGGACCCAGTCCTATGGGGTATAACATAGGCCCCGTGCGCAGGGTTACGTGCGAAGACCTCAACGGAATCTGCAGCGGAGAAGATGGACTTCGGAACGGTGGAGATTGCGGAAGAGGCAACCCAGTACTCGGGGAATAATATGAGTACAGCATCAATCGGCAGCGTCTGTTTCCCAGGTTAGGGGCGGCTGCAAGGGCGTCTGTTTCCCATGTTAGGGGCGGCCTGTATAATAGCTGGCAGTAGCTTCATAAAATGCCTTTGGGAGTGGCGACCCCATCGTAATAATAGCCTAAAATGGAAATGGCACTTCGAATGAATCGGAAAAGGTTAGGGCGTACCCTGCAGGCGACGCGCAGTTCTTTTGGTACTGGGGGAACTGTGAGAAATGGGCGGCCAGTAACCGAAATGAAAGTGGGAATCATGAATGTCATGACCCTGACAGGCAAGGTGGAGGAGGTGGTAGACTTCATGGAGAGGGAGAATGTTGGATTGATGGGGCTGAGTGAAGTGAAATGGAAAGGTAAAGGAAGGAAGAAATTGAGGAAAGGATATACATTATACTGGAGTGGTGGCCAAGAAGCCAAAAATGGCGTGGGACTGATAACCTCGAAACAACTGGAGGAGTATGTTGAAGTGGTCGAGTGTGTGACTGACAGAATAATGAAAATTAGAATGAAGATGAAAAAGGACGTGATGGACTTCATACAAGTGTATGCACCACAGACTGGAAACAGAGAAGAAGATACTGAAGTATTCCTGGAGGATGTAGAAAGAGTAATTTCAGATGTAGAAGTGGTGATCATGGGAGATATGAATGCACAAGTCGGAAACGAGAGACAAGGAAAGGAAGAAGTCATTGGACCATATGGATATGGGAAAAAGAACCGGGAAGGAGAGGAACTTGTAAACTTTTGTGAAAGGAATGGACTGATAGTGGGTAATTCATGGTTTCGGAAGAAAAACAGCAGGAAAATTACGAGATATGGTTGGGGCGATAGAAGAACAAAATCAGTAATTGACTACTTTCTGGTGGAAAGGACTAATCGCAGAAAGCTGATAGATGTGACAGCTTTACCAGGAGAAGCATTTGATGGGGACCATAGAGCTGTGGTGGCAAAATTTAGATGGGAAAAATTGGAAAACCTAAAGGAGATCAGAGAAAGTAAAATAAAAGTATGGAAATTGAAAGACAAAACCGTACAGGAAGATTTTCAGGAGAGATTGAAGCAACAAATCCCAGTTACTGAAGTGGAAAACATAGAAGAGGAATGGTCTCACTTTAAAAAGGCATTTGTTGGTGCAGCAGAGAGTGCTTGTTGTAGGACGTCAACAAGAGTGAAAGAGAAGGAGACACCATGGTGGAATGAGGAAGTGAGGAAAGCAGTGAAAGAAAAGAAGTCTGCATGGAAAGAATGGAACCGAGATCAAACAGAAGAAAGCAAAAGGAAGTATCACGACAGCAAACGGAGGTGTAAGAAAGTGGTAGGAGAAGAAAAGAAGAAAAGTTGGGAAGAATTTACACGAAGAATGGAAACAGATGTAAGTGGCAGTAAAAGGATGCTGTATGGGCTTCTAAGAAGTAAGAGGAAAGAAAGAGTTACTACAAAGCTAGTGAAAAAGGAAGATGGAGAGTTATTAACACACCCAGAAGAGATAAAGGGACGATGGAAGGAGTATTTCGATAAGCTTTTGAATGTGAGCAATGGTA
Organism: Meconema thalassinum; assembly: GCA_946902985.2. Taxonomy (NCBI): domain Eukaryota; kingdom Metazoa; phylum Arthropoda; class Insecta; order Orthoptera; family Tettigoniidae; genus Meconema; species Meconema thalassinum. Next base: position 70,462,764 of record OX336390.1, read on the forward strand.
CTGGTGAGATGGAAGTGACACAACCTGACGACTCTATAACAGAAGATGATATAACAATGCTGGAGGTGGAATTAGCAGTACAGAAATTGAAGATGGGAAAAGCAACAGGGGTGGATGAAGTCAGTGTAGAAATGATAAAGGCTGCTGGACCTGTTGGTATGCAATGGCTGTATCGACTGCTAAAGTGTGTGTGGAAATGGAAATGTGTACCAGAAGACTGGAAGAAAGGGCTAATAATACCAGTGTTTAAGAAGGGGGACAAGAAGGTGTGTGATAACTATAGAGGGATCACCCTCATATCACAGATAGTAAAAATACTGGAAAGGATATTAGAAAGAAGAATGAGAAGAAAGGTGGAAGGAGAGTTGCAAGAGGAACAGTATGGCTTCAGGAGTGGAAGATCCACAGTGGACCCAATCTTTAGCTTGAGGCAGGTGATGGAAAAGAACTGGGAATATGGAGAGGATTTGATCATGACTTTCATAGATCTAGAAAAGGCATATGATAGTGTCCCCAGAGAGAAGGTATGGGAAACCATGGTTAAGAAGAGACTGGGAAGAGAAATGTTGGAAATGGTGCAAGCAATGTACAACAACTGTGTTAGCAGGGTACTGACCCCAGTTGGAAAGACAGATTGGTTTAGGAACAAGACTGGACTAAGACAGGGGAGTGTGCTGTCACCTCTCTTGTTCATAATGGTGATGGATGAAATAGTAAAGGAAACAAAGGAAGCATATGAACATAAAGAAATGAAGTTACTGTTATTTGCAGATGATATTGTGGTCTGGGGAAGGAACACCGAAGAAGTGCAAAAACAACTAGATGCACTGAACGAAAATATTCCGAAGTATGGCCTGAAAATCAGTATAGAGAAAAGCAAGACCATGGTGATGACAAGAGGGGAAAGACAAGGAAAGGGCACTGTGAAAATTGGAAGTCAGAGTTTGGAAATTGTGGACACGTTCAAATACCTAGGAAGTGAATTGATGCAAACTGGTAGGTTGGACATGGAGATTGGCAGGAGGGTACAGCAGAGCAATGCATTCTATCAAAGTGTAAGAAAACTTGTTTGGGATAAGGAAGTACCAAGGAAAAGCAAGGAGGTAATGTATAAAGTGTACTATGTACCCATATTAACTTATGCAGCTGAGACTTGGACCCTGGCAAGCAGGCAAGAGAGTAGAATCCAAGCCAGTGAAATGAAATTCCTAAGAAGTATGATAGGAAAGACAAGGAAAGACAGAGTGAGGAATGAAGATGTTAGGAAGGAAGTTGGGATGGGAAAACTAAATGAGAGAATTGAGAAGAATAAACTAAGGTGGTTTGGACATGTAAAGAGGATGGAGGAAAATAGAATACCAAGACAGATGCTGGAGGTGAAGTGCAAGGGTAAGAGACCAAGAGGAAGACCTAGAACAAGGTGGATGGATTCAGTGAAGAACGGCGTAAGAAAAAGAAATCTGGACTGGGACAAGATCGTGGAAGAAGAATGGTGGAAGGAAAGAGGAAAGTGGAGAAGTGCCATAAATACCCCGACCCGGCAGGAGCTGGATAAGGGGAAATGATGATGATGATGATGATGACTTTTCTTTAGAAACAACAATCAAAGAAACCTCCATCAGAACTAAATTGTGTCAGAAAATGCTTGCCAATAAGCAGACAAATAAGGGTGACATCCGTGATAATGGTGATGTCGGTTGTTGTATTAACTGTGAGATCATCTGTCCCTGTTCGATAATGATGATATTATGATAATTGTGATAACTAATAATATATTCCCTTTTTCTAATTGCAGTGCCAAGGAGTTCACCTCAGGTTTACCATAAAGGATATGTTGATGTGGATATTACTGGTGAATCAAATCCAGTTTCTGCTCAGATAAATGCTTACTCGAACCAGTTTTCTCCTATGTGCTCCAAATCGCAAGCAACTCTATTATCTGCTTCAAATGCTTTCATGGCTGGCAACCATAACAATACGAGCCAGTACTTGCCAGAAGTTTCATTGCCAATGAAGCAAAGCACTCCGTGCATGGCAGTAAATAATACCAACATCAACCAGTTCTACTCTGGAGTTCCTTCACCGTTGAACCAAAGTGCCCCGTCGTCCAATCTGAATGTGAAAAAGAAATACATGTGCGGGGCATGTGGCCGCATGTATTGTCGCAGGCAAGGTCTGTGGCTTCACAAGAAATATGAGTGTGGGAAGGAACCGTCGTTCCAGTGTCCATACTGTGATTATCGTGCTAAGCGGAAAGGAAGCCTCAAGCGCCACAAGAAAAATATACATGGAGAAATGTTTCAGTGAAGCTAGTTTATTTTATGTACACTACAATATTTTCATATTGATCCACTTGCCAATTTAGTAGGTTTTACATCTAGGTCTAGTTTCACAACCACAAGGCAGCTTTGTCAGGTGATTAATTACAACTGAGCTCTGCAATGCGCCGGCTTTGTGACAGCCACTTGATGAAGCTGACTCATTGTAGTCAAACTAGTTGTAAAACCTACTCAATTGGTAAGTGCTTCATTATGACATGTATTGAATATTATCGTGTACATGAACTTACAACAAAAGTGTTAGAAATATTAGTTCTTTTTAATACAAGGTTTGTTATTTATGTTTTAAGGGGTAGAACAGCAAGGTCATCTGCCCCTTAAGTAAAAGGTCTTTGTATTGAATTCATTATGAAGCATTTATTATTTAATTCCTTACTTTGTTCCCTCCTCATCAAATAAAGAGATCATGAATTGATAGAGTGAAGTATTTGTCTTATTGAAGTGAAGTGGGTTGAATTTTGAAATATTCAAAATATTATTCATATAATTCATAAGAATTGGAACCAAGAAAGATCAAATAGACTTAAATTGCTTGCGATTCGCAGATGACTTAGCGTTACTGGCTAATAATATTCAAGAAGCCAGAAATCAAATAATAAGCCTACAAAATATAGCACAAACACTTGGACTTCAGATATCATTTGAAAAGACAGAGATAATGGTAGCAAATCCACTTGTAATCAATCACATAACAGTAAATAACAAGAAAGTTAAAATAGTGAAGCAATGTAAATACTTAAGAGAAACCTGCATGCCAAGAAAGAACTAATAAAATGATAAAGGCCCAAAAATTAACATGGTCTACATATAAAAGAAAATGTCTATCAATCGCAACAAAATTAAAACATTACAAGACGGTGGTGCAACCAGAGGTGACATATGGAAGTGAAACTCTTTGTAAAGTTATTCAGAAAAATTGAATCAACAAAATTTTAAAAGTAGAAAGAAGAATAGCTGGAACATGCATAAATAAAAAATATCAGAAAGATGGACAGTGGCGGATAGTACCAAATGAAGTGGTATACAGAGAACTGGAGCCCATCACTGATACTATTCGGAAGAAACGGATTTCTTTTTTTGGTCACATCATGAGGACACCAGAAACCAGGTTATCTAGAAAAATTGTAGTGAAACTTTGGAATATAAAACAACAAGTAGGATGGATTAAGGAAATTAGAGAAGATATGAAAGAATTAGAAATAACCTTGGATGACTTGCAAAACAAAACAAAAGAATTAAAAAAACTGAGAGATATAAAAATAAGATTTCAGGCTAAAATAGACAAACGTAATACAGTAAAAAGGGTATTTACAGATGAGGAACACCTGAGAAGATCGGAGCGAATTAAGAGCTACTGGGCGACTCGGAAAGGAAACTTACTGAAGAAGAGGACCAAGAAATGATTGACTGAAGTGGTCCAATGAGGCCGTAAAAGCAGAAGAAGAAGAAGAATACAGTATTATGAGTTGATGTTTGATGGTGCGTGTACATAAGACTCTGAGACTTCCCATGCTATTATGTATATTCCTATATGAGCACTGTGGATGGTATTGGATAGGGAGGCATAACTTTACAGTAATTATGAGTTTTGTAGGGCATCATAAAATCTTGCAACTGGTGTTCACTACCATTTCTTCAAATGAGTATTTGAGTGATTGAATACACGTCTTTGGCAGAGTAGCTGCGATCTTACAATTGCTGTACTCTGAAATGTTATATGAAATATTTCTGAAAGAAATGTGACATTTACTGACCCGCCTTGTCATCACACAGAGATACTACAATTACGGTTTGTACATGTATGGTTTGGGGAAACAAGGAGGAGGAAGTACAGGAGCAGTTGGAGGTGTGGGAAGGAATAATACAAGGATATGGGATGAAATTCAGCATAAATAAGAGTGAGATGGTGATCACAACAAGGAAGAAGTAAAGAACCACAATGGGAATAACAATTGGTGGGGAACAGCTGAAGAATGTGGAGAGTTTCAATTAATTCCAAGCCTGATACAAGATAATGGAAGAAACGATAGAGAAATAAATGAGCGGGAGAGACAAGCAAAAGCATTCCGGAGGAGTGTGAGAAGCATGATAGGAGCAAGGATGTCCCTCAGAACAGCAAAAAAGTCATATATCGGACGTACTATGTCCCTATCCTGATGTATGCCTCGGAAACCTGGGTTATGAAAGGAAAGGAGAAGAGCAAAATACAGGCCAGTGAGATGAGGTTCTTGAGAAGCAGTATTGGAGCTACAAAGATGGTCAGAATAAGAAATGAGAGGACCAGAGAATTAATGAAGGAGGAACCATTACAGGATGGTATAGAGTAATCTAGACTTAGATGGTATGGACATGTAAACCGAATGGAGGAGAAGAGGATACCCAGGAGGATACGCGAGACGAAGTGGAAAGGAAAGAGACCGAGAGGAAGACCGAGAGACAGGTGGCTGAAGGGGGTGGAAGAAAGCGTGATGAAAAGAGGAGAAGACTGGACAAGGATGGAGGCTGAGAGATGGTGTGGGAAGACAGAAAACATTGGAGGGGCTTGTGTTCCAAACAGACCCGGCCAGTGGCTGGAAACTGTTTATGATGATGGCATTGTATGGTCCTCTTCAGATCACTCTAAAAGTCAATGGTTAATTTCTGAAAAGTTACGTTAGCATTATTCTTCCCTATCGAGGCCAAGAAAAAGTGGAAAATGAGCTTTTGAGATCCTAGAGCAAGCGACACTACAATGTGCTTCAAAAATGGATTAACTTGCAGTTCGATATCCCAGCAGGGTTTGGGCAAGGTCTGCCGATGTGCCCAATTAGGTGCACCAGGGCAATACCCCTCAACATACGTGGTGTCAACAGAAGGAAAGTTCTTTATTTCAAACAGTGTGTGTTTGGTCTGCCACAGATGTATTCGACAGCCATGTTCTTACTGCCATTGATACCTGTGCTATAACACTTCAGGCACTGGTTATTTGTGAACTTACACGATCCAGCTTAATGCTCTTTGTAGTTTTGCTGTTTCCATTTCATTTCTTTTCTTTAGAATCAACAATCAAATAAACTGCCTTCAGAACTAAATTGTGATACAAAATGCCTGCCAATAAGCGGACCAATAAGGGTGACATCCTTGATAATGGTGATGTCAGTTGTTGTATTAACTGTGAGATCATCTGTCACTTTTAGATAATGATGATATGATAATTGTGATTACTAATCTATTCCCTTTTTCTAATTGCAGTGCCAAGGAACTCCCCTCAGTTTTACCATAAAGGATATGTTGATGTGGATATTACTGGTGAATCAAATCCAGTTTCTGCTCAGATAAATGCTTACTCAAACCAGTTTTCTCCTATGTGTTCCAAATCGGAAGCAGCTTTATTATCTGGTTCAAATGCTTTCATGGCTGGCAACCATAACAATACGAGCCAGTACTTGCCAGAAGTTTCATGGCCATTGAACCCAAGCACTCCACTATTGACTTCTTGTATGGCAGTAAATAATACCAACATCAACCAGATCTACTCTGGAGTTCCTTCACCGTTGAACCAAAATGCCCCGTCGTCCAATCTGAATGTGAAAAAGAAATATGTGTGCGATGCATGTGGCCGCATGTATTGTCGCAGTCAAGGTCTGTGGCTTCACAAGAAATATGAGTGTGGGAAGGAACCAGCGTTCCAGTGTCCATACTGTGATTATCGAGCCAAGCAGAAAGGAAGCCTCAAGTGCCACAAGAAAAATATACATGGAGAAATGTTTCAGTGAAGCTCGTTCATTTTATGTGCACTACAATATTGTCATATTGCTCCACTTGCCAATTTAGTAGGGTTTACGTCTAGGTCTAGTTTCACAATTACAATGCAGCTTTGTCAGGTGATTAATTAGAACTGAGCATTGCAATGCGCCGGCTTCGTGACAGCCACTTGATGAAGCCGACACATTGTATTCAAACTAGTTGTAAAACCTACTCAATTGGTAAGTGCATCAATATGAGATCAAGCCTACTGAAAATTATAGTGTACATGAAAATACTCACAACAAAAGTGTTAGAAATATTAGGTTTTTTTAGTACAAGGTTCTTTATTTTTGTTTTAATGGATGGAACAGCAAGGTCATCTGCCCATAATGTACAAGGTCATTGTGTTGAATTCACTATGAAGCAATTATTTTGTAATTCTTTACTTTGATCCCTTTTCGTCAAATAAAGAGATCATGAATTGATAAAATGAAGTGGGTTGAATCCTCAATATTTCATATAATGCAATATTATAAGTTGATTTTTGATGGTGCATGTACATAATACTCTGGGAGTTCCCATGTTATTATGCATATTCCAATATGAGCACTATGGATGGTATTGGAGAGAGAGGCACAACTTCGCAGTAATTAGGAGTTTTCAAGGGCATCAAGATATCTTTCAAATGTGTCACTACCAATTTGTCAGATGGGTATTTGAGTGAATCTGATCACAGGTCTTTGACAGAGTAGCTGCGATCTTACACATTTTGTACTGTGATACGTTATAAGAAATATTTCTGCAAGAAATGTGTCATTTACTGTCCTGCCTCGTCAATAAACAGAGATAATACAATTAAAGTTTGTAGATGTATCATGCCGCATTGGTCCCTCTTAAGCAAATCACACTAAAAAAGCAGTGGTTTAATTGCTGATTATGATGTAAAACTAAGAGTTCCCTCAGCATTATTTCTTCCTATCGAAGCACTAAATAGGTGGAAAATGAGCTTTTAAGATCCTGTAGCCAAGCGGCACTACAATGTGCTTCAAAAATGGAACATAGCTTCCAGTTCGATATCCCAGCAGGGTTCAGGCAAGACCTGCTGATGAGCCCAATTAGGTGCACTAGGGCAATACCCCTCAACGTACGTGGTGTCAACAGAAGGTATGATCTTTATTTCAAACAATGTGTGTGTTGTCATTTGGTCTGCCACAGATGTATTCGACAGCCATATTCTTACTGCCAATGATTCTTTGCTATAACACTTCAGGCACTGGTTATAATTATATGGACTTGAACGATCCAGCTTAATGCTCTTACTACTTATTTTGTAGTTTTGCTGTTTCCATCTCATTTCTTTTTCTTTAGAAACAACGATCAAATAAACCTCCTTCAGAATTAAATTGTGACACAAAATGCCTGCCAATAAGCAGACAAATAAGGGTAACATCCTTGATAACAGTGATGACGGTTGTTGTATTAACTGTGAGATCATCTGTTCCTGTTTGATAATGATGATATTATGATAATTGTAATTACTAATAATATATTCCCTTTTTCTAATTGCAGTGCCAGGGAGTTCATCTCAGCGTTACCATAAAGGATATGTTGATGTGGATATTACTGGTGAATCAAATCCAGTTTCTGCACAGAAAACTGCTTACTCGAACAAGTTTTCTCCTATGTGCTCCAAATCGCAAGCAGCTCTATTATCTGCTTCAAATGCTTTCATGGCTGGTAACCATAACAATATGAGCCAGTACTTGCCAGATGGTTCATTGCCAATTATCCAAACCACTCCAGTATTGTCTTCATGCATGGCAGTAAATAATACAAACATCAACCAGTTCTACTCTGGAGTTTCTTCTCCATTGAATCAAAGTGCTCCGTTGTCCAGTCTGAATGTGAATAAGAAATATTTTTGTAAAGATTGTGGCCGTAGATATCGTTACAAGCATGGCCTCGTAATGCACACGACGTACGAGTGTGGGAAGGAACCGGCGTTCCAGTGTCCAAACTGTGATTATCGGGCTAAGCTGAAAGGAAACCTCAAGCGCCACAGGAGAACTAAACATCGAGAAATGTTTCAGTGAAGCTAGTTCATTTTATGTACACGACAATATTATCATATTGATCCACTTGCCAATTTAGTAGGGTTTACGTCTAGGTCTAGTTTCACAATTACAATGCAGCTTTGTCAGGTGATTAATTAGAACTGAGCATTGCAATGCGCCGGCTTCGTGACAGCCACTTGATGAAGCCGACACATTGTATTCAAACTAGTTGTAAAACCTACTCAATTGGTAAGTGCATCAATATGAGATCAAGCCTACTGAAAATTATAGTGTACATGAAAATACTCACAACAAAAGTGTTAGAAATATTAGGTTTTTTTAGTACAAGGTTCTTTATTTTTGTTTTAATGGATGGAACAGCAAGGTCATCTGCCCATAATGTACAAGGTCATTGTGTTGAATTCACTATGAAGCAATTATTTTGTAATTCTTTACTTTGATCCCTTTTCGTCAAATAAAGAGATCATGAATTGATAAAATGAAGTGGGTTGAATCCTCAATATTTCATATAATGCAATATTATAAGTTGATTTTTGATGGTGCATGTACATAATACTCTGGGAGTTCCCATGTTATTATGCATATTCCAATATGAGCACTATGGATGGTATTGGAGAGAGAGGCACAACTTCGCAGTAATTAGGAGTTTTCAAGGGCATCAAGATATCTTTCAAATGTGTCACTACCAATTTGTCAGATGGGTATTTGAGTGAATCTGATCACAGGTCTTTGACAGAGTAGCTGCGATCTTACACATTTTGTACTGTGATACGTTATAAGAAATATTTCTGCAAGAAATGTGTCATTTACTGTCCTGCCTCGTCAATAAACAGAGATAATACAATTAAAGTTTGTAGATGTATCATGCCGCATTGGTCCCTCTTAAGCAAATCACACTAAAAAAGCAGTGGTTTAATTGCTGATTATGATGTAAAACTAAGAGTTCCCTCAGCATTATTTCTTCCTATCGAAGCACTAAATAGGTGGAAAATGAGCTTTTAAGATCCTGTAGCCGAGCGGCACTACAATGTGCTTCAAAAATGGAACATAGCTTCCAGTTCGATATCCCAGCAGGGTTCAGGCAAGACCTGCTGATGAGCCCAATTAGGTGCACTAGGGCAATACCCCTCAACGTACGTGGTGTCAACAGAAGGTATGATCTTTATTTCAAACAATGTGTGTGTTGTCATTTGGTCTGCCACAGATGTATTCGACAGCCATATTCTTACTGCCAATGATTCTTTGCTATAACACTTCAGGCACTGGTTATAATTATATGGACTTGAACGATCCAGCTTAATGCTCTTACTACTTATTTTGTAGTTTTGCTGTTTCCATCTCATTTCTTTTTCTTTAGAAACAACGATCAAATAAACCTCCTTCAGAATTAAATTGTGACACAAAATGCCTGCCAATAAGCAGACAAATAAGGGTAACATCCTTGATAACAGTGATGACGGTTGTTGTATTAACTGTGAGATCATCTGTTCCTGTTTGATAATGATGATATTATGATAATTGTAATTACTAATAATATATTCCCTTTTTCTAATTGCAGTGCCAGGGAGTTCATCTCAGCGTTACCATAAAGGATATGTTGATGTGGATATTACTGGTGAATCAAATCCAGTTTCTGCACAGAAAACTGCTTACTCGAACAAGTTTTCTCCTATGTGCTCCAAATCGCAAGCAGCTCTATTATCTGCTTCAAATGCTTTCATGGCTGGTAACCATAACAATATGAGCCAGTACTTGCCAGATGGTTCATTGCCAATTATCCAAACCACTCCAGTATTGTCTTCATGCATGGCAGTAAATAATACAAACATCAACCAGTTCTACTCTGGAGTTTCTTCTCCATTGAACCAAAGTGCTCCGTTGTCCAGTCTGAATGTGAATAAGAAATATTTTTATAAAGATTGTGGCCGTAGATATCGTTACAAGCATGGCCTCGTAATGCACACGACGTACGAGTGTGGGAAGGAACCGGCGTTCCAGTGTCCAAACTGTGATTATCGGGCTAAGCTGAAAGGAAACCTCAAGCGCCACAGGAGAACTAAACATCGAGAAATGTTTCAGTGAAGCTAGTTCATTTTATGTACACGACAATATTATCATATTGATCCACTTGCCAATTTAGTAGGTTTTACATCTAGGTCTATTTTCACAATCTCAAGGCAGCTTCGTGACAGCCACTTGATGAAGCCGACACATTGTAGTCAAACTAGTTGTAAAACCTACTCAATTGGTAAATGCATCATTATGAAATGTACTGAATATTATAGTTAACATCAACTTACATCAGAAGTGTTAGAAATATTAGTTCTTTTTAATACAATGCTTGTTATTTTTGTTTTAAGGGGCGGAACAGCAACGTCATCTGCTCTTTTAGTACAATGTCTTTGTGTTGAATTCATTATGAAGCATTTATTTTGTAGTTCCTTACTTTGTTCCCTACTTGTGGAATAAAGAGATCATGAATAAAAGTGAAGTGGGTTGAATCCTTAATATTTCATACAATGCAGTATTATAAGATGATGTTTGAAGGTGCGTGTACATAAGACTCTTGAGAGTTCACATGTTTATTATGTCTATTCCTATATGAGCATTATGGATGGCATTGGAGTAATAAGCAGTTTTCCAGAGCATCATGAAATCATGCAACTTATGTGTCACTACCATTTCTTCAGATGGATATTTGTGTTAATCTGATCATGGGTCTTTTACAGAGTAGCTGCGATCTTACTAATGCTGTACTGTGATATGCTATAAGATATTTCTGCAAGAAATGTGACATTTACTGTCCCGCCTTGTCAATAAACAGGGATATTACAATTACAGTTTGTACACGTATCAAGCTGTATTTCTCTCTCTTCAGATCACACTAAAATTCAGTTGTTTAATAGCTAATCATGCTCCGCTGGGTCCGTGGTTCAAATCCCGGTCACTCCATGTGAGATCTGTGCTGGACAGAACAGAGGCAGACAGGTTTTTCTCCGGGTACTCCGGTTTTCCCTGTCAAAATTTCATTCCAGCAACACTCTCCACTATCATTTCATTTCATCTGTCATTCATTTAATCATTGCCCCAGAGGAGTGCGTCAGGCCTCGGCAGTCGGCACAGTTCATATCCTCGCCGCTATATGGGGGCTTCATTCATTCCATTCCTGACCCGGTCGGAGACTGGAAGCAGGCTGTGGATTTTCATTTTCAATAGCTAATTATGCTGTAAAACTAAAAGTTGCTCCCTAACGAGGTATCAAAATGGTTGACAATGATCTTTGATTAGAGCATTGTTCTCCATTTCTAGGTCTGTATTGAATCTACATAATATAAAAGAAAGTCGTGTTAATTGCACTATTTATAACTCAAGAACGGCTGAACCGATTTAGCTGAAAATTGGTGTGGAGGTAGCTTAGAACCAGGAGACGGACATAGGATACTTTTTTTATCCCGTGACGTGACATGAAATGTCAAAGAGAATACAAGTCACTATAAATCGTAACGCAAATGACAGCTAAGGCAAGTCGTTTCCAGGCAACAGTAGCACTTGACGAGACACGGCCGACAGGATGCGAGTAGCGCTCTCCACTACCGGTATAGAAAATTAGGCTCTTAACATGAAATCCCGTTAGTTACTCAACGTAATTTGTATTCTCTTTGAATCATCATTAACAATTCCGCGACAAAGACGATCAAACAAATGAGTGTTGTCGATGCGCTCACATAGCCTACAATTCATCCAATTGCGACCAAATTTTGGTGGGTTGTTGTGCACACTCCCGGGATTGTTAGATAGCGTGCGAATAGCTTCAACAAAATGGCGTGCGATTCGTTTCAACAAAATCCCACATGCGTTCATATACCATTCATCCCATTGCGATGAAACTTGGGTAAGATGTTGTGTGCACTTCAGGGAAGGTTTCTGGCTTAGTAAATCCCCTTTACAATAGGTAGCAGATATTTAACTACTGAGCGACGACGCGCGAAGCGTTTCAACAAAGTCCCGTATGCATTTATATACCATTCGTCCGATAGCGATGAAACTTGGGTGAGAAGTTGTATACATTCCAGGCAAGGTGTCTGGCTTATTACATCCATGTTACAATAGGTAGCGCAGGAGTAGATGAGCGACGACGCGCGAAGCGTTTCAACAAAGTCCCGTATGTGTTCATATGCCATTCGTCCAATAACGATGAAACTTAGGTGAGATGTTGTGTACACTTCCGTGAAGGTTTCTGGCTTAGTAATCCGACTTTACAATAGATAGCGCACGAGTAGATTCAACAAATGAGCGACTAAGCACGAAGTGTTTCAACAAATTCCCGTATGCGTTCATATACCATTCCTCCGTTAGCGATGAAACTTGGGTGAGTTGTTGTGTACACTCCAGGGAAGGTTTCAGGCTTAGTAAATCCATTTTACAATAGGTAGCGCACGAGTACATTCAACAAATGAGTGAAGATGCGCCAAGCTTTTCAACAAAGTCCTGAATGCGTTGAAATACCATTCGTCTGATAGCGATGAAACTTGGGTGAGATGTTGTGTACACTCCAGGGAAATTTTTAGGCTTTGTAAGTCCATTTTACAATAGGTAGCGCACAAGTAGATTCAACAAATGAGCGAAGACGCGCGAAGCGTTTCAACAAAGTCCTGTATGCGTTCATATACCATTCCTCCGATAGCGATGAAACTTGGGTGAGATGTTGTGTACACTTCAGGGAAGATTTCTGGCTTAGTACATCCACTTTACAATAGGTATCGCACAAGTAGATTCAACAAATGATCGACGGCACGCGAATTGCTTAAACAAAGTCCCGTAGCGTTCAAATACCATTCATCCGATTGCTATGAATCTTTGGTTGAATTGTTGTGCATACTCCAGGAAAGGTTTCTGACTTAGTAAATCCTTTTTACAATAGGTAGCGCACGAGTAGATTCAACAAATGAGTGAAGGCGTGCGTATCGTTTAAAAAAAATTCGTATGCGTTCATATACCATTCATGCGATTGCAATGAAATTTAGAGAAATGTTGTTTCCACTCCTGCAAAGATTTCTGATTTAGTAAATCCATTTTACAATTGGTAGCGCGCGAGTAGATTCAATTAATGAACGGCAGCGCATGAATGGTTTCAACCAAGTCCCGTATGCGTTTATATACCATTCATCCGATTGTGATAAAACGTTGGTGAGTTGAGTACAGTCCTGCGAAGGTGCATGAATTAGTAAATCCATTTTTCAATGTGTGGCGCACAAGAAGATTCAACAAATGAGTGACGGCGCGTGAATCGTTTAAACAAAATCCCGTATGCGTTCATATGCCATTCATCCGATTGCGATGAAACGTTCATGAGTTGTTTGCACACGCCAGGGAAGGTTTTCGACTTAGTAAATCAATTTTACAGTAGGTAGCGTATGAGAATATTCAACAAATGGGTGACGGCTCTCGAATCGTTTCAACAAAGTCCCGTATGTGTTCACATACCATTCATTTCATAGCAATGAAACGTTGTTGAGTTGTTGAGCATGCTCCCATGATTTTTTTGAGATAGTAAATTAATTTTGCAATAGTTTAGAAGTGGTTAACTGAAAAAGAAAAACATATTGGGAATCCAAAATCACTTCAACAAGCGAAGTTACAACGCCAACACTTTCTTTGATTGGCATTGCAACACATGCCGGATACAGCTAGTATATTACTAACAAACTATTAATAATTTCCATCCTTTTCAATACAATTATTAATAGTTTGTTAGTAATGATCTTTGAAGATCCTGTAGGCCAGCGGCACTACAATGTGCTTCTAAAATGGAATATAGCTTGCAGTTCGATATACCAGCAGGGTTCGGGCAAGACCTGCTGATGAGCCCAGTTAGGTGCATCAGGGCAAAACCCCGCAACATATGTGGTGTCAACAGAAGGAATGATCTTTATTTCAAACAGTGTGTGTGTGTTGTCATTAGGTCTGCCACAGATGTAGTCAACAGCCATGTTGTTACTGCCAATGATACCAGTGCTATAACACTTCAGGCACTGGTTATATGTGGACTTCAACGGTCCAGCTTAATGCTCTTACTACTTATTTTGTAGTATTGCTGTTTCCATCTCATTTCTTCTCATTAGAAACAACGATCAAATAAACCTCCTTCAGAACTAAATTGTGAGACAAAATGCCTGCCAATCAGCAGACAAATAAGGGTGACATCCCTGATAACAGTGATGACGGTTGTTGTATTAACTGTGAGATCATCTGTCACTTTTTGTTAATTATGATATTATGATAATTGTAATTACTAATAATATATTCCCTTTTTCTAATTGCAGTGCCAAGGAACTCTCCTCAGTTTTACCATAAAGGATATGTTGATGTGGATATTACTGGTGAATCAAATCCAGTTTCTGCTCAGATAAATGCTTGCTCGAACCAGTTTTCTCCTATGTGCTCCAAATCGCAAGCAGCTTTATTATCGGCTTCAAATGCTTTCATGGCTGGTAACCATAACAATACGAGCCAGTTCCTCCCAGAAGTTTCATTGCCAATTATCCAAAGCACTCCAGTATTGTCTTCATGCATGGCAGTAAAAAACACCGACATCAACCAATTCTACTCTGGAGTTTCTTCATCATTGAACCAAAGTGGTTCGTTGTCCAATCTGAATGTGAATAACAAAAATTTTTGTAAAGATTGTGGCCGTAGATATCGTTACAAGCGTGGCCTCGTAATGCACATGACGTACGAGTGTGGGAAGGAACCGGCGTTCCAGTGTCCATACTGTGATTATCGGGCCAAGCTGAAAGGAAACCTCCAATGCCACAAGAAAAATAAACATCGAGAAATGTTTGAGTGAAGCTAGTACATTTTATATACACTACAATATTATCATATTTAGTAGGTTTTATATCTAGGTTTAGATTCACAATCACTAGGCAGCTTTGTCAGGTGATCAATTACAACTGAGCTCTGCAATGCGCTGGCTTTGTGACTGCCACTTGATGAAGCTAACACATTGTAGTCAAACTAGTTGTAAAACCTACTCAATTGGTAAGTGCATCAATATGACATGTACTGAATGTTATAGTGTACATGAACTTACAAAAAAAAGTGTTAGAAATATTAGTCCTTTTTAATACAATGTTGGTTATTTTCGTTTTAAGGTGTGGAAGAGCTAGGTCATGTGCACCTAATGTACAATTTCTTGTGTTGAATTCATTATGATATATATATTTTGTAATTCCTTACTTTGATCCCTTTTCGTCAAATAAAGAGATCACGAATTGATAAAGTGAAGTTAGTTGAATCCTTAATTTTTCATACAATGCAGTATTATAAGTTGATGTTTGATGGTGCAAGTACATAATACTCTGGGAGTTCCCATGTTATTATGTATATTCCTATATGAGCACTACAGGTGGTATTGGATAGGGAGGCACAACTTTGCAGTAATTAGGAGTTTTCAAGGGCATCATGAAATCATGCAACTTATGTGTCACTACCATTTTTTCAGATTGGTATTTGATTTAAACTGATCACAGGTCTTTGACAGAGTAGCTGTGATCTTACAAATGTTGTACTGTGATACGTTAGAAGAAATTTTTCTGCACGATATGTGGCATTTCCTGTCCCACCTTGTCAACATATGGAGATACTACAGTTACAGATTGTACATGTAGCAAGCTGTATTGGTCCCTCTTCAGATAACACTGGATATCAATGGTTTAATTTCTGATTATGATGTAAAACTTAAAGTTCCCTCAGCATTATTTCTCCCTAACGAGGCACCAAAAAGGTGGAAAATGAGCTTTTAAGATCCTCTAGCCAAGCGGCACTACAATGTGCTTAAAAAATGGATTATAGCTTGCTGTTCTATATCCCAGCAGGATTCGAGGAAAACCTACTGATGAGCCCAATTAGGTGCACCAGCGCAATACCCCTCAACATACGTGGTGTCAACAGAAGGAACGATCTTTATTTCAAACAGTGTGTGTGTTGTCATTAGGTCTACCACAGATGTATTCGACAGCCATGTTCTTACCCGTGCTGTAACACTCCAGGCACTGGTTATATGTGGACTTCAACGATCCAGCTTAATGCTCTTACTATTAATTTTGTAGCTTTACTTTTTCCATCTCATTTCTTCTGTTTAGAAACTACAATCAAAGAAACCTCCACCAGAACTAAATTGTGACACAAAATGCCTGCCAATAAGCAGACAAATGAGGGTGACATCCTAGATAACGTTGATGACGGTTGTTGTATTAACTGTGAGAACATCTGTCCTTTTATGATAATGATGATATTGTGATAATTGTGATTACTAATAATATATTCCCTTTCTCTAATTGCAGTGCCAAGAAATTCACCTCAGTTTTACCATAAAGGATATGTTGATGTGGATATTACTGGTGAATCGAATCCAGTTTCTGCACAGAAAACTGCTTACTCGACCCAGTTTTCTCCTACGTGCTTCAAATCGCAAGCTGCTCTATTATCTGGCTCAAATGCTTTCATGGCTGGCAACCATAACAATACGAGCCAGTACCTCCCAGGAGTTTCATTGCCGTCGAATGAAAGAACTCCAGTATTGTCTTCTTGTATGGCAGTAAATAATACTGACATCAACCAGTTCTTCTCTGAAGTTTCTTCACCATTGAACCAAAGTGGTTCTTTGTCCAATCTGAATGTGAATAAGAAATATTTTTGTAAAGATTGTGGCCGTAGATATCATTACAAGCGTGGCCTGGTAATGCACATGACATACGAGTGTGGGAAGGAACCGGCGTTTCAGTGTCCATACTGTCCATACCGAGCTAAGCAGAAAGGAAGCCTCAAGAGCCACATGAAAAATAAACATCATGAAATGTTTCAGTGAAGCTAGTTCACTTTATGTACACTACAATATTATCATATTGATCCACTTGCCAATTTAGTAGGTTTTAGATCTAGGTCTAGTTTCACAATCACATGCCAGCTTTGTCAGGTGATTAATTACAACTGAGCACTGCAATGCGCTGCATTTGTGACAGCCCCTTGATGAAGCTAACACATTGTAGTCAAACTAGTTATAAAACCTACTCAATTGGTAAGTGCATCGTTATGAGATGTGCTGAATATTATCGTGTACATAAACTTACAACAAAAGTGTTAGAAATATTAGTTCTTTTTGATACAATGTTTGTTATTTTTGGTTTAAGGGCAGAACAGCAAGATCATCTGCTCTTATTGTACATTGTCTGTGTATTGAATTCATTATGAAGCATTTATTTTGTAATACCTTACTTTGTTCCCTACTTGCGAATAAAGAGATCATGAATTGATAGCGTGAAGTGGGTTGAATCTTTAATATTTCATACAATACAGTATTAAAAATTGATGTTTGATGGTGCGTGTATAATAAGTCTCTGAGAGTCCCCATGTTATAATGTATATTGAGCCCGTCAGAAGAGTTGTTTTTGGCTCCCCAGACAACTCACCATCTGGACGCGTAAGCCGAGAAGGCTTGAGTGTACTTCCTATAGGTCATTGCGCACGAGGACGCAGCATCCCGGGGCGATCGGGCAGACACGGCTAAAAAGGTGAAAGGACCCAAGAAGCACACTCTAGAAACACTTAGCTTAAAATGATAACATCCAGTCTTATGTAAACTCGAATAACATTTATTTTAAAAAATGAGCAAACACCTATTCTAGTTCGGAGGGTTAGTCTCGGGCTAATCCCGCAAGCTAAATTTAAAAAAAATGTTAAAGTTGTTGATCCTAAACTGATTGTAAATTGAAATAACTCTCGCGAAAGATCTAGTTACAAAATATGCAAAAGCAGCAAGCTAGGGCAGTGGCACATAAAGTACACCCTACACAAATGAAATAGGTTACTTATGAATTTAAATTAACAACAACAAAGATCAAAAGAATTTATGATGGTACCACTCCCTTATTTATCTTTAAATAAGTTAAATCTAGCTAAATCCTGACAATTACAACAAAGTATATGGTGACTGACTATCATAACAAACGAACATTTAATAACAAAGCTAAGTGACAAACCAGTATATTAAAAAAAACTAAGTTCCTTACAAACTTTCAGATACAAGGGGTAAGCATACATTTATACACAAATAAATGAATAAATAAGACACAGCTTTCAGAAACCATCATATTATTGCCATGTGTACACGCAAGAATACTCTTTGCATCCTTGGGTCATCTAGTGTTTGTTATGTTGGTAAATGCGTGATCCCAAAACACGTCTTATATTACTGAGGTGTCGTGCGCCACTAGCTGAGCACTAATGGTCTGCGACAACTCTGTCGTCAAAAAGTAGTGTTACAAAAAATTACAAGTCATTCCCCGCCTGGAAATGTGACTGATCCTATGAGTTGGCCAGTTCGCATCCAATCGCAAGTCAAAGCTTTTACTGTCATTTTAGTTATTCTAGTTATAAGAATTAGTTCTTCTTATTATTAGAAGCGTGATTATTATCTGTCGTCGGTTTAGAGTACTGGCTCATTCCTCAAAGGACACCTAGGCTTAAACTCGTGAAGTCTCTCTAAGAACAACACTAAAGATCATCGGCTCACACCAGGCCGGAATTCACAATAACACTGTCGGGGCTCAAAGCTCACCGTAACAGTCTTCAGGTACTGACCTGGACATCATCGGCTCACACCTGGCCGGAATAAATGGTCGCAGATATAACAATCTGTATGACGATGCAACACAAGCCGTCACAACAATAACACAAGCCTACAAAATTGGTGTCAAAATATCTCATAAAACAGACAAAAGCTTCTACTCATCAGAATACCCACTCCTGGTGTTGAAACATCTCGCTTCCTAAAGCGGTAACTCTAGTAAATGACGTCCAATGACGTAATAAACATGTGACAGCAATAAACACTCATATAACCTTGACTCAAAATAATCAATACATTCCATCACATTGAATTGGGGTGTGCACATGCGCGTCGAGACTAAACAAAATAAAACTACAAGTCGTCTCACCTGAGCGCTGCGGATTCCCATACAGTTCATTAACATTCAGCAGCTTGCCAAAGCACTCACACTCATCTCATCGCGTCTGCGATGTAACACACTACACAGGCGTATAATATCTCTCAACTAGAAGACTTTCTGATATAACGCTGGCTTAAAATCTAACACAATTATAAAACAGTTTTCCGTGGTTTCACTACCACGCTAAAATTTCATAAACACAGATAGGTAACGTCAGAATGTTACAAAGAGCAAATAGTGGAGATATTCCACTCTAAAAATGACTTTGGTAATGGATAAAGGTATTCCTCTCCTAATATTCTATACAATGTGCCTTTATCAAAACTTTCTCGTGTCTCACAACTTGACACTGAACCAAAAATAATAAACAGTTGACAATCCTACTAACTGATAGGTCGTCTTAAATGATACAATGGCATCGGGTTCGATGCTGGGTTGGCATCTACAATAATGCTCCCAAATATAGTTCTCTCTAGAACTGTTGTGGCATCAAAGCTCACACTAAAGCTTAAATAAATCCATTCAAAAGGTCATGACTTCTGTCGATCATGAAAATGATACGAGGCTTAAATTGCTCAAAAAAAACTAACAGTGGCGTAAAAGAGAGGTTCGCAAACAGAGGGTCAGGAAAAATAAGCGAATAATGGTTGTCCATTATTCCAAATTCCTAATCTAGTCCATCTGAAGGACTGCCCAAACCAAATCAAAGTGATTCGAGGTCTCCCTAACCAAAAATTAGTACAAAAATCCTGCGAACACTTTTACTTGCACCAAACACTCTGGTGACTATCTCATCCACTGAAACAAAACATAATTAAACTAACTACAAGAAAAATCTCTGCCTGACTGGTGTCACAAGTTCGGTTAATGACTACATTCTACAATCTATTATCTACTACCACAGATCAACCCGTACAAGAGAAAAGATTTGACTCACTGAGAAGTCACCATAATCGAAGGTTCCAACAGTATGGTGTAACAGAGATTCAGGATGGTTGGCAATCTTCCATGAACTTGCTCGAACATCGAGCTTATACCACTCCATTCCTCTCCATTGGCTTCTTGTCTCTCGAGTAAAGATCTCCTCCTCATGGTCAACGGTAGGGTTGAGTGCACCTTGGATCTCCACATCCAGGTCGGTGTTCGTTAATCCTCCTGCCATGGTTGTAGATTCGACCTCCTCCTTGTCGAAATACTCCTCACATCATGGTGTCTACCCCATGATACTGGTCATCATGGTCGTTGTAATAGTAGCGTACACATGGTTGACGTTCAAGTACATCGTGAAATAATCACACGCGTTCTCCACTGATTTGAAGTTAAGCACAGTATAACAGTATAACAAATCACTGGCTTTATAGTGCAGACTTTCAACAAATGGCCTTTCACTGTCTGCTTCACTGCATTTAATAGACATGCGTTGTCAGCAATCACTGATTCGAAAATATTTTTACACATCCACAAATATCGCTCTGATCTGGCGAAAGATTCATACATGAAGTGCGGCGTAATGTGACGGGAAATAAAGCACTTTTACTTGGGTGGATGGTTTAGTGATCGTGTCTGATTTACTGTATTTTATCACACTCGTGTAACATGCAGCATGGCGTTCACAATGAAAATGTGGTGTTACATGATAATATCCTACACAATTGTTACTAAAATTCCGCAGTTGACATGTGCATTTTAACAGAATCTCACTGGTAACAATTATAACCATTAAATGAATTTCACACGTAATCTCTTCAAGATGATTATGGATTTTATCTCCACCTCGTGGACGTAGTATGTGGTGCGTCGCTTGGACGTGATTTGCGCTTTTCCACTCACAATTTAACAGATACTTTTCGCAACGTAGCACAGCACACATTCGTGCAAAAGTAATACCTGTTCGTCGACGTAGTCGGATACACTTTGTTCATCACCTGCACGGTGGACTTTAGATATTTCTTCGTCACGCAGGACGGACTAACTCAGCACGTCTATACACGACGGCTGTCAAACAGTAAGAGCCATGAGTGTCGGTCTCTCTGCCTCGTGCAGAGTCAAAAGTTGAGTCGTTGACGGTTTACTTCCTCCCGCCAATCTACGGTGCTAATACCTTTTACCTTATATCAAAAAAATGCGGTAAACATCGAAATGTTTCCTTGAAGCAGTATTACATAGTGGTATGATCTGAGACTTTTAAATGCCACATAGGTAATACTTGTGCTCAGAATAAAATATTCAGGTGAGTGTCCAGAGTCAAGACAACTCCCATATCTTCCTGTACGTCACGCGCTGCAACAGGGCGTGTTCTGTTTCAAAAACAAGACTTGTTCCTCATAAGTTCCAACTAATATCACCGAGCCATGAGCTTCCATGGGCTCAATATTCCTATATGAGCACTATGGATGGTATTGGAGAACGAGGCACAACTTTGTAGTAATTAAGAGTTTTCGAGGGCAACATGAAATCTTTCAACTTATGTGTCACTACCGTTTTTTCTGCTGGCCATTTGAGTTATTCTGATCACAGGTCTTTGACAGAGTAGCTTTGATCTTATAAATGCTGTACTGTGATATGTTATAAAATATATTTCTGCAAGAAATGTGACATTAACTGTCCCGCCTTGTCAATATACAGAGATATTACAATTACGGTTTGTACATATATCAAGCTGTATTGGTTAATCTTCAGATCACCCTAAAATTAAAGGGTCTAATAGCTAATTATGATGTAAAACTAAAAGATGTTCCCTAACAAGGCATCAAAATGTTAGAAAATGAGCTTTTAAGGTCCTCTAGCCAAGCGGCACTACAATGTGCTTCTAAAATGGAGTATAGCTTGCAGTTCAATATACCAGCAGGGTATGGGCAAGGCCTGCTCATGACCCCAATTGGGTGCACCAGGGCAAAAACCCTCAACATACGTGGTGTCAACATAAGGAATGATCTCTATTTCAAACAGTGTGTTTGTTGCCATTAGGTCTGCCACAGATGTAGTCAACAGCCATGATCTTACTGCCAATGACATCTGTGCTATAAGCTTCATGCACTGGTTATATGTGGACTTAAAGGATCCAGCTTAATGCTCTTACTACATATTTTGTAGTTTTGCTGTTTCCATTTCATTTCTTTTCTTTAGAAACAACAATCAAAGAAACCTCCATCAGAACTAAATTGTGTCACAAAATGCCTGCCATTAAGGGTGACATCTTTGATGACGGTGATGACGGTTGTTGTATTAACTGTGAGATCATCTGTCCCTGTTTGATAATGATGATATTATGATAATTGGTATTTCTAATAATATATTCCCTTTTTCTAATTGCAGTGCCAAGGAGTTCACCTCAGTTTTACCATAAAGGATATGTTGATGTGCATATTACTGGTGAATCGAATCCAGTTTCTGCTCAGAAAAATGCTTACTCGAAGCAGTTTTCTCCTATGTGTTCCAAATCCCAAGCAGCTTTATTATCTGCTTCAAAAGCTTTCATGGCTGGCAACCATAACAGTACGAGCCAGTACTTGCCAGAAGTTTCATTGCCCATTATCCAAAGCACTCCAGTATTGTCTTCTTGTATGGCAGTAAATAATACAGACATCAACCAGATCTACTCTGGAGTTTCTTCATCATTGAACCAAAGTGCTTCGTTGTCCAGTCTGAATGTGAATAAGAAATATTTTTGTAAAGATTGTGGCCGTAGATATCGTTACAAGCGTAGCCTTGAACTGCACATGACGTACGAATGTGGGAAGGAACCGGCGTTCCAGTGTCCATACTGTGATTATCGAGCCAAGCTGAAAGGAAACCTCAAGCGCCACAAGAAAAATATTCATGGAGAAATGTTTCACTGAAGTTCGTTCATTTTATGTACACCACAATATTATGTTATTGATTCTCTTGCCAATTTAGTAGGTTTTACATCTAGGTCTAGATTCACAATCACAAGGTAGCTTTGTCAGGTGATCAATTACAACTGAGCTCTGCAATGCGCTGGGTTCATGACAGCCTCTTGATGAAGCCGACACATTGTAGTCAAACTAGTTGTAAAACCTACTGTACATGATATTACTCACAACAAAAGTGTTAGAAATATTAGTTCTATTTAGTATAAGGTTCTTTATTTTTGTTTTAATGGATGGAACAGCAAGGTCATCTGCCCCTAATGTACAAGATGTTTGTGTTGAATTCACGATGAAGCATTTATTTTGTAAATCCTTACTTTGATCCCTTTTCGCCAAATAAAGAGATCATGAATTGATAAAGTGAAGTGGCTACAATCCTTAATATTTCATACAATGCCGTATTATAAGTTGATGTTTGATGCTGCATGTACCTAAGACTCTGGGAGTTCCCATGTTATTAT
Source organism: Meconema thalassinum (assembly GCA_946902985.2). Classification (NCBI taxonomy): domain Eukaryota; kingdom Metazoa; phylum Arthropoda; class Insecta; order Orthoptera; family Tettigoniidae; genus Meconema; species Meconema thalassinum. The sequence continues at coordinate 70,486,264 of OX336390.1, forward strand.
ATATATTCCTGTATGAGCACTGCGGATGGTATTGGAGAGAGAGGCACAACTTTGCAGTAATTAAAAGTTTTCTAGGGTATCATGAAATCTTGCAACTGATGTGTGACTACCTTTTTTCAGATGCGTATTTAAGTGAATCTCATCACAGGTCTCTGACAGAGTAGCTGCGATCTTTCAACTGTTGTACTGTGATATGCTATAAGGAATATTTCTGCAAGAAATGTGAAGTTTACTGTCCCGTCTTGTGCAGCAGAAAAGAGGAGAATTGAAGCATTTGAAATGTGGTGTTACAGGAGAATGATGAAGATCAGATGGGTAGATAGGGTTACAAACAAAGAGGTATTAAGACGAGTGGGAGAGGAGAGATGTTTCTGGCGACTGCTAATGAAGAGAAGAGATAGGTTGGTAGGACACATACTAAGACACCCAGGAATAGCAAGCTTAGTTATGGAAGGAAGGGTCGAGGACAAGAACTGTAGGGGTAGACCAAGGTTAGAATATGTTAAACAGATTGCCTCGGATGTAGGGTGTCGGAGCTATGTAGAGATGAAACGATTAGCTCAGGACAGGGAGGCATGGAAAGCTGCATCAAACCAGTCAAAAGACTGAAGACTCAAACAACAACTTGTCAATAAACAGAGATATTACAATTAAAGTTAGTAGATGTATCAAGCTGCATTGGTCCCTCTTCAGCAAATCAGTGGTTTTATTCCTGAGTATGATGTATAACTAAAAGATCCCTCAGCATTATTTCTTCCTAACGAAGCAATAAAAAGGTTAAAAGTGAGCTTTTATGATCTTGTAGCCAAGCAGCACTACAATGTGCTTCAAAAATGGAATATAGCTTCCAGTTCGATATCCCAGCAAGGTCAGGCAAGACCTGCTGATGATCCCAATTAGGCGCACCAGGGCAATACCCCTCAACATACGTGGTGTCAACGGAAGGGATGATCTTTATTTCAAACAGTGTGTGTGTTGTCATTAGGTCTGCCACAGATGTATTCGACAGCCATATTCTTGCTGCCAATGGTACCTGTGCTATAACACATCAAGCACTGGTTATATGTGGACTTGAATGCTCCAGCTTAATGATCTGACTACTTATTTTGTTGTTTTGCTGTTTCTATCTCATTTCTTCTCTTTAGAAACAACAATCTAATAAACCACCATCAGAACTAAATTGTGACACAAAATGCCTGGCAATAAGCAGACAAATAAGGGTGACATCCTTGTTTAACGGTGATGACGGTTGTTGTATTAACTGTGAGATCATCTGTCCCATTTTGATAATGACGATAATATGATAATTGTGATTACTAATAATATATTCCCTTTTTCTAATTGCAGTGCCAAGGAACTCACCTCAGGTTTACCATAAAGGATATGTTGATGTGGATATTACTGGTGAATCAAATCCAGTTTCTGCTCAGAAAAATGCTTACTCAAACCAGTTTTCTCCTATGTGCTCAAAATCGCAAGCAGCTTTATTATCTGCTTCACAAGCCCTCATGGCTGGCAACCATAACAATACGAGCCAGTACTTGCCAGAAGTTTCATTGCCGTTGAACCAAAGCACTCCAGTATTGTCTTCTTGTATGGCAGTAAATACTACCGACATCAACCAGTTCTTCTCTGAAGTTTCTTCACCATTGAACCAGAGTGGTTCGTTGTCCAATCGGAATGCGAATAAGAAATATTTTTGTAAAGATTGTGGCCGTGGATATAGTTACAAGTGTAGCCTCGTAGTGCACACGACGTACGAGTGTGGGAAGGAACCGGCATTCCAGTGTCCATACTGTGATTATCGGGCTAAGCGGAAAGGAAACCTCAGGAGCCACATGAGAAATAAACATCAATAAATGTGTCAGCTAAACAAGTTCACTTTATGTACACTACAATATTATCATATATTCCTCTTTCCAACACTTTAGTAGGTTTTACATCTAGGTCTAGTTTCACAATCACAAGGTAGCTTTGTCAGGTGATTAATTACAAGTGAGCTCTGCAATGCGCTGGCTTCGTGACAGCCCCTTGATGAAGCTAACACATTGTAGTCAAACTACTTGTAAAACCTACTCATTTGGTAAGTGCATCGTTATGAGATGTGCTGAATATTATCGTGTACATAAACTTACAACAAAAGTGTTGGAAATATTTGTCCTTTTTGATACAAAGAACAGCAAGATCATCTGCTCTTATTGCACAAGGTCTGTGTGTTGAATTCATTATGAAGCATTTACTGTATTTTGTAATATCTTACTTTGTTCCCTACTTGCGAATAAAGAGATCATGAATTGATAAAGTGTAGTGGGTTGAATCTTTAATATTTCATACAATACAGTATTATAAGATGATGTTTGATGGTGCATGTATATAAGACTCTGAGAGTTCCCATGTTATAATGTATATTCCTATATGAGCACTACGGATGGTATTGGAGAGCGAGGCACAATTTTGCAGTAATTAGGAGTTTTCAAGGGCAACATGAAATCTCTCAACTTATATGTCACTACCATTTTTTGTGCTGGGTATTTGAGTTATTCTGATCACAGGTCTCTGACAGAGTAGCTTCGATCTTATAAATGCTGTACTGTGATATGGTATAAGATATTTCTGCAAGAAATGTGACATTAACTGTCCCGCCTTGTCAGTATACAGATATATTTCAATTACGGCTTGTACATGTATCAAGCTGTATTGGCTCCTCTTCAGATCACACTAAAATTCAGTTGTTTAATAGCTAATTATGCTGTAAAACTAAAAGATGTTTGCTTACAAGGCATCAAAATGTTAGAAAATGAGATTTTAAGGTCCTCTAGCCAAGTGGCACTACACTGTGCTTCTAAAATGGAACATAACTTCCAGTTCGATATCCCGGCAGGGAACGGGCAAGGCCTGCTCTTGACCCCAGTTAGGTGCACCAGGGAAAAAACCCTCAACATACGTGGTGTCAACAGAAGGAATGATCTTTATTTCAAACAGTGTGTTTGTTGTCATTAGGTCTGCCACAGATGTAGTCAACAGCCATATTCTTACTGCCGATGACACCTGTGCTATAAGCTTCAGGCACTGGTTATATGTGGACTTCAACGATCCAGCTTAATGCTCTTAGAACTTATTTTGTCATGTGATCAATTACAACTGAGCTCTGCAATGCGCTGGGTTCATGACAGCCACTTGATGAAGCCGACACATTGTAGTCAAACTAGTTAAACCTACTCAATTGGTAAGTGCATCAAAATGAGATGTAGGCCTACTAAAAAATATATTGTACATGAAATTACTCACTACAAAAGTGTTAGAAATATTGGTGCTATTTAGTACAAGATTATTTTTGTTTTAATGAATGGAACAGCAAGGTCATCTGCCCCTAATGTACAAGGTGTTTGTGTTGAATTCACAATGAAGCATTTATTTTGTAATTCTTTACTTTGATCCCTTTTCGTCAAATAAAGAGATCATGAATTGATAAAGTGAAGTGGTTTGAATCCTTATATTTCATACAATGCAGTATTATAAGTTGATGTTTGATGGTGCGTGTACATAAGACTCTGGGAGTTGCCATATTCCTATATGAGCACTGTGGATGGTATTGGAGAGAGAGGCACAACTTTGCAGTAATTACGAGTTTTCTAGGGTATCATGTAATCTTGCAACTGATTTGTCACTTCCATTTTGTCAGATGCTTATTTGATGGAATCTGATCACAGGTTTTTGACACTGTGATATGTTATAAGGTATATTTCTGCAAGAAATGTGAAGTTTACTGTCCCGTCTTGTCAATAAACAGAGATTAAAGTTTGTAGATGTATAAAGCTGCATTGGTCCCTCTTCAGAAATTCACACTAAAGATCAGTGGTTTAATTGGTGAGTATGATGTAAAACTAAAACTTCCCTCAGCATTATTCCTTCCTATCGAAGCACTAAAAAGGTGGAAAGTGAGCTTTTAAGATCAGGTAGCCAAGCGACACTACAATGTGCTTCAAAAATGGAACATAGCTTCCAGTTCGATATCTTAGCAAGGTCAGGCAACACCTGCAGATGAGCCCAATTAGGTGCACCAGGTCAATACCCCTCAACATACGTGGTATCAACAGAATGGATGATCTTTATTTCAAACAGTGTGTGTGTGTCATTAGGTCTGCCACAGATGTATTCGACAGCCATGTTCTTACAGCCAATGACACCTGTGCTATTACACTCCAGGCACTGGTTATAATTATATGGACTTCCACGATCCTGCTTAATGCTCTTACTATTTATTTTGTTGTTTTGCTGTTTCCATCTCATTTCACCTCTTTAGAAACAACAACGAAATAAACCACCATCAGAACTAAATTGTGACAGAAAATAAGGGTGACATTTTTGATAACAGTGATGACGGGTGTTGTATTAACTGTGAGATCATCTGTCCCTTTTTGATAATCACGATAATATGATAATTGTGATTACTAATAATATATTCCCTTTTTCTAATTGCAGAGCCAAGGAACTCACCTCAGGTTTACCATAAAGGATATGTTGATGTGGATATTACTGGTGAATCAAATCCAGTTTCTGCTCAGATAACTTCTTACTCGAACCAGTTTTCTCCTATGTGCTCAAAATCGCAAGCTGCTTTATTATCTGCTTCACAAGCTTTCATGGCTGGTAACCATAACAATACGAGCCAGTACTTGCCAGAAGATTCATTGCCGTTGAACCAAAGCACTCCCGTATTGTCTTCTTGTATGGCAGTAAATAATACCGACATCAACCAGTTCTTCTCTGAAGTTTCTTCACCATTGAACCAAAGTGGTTCATTATCCAATCGGAATGAGAATAAGAAATATTTCTGTAAAGATTGTGGCCGTAGATATAGTTACAAGCGTAGCCTCGTACTGCACATGACGTACGAGTGTGGGAAGGAACCGGCCTTCCAGTGTCCCTACTGTGATTATCGGGCTAAGCGGAAAGGAAACCTCAAGAGCCACATGAAACATAAACATCATGAAATGTTTCAGTTACGTTAGTTCACTTTATGTACACTACAATATTATCATATTGATCCACCTTAAAATTCAGTAGGTTTTACATCTAGGTCTAGTTTCACAATCACAAGGCAGCTTTGTCAGGTGATTAATTACAAGTGAGCTCTGCAATGCGCTGGCTTCGTGACAGCCCCTTGATGAAGCTAACACATTGTAATCAAACTAGTTGTAAAACCTACTCATTTGGTAAGTGCATCATTATGAGATGTGCTGAATATTATCTTGTACATAAACTTACAACAAAAGTGTTGGAAATATTTGTTCTTTTTGAAACAATGTTTGTCATTTTTTGTTTAAGGGCAGAACAGCAAGATCATCTGCTCTTAATGGACAAGGTCTGTGTGTTGAATTCATTATGAAGCATTTACTGTATTTTGTAATACCTTACTTTGTTCCCTACTTGAAAATAAAGAGATCATGAATTGATAAAGTGAAGTGGGTTGAATCTTTAATATTTCATACAATACAGTATTATAAGATGATGTTTGATTGTGCGTGTATATAAGACTATGAGAGTTCCCGTGTTATAATCTATATTCCTATATGAGCACTAAGGATGGTATTGGAGAGCGAGGCACAATTTTGCAGTTATTAGGAGTTTTCGAGGGCAGCATGAAATCTTTCAACTTATGTGTCACTACCATTTTTTCTGCTGGGCATTTGAGTTATTCTGATCACCGGTCTTTGAGAGAGTAGCTTCAATCTTATAAATGCTGTACGGTACTGTGATATGTTATAAGATATTTCTCCAAGAAATGTGACATTAACTGTTCCGCCTTGTCAATATACAGAGATATTTCAATTACGGTTTGTACATGTATCAAGCTGTATTGTTTCCTCTTCAGATCACACTAAAATTAAAGGTTCTAATAGCAAATTATGCTGTAATACTAAAAGATGTTCCCTTACAAGGCATCAAAATGTTAGAAAATGAGCTTTTAAGGTCCTCGATCCAAACGGCACTACAATGTGCTTCTAAGATGGAACATAACTTCCTGTTTGATATCCCGGCAGGGAACGGGCAAGGCCTGCTGATGAGCCCCATTAGGTGCACCAGGGCAAAACCCCTCAACATACGTGGTGGCAACAGAAGGAATGATCTTTATTTCAAACAGTGTGTTTGTTGTCATTAGGTCTGCCACAGATGTAGTCAACAGCCATGTTCTTACTGCCAATGACACCTGTGCTATAAGCTTCAGGCACTGGTTATATGTGGACTTCCATGATCCACCTTAATGCTCCTACTACTTATTTTGTAGTTTGCTGTTTTCATCTCTTTTCTTTTCTTTAGAAACAACAATCAAAGAAACCTCCTTCAGAACTAAATTGTGTCGCAAAATGCCTGCCAATAAGCAGACAAATAAGGGTGACATTCTTGATAACGGTGATGACGGTTGTAGTATTAACTGTGAGATCATCTGTCCCTTTTTCTAATTGCAGTGCCAAGGAGTTCACCTCATTTTTACCATAAAAGATATGTTGATGTGCGTATTACTGGTGAATCGAACCCAGTTTCTGCTCAGAAAAATGCTTACTCGAAGCAGTTTTCTCCTATGTGTTCCAAATCCCAAGCAGCTTTATTATCCGCTTCAAATGCTTTCATGGCTGGCAACCATAACAATACGAGCCAGTACTTGCCAGAAGTTTCATCGCCCATTATCCAAAGCACTCCAGTATTGTCTTCTTGTATGGCAGTAAATAATACAGACATCAACCAGTTCTACTCTGGAGTTTCTTCACCATTGAAGCAAAGTGCTTGGTTGTCCATTCTGAATGTGAATAAGAAATATTTTTGTAAAGATTGTGGCCGTAGATATCGTTACAAGCATGGCCTCGTAATGCACACGACGTACGAGTGTGGGAAGGAACGGGCGTTCCAGTGTCCATACTGTGATTATCGAGCCAAGCTGAAAGGAAACCTCAAGCGCCACAAGAAAAATATTCATGGAGAAATGTTTCACTGAAGTTAGTTCATATTATGTACACCACAATATTATGTTATCGATCCTCTTGCCAATTTAGAAGGTTTTACATCTAGGTCTAGATTCACAATCACAAGGTAGCTTTGTCAGGTGATCAATTACAACTGAGCTCTGCAATGCGCTGGGTTCATGACATCCACTTGATGAAGCCGACACATTATAGTAAAACTAGTTGTAAAACCTACTCAATTGGTAAGTGCATCATTATGAGATGTAGGCCTACAAAAAATTATATTGTACATGAAATTACTCACAACAAAAATGTTAGAAATATTAGTTCTATTTATTACAAGATTCATTATTTTTGTTTTTGTTTTAATGGATGGAAGAGCAAGATCATCTGCCCCTAATGTACAAGGTGTTTGTGTTGAATTCACGATGAAGCATTTATTTTGTAATTCCTTACTTTGATCCCTTTTCGTCAAATAGAGATATCATTAATTGAAAAAGTGAAGTGGTTTGAATCCTTATATTTCATACAATGCAGTATTATAAGTTGATGTTTGATGGTGTGTGTACATAAGACTCTGGGAGTTGCCATATTCCAATATGAGCACTGTGGATGGTATTGGAGAGAGAGGCACAACTTTGCAGTAATTACGAGTTTTCTAGGGTATCATGTAATCTTGCAACTGATGTGTCACTACCATTTTGTCAGATGCGTATTTGAGTCAGTCTGATCACAGGTCTTTGACAGAGTAGCTGCGATCTTTCAAATGTTGTACTGTGATATGTTATAAGGAATATTTCTGTAAGAAATGTGAAGTTTACTGTCCCGTCTTGTCAATAAACAGAGATATTACAATTAAAGTTTGTAGATGTATCAAGCTGCATTGGTCCCTCTTCAGCAAAACACACTAAAAATCAGTGGTTAAATCGTGAGTATCATGTATAACTAAAAGTTCCCTCAGCATTATTTCTTCCTATCGAAGCACTAAAAGGGTAAAAGTGAGCTTTTAAGATCCTTTAGCCAAGCGGCACTACAATGTAATTAAAAAATGGAACATGGCTTCCAGTTCGATATCCCAGCAAGGTCAGGCAAGACCTGCTGATGAGCCCAATTAGGTGCACCAGGGCAATACCCCTCAACATACATGGTGTCAACAGAAGGGATGATCTTTATTTCAAACAAAGTGTGTGTTGTCATTTGGTCTGCCACAGATGTATTCGACAGCCATATTCTTGCTTCCAATGACACCTGTGCTATAACACTCCAGGCACTGGTTATAATTATGTGGACTTGAACGATCCAGCTTAATGCTCTTACTACTTATTTTGTTGTTTTGCTGTTTCCATCTCATTTCTTCTCTTTAGAAACAACAACGAAATAAACCACCATCAGAACTAAATTGTGACACAAAATACCTGCCAATTAGCAAACAAATAAGGGTGATATCCTTGATAACGGTGATGAAAGGTGTTGTATTAACTGTGAGATCATCTGTCCATTTTGATAATGATGATATTATGATAATTGTGATTACTAATAATATATTCCCTTTTTCTAATTGCAGTGCCAGGGAACTCCCCTCAGTTTTACCATAAAGGATATGTTGATGTGGATATTACTGGTGAATCAAATCCAGTTTCTGCACAGAAAAATGCTTACTCGAGCCAGTTTTCTCCTATGTGTTCCAAATCGCAAGCAGCTTTATTATCTGCTTCACAAGCTCTCATGGCTGGCAACCATAACAATACGAGCCAATGCCTACCAGACGTTTCATTGCCGTTGAACCAAAGCACTCCAGTATTGTCTTCTTGTATGGGCGTAAATAATACAGACATCAACCAGTTCTACTCTGGAGTTTCTTCATCATTGAATCAAAGTGCTTCGTTGTCCAATCGGAATGTGAATAAGAAATATTTTTGTAAAGATTGTGGGCGTGGATATAGTTACAAGTGTAGCCTCGCACTGCACACGACGTACGAGTGTGGGAAGGAACCAGCGCTCCAGTGTCCATACTGTGATTATCGGGCTAAGCTGAAAGGAAGCCTCAAGAGGCACATGAAAAATAAACATCATGAAATGTTTCAGTGAAGCTAGTTCACATCATGTACACTACAATATTATAATATTGATCCATTTGACAATTTAGTAGGTTTTACATCTAGGTCTAGTTTCACCACCATATGGCAGCTTTGTCAGGTGATTAAGTACAACTGAGCTCTGGAATGCACTGGGTTCGTGACAGCCACTTGATAAAGCTAACACATTGTAGTCAAACTAGTTACAAGATTATGAGATGTGCTGAATATTATCATGTACATGAACTTACAACAAAAGTGTTAAAAATATTAGTTCTTTTTGATACAATGTTTGTTATTTTTTATTTAAGGGACAGCAGAGCAAGGTCATCTGCCATTTTTGTACAAGGTCTCTATGTTGAATTCATTATGAAGCATTTATTTTGTAATACCTTACTTTGTTCCCTACTTGCAAATAAAGAGATCATGAATTGGTAAAGTGAAGTGAGTTGAATCCTTAATATTTCATACAATGCAGTATTATAAGATGATGTTTGATGGTGGGTGCACATAAGACTCTGAGAGTTCCCACGTTATTATATATATTCCTATATGAGCACTACGGATAGTATTGGAGAGCGAGGCACAATTTTCCAGTAATAAGGAGTTTTCAAGGGCATCATGAAATCTTGCAACTGATGTGTCACTACCATTTCTTCAGATGAGTATTTGAGTGATTGTCTGATCACAGGTCTCTGACAGAGTAGCTGCGATCTTACAAATGCTGTACTGTGATAAGTTATATGATATTTCTGCAAGAAATGTGACTTTTACTGGCCCGCCTTATCAATATACATCTTCTACAATTTCCAGTACCTGGCTGGGTCTGCTGTGTCAATATACTTATTCTTCTTCTTCTCCTTCCTCAAGTGCCTCGTCCTCCAAGAACATTGGCGATCAGTAGGCCTATCATGATCTGTTGTTTGTCCATAGCTGTTCTAATCAGTGTCACTGTATTAAGTACAAACCACTGGCTTACGTTCTTTAGCCAGAATATTCGTGTGCGTCCTGGACCCCTAATTGCAAGAGGTGGTATTTGTTGTTGCGCATGAAATGACCAAAGTATTCTAGTTTCCTCCTTTTGATGATACTAGGTATTTCCGAGTCTTTGTTCATATGCCGCAGTACTTCCACATTTGTGACTTTAGCTATCCATGATATCCTTAAAATCCTGCGATAAGTCCACATTTCAAATGTGGCTTACTTAAAGCCTCGGTAAGTGTTCATGATTCAACTCCATAGAGCACGACACTAAAAACGTGGCATCGAAGTAGTGGGGTGCGTAGTGACAGACTTAAATCTCGGCTGGTCAAAACTTTTCTCATTTACATGAAAGAACTTCTGGCCTGCTCAATTCTACAGTGAATTTCTTGACTTAAGTCCCAGTTATAATTGATTTGACATCATAAATATTTATATGACGAAACCCTTTCAATTCCTTCATTACCAAGTGTAAGTCAATATACAGAGATATTAAAATTAAGGTTTGTAGATGTATCAAACTGCATTGGTCCCTCTTCAGCATACCACACTAAGGATCAATGTTTAATTGCTGATTATGATGTAAAACTAAACGTTCCCTCATCATTATTCCTTCCTATCAAAGCACCAAGAAGGTGGAAAACGAGCTTTTAGAATCCTATAGCCCTGCGAAATGTGCTTCAAAAATGTAACATAATTCCAGTTCTAATGCCTAGCAAGGTTCGGGCAAGGCCTGCTGATGAGCCCAATTAGGTTCACCATGGCAATACCCCTCAATTTACACATACATGGTGTCAACAGAAGGAATGATCTTGGTTTCAAAGGGTGTGTGTGTTGTCATTAGGTCTGCCACGGATGTAGGCGACAGCCATGTTCCTACAGCCAATGACACCTGTGCTATAACACTCCAGGCATTGGTTATAATCATGTGGACTTCAACGATCCAGCTTAATGCTCTTACTACTTATTTTGTAGTTTTGCTGTTTACATTTAATTTCTTATCTTTAGAAACAACAATCAAATAATCCTCCATTAGAACTAAATTGGTGACACAAAATGCCTGCCAATAAGCAGACAAATGAGGGTGACATCCGTGATAACGGTGTTGACGGTTGTTGTATTAACTGTGAGATCATCTGTCACTTTTTGATAATGACGATATTATGATAATTGTGATTACTAATAATATATTCCCTTTTTCTAATTGCAGTGCCAAGGAACTCTCCTCAGGTTTACCATAAAGGATATGTTGATGTGGATATTACTGGTGAATCAAATCCAGTTTCTGCTCAGATAAATGCTTGCTCGAACCAGTTTTCTCCTAAGTGCTCCAAATCACAAGGAGCTTTATTATCTGCTTCACAAGCTCTCAGAGCTGGCAACCATAACAATATGAGCCAGTACTTGCCAGAAGTTTCATTGCCAATGAACCAAAGCACTCCTGTATTGTCTTCTTGTATGGCAGTAAATAATACCGACATCAACCAGTTCTACTCTGGATATTCTTCACCATTGAACCAAAGTGCTCCGTTGTCCAATCCGAATGATAATAAGAAATATTTTTGTAAAGATTGTGGCCGTAGATACCATTACAAGCGTGGCCTCGTACTGCACTTGACGTACGAGTGTGGGAAGGAACCGGCGTTCCAGTGTCCATACTGTGATTATCGGGCTAAGCGGAAAGGACACCTCAAGAGTCACAAGAATAAAATGCATGGGGAAATAAATCAGTGAAGCTAGTTCATTTTATGTACACTACAATATTATCATATTGATTTACTTACCTATTTAGTAGGTTTTACATCTAGGTCTAGTTTCACAACCACATGGCAGCTTTGTCAGGTGATCAATTACAACAGAGTTCTGCAATACGCTGGCTTCGTGACAGCCTCTTGATGAAGCCGACACATTGTAGTCAAACTAGTTGTAAAACCTACTCAATTGGTAAGTGCATCAATATGAGATGTACTGAATATTATAGTGTACATGAACTTACAACAAAAGTGTTAGCAATATTAGTTCTTTTTAATACATGGTTTGTTATTTTTGTTTTAGGGGCAGAAAAGCAAGGTCATCTGCCCCGTAAGTACAAGGTCTTTATGTTGATGTTATTATGAAGCATTTATTTTGTAATTCCTTACTTTGTTCCCTTCTTGTGGAATAAAGAGATCATCATACTAATATATAAAAATGAGACGGTGTATGTCTGTCTTTCTGTCTGTCTGTTACTCAATAACGCAAGAACCACTGGTCCGATTTAAATGAAATTTTGCACGGATGTAGCTGACTTGCCAGGTTTACATATAGGGTAATTTTATTTCAATATTTTGCACTATTAAAAAATGGCGACCATTTCAGTGACGTCACTAAACCCTTTGGTTTCAAAATTTCATATTTCCATTTCAAATAAAAAGAGAACACTAAGAAATAGCAAACTTTTGATGGCACATATGAGCTTTAAAATGTAATTTCCTATCCGAATGGTCCTTATCACTTTTCGTGTATCTCCAACTGTTAGCGAGTAAAACCCACATTTGTGACGTCACTACGCCCTTTGGTTTCAACATTTCATATTTCCTTTTCAAATAAAAAGAGAACGCTAAGAAATAGCAAACTTTTGATGGCATAAACGAGCTTTAACATTTAATTTTCTATCCAAAAGGTCCTTATCACTTTTCGTGTTTCTCCAACGGTTAGCGAGTAAAACCTAAATTTGTGCAATAAAACACGTTCAACACAGAGCGGTGCAGTTACCTCTACACATATAAAAATGAAAGTTTGTCTGTTTTTTTTCTGAATTTCTACGGAAATTTGAGTTATTTACGCGTTTCAAAATGTTTTATGATGGATGCGCACAAACATAACTTTTTTGTCTGTCTGTATGTTTGTTTGTTTGTCTGTGGACAACTTTGTTACCTTATAACTCGAGAACGGTTGGGTGTATCAAAGTAAAATTTGGTACAGATATCCACCAGAGGCACGACACTAATCATTGATGTAACTCTTCTCCGTACCTCTCATTAAAGGGGGCCTACCCCCTTAAAATACATGCTGAATTAGGCGTAGAAGGACGAGACAAAGCTCATTTTCAGCCACACAATGTGAGAGACATAACTCGGGGGCCCCAAAGGGTCCCCGAAAACCACATTTTAAGGCCCTAAAACCAGCCATTTTTGAGATATTCCCAAAAAACTAATTTCATTTAATAACCTAATGAACGAATACAAGCCGGTAACCATGGCAACAGATTCTCAGGGGTCCATCTATTGCTGTAAGACGCAATGCAATTCCATTAATTACATTAGTGTGAAAGTTTGTAAACGGCTAGAAGGTTATCACGGAACCAAATTAAGCTAATAAAACTATCAATTCTCCGTCTTTTCAATACAATATTAATAGTCTATTTATACAATTGGGTACATGTTTCGCACAAACGTTAGTGCTTCCTCAGCCCAAATATGCATTAAGACATAAACAAATATTACGCACTTATCAAATCAGCCAATTGTATAAATAGACTATTAATATTGTATTGAAAAGACGGAGAATTGATAGTTTTATTAGTAAACATATTCAATACGGACCTGAAAATGGATAATATTATTCTGACCAAATTAAGCTGTAAAATTCATCAATAGGTATAATGCGCTTAAGGGGGTCAAGGGGTACTCGAAGATTTTTTCACGCGATTTACACCTGCGGGTGTGGTACGGTAGGGCTATTGTATTCCTATCCCTATATTATTATTAGTAGTATTATATTTTGGTGTACAATGACGAGACAAAGCCCCTCACTGTCAGAAACAAAACTCGGGGGCCCCAAAGGGTCCTCGAAAACTACATTATTAGTCTCTAAATCGAACAGTTTCTGAAATATTCCCAGAAAACTAATTTAATTTAATTTAACAAACTAATGAAGGAATGCAAATCAATAACCATGATAACATTATCTCAAGGGGTGGCATCGAACTTTCCATTTATTTCTGTAAGAAGCAATGTCACTCCATTTATTACATTTCTGTGAAAGTTTGCAAATGGCTATAAGGTTCACGGAACCATCGTAGACTGTATAATTCATCAATGCAATTAAGGGGGTCAAGGGGTAACTTAGAATTTTTTCATGCAATTTTCACGTGCAACATATAGAACAGAAGGTCTATTATATCTCCAAACAGCAACATTATTTTCAAAAATTCCTGAATTGAATCAGCATTTTTTGATGTTTTTAGGAATTTGGACCATTTGAGGCTAAAGAACCTGAATTTTCATGCACCACAAGCCTTTATAATTTATGAAAGAGGTGGTAGAAAGACCTATATTTGGATATCTGGGTGATATGTTTTAGACAATAGAATTGTGTGTCTTTCTGTGTATCTTTATATACGCCTATAACTCGTGTTCGGATACTTGGTGCATCATAAAATTAGGTATGGTAAACATGAGTCAATACACCAATCATTTTTAAAACTCTTCACCGTATTTTTCATACAGTAAAAGGGTGGATATAGGGAAAAACTTCTCAAAATACATGCTAAAATAGGCGAAATATAAAAATTATCCTAGAAGGACGACCAAAGCATATGTTGCGCTTCTCAATGTGAGACACAAAATTCGCGAGTCTATAAATGGTCTCCGAAAACCACATTTTAAGGCCCTTAAATTAACAGTATGTTTGATATTCCCAAAAAACTAACTTCGCTCTGATAAACATATGAAGGAATGACAAACCGCTAACCATTGCAACAGTAGCTCAATTGATAATATCTGGTGTTAACATCGAACACCGTTCGAAGAACGGGTACTTCTGCTAGTGAATTGATAAAATAAGTGTGTTGAATCCTGAATATTCTTATATATTTCATACAATGCAGTATTATAAGATGATGTTTGATGGTGTGTGTACATAAGACTCTGAGAGTTCCCATGTTATTATGTATATTCCTATATGAGCACTGCGGATGGTATTGGAGAGAGAGCCACAACTTTGCAGTAATTAGGAGTTTTCAAGGGCGTCATGAAATCTTGTAACTGATGTGTCACTACAATTTCTTCAGATGAGTATTTGATTTAAATTGATCACAGGTCTTTGACAGAGTAGCTGCGATCTTACAAATGCTGTACTGTGATACGTTATAAGGAATTATTCTTCAAGATA
Organism: Meconema thalassinum; assembly: GCA_946902985.2. NCBI lineage: Eukaryota > Metazoa > Arthropoda > Insecta > Orthoptera > Tettigoniidae > Meconema > Meconema thalassinum. The sequence continues at coordinate 70,501,436 of OX336390.1, forward strand.
TGTGACATTTACTGTCCCACCTTGTCAACACACAGAGATATTACAATTACAGTTTGTACAATATGTATCAAGCTGTATTGGTCCCTCTTCAGATCACACTAAAATCCAATGGTTGAATTGCTGATTATGATGTAAAACTAAAAGTTCTGTCAGCATTATTCTTTCCTATCAAGGCACCAAAAAGGTGGAAAATGAGCTTTAGAGATCCTATAGCCAAGCGGCGCTACAATGTGCTTCAAAAATAGAATATAGCTTGCAGTTCGATATCCCAGCAGGGTTCGGGCAAGGCCTGCTGATGAGCCCAATTAGGTGCACCAGGGGAATACCCCTCAACATACGTGGTGTCAACAGAAGGAATGATCTTCGTTTCAAAGGGTGGGTGTGTTGTCATTAGGTTTGCCACAGATGTATTCGACAGCCATGTTCTTACCTGTGCAATAACATTTCAGGCACTGTTTATATGTGGACGTCAACGATCTTGCTTAATGCTCTTTCTACTTATTTTGTAGATTTGCTGTTTACATTTCATTTCTTATCTTTAGAAATAACAATCAATAAAACCTCCATCAGAACTAAATTATGACACAAAATGCCTCCCAATAAGCAGACAAATAAGGGTGACAACCGTGATAACGGTGATGACGGTTGTTGTATTAACTGTGAGATCATCTGTCACTTTTTGATAATGACGATAATATGATAATTGTGATTACTAATAATATATTCCCTTTTTCTAATTGCAGTGCCAAGGAACTCTTCTCAGTTTTACCATAAAGGATATGTTGATGTGGATATTACTGGTGAATCAAATCCAGTTTCTGCTCAGATAAATGCTTACTCGAAACAGTTTTCTCCTATGTGCTCCAAATCAGCTCTATTATCTGCCTCAAATGTTTTCATGGCTGGCAACCGTAACAATACGAGCCAGTACTTGCCAGAAGTTTCATTGCCAATGGACCAAAACACTCCAGTATTGTCCTCTTGTATGGCAGTAAATAATAACGACTTCAACCAGTTCTACTCTGGATTTTCTTCACCATTGAACCAAAGTGCTCCGTTGTCCAATCTGAAGGATAATAAGAAATATTTCTGTAAAGATTGTGGCCGTAGATACCATTACAGGCGTGGCCTCGTACTGCACTTGACGTACGAGTGTGGGAAGGAGTCGGCGTTCCAGTGTCCATATTGTGATTATCGGGCTAAGCGGAAAGGGCACCTCAAGAGGCACAGGAATAAAATGCATGGGGAAATAAATCAGTGAAGCTAGTTCATTTTATGTACACTACATTATTATCATATTGATTCACTTACCTATTTAGAAGGTTTTACATCTAGGTCTAGTTTCACAACCACATGGCAGCTTTGTCAGGTGATCAATTACAACTGAGTTCTGCAATGCGCTGGGTTCATGACAGCCACTTGATGAAGCCAACGCATTGTAGTCAAACTAGTTGTAAAACCTACTCAATTGGTAATTACATCAATATGAGATGTCCTGAATAATATAGTGTCCATGAACTTACAACAAAAGTGTTAGCAATATTAGTTCTTTTTAATACAAGGTTTGTTATTTTCGTTTTAGGGGCAGAACAGCAAGGTCATCTGCTGCTTAAGTACAAGGTCTTTATGTTGATTTTATTATGAAGCATTTATTTTGTGATTCCTTTCTTTTTTCCCTTCTTGTGGAATAAAGAGATTATGAATTGATAAAGTAAAGTGTGTTGTATCCTGAATATTCTGATATATTCCATACAATGCAGTATTATAAGATGATGTTTGATGGTGCGTGTACATAAGACTCGGGGAGTTCCCATGTTATTATGTATATTCCTACATGAGCACTACGGATGGTATTGGAATGCGAGGCACAACTTTACAGTAATTAAGAGTTTTCAAGGGCGTCATGAAATCTTGCAACTGATGTGTCACTACAATTTCTTCAGATGAGTATTTGATTTAAATTGATCACAGGACTTTGACAGAGTAGCTGCACTCTTACAAATGCTGTAGTGTGATACGTTATAAGGAACTATTCTTCAAGATACGTGACATTTACTGTCCCGCCTTGTCAACACACAGTGATACTACAATTACAGTTTGTACATGTATCAAGGTGTATTGATCCCTCTTCAGATCACACTAAAAACCAATGGTTTAATTTCCGATTATGATGTACAACTAAAAGTTCCGTCAGATTATTCTTTCCTATCAAGGCACCAAAAAGGTGGAAAATGAGCTTTAGAGATCCTGTAGCCAAGCGGCACTACAATGTGCTTCAAAAATGGAATATAGCTTGCAGTTCGATATCCCAGCAGGGTTCGGGCAAGACCTGCTGATGAGCCCAATTAGGTGCACCAGGGCAAAATCCCTCAACATACGTGGTGTCAACAGAAGGAATGATCTTTGTTTCAAAGGGTGTGTGTATTGTCATTAGATTTGCCACAGATGTATTCGACAGCCATGTTCTTACCTGTGCTATAACACTTCAGGCATTGGTTATATGTGGACTTCAACGATCCAGCTTAATACTCTTACTACTTATTTTGTAGTTTTGCGGTTTACATTTTATTTCTTCTCTTTAGAAACAACAATCTTATAAACCTCCATCGGAACTAAATTGTGAAAAATAATGCCTGCCAATAAACAGACAAATATGGGTGATATCCGTGAAAACGGTTGTTGTGTTAACTGTGAGATCATCTGTCCCTTTTTGATAATGACAATAATATGATAATTGTGATAACTAATAATATATTCCCTTTTTCTAATTGCAGTGCCCAGGAACTCACCTCAGTTTTACCATAAAGGATATGTTGATGTGGATATTACTGGTGAATCAAATCCAGTTTCTGCACAGATAAATGCTTACTCGAACCAGTTTTCTCCTATGTGCTTCAAATCGCAAGCTGCTCTATTATCTGGTTCAAATGCTTTCATGGCTGGCAACCATAACAATACAAGCCAGTACTTGCCAGAAGTTTCATTGCCGTCGAACCAAAGCACTCCATTATTGTCTTCTTGTATGGCAGTAAATAATACCGATATCAACCAGTTCTGCTCTGAAGTTTCTTCACCATTGAACCAAAGTTATTCGTTATCCAATATGAATGTGAATGAGAAATATTTTTGTAAAGATTGTGGCCGTAGATATCGTTACAAGTGTAGCCTCGTACTACACATGACGTACGAGTGTGGGAAGGAACCGGCATTCCAGTGTCCATACTGTGATTATCGGGCTAAGCTGAAAGGAAACCTCAAGAGGCACAAGAATAAAATGCATCGAGAAATGTATCAGTGAAGCTAGTTCATTTTATGTACACTACAGTATTATGATGTTGATCCACATACCAATTTAGTAGGTTTTACATCTAGGTCCAGTTTCACAATCACAAGGCAGCTTTGTCAGGTGATCAATTACAACTGAGCTCTGCAATGCGCCGGCTTCGTGACGGCCACCTGATGAAGCTGACACATTGTAGTCAAACTAATTGTAAAACCTACTCAAAGGTAAGTGCATCGTTATGAGATGTGCTGAATATTATCGTGTACATAAACTTACAACAAAAGTGTTAGAAATATTTGTTGACCCTTTAGTACAAGATCTTTGTTTTGAATTTGTTATGAAGCATTTATTTTGTAATTCCTTACTTTGTTCCCTTCTTGTGGAATTAAGAGATCATGAATTGAGTGAGTGAAGAGTGTTGAATCCTGAACATTTTGATGTATTTTTTACAATGCAGTATTATAAGTTGATGTTTGATGGTGCGTTTACTTCAGACTCTGAGAGTTCCCATGTTATTATGTATATTCCAATATGAGCACTATGGATGATATTGGAGAGTGAGGCACATCTTTGCAGTAATTAGGAGTTTTCAAGTGTGTAATGAAATCTTGTAACTGATGTGTCACTGCCATTTTTTCAGGTGGGTATTTGTGAGAATCTGATCACCGGTCTTTGACAGAGTAGCTGCTATCTTACAAATGCTATACTGTGATACCGTACGTTATAAGAATTATTTCTGCAAGAAATGTAACTTATACTGTCCCGCCTTGTCAATATACATCATCATCTTCTACAATTTCCAACCCCCGGTTGGGTCTGTTTGGTCAATGTACTTCTTTTTTTCCCTCTTCCTCTTCAAGTGCCTCTTCCTCAAGAACATTGGCGATCAGTATCTTGATTTGCTGTTTGTCCATAGCTGTTCTAAACAGTGACACTGTATTAAGTCTGAACCACTGGCTTACGTTCTTTAGCCAGGATATTCGTGTGCGTCCTGGACCCCTTATGCCATCACTCTTCCCTTGGATAATTAATGGCAAGAGGTGGTATTTGTAGTTGGCACATGAAATGACCTACGTATTGTAGTTTTCTCTTTTTGATGATACTGAGAATTTCCTAGTCTTTGTTCATATGCCGCAGTACTTCCACATTTGTGACTTCAGCTGTCCATGATATCCTTAAAATCCTGCGATACGTCCACATTTCAAATGCTATCAGTTTGTTACTTAAAACCTCGATACGTGTCCATTTATTACTTAATTATCGTATGGCTCTTAGTGCCGGGAGTGTCCGAGGACATGTTCGGCTCGCCTAATTCTGTAGCTGCTTCCAGCGGACACCCTTATGGGTGAGCTACAAGTTCTGTTCAATTTCAAGTTGTTCCAACTTTCGCCACCAGATATCAATGATACCTAGTGGTGAACGTTGGAACTTTGATAGAGCGTTCCGACGAAATCTAACCTAACAATTTAGCTGCATACAAGTTTAGTCTGTGGAAGGATCTTTTACATGCCAAAAATCTATGACATGGGACCTCCCCTCCGAAGGAAGGATTTTTTAACACTGTTAAAAAATCCGACGACTTTGGCCGGGTTTGAACCCGATATCTTGGGCACAGCAGTTCATCATGCTACCAACTACACCACCGAAGCCGCTGGTAAGTGTCCATGATTCAATTCCATAGAGCAGGACACTAAAAACTTGGCATCGAAGTAGTCGGGTGCGTAGTGACAGACTTAAATCACGGCTGGTCAAAACTTTTCTCGTTTTTATGAAAGAACTTCTGGCCTGCTCAATTCTACAGTGAATTTCTTGACTTAAGTCCCAGTTATCATTGATTTTACATCCTAAATATTTATATGATGAAACCCTTTCAATTCCTTCATTACCAAGTGTAAGTCAATATACAGAGATATTAAAATTAAGGTTTGTAGATGTATCAAGCTGCATTGGTCCCTCTTCAACATACCACACTAAGGATCAATGATTAATTGCTGATTATGATATAAAACTAAAAGTTCCCTCAGTATTATTCCTTCCAATCAAAGCACCAAAAAGGTGGAAAATGAGCTTTTAGAATCCTATAGCTATGCACACGATAATGTGCTTCAAGAATGGAACATAACTTCCAGTTCGAATTCCTAGCAAGGTTCGGGCAAGATGTCCTGATGAGCCCAATTAGGTTCACCATGGCAAAACCCCTCAATGTATATGTACGTGGTGTCAACAGAAGGTATGATCCTGGTTTCAGAGGGTTGTGTGTTGTCATTAGGTCTTCCACAGATGTAGTCGACAGCTGTGTTCCTACAGCCAATGACACCTGTGCTATAACACTCCAGACATTGGTTATAATTATGTGGACTTCTACAATCCAGCTTAATGCTCTTACTACTTATTTTGTAGTTTTGCTGTTTACATTTAATTTCTTATCTTTAGAAACAACAATCAAATAATCCTCCATTAGAACTAAATTGTGACACAAAATGCCTGCCAATAAGCAGACAAATAAGGGTGGAATCCTTGATAACGGTGATGACTTTTGTTGTATTAACTGTCACTTTTTGATAATGATGATATTATGATAATTGTGATTACTAATAATATATTCCCTTCTTCTAATTGCAGTGACAAGGAGTTCACCTCAGTTTTACCATAAAGGATATGTTGATGTGGATATTACTGGTGAATCAAATCCAGTTTCTGCTCAGATAAATGCTTACTTGACCCAGTTTTCTCCTATGTGCTCCAAATCGCAAGCAGCTTTATTATCTGCTTCAAATGCTTTCATGGCTGGCAACCATAACAATACGAGCCAGTACTTGCCAGAAGTTTCATTGCCAATGAACCAAAGCACTCCATTATTGTCTTCTTGTATGGCAGTAAATAATACCGACATTAACCAGTTCTACTCTGGATATTCTTCACCATTGAACCAAAGTGCTCCGTTGTCCAATCTGAATGATAATAAGAAATATTTCTGTAAAGATTGTGGCCGTAGATACCATTACAAGCGTGGCCTCGTACTGCACTTGACGTACGAGTGTGGGAAGGAGCCGGCGTTCCAGTGTCCATACTGTGATTATCGGGCTAAGCGGAAAGGAAACCTCAAGAGGCACAAGAATATGGTGCATGGAGAAATAAATCAGTGAAGCTAGTTCATTTTAAGTACACTACAATATTATCATATTGACTCACTTACCTATTTAGTAAGTTTTACATCTAGGTCTAGTTTCATAATTACATGGCAGCTTTGTCGGGTGATCAATTACAACTAACCTCTGCAATGTGCTGGCTTCGTGACGGCCACTTGATGAAGCCGACACATTGTATTCAAACTAGTTGTAAAACCTACTCAGTCGGTAAGTACATCATTATGAGATGAGATGTACTGAATATTATAGTGTACATGAACTTACAACAAAAGTGTTAACAATATTAGTTCCTTTTAATACATGGTTTGTTATTTTTGTTTTAGGGGCAGAACAGCAAGATCATCTGCCCCTTAAGTACAAGGTCCTTATGTTGATTTTATTATGAAGCATTTATTTTGTGATTCCTTTCTTTTTTCCCTTCTTGTGGAATAAAGAGATCATGAATTGATAAAGTTAAGTGTGTTGAATCCTGAATATTCTGATATATTTCATACAATGTAGTATTATAAGATAATGTTTGATGGTGCATGTACATAAGACTCTGAGAGTTCCCATGTTATTATGTATATTCCTATATGAGCACTACGGATGGTATTGGAGAGCGAGGCACAACTTTACAATAATTAGGAGTTTTCTAGGGCGTCATGAAATCTTGCAAGTGATGTGTCACTACCATTTCTTCAGATGAGTATTTGATTTAAATTGATCACAGGTCTTTGACAGAGTAGCTGCGCTCTTACAAATGCTGTAGTGTGATACGTTATAAGGAATTATTCTTCAAGATATGTGACATTTACTGTCCCATTTTGTCAACACACAGAGATATTACAATTACGGTTTGTACATGTATCAAGCTGCATTGGTCCCTCTTCAGATCACACTAAAAACCAATGGTTTAATTTCCGATTATGATGTATAACTAAAAGTTCCGTCAGCATTATTCTTTCCTATCAAGGCACCAAAAAGGTGGAAAATGAGCTTTAGAGATCCTATAGCCAAGCGGCACTACAATGTGCTTCAAAAATGGAATATACGGTAGCTTGCCGTTCGATATCCCAGCAGGGTTCGGGCAAGACCTGCTGATGAGCCCAATTAGTGCACCAGGGGAATACCCCTCACCAAACATGATGTCAACAGAAGGAATGATCTTCGTTTCAAAGGGTGTGTGTGTTGTCATTAGGTTTGCCACAGATGAATTCGATAGCCATGTTCTTACAGCCGATGACACCTGTGCTATAACACTCCAGGCATTGGTTATATGTGGACTTCAATGATCCAGCTTAATGCTCTTACTACTTATTTTGTTGTTTTGCTGTTTCCATCTCATTTCTATTCTTTAGAAACAACAATCTAAGACACCTCCATCAGAACTAAATTGTGACACAAAATGCCTGGCAATAAGCAGACAAATAAGGGTGACATCCTTGATAACAGTGATGACGGTTGTTGGATTAACTGTGAGGTCATCTGTCCCTTTTTGATAATGATGATATTATGATAATTGTGATTACTAATAATATATTCCCTTTTTCTAATTGCAGTGCCCAGGAACTCACCTCAGTTTTACCATAAAGGATATGTTGATGTGGATATTACTGGTGAATCAAATCAAGTTTCTGCTCAGATAAATGCTTACTCGTCCCAGTTTTCTCCTATGTGCTCCAAATCGCAAGCAGCTTTATTATCTGCTTCAAATGATTTCATCGCTGGCAACCATAACAATACGAGCCAGTACTTGCCAGAAGTTTCATTGCCATTGAACCAAAGCACTCCAGTATTGTCTTCTTGTATGGCAGTAAATAATACCGATATCAACCAGTTCTGCTCTGAAGTTTCTTCACCATTGAACCAAAGTTATCCGTTGTCCAATCTGAATGATAATAAGAAATATTTTTGTAAAGATTGTGGCCGTAGATATCGTTACAAGTGTAGCCTCGAACTGCACATGACGTACGAGTGTGGGAAGGAACCGGCGTTCCAGTGTCCATACTGTAATTATCGAGCCAAGCAGAAAGGAAACCTCAAGAGGCACAAGAATAAAATGCATCGAGAAATGTATCAGTGAAGCTAGTTCATTTTATGTACACTACAATATTATGATATTGATCCACATACCAATTTAGTAGGTTTTACATCTAGGTCCAGTTTCACAATCACAAGGCAGCATTGTCAGGTGATCAATTAGAACTGAGCTCTGCAATGCGCCGGCTTCGTGACGGCCACCTGATGAAGCTGACACATTGTAGTCAAACTAATTGTAAAACCTACTCAAAGGTAAGTGCATCGTTATGAGATGTGCTGAATATTATCGTGTACATAAACTTACAACAAAAGTGTTAGAAATATTTGTTGACCCTTTAGTACAAGATCTTTGTTTTGAATTTGTTATGAAGCATTTATTTTGTAATTCCTTACTTTGTTCCCTTCTTGTGGAATTAAGAGATCATGAATTGAGTGAGTAAAGAGTGTTGAATCCTGAACATTCTGATGTATTTTTTACAATGCAGTATTATAAGTTGATGTTTGATGGTGCGTTTACTTCAGACTCTGAGAGTTCCCATGTTATTATGTATATTCCAATATGAGCACTATGGATGATATTGGAGAGTGAGGCACATCTTTGCAGTAATTAGGAGTTTTCAAGTGTGTAATGAAATCTTGTAACTGATGTGTCACTGCCATTTTTTCAGGTGGGTATTTGTGAGAATCGGATCACTGGTCTTTGACAGAGTAGCTGCTATCTTACAAATGCTCTACTGTGATACCGTACGTTATAAGAATTATTTCTGCTAGAAATGTAACTTATACTGTCCCGCCTTGTCAATATACATCATCATCTTCTACAATTTCCAATCCCTGGTTGGGTCTGTTTGGTCAATGTACTTTTTTTCCCTCTTCCTCTTCAAGTGCCTCTTCCTCAAGAACATTGGCGATCAGTATCTTGATTTGCTGTTTGTCCATAGCTGTTCTAAACAGTGACACTGTATTAAGTCTGAACCACTGGCTTACGTTCTTTAGCCAGGATATTCGTGTGCGTCCTGGACCCCTTATGCCATCACTCTTCCCTTGGATAATTAATGGCAAGAGGTGGTATTTGTTGTTGCACATGAAATGACCAAAGTATTCTAGTTTTCTCGTTTTGATGATACTGAGAATTTTCTAGTCTTTGTTCATACGCTGCAGTACTTACACATTTGTGACTTTAGCTGTCCATGATATCCTTAAAATCCTGTGATACGTCCACATTTCAAATGCTATCAGTTTCTTACTCAAAACCTCGGTAAGTGTCCATTTATTATTTATTTATCGTATGGCTTTTAGTGCCGGGAGTGTCTGAGGACATGTTCGGCTCGCCTGATTCTGTAGCTGCTTCCAGGGGACACCCTTATGGGTGAGCTACAAGTTCTGTTCAATTTCAAGTTGTTCCAACTTTCGCCACCAGATATCAATGATACCTAGTGGTGAACGTTGGAACTTTGATAGAGCGTTCCAACGAAATCTAACCTAACAATTTAGCTGCATACAAGTTTAGTCTGTGGAAAGATCTTTTACATGCCATAAATCTATGACATGGGACCTCCCCTCCGAAGGAAGGATTTTTAACACTGTTAAAAAAATCCGACGACTTTGGTCGGGTTTGAACCCGATATCTTGGGCACAGCAGTTCATCATGCTACCAACTACACCACCGAAGCCGCTGGTAAGTGTCCATGATTCAATTCCATAGAGTAGGACACTAAAAACGTGGCATCGAAGTAGTCGGGTGCGTAGTGACAGACTTAAATCACGGCTGGTCAAAACTTTTCTCATTTACATGAAAGAACTTCTGGCCTGCTCAATTCTACAGTGAATTTCTTGACTTAAGTCCCAGTTATAATTGATTTGACATCCTAAATATTTATATGATGAAACCCTTTCAATTCTTTCATTACCAAGTGTAAGTCAATATACAGAGATATTAAAAGTAAGGTTTGTAGATGTATCAAACTGCTTTGGTCCCTCTTCAGCATACCACACTAAGGATCAATGTTAATTGCTGATTATGATGTAAAACTAAGTTCCCTCAGCATTATTCCTTCCTATCAAAGCACCAAGAAGGTGGAAAATGAGCTTTTAGAATCCTATAGCCATGCGCACGTTAATGTGCTTCAAAAATGGAACATAATTCCAGTTCAAATTCCTAGCAAGGTTCGGGCAAGGCCTGCTGCTGAGCCCAATTAGGTTCACCATGGCAATACCCCTCAATTTACACATACATGGTGTCAACAGAAGGAATGATTTTGGTTTCAAAGGGTGTGTGTGTTGTCATTAGGTCTGAAACAGATGTAGTCGACTGCCGTGTTTCTACAGCCAATGACACCTGAGCTATAACACTCCAGGCATTGGTTATAATTATGTGGACTTCAACAATCCAGCTTAATGCTCTTCCTACTTATTTTGTAGTTTTTCTGTTTACATTAAATTTCTTATCTTTAGAAACAACAATCAAAGAAACCTCCATCAGAACTAAATTGTGACACAAAATGCCTGCCAATAAGCAGACAAATGAGGGTGACATCCGTGATAACGGTGATGACGGTTGTTGTATTAACTGTGAGATCATCTGTCACTTTTTGATAATGATGATAACTTAATATGATAATTGTGATAACTAAGTTAATAATATATTCCTTTTTTCTAATTGCAGTGCCAAGGAGTTCACCTCAGTTTTACCATAAAGGGTGTGTTGATGTGGATATTACTGGTGAATCAAATCCAGTTTCTGCTCAGATAAATGCTTACTCAACCCAGTTTTCTCCTATGTGTTCCAAATCTCAAGCAACTCTATTATCTGCTTCAAATGCTTTCATGGCTGGCAACCATAACAATAAGAGCCAGTACTTGCCAGAAGTTTCATTGCCAATGAACCAAAGCACTCCAGTATTGTCTAATGTATGGCAGTGAATAATACCGACATCAACCAGTTCTACTCTGAAGCTTCTTCACCATTGAACCAAAGTGCTCCATTTTCCAATCTGAATGTGAATAAGAAATATTTTTGTAAAGATTGTGGCCGTGGATACCATTACAAGTGTGGCCTCGTACTGCACTTGACATACGAGTGTGTGAAGGAACCGGCGTTCCAGTGTCCATACTGTGATTATCGAGCTAAGCAGAACGGAAGCCTCAAGATCCGCAAGAAAAGAATACATAGAGAAATGTTTCAGTATAGCTAGTTCAATAATGTCCACTACAATATTGTCATATTGATCCACTTACCAATTTAGTAGGTTTTACATCTAGGTCTAGTTTCACAATAAGCAGACAAATATGGGTGATATCCTTGATAATGATGATGACGGTTGTTGTATTAACTGTGAGATCATCTGTCACTTTTTGATTATCATGATGATATGATAATTGTGATTCCTAATAATATATTCCCTTTTTCTAATTGCAGTGCCAAGGAGCTCCACTCAGTTTTACCATAAAGGATATTATGATGTGGATATTACTGGTGAATCAAATCCAGTTTCTGCTCAGAAAAATGCTTACTTGAACCAGTTTTCTCCTATGTGTGCCAAATTGCAAGCAACTCTGTTATCTGCTTCAAATGCTTCCATGGCTGGCAACCATAACAATACGAGCCAGTACTTGCCAGAAGTTTCTTTGCCGTTGAACCAAAGCACTCTAGTATTATCTTCTAGTATGGCAGTAAATAATACCGACATCAACCAGTTCTTCTCTGGAGTTTCTTCACCATTGAACCAAAGTGCCCCGTCATCCAATTTGAATGTGAATAGAAAATATGTGTGCAATGCATGTGGCCGCATGTATTGTCGCAGTCAAGGTCTGTGGCTTCACAAGAAATATGAGTGTGGGAAGGAACCATCATTCCTGTGTCCACACTGCAGCTATCGCAGCAAACTGAAGGGCAACCTTGCTCATCATATACACTCCAAGCACCGTGATCTTCCTCAGTAGTGCTTCAACATGACTACTAGACTAGGGATGAGGGGCATGGTGCATAATTTTAAATGTATTTGATACTTTTTGAAAGCCTATCCATTCAAAGTATGTATGTACAGTGCTCTCTTGGTAATCCGGCAGATATCGGACCAGAGCACTGCTGGATTACCGATAACACCGGATTACTGGAAATTATCGAGAAAATCGCAGATGTCATTCGAAAATCAGTTTTAATTACATTGTACTATACAAAGTAAAAAAGTACGAAAATACATCATATAACTCACGTTATTCCTTGGAAGTAAACGGCTGGAAATATGCATCAATTGTCTTTTGCTTTTCACGGTTGAGAGACACTTTGAGAACTTGTTCCTGTAACCTTCTTAAAACTAAGACATCGTTTGCAGAGACGGCATTTTCCTCCGCTCATGCAATTGACGTGGCAAACGAGGCGATGGCCGCATCATGAGAGATTGATTGTACAGCCGCTGTCACTTCTCCTTAGACCTGTTCCTCGTCCTCTTCCTCTCTTGCCACTTCCTCTATGATGTCATCTTCTGTCATAAACTGGTTGTTTTCGTCATCTTCACAACAGTACTACAGTACAACTGTCCTACACTAAGCACCTGAGGGGGGCGTGCGTTAATCATCGCTCTTGGCGCCAATGCATTGTTTACTCAGACACTAGTCTTGTCGCTGCGTGGGAAACATTGTACTGTATTGGGGATGCATTATCAAATCAAGTGTTGAGCTCGTACTCGAATACAAAACGCCAGATTACTGGGAGTACCGGAGAACTGAGATGCCGGATTACAGAGGGAGTACTGTATATTATTAATTTTCATTTTTCTTTTCTCCCCTTGCATTGTGGTGAAAACGTATTTTCCTAATTTTTGTTCAGGTTAGTTGTAAGTGAAGAAATTGATTATGGCAATGAATCCTCCATTTGAAGACTTTTTTATTTTTTATTATCTATACTTTTGATTGCTATAAGTATGGTACATGTAATAGTATTTATTTGTGTTATTTTTTCATCAATTAATTAATTATACCGGTACTTATTTTTCATATGAGATATATTTGTGAATTTTTTCATTTAATTTTAAGTAGTTTTGCTCGTAAGCCTTTATATATGTAGCTTCTATTTTAAGAACATTACACTTGATTTTTTTCTGATATGTGATGTCTAATTATTACCAAACACAACGAGTTCAAGAAGTAATTCTTCACAATATTCTTAGGGAGCTACTGCTTATTCATAACAATGTGTTGTAATCTGTTTTTATATCATTAAACTGGACAGCTTAAATAAGAAATCACATATAAATCAGGTTGTTTTATTCACATATTAAAATCTTCAGGTATAACTGATATACAGTTTAAGTTAAAATAATTGAAACACTGACTTTTTAAACTATTTTTTTAACGTATATGTAGGCTCACATAAAGTTACCTAATTTTATTCATATTTAGTCTATATTGTGTGATTTGATCATTTTGGAGTGGGTTTGTTGTTTTGTATTTTCTCAAATATTTTCTCTTCAAGATCGAATTATGTGTTAACTGTATGCTTTTTCTGGTTACATATTTTTGCAGTAATTTGTTATTGGAGAAACCTTTATGATAATTGTTCATACTCTACTCCTTATGAGGATAGTCATGTGATATTAAACATATCAGGTTTTCAAATAAAATTCCTTTCAATTGAGAGGGTGGTGGTATATTTCATAAAAGATGGTATATTGGCTTTCACGGCCAGTGAATTAAAACTCAAACCTAGAAAAATTGCTGAGTTTCAATTCACTGGCCGTGAAAGCCAATATACCATCTTTTTGGAGCCTTCATAGGGAGGTGAGGGCTGCTTGAGATTTTAGCTCTTGCAGTGAAGAGGCACTGGTGCACTTCATAAAAATGGGGGTAGCGCGCAGTTCGCTACTCCTGTGGGAGTCCGGGCGGGGACATCAAGAGGCCGCTGATGACCCAGCTTGGTGTCCTACGCGAAAAAAATAAATATAAGGTGCATTCAAAAAGTAACGAGCCGGAGACATAATTACAGAAACCAGTACCTGTATGTTAGAAGTATTGGCCCTGGCTGTTGAGGCACTTGTCCCACTGTGACACGAGGTGGTGAATGGCTGTCTCATAAAATTCCCTGGGCTGCGATGTGAACCAGTTCCGCACGTACAGCTGGACGTCGGCGTCTGTGGTGAATCCTTGGCCCCGCTGAGCCCTTTTCAGGGGACCAAACATGGCATAATCACAGGGAGAGAGGTCTGGACTGTATGGAGGGTGGCCAAGAACCTTCCATTTGAATTTCTGCAGGAGTGCCGCGACTGTGTTGGCCTTATGAGGTTGTGCATTGTCGTGGAACGACTACGGTGGCTATGGCGTTCACTGTCACTCGGAGGTCGTGGGTAATGAGTGCATCAACCAGCTGGACGTTGCCATCGGTAATGCAGGGGGGTGCCCCAGACCGGGCATCATCGGCTAACGACATCCGTCCTTCCCTGAAGCGCTTGTGCCACGCCTTGACCCTTGCAAGGGACATGCAGTGTTCGCCATACACTTGTGACATTCGGCGATGAATATCCGTTCCCCCTACTCCTTCCGCTGTCAGAAACCGAACAACACCTCTTTGCTCTTCGGTTGACGCCTCCATGTCACTGTTTGCAATGCGACTGGCAGCGTTGGACGACTCATGCATGCTGCTGCTCGCTTTGTATCGTCACGTGACGTGCACGCGTGCCCTCTAGCGATGGGCTGTGACCTTCCACGCTCTTGTCGGAACCACACCTCGTTACACACGCCACGATTAGCCGATGTAGTCACCGGTTTGCGCATTCCAGCCTCCGTCTCGTTACATTTTGAACGCACCTTATAGATTCTAGTGTTGATTTGACTCCTACTGAAACAACACTCAAGACATTCATAGTATTGGACAATTGAATTTAAATAAGTAACAAAGCAAAAATAAGAAAGCATAAATAAAAGCTAGCTTAAAATTTGATATAGGTTTTAAACAGTGTTTTTTTCTTCTTTTTTTCTAAAAACAATTTAAAGGGTACTCTCAGTTGTCGACAAAAGATCACGATCTTGCAATTTTCGACAATTTGCAATGTCTGGTCATCGTGTTCGAATCATTAACTTTCAGCTTTTTCGATGCCTGGGTGGATGTTAAATAGTTTGTTATTTTCTTCATCCTTCAAAACTAACCACACGCATAAAATAGCAATCTACCCCGCCTCCAAATAATAGCCTGACTGCTTATAGGAAAGGATTGCCGAGTTGCCAACCAAAAGAAATTGATTCGGTAGATCGATTAAAATCGAGGATAGCTCGAAATCTCCTCCAGCTGTTGTGAACTGCGCGTTGACGCCAGCTGATCGATGAACTTTCAAATCGGAAGTTATATTTGCCAGACTAGATACAACTGTACCAATATTTTTTTCTGAAGCAGTTTTCAAATGTTTAAAGGGTACGCGTACCCCCGTGTTGCCCCTGAAAAAAAGCACTGGTTTTAAATAACATCACCGTCAGGATTCGATCCTGAACCCCCTGCACACTGGGGTTAAGTATGAGACTAGAGAGGCTATAATGTAAAATATTTTCTATGAATTTAACATTATTCTTCTTCTTCTTCATTTCCCGGTTCCAGTGATCTGGGCCGGGGCGTGAACCATGACCTCCATCCGAGGCCTCGACTCACACACTATCATATTTAGGCTATTTGTACGATGGGTTCGCCACACCCAAACATTATTGTCATTATTTAACAGTTAAATGTACTTAGAAGCCACAGTTAAATGGTATGATTCTTGGCCATGAAAACGTTGGAAGCCACTATGAGCAATGCCTTTAATGTGGTTTCTCTCATCATCGGGATTTTTATTATATTGTGTATTTAATGCAAATGTATGGCATACCACCAAATGATACTTCAGTATCAGATGAAGTGTTTGTTTGAAGATAACATAAATGTTAAGGCCTCAATAAAACATTGTTCTCAATTTCAGTTACTGTCATCTCACAAAAAGAGCATACAAATACCTTTCCTCATACAGGTCTGGAGAATTTTGCTGCCCATGGTCAAGATGTGTCCACCCTAGTCACTGAACATCCTTCAAGATTCATGGACCACTCCAGTCAGCGACTGTCTGCTCTGAGTCGATTCTGTGAGAATTATCAAACAGAAGTATCGGCTCAAGAGAAGAGACTGTCATGCCCCGTTTGTGGACGAGAGTACCGAAGTAGGCAGGGTTTGTGGGTGCACAAGAAGTTCATATGTGGCAAGACCCCATCATTCCAGTGCATGTACTGCCCCTATCGTGCCAAACAGAGAGTGAACCTCTCTTCCCATATGAAACTGAAACATGGACACAATCTTCTGTGAACTTGTTTATTAAACGTGTGTGTGCATGAAAAGGGCCCACTTTTCTGGGATCCAGTTAACATTATTTCTAAGCTATTGTAGAATGGTTTTCAGTCAGTCAACACGATTGTCATCATTCTTCCCCCTTATCCAGTTTAAGGTCGGGCCAGGATGTTTATGGTACTCCTCCACTCTTCTTCTTCCAGAATTCTGTTGCAGTCCATATTCTGTCTACTTATACAGGGTCATCGAAAAATAATGCCAACATTTAAAATAACTGTTATACAAAAACTATTCGTGGTAGTTCAATTGTTTTAATCTTAAAATGTGTGGAAAAAGATAGATTTTTCTTTCAAAACTTAGTATGTTTTTTTGATTTGATTTTTTAGAGCTTTTTGGGCTCCTGACACAAGATTGGCGGATACGTTCGATATTCTCTTCTGATGTTGGTGGTCGGCCTGACCTAGAGTTTTTCTCTACAGTCCCTGTTTCCTTAAACTGATTAAACCATCGAATAAAAGCTTTGTAATTGGGTGCAGTTTGTCCTGGATAAGTTCTCTGAAACAACCGCCGTACACTGACTGGTGACTTTGACTCTGCGTACCAACTAACGCACTGTGCTTTTTGTTGAGCGGTCAATATGGTACTGAACGGCTGTCATGCGGTGCAGTTATGGCGTGCCCCCGCCGACCTTGGCTACTGTGCATCTAGTGTGCGCATAGCAAGGTCACGCCTGCTCCACAACAAAACTTACTTTAACCAGTTAGTGTTCAGTGAAAGAATTACACGTTTCACATAAAGGGTTTTGGTGCTGTAATTTTTTTAAATGTTGGCATTATTTTTCGATGACCCTGTACCTAGTTTAAAAAATTGCAATACACTATGTTCCGTCTAGTCAATACTTTTTTGTGTTATCTGTTTTTAATTCAAGGAAAGACTGCAGACAATCAATTTTCAAGTAGTTCCTACTTTTGCCGCCAAACGCCACTGTCAACGACTACTAGTTCAGAACTTAGCTACCAGACATCACCGCAGTCGGCTCTTGGCAATGAACGTAGGAACCTAAGATCGTTGTTTACATTCTTAACCTATACAATTTAGCTTCACACTGGTGTAATTAGTGGAAGGTTCTTTAACATGCCATACATCTATGACATGGGACCACCGGCTTTACTTCCCCTCCAAAGGAAGGCATACTGAGGGATTTTTAACGCTCTTAAAAATCCGACGACTTCGGCCGGGTTTGAACCCGCGATCTTGGGCATAGAAGCTCAGCATGTTACCAACTATCCCACCGAAGCCGCCTCAGTATTGGAGTATAGTACATCTTGTACAACACTTCTTTACATTTATAGTTGGTAACATGCTGAGCTTCTGTGCTCAAGATCGCGGCTTCAAACCCGGCCAAAGTTGGCGGATCTTTTAAGAGCGTTAAAAATCCCTCAGTATGCCTTCCTTCGAAGGGGATGTAAAGCCGG
Organism: Meconema thalassinum; assembly: GCA_946902985.2. NCBI lineage: Eukaryota > Metazoa > Arthropoda > Insecta > Orthoptera > Tettigoniidae > Meconema > Meconema thalassinum. The sequence continues at coordinate 70,519,664 of OX336390.1, forward strand.
CGAGCCCATGTCATAGATTTATGGCAGGTAAAAGAACCTTCCACTAACTATACTTGTGCAATGCCAAATTTGTAGGTTAGATTTGTAAATGCTCTCTAAGTTCCTAAGTTCGTCGCCAGGTGCCGGTTGTGGTGGCATCTTGTAACCAAGTCCACAGGTAGATGTTGTTGATGGTAGCATTTGGTAGCAAAAGTAGGAACTACTTGAAAATTGATCGTGTGCAGTCCTTACCTGAATTACAGATAACACACACTAATACAGCCATCACTATTAACACCGGTTATCAGACAGATTCTACACACACCCAAAGTACACAGGGCTGCATGACCGCATTGTCGCAGCCCCTAAACTGAGGAACCAACCAAGTATTTAGTTGCAAACTTATTGAATATTAGTTGTTTTTTTTTTTTTTTTCAACATTTGATAATTATTTGGGATTAAAATAATTTGAATTAAGATACATAATATTACTTCCATCAGCAGAAAAATATGTTACTTTCCAACCAATTTAATCAAAAGACTGGGAAAGAAATGCAAGCAATTTGAAATAAGTGTTTCATGTTTCATACAATGATTTCTTCAAGTCTTCTGGCCCTTGTGTTTTTGGTATTTAAGATTGTTTATCAGGTAGAAAAATTAGCTTAGGACTTTCAACCTAAAATATATGCTAGAGAAATAAATTAGAAATCCTACTTATTGTATGCTTGTATTTACCCTCCTTATTCAGTCTTGGTTTAGTTTCAAGTCAGGCAAATGCATGCTAAATAAACTGAATGATCTATGAGTATCCAGTTTAAACTAAACTAGAAGCCAGAAACTGGACCCTTTTCAAATGCACACACTCAGGCTTTGTGGTTTATAGTATTTAGAAATTTTAAAAGTTACTATTTCAAAGATGTATAGTGGTTAGTAGAATCCATGCTTTTATGATTTAGAATTTTGTTGCAAATGTATTGAAAAATACATTAGATGATGAATAAATTTTATTAATTATCTAACGTTGCTTCAATCAGCAGAAAAAATATTGTTACTTTTTGCCCAATCTATTTTGATGCACTTGTGTTGATCGACTGAAGAGCAATTTTGGTGATTGATAATACTTTTTAGTATCAAATGTTATTTATGATGTTACTTGTTTATAACAAAAAATGTCTCTCTTGGAATTGTAAAATTCAACATTATATAACAGTAGTCTTACCTGCAGCCCTTTATGCAGCAGAGACACTTAATCTACAACATTAAACACTGAGAAATCAATTGGAGATTAAGAAAAAATTTTGGGACCAAGAATCAAAGATGGAATTCACCTTCCAAAACCTAATGCTGACATCTATTTGAAAATTACTAAAATCACAGACACAATCCGTATGAGAAGGATCCAATTCATAGGACATTTGGACACAATGGACCCTACTAGGTTAACACATAAAATCTATACGTTTTTGCAGATAAAGGCAACAAGGGTACAAACAGGCGGAAAAGGACTTGGCTGAATTAGGTTTCCCCAATCTCAAGGATCGAGAGGAAATTAGGAAAATTACTCATACACGGGGTTTTAAGAGAGAAGACCTACTAGACACGACTGGTCGCAGCAACAAAGACTCGCTCAATCGTTGCGCATGAATAGAAGAAGAAGATATGTTACTTACATATTAAGTGTCCAATATATCTGTCTGTTCCCCATCATGCTGTGAACATAGTTCCATACACCTCCATGTTCTTCTTGACATATTTCTGAGCATGCCCAGTGTTATAGTGTGAAATGCATCCTCAACAGCATTGTGCAGTTCTTCGTTTGTAGCATTACGGCGTGCAGATACATGCGCCTTAACGGTTCCCCATAACGAGTTGTCAGGTGTGGTGAGTCAGGACTTCTTGGTGGGCATTTCAAGGGAGCTGGTGTTGCGGGAGAAACACGACCTATCCACCGCCCTGTAAAGAGTTCATTTAGGAACCTGCGCTCTGCAAGAGTGTAGTGTAGTCTGCTGCAACCATATGCGTTCTGTGAGGACCCTTTCCTCAAGCTGAGGTACATGTATGTAACATATGTAAATAATTTTCACCATTCACAAAAAAAGTATGGTCCAAGCAGATGTTGTAATGTCATCGCTGCCCATATCATTACGTGGGGCGGGTTTCTTACCAACTTGAGTCTGAAATGAGGATTTGCTTTGGCCTACAAGACACCATTTCTAGCACATAAGCTACAATAAATAGCACATTCATCTGAAAACATGCTTGCCAGGGTGGGCAAGTGGTTAACGTGTCGGTCTACTAACCCCAAGCTTGCAGGTTCGCTCTGTCCGTGGTAAGTGATTTTTGAAAGGCAGCAAAAATTATGACTCGCATGTCATACTATGTTGGCATGTTAAAGGACCCATTTGAATTCAGTAGGCCGAGTTCATAATGGAAAAATTAATCTCGGTAGTTTCCGCCAACACAAAGTTCCTCATTTCTCTACTAGAAAGCGCTATAGTGTTCAAGGAGCTTAGATATCTAACCTCCTTGACTTTCATAGTGCTTCAAGGAACAACAAAATTCGACATGCAAGCTACCCTCTGGGTGTCAAATAACAAAGCTTGCGCCCAGCACCCGAGGCATATGATATTATTATTATCTGTAAACATAACCTTGGCACGGTTCACTGCATTTGGAAATTTAATTAACAAAACATGGCATGCTAAAACGTGGCCATTCCGGTGTCTATCCAATTACTAGTTTACGAACGTTGGTCGAAAAGGTTTGAGCTTAAGTTCTTGCTTCTCGCGGTCGAGCCTTATTAAATCTTTCCTAGAATGCTCCCGTAATCTGTCTATCCTGCGTGTTGTCGTTCGTGCACCCACACACTTGCCACTAAACACTCCTCAATACTGTAACTGTGACCGCTCACATCTGCCATGGCTTCACGCTAACATTCGACTGCGACTGCAACCATATGTATTCCAACACTTGATTCTTGATTCCAACAATTGATTAGAAGTAACATAGCATAGCTACCAACCTGCACAAATAAAATATCATAAATAACATTTGATCCCGTACAGGCAACACAGAAAAATGTGTTCTAACATTTCAAAATATTGCTTGTCATAATATACAAATTATGTAGCTTACTACAGATGAAAGTAATTTACATATCAAGGCAAGATCACAAGAAATATTAAAAGTATTAATTAAAAGTACCGTACCAATATTTAGCAATTAAAAAGGTAACATTTTCATGGAAAAAGGGATGCTTTATTGTTCAAAAGGTGCAAACACAGTCAACACTGAGGAATAACTATTTCAAACATTTCTCATTTTTACAAAAGAATATTACCAGTATATTATTTGTAAAGCCAAATGGTAACTACTTTTGAAGAAGCCAAAATTTTGCATTTATATTGCAGGAAACAAATTCTTTTTTGGATAAAGTTTGCATTCTACTGCTTTTCAAACCTAATAAAATCTGCATGCAGATATCTTATAACAAAAACAATTATCACTTGATTAGATTCGGAGAAATTACATACGAGTCACTAATGCTAAGAATTACCTGTAGGAGAGTGTCATGTATGAGTATGTGTCCCATGAATTTTGCTTACCTTTTCTTGATGGTGTTCAACAGGCATCGATTCTCCTGAATTTGGTTCAGAACAAGCTCATTTGTCTTTCTTTCCATCCAGCTTGTTTGGATCATTCGTCTCCAAAACCACATTTCAGCTGCCTTCTCTTTTCCCAAGTAATAATAATAATAATATCGTATGGCCTCAGATGCCTGGTGCAAGCTTTGTTAATTGACACCCAGAGGGTAGCTTGCATGTCGAATTTCGTCGTTCCTTTGAACGCTATGAAAGTCAAGGAGGTTAGATATCTAAACTCCTTGACACTACAGCGCTTTTATTTATTTATTTATTTATTTATTTATTTATTTACATAGGTCCCAATGTGCCTGAGCTCGTGTTAGGGACAATCAAGTAACATAGTTACAGCATGGCATATATATAATTTTTGTAACATTATTGTTTAGTTTAATAGTAACTTAGATTGCTAGTGACTAATTTTACAGAGATAATACGGTATGATACATTGCATTGCTTAAGGCTATTGTACATTGGCTATTCATTCCTTAATAGGAAGTCTTTTGTTTTCCTCTTAAATGTTTTTATAGAGAAACTTTCCCTTATGCCTAATGGTAGCGAGTTGTATTCTTTTATTATAGAGGACATAATTCCTTTAGTTCCAAATTTAATGGATTGGGAATGGCTGGTGAATATTTGATTTACTCCTCTTGTTGCATAGTGATGAATGTCATTTGCATGGGTAAAATGGATGTGTGTGTGTATCAATTTGTTTTCTAATTTGTATACAAATACTGTTGCTGACATAGCTATTTGTTTTTGCAGTGGCATAATTTTAGTTCCTGAGTACAATTCATTTGAGGGTGTGAGCCAAGGTAATCCAAAGATAGATTTTATAGCACGTTTCTGGAGTATCTCAAGTTCTTTTATCAGCTCCTTCTTACAATATCCCCATATGAAATTCATGTACATTAGATGTGAATGTATCAGAGCAAAGTATATATTTTTCAATTGTTGTCTAGTAAGACAGCTATATCTTAATCTGAAAATAATACCAATTAAAGGGCTGATTTTATGTTTTACATTTTCTACATGATTTTCCCAGGTTAGTGTACTATCTAGTGTGATACCTAAGTATGTTGCCGATTTAACCCTTTCTATTTCTTTGTTGGCTATGTTGACTATGTTTGTGGTCTCAATCTTGTATGATGGTTTATGGAAGAACAAATATTTTGTTTTAGTGATATTGATAACCATTTTGTGTGCTCTCAACCAATCCACCAGCTTATTGAGATCATAATTAATATTTAGCATAATTTCCTGTTCAGATGTTCCCAGATAGAGTATAAAAATATCATCTGCAAATAGTTTAAGCTTGCCTTTCAATTCTAATAATACTATATCATTAATATAGGCCAAGAAAAGAATTGGTCCTAAGACAGAACCTTGAGGTACTCCTGTGTCAATTCTCATTTGAGATCCTTTTACATTATCGATTGCAACATATTGTTTTCTGTTAGTGAGGTAGTTCTTGAACCAATCATGTGCCACTCCTCTGATGCCTGCAAATTCTAGTTTATTAAGGAGAATCTTATGGTTAACCAGATCGAAGGCTTTTTGAAGGTCAATTAGTACACCAGCAGCTAGTTTGTTTTCATCTAATGCCTTTTCTACATCAGTTACTACTTCAAATATAGCACTATCAGCTCCTCTATTTGGAATAAACCCATATTGGCAGTTTGCAAAGTAATCATTTTTCATGAAGAAATTCATAAGTCTTCGTTTAACAACGCTTTCTAGAACCTTGCTGATGGCAGATATAATATTAATGGGTCTGTAATTTGATGGGTGGGTTTTGTCCCCTTTTTTGTAGATCGGGACCACCCTAGAGACTTTACAGGCATCGGGGAATATACCAGTCATCAGTGAAAGATTTATTATTTTGACAAGATATGGTGTAAGGCCCTCAAGACACAATTGTAGCATGACATTAGTAGTGTTGTCCTCACTTATATTGTTTTTGTGTTTTAGGGAGTTTATAATTGATTGTATTTCATTAGCATCAGTAGGTAACATAAAGATTGTCTTAGTGCTAGTAGTATTTTTATAGCTTGTAATGCCCGAGGTAGAACCGTTTCCTTGATTTTCCCATATACTGTTAGCAATATTGACATAATATTTATTAATTTCATCACATATATTTTCCTTTTTTTCGACATTTGTGCCGTCGACTATAAGTTTGACAATTTCATTTTTCCCCTTCTTTGGTCTATTTAACATCTCATTAACAACACTCCACACTTCCCTCTGATTATTTGCATTTTGAATTTTTTGGTCAAAGTAGTTTCTTTGTAGGTTTCTCTTAAGTTTTGTAACTTGGTTGCTAATAATTTTTCAAGTAGAGAATGGAGGAACTTTGTGTTGGCGGAAAATCCCGAGATTAATTTTGCCATTGAACACGGCCTACTGAATTTAAATGGGTTCTTTAACATGCCAACAACGTATGACATGAGTATCGTGATTTTTGTCGCCTTCAAAAATCACTTACCATGGCCAGGAGCGAACCTGCAATCTTGGGGTTGGTAGTCCGACACTATAACCACTCACCCACCGTGGCAAGCTTTTCCCAAGTGACCATGTTTCACAACCATAGGTCAACACACTCCAACAAAGGTCTTGAGAAATGACTTCCTTATCTTCAAGTTGAGGTGCTCATTGAGCAGCAAATTCAATATTGTGAGGACTTAATTTCAGCTGGAGTGATCTGTACTTGTCGCAACACCGGAAGGAACCTTGTAGTTTCACATCACCCTGCTCTCATAACACTTGTGACCTCCTTTTGGAGGTTGAAGATGTGTAATCCTAATCACCATATGTGACATTCCATCTCCATGATCCCACGTACATTAACTGGGAATCAAGCCTGTTCATGCTTACACGACTGCGCCTTCACGTCTCTTGCAACCCTGGAACAGAGCTTCAGATATTTTTATTTGCTTAATTAAACTTTGTTCTTCTCACCCTGGACTAGTATTAACATCATTGTTCTAATGATAAAAGGAAGTTTCAATAGGTATGTAATTTGTCAACATTTCCTGTGGGAGACCCTCTGTACTGGAGAACCCCAAGAACCTTTAGTACTTCTAAATTTAGAATTTAAGCCCTATCAGATGTAAGACATGCACTGAACAGCATGTCACACCCACCGTATAGTCCTGATTGATCACCAGGAGACTATCATAATGAAACTTAAATAACAAACATACAGATGATAAAAACAACATTCATTTATTTTAAGTTTAAATGCATATTTTATAATTATTTAATCTGACTTTACATACCAAGAATATTCTCTGAAACACACATTATCCATTAATAAAATTGGTCTGATAGCTTTTGATATTCCATTTATTTAGGAACAGAGATTTATCTGGTGTTGAATATGTATACACTATTCCTGGACTGATCTCATAAATCACTCATTATTTATTTTAGGTATTATTGATCCCCATCACTTGCAAAGTAGTCACCTCTTGGGCCTAAACATCAAATCCATCAGTGCTGCTATGATTGAAGAATTCCTGAAAGTCACTTTCAGCTCATTCTTTGAATTTCCTTCACCATCTAAAATCTTTGACCCTTCAACTGCATTTTTATTTTTTGAAAATAGGAAGAAGGAACAGATGGAGAACAGCTCGGATGGGTGCATAGTCTTCGTGGATGAGCCAAGTGTTGTTACGCCTTAAGTCAGGTCCATTCTGTCTTACATCCTCCTGTAGATGTTTTGCAATTTCAACATAGGAAGTACCTTCAACTGTCTGACAAGATGGAACAAACTCCTTATTGACAATTCCTTTCTGATCAATAGAACAGGTCATCCATCATGCCCTTGGTGTTACTCTTGACTCGTCATGCTTTCTTCGTCAAAGTGACTCCAGATGTTTCCATCAACTGGATCATTGCCTTAATTTCCAAGTCACATGTATAAACCCAGGTTACATTACCCATAATGACATTTGTAAGAAAGGTGTGGGGTCATTGGCAGCTTGTTCTTTCAGGTGCAAGGAAATATCATGTTTTTGTTTCTTCTTTTGTTTATCACTCGGAAGTTTGGGCATGCTGCATATGGAGTTGTCTGCTACAGTTATGTGGCAGGTTTTATAACTGGTTCTTACCAGCACAATGACTTCATTGATGGTTCAACAACATTCTTCACAGACAATATTTTGGAAATAGGAAGACAACACAGATGGAGCATCAGGATCTCATTCTCAGCCATTAGTCTTTGAGTCAGGAGAACGGCACGGATAGGTGCATTGTCTTTCTGGATGAGCCAAGTGTTGTTCCTTCACCATCCTGATACCGACAGCGGTGCCTACGCTCGCTAAAGCACAGCTTTAGGTCATGGGGGCCAAGCTCTCAGCTGACTCGGTAGACACGTGGGTTTAAGCCCCACCATCAGCCGTCCTTGAAATGGTTTTCCATGGTTTCCCATTTTCAACACCAGACAAATGCTGGGACGGTACCTTCTGACAGCCCACGGCCGCTTCCTTCCACATCCTTGCCCAGTTTCATTCATCTTCATCCATTACATCTCTCATCGTGGTGCAGAGGTCGCTCACGGGTGTTGACTATAAATAAAGCCCTGCGCGGATATAGTTTGCATGGCTGTGCGGATAGCGGATACGCTGCGGATAATGTTTCGAGTAAATTTGCGGATAGATTTTAGAATACAAACTTACGATAATATTACATATTTGTAATGCCAATCTATAGCTTCATGCTTAAAAGAGGAAAACTCCTACAGCCTATTGCGTACGAAAAATTCAGGCACGTATTGCACTTATACACGAGAATATTATTTTACTCATATGCTTTCAACTACATTTTATTAAGGACCTTATGTTTGTAGTAGATGGTCTTGACATCTCATCATCATCATCAATTCTCACTGCTATTATTAATATACGTACGAGATATAATGCTGTCAATAAGCTTGTTAGTTCATCGTGGTGACATCATTAACATTCCTCAAGTCAGCTACTTCACTGTCTAAGCTATCCTGGAAGATCTGGTTCCAGGGTTATCTGTAGATTTATTTCCTACTTGGCACTGAAGCACGTGGGCTGTGATATTGCAACGGAGAGAGTGTTATGACATCAACTATGCGAACATGGATGGGTCAAGAAGCAGAAATATGACTGACTTGGAATTTTCAGCCAAATGTCAATCCCTTTCTCCAAGCGTAAGGAGAAGTTCACTTAGTGAATGTTACCGCGACCGTGAGTATGAACATAATTTCACCAACATGGATAAACTATCTATTAAAATAAAACAAGCTGAATATTCAATAGTGCGTGAAACAAAGCTCTAGTCAACGGTATGGCAGACATTTGGTTACGTTTTCAATGGAAACGAAAAGGTGAAAGATATAGTAGGATGTTTTACCTGTAAAAAAGTGTATTCATACTCAGGCCACAATTCAGGCACATCAAACTTACCGAGGCACAAGTGCGAAAGTAGCCAAAAAAGTATAGCCAGTTTTTTTTTGTCTAAAGCGGAGGTCAAGGAACCAGAAGTGTCATCCAACTTGAAGTCCCTTGCAATGAAGCAAATGGTCAGGAACGACTTTCTCCTCAAATGTCTAAATGTGTTGGTTTAACACTTTATGCTTTATCTAATAAATTATACATAATATTGAAATATCAGCGGATCTGGATAAAGTCATGCGGATGCGGATAAAAGTCATGCGGATGCGGATAACAGTCGTGCGGATGCGGGGCGGATGCGGATAACACTCGTGCGGATGCGGGGCGGATGCGGATAACGTTTTGTTTATCCGCGCAGGGCTGAAACTATAAAGACCTGCACTTGACCTCTCAAGAGGCCACACAACAACAACAAAAAACATCATGATATATTATTTTTCTTCAATAATTTCTGATGTTAAAGTGGACATTGAGCGACCATTGTGCAGATAATCATCAATCAATGATTTGGTTCCCTAAATGGGGAAAACCCCCTCAAATGTTTGGTGAGGTTCTATTACCTGCTCATTAAGATTAGCTTTCAGCATTTCATAACGTTCTGAAGCTGTTTTCCCTAGTTTGATGCAAACACAGTGATCTCTTAAATCCTCCCTTTTCTAATTCACAAAGAGCACATAAGTTAGTGCTTGGTCGCTACAGTCACTAACTTAGCGATGCATACATCAAGCTGGTCTTCAGCAAACTGGCTAAGCATCACTTTTGGTGGTTAATTACTAAGGCAATGCAACATACAAGCACGGGAAGTATAGTCTGGGGATATAATGACTGGACTACATATTAAACTGTTATGTGCAATATTGTGTTGGTGCCTACAATGCTAAGCTACTTGTATATGGTCCATAAATTCAACTAAATGTCCATATGTTAAATACTTGTAAATAAAAATAGACAGAAAGCTATAACTTATTTTCAGGAATGTGATGAATACTTGTGAAGTAGTTGCAGCACATAATCCATAAGGACTGCTTGGCCTTACTGCAGCATAATGCGTGCTGTGTTATTGCTATTTTGTAACTAGTGACTTATTTTGTAGTGTAATTGATACATTAAATATTATCTTTATGAATTCTGAATTTTATGTGTACATCATCTTTAACATGTCACATTTCTTCTTCTTCTTCTTCTTCTTCTTCTTCTTCTTCTTCTTCTTCTTCTTCTTCTTCTGCTTCTGCTTCGACTTTTCAGACCACATAGGATCACTTTAACCAACCATTAGGACATTTTTATCACTTTATGTATTAACCATTAGTTCAAATAGGTTATGAACATTCCCAAATGGGAATATGATGTTAATTTCTGTTTGATCAGATAAATTATCAATTAATATGATAAAATTGGTCCGGCCAGATCAAACATAAAATGCCAGCGTTTCGCCCCAGTGTGCCGTTGGGCTCGTCAGTTGAGAAGGCCTTCTCAGTATGTGCTAGCCATGCATATTGGTGAGGTGTGTCTGTACCAACTGACGAGCCCAACGGCACACTGGGGCGAAATGCTGGCATTTTATATTTGATCTGGCCGGACCAATTTTATCATATTAATTGATAACCATTAGTTCGTCGATTTGTAAGAACTGTACGAGCCTTGCGGTCTTCCCAATACATCTTCCATGGTTGACTGTCACGGTTACACCAATGAGGGACTAGGTCCCGAGGTACAACTCTGGATGTGATCCAGAGAGGTGATAATAAGGCCGCTCCTCTGGAGTACAGACGCCTTGAGCAGCCGCCCCCAACCTGGAGAACAGACGCTGCATTTTCTATGCCGTTGACCACAAGTGGTTCATCCGCCTTTAGGGGACGTTTCCCATCCCAAGGGCAAGAGAGTGCCCCAACCTCCACCAGTTCATCCGCCTCCCTAGAGAGCCGTTGACCGGGTATCAGATAGATATCAGATAGATAGATATTTTATTCAATTAATTCCAAAGAGCCATAGGCTCGTACAGAGGAATTGTACAGTAATATGTGTGTTTACACACCAAGGAAGAAAATTCTGAAGGTAACACAAATTGATGAATAAGGACATAGGCCTATTATAAGGTTGATACCATATCTAAGATTGTTTAGACCAAGGTCCCTTAAAATGATAAGCACTTGATTTTTAATCTTATACATAACTTAACTTATTTGACGTATTAAGATGCATCGAATTTTTCCCACAATACTTCCATAGTTTTCCTCTTAAATACCGACAAAGTTGGTGCACTTTTTACTTCATCAGGAAGTTTATTATATGACTGTGATGCAGAGAACTTGAAACTCTTTCTACCATATATAGAAGAGTGAATGATATATAAGGCTACGTCCTTCGCATGCCTAGTTCCATAAGAATGATTGTCTGAGTTCAAGATGTAGGGAGAGCTATAGAGTATTGTGTTGTGTTTAATCTTGTATATTAGCATAGCTGCTCGGAGTTCTGCACTTATGCTGAGGGGTAGAATTTTACTTTTGATGTACAGATCTTTTACTGGAGTGCAGTAAGGAAGGTTAAATATGTTTCTAATGGCCCTATTCTGAATAGTCATTAAATCATTCAGTGTGGATTTCCTGCAGTGAGCCCAAATAACATTTAAATATTGGAGCTTGCTATGTACAAGTGAATAGTAGATTTGTTTTACAAGGTTTAGGGGAATAAGATACCGAAGTTTCCTTAGGATCCCTACTACAGGTGAGAGTTTCTTAGCAATTCGTTCAACGTGTTCAATCCAGGTCAGGTGTTTGTCGATGATTAGACCTAAATACTTTGCCTGATTAACCTCTTTTATTTCAATATTATTTATATATATTTTGTCATGTGTGATTTCTTTCATGCTTTGCTTTGAAATTACCATGTAATTGGTCTTCTGTAGGTTCATTGTTAGTTTATTGGCCTGGAACCATTGTGAGAGAGTATTTATATCTTGTTGCACATTTTGTATGATTTCAATTATGTCTTTCCCAGTGTAGAAGATATTTGTATCATCTGCATACAGTTTGATATGCCCTCTCAAATTACATTCCACAATATAATTTATATACATTAAGAATAATGTAGGTCCAAGTATAGATCCTTGTGGAACGCCATGAGTTATATATTTTCCTGAACTTATGCATTTATTCAAAGCTACATGCTGCTTTCTTCCAATAAGGTAGCTTTGGAACCATTTTAGAGCTATACCTCGGACACCAGCATTTTCTAATTTTGACAACAGTATTTTATGATCTACTGTATCAAAGGCTTTTGTGAGATCAATAAATAACCCAACTGCCATATTATTTTTGTCAATAGTTTCTTGTAGCATTGTTATTAGGTCAATAGTTGCTGCCTCAGTACTAGATTTTTCCCTGAATCCATATTGCATATTATGAAAGAATGTATTCTTGTTCAGAAATGAAAGCAATCTTGTTTTTACCACTTCTTCCAGAATTTTTGAAACTACCGATAAAATAGAAACAGGTCTATAATTATTTGGATTTCTTTTGTCACCACCCTTAAATATAGGAACTACTTTGGCCACTTTTAAGTCATCTGGTATCATGCCAGTAACTAAGGACTCATTAATCATTTCAACCAAGATTTTAATGAATGATTGCATATTGTTTTTAATGAAATTTGTCTTGATCCTATCTAAGCCACAGCTCTTTTTATTCTTTAAATTTGTGATGATGGACTTGACCTCTGCTTCATCTGTTGGATATAAGTAGAGGGAATTTGACTGCTTGTGGTCCTTACTGAGGATTTCCTTCTGTTCAGGAATAGCTTTTGCTAGACTTCCAGCAATGTTTGTGAAGAACAAGTTGAATGATTCACATAGCTCTTGATTGTCTGTGATAATTTTGTTGTCTATTTCAAGTGAAGTGCATGTCTCAACTGTTGTTTTTTTGTTGTGTATGATTTCTTTGATAGTCTCCCAAGTTTTTTTGGAATTGTTTCCATATGTTCTGAATTTTTCTGAGTAGTAATTTGACTTTAGTCTTCTTTTTAAGTTTGTTACACTATTCCTGCATCTACAGTATTCTTGGTTCATATCATTATTATTTTTGTGAAGGGGATTTTTGAGCTTTGCATGCAGAGTGTCTCGTTGTTTTATAAGTGTAAGGAGTTCAGCTGTGACCCATGGTAAGTTAGTAGTCTGTCTTTTATTGTTAGTTTTGTTTGTTATTTTTCTTCGACTATGCCTGTTCCTTAGATTCAATTGTTTGATGAAAGAGTTATATAGAGAGTTAACATTACTGTTTGCATCATTATGGGAATCAGCGTTTATAGATATATTAGTTTCAGGAGTGTGTTGCCTATCCCAAGAGTCCTCGTGTGTTGTTGATTTTGTCGAGTTATGTGACTGAGTATACGTGCTATAATTGGTCTTGGAAATATCAAGAATTAATATACTGTGATCACTAATATCATTGCTGACATTTGATATTTTATAACTTAATTCTGAATTGTTTAGTGACACGTGATCTATTAAGGTAGCTGCAGTGTCACAAAGTCGTGTAGCATATTTAGTGTTGCACTGTTTAAACCCATAGCATGCTATTAGATTTAGATATTTCCTTCTTAATTGATCATCAGCTAGGATATCTATGTTGGTATCTCCGAGGAAGATGCATAATTTGGGTAGAGGTGGACTCCTTATCCAGGGAGTCACTCGGTTGTCAGAGCCCCATCAGTGTAAAGCAGGGTGCACCACATACAGGCGAGGATGACATTTGGGTAGATTCTACCCCTTACATGTAACATTTATGAGCAGCATTTCACTACAATGCAGTTAATATTCTATCCAAGTTCCTAACATAGTGGCTTCAGAAAGGGTGAAAGGCACAGATAAGAATGAACTGTGCATGTGTATAGTGTTTAGCACTGTTGGTTACCACCCGGAGGCTTAGGTTTGATTTCCAGCTCTACCAAGAATGTAATTCTCGTGTGATATTGGAGAAAGTTTTCAGTTTGAGTGCAGTGTAGTGAAAATCTCGAGCAAGATGATGAAATGAAGCGAAGTGACTATGGAGATGAAACTTGATGCATTAAAAATACTGGATATCTTTCATAGAAATTACAGTACCATGCTGTATTTTAGATTAGATTCTACATTTTCTTACAATCATTATAATTATGTTAAAACTATCATTATTTTAATTCAACCTGAAATACAGTATGTAGCTTACTATGAGTTGTGAATAATCCAATTTCTCAACACCCTTTCAGCCTACATAAGGTCAAGTTTTCAGGACTCTACTGCATTATTACAATATTTAGCTATTGCAATTTATACTTTATATATTGCTAACAGTATGGATTTTGTTTACAGTACTGTTTCGTTTTTAATTACAGTTATGAGGGCGTACATGGAAGACAGTCAACATAGCCAGAATAGTGGTTACACCATAACCTCCAGAGAATGTTCTACCGGAAATAATTGGGATGAAACATTTGTCACAAAACATTTAATGAATCCAATCCAAGGTTTTACAGTGCCAGGGAGAATGACCAACCTCAATTTAGTGTTATCATCTGTAAAAAGAAATGTGGACTATGATACAAGTGATTCAAGCCAATCTAGGAATTTTGCATGCACCAATTGTGGTAATCGATATCGATATAAGAGAGGGTTAGTGTTGCATACAACATATGAGTGTGGGAAAGATCCAGCATTTGCTTGCCCACATTGTCCGTATCGAGCTAAGAGACGGGGCACTCTCAAGCAACATATTCTGTTCCAACATTCACTTCCTATACCAGGTCATTATTGAAATTGTAAAGCTTGTACTGTATTTCAAAGATCTCATTATTTATTATACTCACAGTATTCAATTCATGGTTTTATGTCTTTTAGTGCACAGATAGCATAAGAAGCTGGGAGAATTTCTTTATTTGAATTTGAATTGATTGTTTCTCTTGCACAGGCCACTGAGGCTACAAAGCCTCTTAATGCAGCTCTCCTCATTCAGCGGGTGGTTAAATACAATAAAAGAAATTAAGAAAAAACCTTAACTTAACCTAAACATTCAGTTGACATAACTGCTTAGGCTTTCATGGCTGGCGTTCGTAACTGTGTTCAAGTTGTCCGGGCTTGTAGGCTGCGGTCCAGGCAGGATATTATCTCCCGAAAGTTTCACCGGAAACATGCGTCCGGCATTATCAAGGGTCCGCTCCTTTTCGTTAGTCAGCAGTCCACTGCTGATGCAATTTCCGGTGAAATAATAATAATAATAATATCGTATGGCCTCGGTGCCGGGTGCAAGCTTTGCTATTTGAAACCCAGAGGGTAGCTTGCATGTCGAATTTCGTTGTTCCTTGAAGCACTATGAAAGTCAAGGAAGTTAGATAACTTATCTAAGCTCCTTGAACACTATAGCGCTTTCTAGTAGAGAAATGAGGAACTTTGTGTTGGCGGAAACTCCCGAGATTAATTTTGCCATTATGAACACGCCCTACTGAATTCAAATGGGTTCTTTGACATGCCAACATCATATGACATGCGTGTCGTTAATTTTTGCTGCCTTTCAAAAATCACTTACCACGGCCAGGAGCGAACCTGCAAGCTTGGGGTTAGTAGACCGACACGTTAACCACTCACCCACCGTGGCAAGCTCTGGTGAAATGTTGGGAGATAATATCCGGCCTGGACCACGGCCTACAAGCCCAGACAACTTGAACACAGTTATTCAGTTGACAATAAAATTAAGTTCTTAGTACAGGTAGTTGTTATTACATCTGGATAATCATTGGATATTTGCTGTTGTATATCTTTTAGCTTAGATTATTTAAGTTATTTATGAAGTTTTTAGTTTCAAGTTTCATGGCTCGTGAATAGTACAGAAGAATCATATTTAAAACAACTGAATGTTAACATTGATCATGATAATTGCATAGCTGATAGATAACCTTGAAGGGAATGTTTTACCGTTCCGATGGGAAGTCCTGAATACTGGTGCAATTTATATTTATTCCAGAGAATACTAGCTGAAATATGGAATGATCCTTTATATTTTTAGGTTATGATGAAGTATCTGGAGCATTTGTGCAGTGTGTCTATTCACACTGACTGCATGGGAGTTAGTGTGCTGTAAATATAAGACGGAATTTTGAATTATTTTTTTAAATCACAGGTAGAGCCATGCCATGGCATACTGTTGCTCTTTTAATTTTAGCCATTCAATCTGAACATGAGAGAGAGCGTTCTGCGATGCTTCGATTCCCTTCGAGCTGCAATCTTGTAAGAGGAGCAGCCAACTATGCCTCTTGAGTGGTGACTGTCTTCCGTGCACCAGCCTTCTTGTGTGCTCTTCACTCTAGTATTATTCTGCTGCTTTCTTTTATTTTATTTTTTATTCTCTTCCTGTTTTGACATTTTTAAACATGACATTGAATAAATAGATTTTATTTAGTATTTATATGACTTGTTTCTGTTTGTTCAAATGGCTTTAATTATAAAATTCCAGGAATGCATATCATCATCATTAAGGTTCGGATGTTAAGGAAAAGTCATATTCTTTTCCTGAGCTTATTTTACTCGAAATCTGAAAAATAAATGTGAATGATGTGTCCCTGACCACGTTTAAAGCAATTTGATGTTGCCTATAAACGCATATTTCGGCCATTTTTATTGTTTTGGTCATATTTGGTCATATTTTAGTGATATAATGTCATATTTGGTTATAATTTCAGCATTTTTGATTAAATTGTGGCGTCGTTAACAAGGTACGTGTTATCTGCGTGGATTTTCAAACAAAGGATTTCCGAATAGTGTAGTAGATATATTTTTCTTTCTTTTCCCGGAACAAGCAGATATCAGGTTTAAAGACCTGATTCCAAGAAGGCGCTCCTCTACGGACGTCTTTTAGCACATCTTTCTGGACAAGTTAAAATGCGGCACTGTACGCATGAGGCCACGGAACATGATGATAGTGTGCTCCCGCCTTTCAATAGGATGTCACTCCATTAGATATATTTAGCTCAGAAGCAGTTAGCAAACGAGGAAATGCCATGTTATGTCTCGCCCAGTTCTTCCTTGCAGGGCCGAACGAAACATCCCTTGCTCTTTCACTACCAACGGATTTCAACAGATTGGTCACACTTGTAGTACTGCCGTGAACCTCATTATACCGAACGTGAAGTGTAGTGAAGCTGTAAAGTTCAGAAAGTATGTGAAAGAGTTCGGTGAAGAAACATGCAGTTTTTTAGGTCATATTTTATAGTTTTTAGGGCATATTTGCTTGCATATTTTATACTTCTTTAGGTCTTAAACTTCCGAACCCTACTCATCATCATCATCTCTATGGTACAATACCCAGTTATTCAAACAAACACAACAAACAAAAAAGACATCTTTAAAAATAGCCTACGATAAAATATGTACCGGTATATAAAAAGGTACCAGTTCCTAACTTCTACGTCAGGGGATATTCCAGTTGAAACTGAAAACTGCTTGGATCTATTTGCATTTTTCGGACTCAAAACTAAACACAGACCAAATAGGGAGATAAAAGGTAAGTATTCAATCAAGGTTTTTAAGGCTGACCAGTGGTTCCCCAGTGAGCTCCACTTGTGCAGCAAAGAGTGTACCAGGAGACATTTCTGGAATCATTGCTCAAGGCTTTCAATACTACCCTCTTTCATGGCCATGACTGGAGCTTTCAGCAAGATTTAGCACAAGCTCATAGGACTTGCACACCCCGCATGGCTCGAAGAGTGTGTCTAACTTCCATTTCTTCTGCAGATTGGCCAATTGCTAGATCTGACCTAAACCCTTTTGGAGTACAAATTGTGGTCTGTGCTACAGTGGATGGCTTGCAAGAAAGGACACCCTAATATCGACCGTCTGAAGCACTCTCTTGTCAAGGCAGTGGTGAATTTTTCTGTGGATACACTTCGTAATTCAATTGATGATTGGTCTCAGAAACTTAGAGCTTGTGTGCATGCCAATAGTAGTCATTTCAAACAGTGATAAGTAATTTGTGTTCATGACATATCCTAGTGACATAGACTGTTTGGATATTAAATTACCTCTCAGCCTGTTTTATCATCATCATCATGAGTTAGCGGATCAAGCTGCAAAAGAGGCGGTATCACTACCACCTCGACCAATGGAGGTACCCGCTAAAGATAGTCGCTCTCAGTTACGCCTACAAGTTCTGGCATTTTGGGAGAGTCAGTGGCTAGCTGACCCACTGCCCAGTAAACTGAGAGTGATTAAGGGAACTACTCGCGTGTGGCGGAGCTCTTTCCGGTCACGGAGAGAGTCCGTCATTTTGTGTAGGCTAAGGATAGGTCATACAAGATCCACCCACTCGTATCTCATGAGAAGGGAAGACCCCCAACTTTGTACCTGTGGAGCCATTTTCACCGAGTGTGTGGATCTTGCTGACTTACGAAGAAACCTTGGTTTGCAGATGACACTCAAACTTATATTAGCCGATGACACGGTGGCTGCTGATCGTGTTATCCGCTTTATAAGTGAGAGTGGGTTAGGGCCAGCAAACTAAATTTTCCAGTATAAATTGACTCAACGACTTGTTCGTTTTTGAATGATAATGTTTTGTTTTTCCGTAATTTTTGTTTATTTTTACTATTTTTATTTAATTTTTTGTTTTTGTTTTATTAATTTTTGTTCTTTTTAAATTTAGGTGTCCACCTCAAAATTTGAAATTCAATTCCAAATTTGTAATCTTTAATCTGTGTTAAGAGGGGCAGATGACCTCGTAGTTCCGCCCCTTAAAACAACAATAACTAATAACTACTAATATCTGCCTGATGGCAGGTTTCCTCATGGTCGGTCTCTCCACCTTATCTGGTCTTCAGCAGCACATTTCATCAGCTCATACGATTTATCTTGATGGAATCCAGCATCTGAAACCTCCTTCTTCCTCTTCGGATTTTCCCTTGGACTGTCCCTTCTAATGTACTTTTCACCAAACCAACTCCTCTTATGCAGTGTCCAATCAAATTCATTTTTCTTTTCCCTATCTTCTTTAGCATCATCCTTTCTTCTCCTACTTTCTTTAATACTTCCTAATACCGGGTGAGTTAGCCGTGGTCGTTACGGAAAGGCTGCAGGCAGTCGCTCACATCCGGGAGGCGAGGAGGTTCGAATTCCCCCGCCGGCAACCTTGAAGATGGTCTTCTGTGGTTTCTCATCTTCCTTCCAGGCAAATGCCGGGGTTGGTCCCTAACTATAGGCCACAGCCGCTACCTTCCAACTCCTAGTCCTTACATTCACACTTTCCTCCCCAGACAACACTCCACACGCGACGGTACTTGTAGCTCACTGCATGGGTGTCCACATAGAAGCAGCTACAAACTGGCAAGCCGAACATGTCCTCGGTCACTCCCAGCATTAAAAGCCATACGCTAAAAAAAAAAAAAACAACAACAACAACAACTTCCTAATTTCTCACTTTATCCTTCCAACTTATTTTCTCCATTCTCCTCCACAGCCACATTTCGTAAGTCTGTATTCCTAAGCAGTTATCAATGCACTGTAAATGTTGACTAAGTGCATCAAACCTGGGTTCCGTTGCTAGTGCAAGTATAGCGTAAGCAGCCACATGCACTGCCAATCACCTAAACTTGACATAACTGATGTTGATGCAAACATCCTCCTGTCTTTAGTCATACAGTGAAACCTCTCAAAAAGACCACCCCTATTAAAAGACCACCCCTCTTAAAGACCGATTTTTCTTGGAACCGATTTAAAACCTCATAAGGCCAATGTACAGTGAAACGTGGCTAATTCGAACTTCTATAATTCAAAATCTTCTTTAATTCGAATTTTTCTCTTGGTCCCTAGCATTTTATATACAATCAATGCTAAAAAATCGTGGTTAATTCGAATTATATTTTGGATAATTCGAAGTTTTTACGTTTAAAAAGCCGACCGGACGAAAATGTCTCAGTTTGTGGTTAGCTGACCGACGCAGAAATCATCGCCGATGTACTGAACTCCGAAAAACAAGATGGTGACGACGCATCGGGCGATGAACTCGCGGAGGAAGTTCCCGAAAAAACTGTCCCGAGTGCAGCCCAAGCAACAAACCACATCACAGAACTTAGGCGTTATTTTTTAAGTAGAAATGACGTAAGTGATTCTGTTTTCCGTTCATTAAATTTGTTAGATTCTTTTGTGATGGCCGAGAGATTTAATTGTAGGAAACAGGTAAAGATCTCAAACTTTTTGGAAAAACAGTAGATTTCTCTAATACTTAACTAGATTGTTGGATTACTACTGTCATTAAATTGGTGAATAGTAAATTTTGGTTTTATTTTATCACTTGAAACTTTTGATGTTATTCACGATACAGTCATTGTACAGTACCGTTGTCTATTAATCTGCTTTGTTGAACGTAAATCATTTTGTAAACGTAATACAATATCTTTTCTCTACCCTTTTCAAAGAACTTTCTTAATTCGAATTTTTGGATAATTCGAATATTTTTACTGGTCCCTTGAGGTTTGAATTATCCAAGTTCCACTGTATTTGTTACCTCTATTTAAGGACCACCTCTCTCCCCGACCAAAGACCAGACATTTTCTCAGTCTGACATCTTTCAAAAGACCACTTCACGTCTGCCTTCCCATTGGAGATGGTGATGAGGGTGATGATGTAAACAATGGTTCTGGTAGCACAGAACTGCATCAGCATACAATGTCATTAGAAAAAGTGTTATGTAACGTATAAAAATACAAAAAATGGCTCTCCTAGAAGATTGTTCGAACCCAGAACAAATTAATGGACTTTCTAACTCACTCAGAGATATTCTAGAAAGTGAAATTGTTAAGAAAAAGATGTGCTAATCTGAAACAGAGATCAATTCGTGACTTTTTTAAATGACAAGAGATCAGAAAATAACTATTTGTAATTAATGTATACTAAATGTGAACCAATGCAGATAAATTGTAATCGTGTATGTGTTCCGACTGTACTTTATTAATAATGCAGTATAAAATTATTTTTAATGCCCACCTCTATTAAGAGACCACCCCTCTAAAAGACCAATTTTCCATGGAACTGTCACTGGTCTCTTAATAGAGGTTTCACTGTATTTGCTACATGTCCTCCGTAGTTGTGCATGTTAAGTTAATCTCCACATTGAAGACTGAGTAGCTGCATGCTTGACAGTGCCCATCCTAAGTTTGGTCTTCCAACATTACACAATTCTTAAAAAGAACATCATCATAATGAACTTGTAAGTTATTTATTGTATTTCATGAAATTGTTTCATATGCACTGGTACCTTATTGCTTGGTGAAGAGTAAGAGAGGGCCATGAGCCCTAATTTGCCATTACTTAAGACATAAAATAAAAAACAAGAAATGAATAGGCCTATACAACTTTTAACTGGCGCTTGGTTTCAGCCAGCACATTCTCTGAGGCTTGATGTTGGTCATCTTCTGGACACGGTCGACAGTCCAGTCTTCACCGCAATCGTAATTGACCTTGAGCTACCCACTCCTGGCCTCAGCCTGTTCAATGATATCCATACCAACCAGCCTTCCTCATTATCATGATTTGAGGAGAAGAGAACACCTTGTAGTGTAGTGGCTAGCGTTCTTGGCTGTCACCCTGGAGGTCCGAGTTCGATTCCCAGCACTGCCAAGAAATTTTAATTCTGGTATGAGGGCTAGAACGAGGTATACTCAGCCTCCCAATCCTCACCTGAATTACAAATACACACACTAGTACAGCCATCACAATAACACAAGTTATCACACAAATTCCACACACAATCAAAAATACACTGGGCTATATGACCACAATGTCGCAACTCCTAAAATAAGAAACAACAACAAAATCATTATTGAAGTATTTTAAGCCATTTTTCAGCCTTGTCTTAGTAATCAAATGTAATGCCTTTCAGTCGGTCAACATGATTGTACTCAATTATTTTTTGTATAAAAAATATAACAAAGTTAATTCACACCGAATATTCACTTTGAAAAAAATAAAAATAAATATATTTAATCTTTAAATTAATTACGGTATGTTAAATATAACAATCACAGATATGAAATGGAATAGATTAGATTTAGATAGATTTAATAGCATAAGAGTAATGGATCTGATGATGATCGCTTCATGATCAAAACTGGTCATCCAGGTGTATTTATTGATTTGGTGTAAAACATTTTCAGGATTAGGTACAATCAATCATGTTGACCGACAGAAAAACATCAAATTTCTATCACACTGAAGTGGCTTCGATGGCTCATTTGGTAGCATGCTGAGCTACTATGCCCAAGATCGCGGGTTCAAACCCGGCCGACGTCGTCGGATTTTTTAAGAACGTTAAAAATCCCTCAGTATGCCTTCCTTCGGAGGGGAAGTAAAGCCGGCGGTCCCATGTCATAGATTTATGGCATGTTAAAGAAACTTCCACTAATTACACCTGTGTGAAGCTAAATTGTATAGGTTAAGAATGTAAACAACGCTCTTAGTATCCTACGTTCGTTGCCAAGAGCCGACTGCGGTGGCGTCTAGTAGCTAAGTTCTGAACTAGGCCTAGTAGTCGTTGATGGTGGCGTTTGGCGGCAAAAGTAGGAACTATTTGAAAAATTCAAAGTTGCAGTCCTTACTTGAATTAAAAAACAGATACACACACACTAATACAGCCATCACAATTAACACCGGTTATCAGACACATTCTACACACACCCAAAGTACACGGGGCTACATGACCGCGTTGTCGCAGCCCCTAAACTGAGGAACCAACCAACCATCTATCACACTGAAAGATGAATGTATGGCCTACACAACTAACAGTACCAATAACTCCATTTTGACAAAATCTCGGCATAGCTCCCTCTCTCACTCACTGCCTCAATTATTATAGCCTACTGTATGTGCAGTACTAAATTGTACTGTATGAAGATGGTTGGTTGGTTCTTAAGTTTAAGGGCTGCGACAATGCGGTCATGTAGCCCCGTGTACTTTGGGTGTGTGTAGAATCTGTCTGATAATCGGTGTTAATTGTGATGACTGTATTAGTGTGTGTTATCTGTTTTTTAATTTAAGTACTGCAACTTAGAATTTTTCAAATAGTTCCTACTTTTGCCGCCAAGCGCCACCGTCAACGACTACTAGGCCAAGTTCAGAACTTAGCTACTAGACGCCACTGCAGTCGGCTCTTGGCAACGAACGTAGAAACCTAAGAGCGTTGTTTACATTCTTAACCTATCCAATTTAGCTTCACACAGGTGCAATTAGTGGAAGGTTCTTTAACATGCCATAAATCTATGACATGGGACCGCCGGCTTTACTTCCCCTCTGAAGGAAGGCATGTATGAAGATGACTTCAAAATATATATTGTGTAATGATGATGATATTATCAATATTATTATTGTTGTTATAGTGGGTATCCAAATAGTTACTCTTCACTAGTCTCGAGGGTCACCGCACGCCACTGACAGATGGTATTATAAGTCTTGATGGGTAAACATACTGCATTGCTTCACTAATTTCTTGGTGAGTTAGGCACTGTGATTCCTTTGTAAACTGTCTCCTTCTGTAAAAAGATACTACCAGTCTTCCTTACTAAGCATATTTCTTCTGACTTTTATCATATTTTAGCCTACATTGTTATAATGTTGGGATGTTCATTATTTTTAATTATGTGTACCTAATTTTCTTTTTCTTTTTGTCTTTATTTCAGTTGCAAGAAATTCATGGAAAGACTATGCCAGCCAGCTTAGCAATGTGTTTGTGATGAATTCTGGGAGAACGTTTGCTGGGTTAAGTCTTCAAGACTCTATGAAGTTAGAACTGATGGACATAAATACATCCGACAAGTTCCATGAAATGCAACATGCTTTTGAAGGCTTATCACCTACTCGCAGGCGGACTACATCCGAGGACAGAAATTTTGTGTGTTCTGACTGTGGAAAAAGATATCGTTATAAACGTGGTCTTGTTTTACATAAGACTTATGAGTGCGGTAAAGAACCTGCGTTTCACTGTCCCTACTGTCCGTACCGAGCAAAACAAAAAGGGAACCTTACATGCCACGTACGGTTAAAGCATCCTCAAATGCTTCAGTAAATTGCAATGGTGGTAGTTTTATTATTTCACAGCTTCATAGTGCACCTGCTAAAGTTTCAGCTAACAGTACTGGCCAAAAATTATCTGCAAGTGACTTGGATTTCAAATATATGGTGTTAATAACCTCTTGTTTTCATTTGTTTTTGAAGGATGCTTGTAGTTTTACGTGACCGTTAATCTCATGATCATGAGCCACGGGTTTTGAAAATACAGTAGAGTTTCGATCTTTCTTTATTCGTATCAGGAGCACCAATCACAAATATATGTCACCAATGGTAAACAGTGAGAACCAAATACAAATAATAATAACGATAAGGGTACAGTGGATTGTTAATAAAGACACAAAATACTTGGTAAACAGTGAGAATCAAATAAAAATAATAATAATAATAATAATAAGGGTACAGTGAATTGTTAATAAAGACACAAAATACTCGGCAAACTATTCTAAATCTAATATTAAGTAAGGACACCGACATACAAGTCAGTTGAACAACACACAAACATCTGACTGCCAGGTAACCCGCAACCAAATTAAATGTTCTTTGTCCAGTTACGGGCGACGTCAATAGCATTCGGATTGGCAAGTGTTAAATCTTCCATTGTGCATGTTGCTGGACATAGTGGGCACTGGTAAAGATGTTGGACTGTCTGCAGTTCCCCACAATCACAGAGGAGAGAGTCACTCGAAAAAAAACATTTCTGCAGGTTCATCTTGGTTCTTCCAACTCCAGTCCGTAGTCTGTTGAGTGCCTTCCATGTTGCCCAGCCTTCCATATGTCCCCGAGGAAGGCTTTCTTTTGGGGTCATCCAGCCGGACAGATGACCAGTTCTTTCCTTCCACATTCTTGCCCTAACAGTGTCAGCATTGCCTTCAAGGCTGACTGTAGTCCGAAGGAAGCTTTTCCTAGATTTAAGGCGAGTTCGAGCGGGGGAATATCCAAATAGTGGGTGTGTTTGTAATGTGGATGCCTTAAATCTTTCCTTGTTCGCTGCTACCTCCCTGCGTATCTCCCCAGGAGCAATACCAGCTAAGCAGTGGACTTTCTCAACTGGAGTATGTCGGATCACCGAAAATGTCGGATAATACAGAATAACTTTGAAAATTAACTAAAACAAATAGTTATGCTATACTGTATTACCAAAACAATGTCATGTTTTACAGTACTCTAATTACTGAATTATCAATTCATTGTACATGCAGTATTGACCAAAAACGTTCCAAATGCCTTGAGAAGAGAAACATGTCAACAATGTCTGCTTGCTTGTTGATTTACGTTTTATTGCTGCGAGATTTCGTCATCGACAAAAAATCAACACCTCCATTGTGCTTCCCTCCGTCTGTTGCTCCACGTATTTTAATGCCATATCCAATGCACCTAATCCTTCACTGTGAGACATCGTTTTATACTTCTGTTCTGTAATACCTTGTTCTTCTTCCTCCTTGTCACCATCCTCATTTTCTTTAGCATTCACGAAATCAATAATATCAGGGTCAGTTAGTTCAAACAGCTGATATTGTGCACACATCTTGAGTTGTAGCAACCTCACAACCAGGAGTACAATTCAGTAAGGGAACAATGTCGGATAACACGGAACGTCAATTAAGCGAAAGTCGGTTGAGTGGGACTCTACTGTATCTGTTTTGCTGGAAGTTAATTGAAGTGGATTATATTGTGAGAGAGCTATGAATAAATAAATGCTTTTGAACAGAAAATATAATAAAAACGAAAATGACTTGTCACTAATTTTCTTGATTATTTTGATCACACATGTTTTAATAAGATGGTATGATTCTTGTATTTTCCTCACCCGTCAACACTGTTTTCCGCAATATCTGCCATTGCTCATTTATTAAGCATGGATATCACAGCTAACTTTATTAGTATACAGTGAAACCTCTCTTAATGAATACTCCTCTAAGGCGGACACCCCTTCATAATGGACGATTTTCTAGGTCCTTGTCCAAACCCCTGTTAAGTATATTAGTAATTAATCTCTCTTATGCGGACACTTGCTATTACGGACACGGACACACCGGCCGCATTTAAAATAATCAACCAACCTCTCTTCACGGACACAGAAAAGAAATCGCATCTCTGTAGGTCTATTAGTCTTGTATGAACACTCTGTTGTGTTAATGTACTGTACTTTCGACACATTCTGTGTTTCCTGGAAGCCAGCTAGCGCTAACCATCCCATCCCGTACCTTCTGCAATGCACCAAAAATTAACCTAGGCCTAACGGTATCACTTTCATACTTGTCTTGAACTTGAAATGGCCACGGTAAGGGAATTCATACTTTCACTATCTGGTCAGTTTAACCGTGAAACTTTTAAAATCTATTGTAGGACCTGTGCGTTGCAGTAGCAAGTAAGTGCATCTGAAATGGCTCCCCGTAAAATTTTAACTTTATAAGAGGAAGTAGACATCGTAGATTATCACAAACGTGAGAAATGTGGTGTATGGACGCTATCTGAAGTGTTTAAGATTGGAAAGACACAGGCAGCGGAAATTGTAAAGAAACAAGAAGAGGCAATTAAGGTATGGCGTCTTAATGGTAATGAGCTGCAAATTAGACAGTTTCAAAGTGGTAATGGTGCAGTTATTGATAAGGCAGTGATAGAGTGGTTCAGCAAAATAAGAAGTCAGAACGTCCCTGTATCTGGACTAATGATACAGGCCAAAGCATTGGATTTCGCGGCAGAGTTAGGTATCGGAGATTTCAAAGCCTCGAATGGCTGGCTCAAGAATTTCAGAAAGTGCCACGATGTAAAATTTAGAGCAATTTGCGGAGAATCCTCCAATGTTGATATGGATAATGTTTCAAGCTGGGAAGAAAAATTGCTTTCCATCACTGAGGGTTATTCGCCGGAAAACATTTTAAATGCAGACGAAACTGGACTGTTTTACGGCACGTAACTGTACGTTTTCATGTAAGTACACTCATTGCACAAGTACATGTGCCAAATTGCAATCATTTTCTCTAACCCTCTCTATAGTAGACACTCCTCTTTAGCGGACAGTATTTACGGTCCCAAGGGTTTCCGTTATAGAGAGGTTTCACTGTACTGCATGTTAGGAAGCTGTGTAAAATACATTAGCATAATAATCATTAGGGCTCGGAAGTTGAAGACCTATGAATTACCTAAGAAAGAACTATAAAACTCAAAAAACTAATCTGCGCAACTCAAAACGTCAATGCGCAGCTCAAAAGACTAATCTGCCATTGGGCACAATTTATGTTGACCAACTGGAAAGCATTCTTTAATAGAACTAGGCAATGCTGAAAAATGGCTTCTGTCATTTCAATTGATTATCCTGGGTAAATTGGTAAATTGATGTTACAGTCCTGGCTTGAACTCACAATTGCAGAGAAATTTCAGCCTGGATAACTAATGGCAGCTATTTCCAATATATTTGTACCTATTCATCACAAATGAGATGGCAGCTTGGGTTAAACTCGGAAGTTTTTTCTAAAATCTTGATGGTATTTTTGATGTGTAACATCATTCCACTCGGTTGCTGGATATTTTTGTGGGAGTGATTTTGGAAAAGGGACAGAAATGTGTAAGAGGAAAGAATGAGCGCGTGTGGTGGCGTAGATTGGTACCCCAACGTACTGTCGGCCATGTGGCTATGTAGAATGTATATCGCATACGGTTTACTTCAAGGTTTGGAGGCCCCATCAAAGATATTCCTACAATAAATCATCTTCAAGTTGTCACTCTTTGGTGTGAAAATATTCATTACATCATATTTGCTGAAAACAATTATGATTTATTAAATCTTTATACTTTCGCTGTATTCTTATTTAATATAAACATTCGAGGTACTGTCGGCCAACATACAGCCATAAGTGGAATGTATATCGCATACGGTTTACTTCAAGGTTTGGAGGCCTCATTAAAGATAGTCTTACAATGTATTAAATCTTCATACTTTTGCTGTGGAATATATCACATACGGTTTACTTCAAGCTTTGGAGGCCCCATTAAAGATATTCCTACAATAAATCATTGGTACCACGACGTACCTCGCGCATGCGTACCGGTCAGGATTTGGCACTGGAGTTTTACAAGTAGTTATTTTAATGACCAACAGAGTTCACTGTCAACAAGGGATTTGCGCTCCCGGCAGACACATAGTAGGATAACATGTCTGATGTTACACATCATATGCGACTACTCTAAGGCTCGTAATTATTTTTATTTTCTGTAATTTCTTTCAGACCTAGGTTTTACTCTACGGTACAGTAGACTATTGTTACAAGCAACGTATCTACTTTCCTTATACAACAAATCCCAGTCAGTGGACTGTTTTTGCTGTTGCTTCATTAAGGTGCTAGGAATATCTTGGTTATTAGCTGATATCTGTGGATTGTCTTACTGTTGCTTAGCCAACAGTCGAGCCCACAGTAGCCTAGCTGTCCCATATGTGTGGCCAGTTCTGGGCACTAAGGAAAGAGAGTTAAATGTATGTTATCCCTTCTTATAGATAAAACATGCACATCAACGAAGAGTTAATTGCCACCACAAATTTGACATGCCATATTTGTGGAAGTGGTAGTTTTATTGCTAAATTTTGCCAGCTGGACAGAGATCAAATCCTCAACATTTGTACCAACTACAATGTTAGTTTACAATCTTTGAATAAATTGTTCCACTTAGTCAATACAAGAAAATGAAGTTAATTATTACTGTATTTGAACATGTCTAGAAACAAAATTAGTTCATCAGCAAAATCACAGCAAAACATAAATAATGAAAATAGTAAATTGGTCTAAAACATTCTGTAGAAATATATGAAAAATCTTGAATTTATAATATTGATGAACATAGCACAAAGTTCTTATCATTTCAATGGCACAAGTGAATTGAAGGTTCATCAAGAAGTGTTTCATTCGTCAAATTGAAGATTTTTCTTGTTTAATTCTATAAGAGCTTTTAGATTAATTCACTATTTTCATTTTTCAGTGTTATTTTTCAGTTGGCCAACACGATTCTGTTGAATGACAGAAAAGCATTAAATCTCGATTTACTAAGGCAAGACTGCAAAATGGTTTCTAACCTGATTATGTTCATTTTCTTTTATTGGCTAGGTTGAGCTATGTATTAAGATATTGCCATCACATCAACATGATTAAGTTCATGACATTGTATAACTGAATTTTTCACAATTATTTAAAAAAAAAATTTTATTGGTTCAATATAATTTATTCTATTCTGTTCTTAGATTAAAATAAACTCAATATGTACAGGTTTCAGTCGGCCATGCGACCTTCTTCAGCATAGATACTTTTCCAACAGAAAATCACCATTGAGTTATAATCAATTCCGGTTATCTACATATAACAAACATTAGGCCTGGATAAAAGCAAAACGGATTGTTTTTCTAAATAATGTTATGCAACAAATAAATCAGAAAGTTGTTCAACACATGACTCATCACATTAATTTTTTAAATTGGGTTAAAAATACTACAAGGGTTTTGGATAAAATAACAATTTCCCCTCCTATTCATGTTTTTCATTTCGTTTAAATAAAAAATTCCAACAAAAAAATAGACTATAAAATAGAACATTTTAATTTTGTGAATAAAAGAATGTGCATATAGGAAACATAAGATATGTTTAAAGATTGTTTGTGTCTAACAGATTTTGCAAAGAACTCTTTGTATCTAAGCCGAAGGAGGTCGTATGGTCGACTGAAACATGTACATATTGATTTAATTTTAATCTAAGAACAGAAAAGAATAAATTGAATTGACCAGGTGAACCAATAAAGATATACTAATTGTGGAAATTTAATGAAAATCAATATGGATTAAAGATGCCTAGTTTTATAACTGTGTCAACCAAGCTCTGTGTACAGTATGTCCTGTTAGTGGTGTATTTAAGTGGGAAAACCTTGCAGTCTGAAGGAACAATCCAAAACCAGGATTAGATCAGATGTCATCAACTTAGTTCAGTGCTAGAGAAAGCAGTCTGGATTGAAGGTTGAAATGTTCAGCAGAGTTAGTGGACCTTCAATTTGGCATCTCTAATATGCAATGATATCCCAAACTGTACAGCACGTTCTATTTCCATACTTCAGCTGTCGTGAAAAGTGTCTGTGAAGTAGAATGTTCAGTGCAGTAAGCTACTACTTTTTTCGAGATACAGTATTCCATGTATGGTTTATAATGTTATATTCTGTTTGATGTATTTTATCATATTGTTGTATAATAAATGGGAGGTTGAGTAGAATATCAATGGGGTTATTATTGCATGATATTGCCTAATTTACTTGCCTTATTACTTCCAGTGTTTGTGTTTTAATTCAAATATATCTATTATATATTGTAATGTTTCGTCTTGACATTGAGGTCTTTTTCTGCTCAACTAAGAATAAAATAATAGTACATTATGCAACGAGCCTATAATGGCAATAATTAAGACACGAGTATGTTTATAAAACGAGCGTATGCTAGTTTTATAATTTCCATATGAGTGTCTTAATTACCATTATAGGCGAGTTGCATACGATTGTTTATGTTCGACGATATAACTATTTTATGTTCGAACATAAATATTCATAAATATCTGTCGAGATTTTGCGAGTTTTATGTACTGAACAGAGCGCATGAGACACAGAGAATGCCTTGTATTTGACCATGGCCTCCTCGATTACCCTACTATGATACTAGGCCACGCAGTGAAATTTAAATTAGAAGGCCGTGGAACTCAGCTTAGATGCGAAGCTATCATTATCTAATTGGTCAAACAACTGTTTCTTGAGCTCTGATTCGTGGGAGAAACTGTTTCATAATGAAAAATAGTGTTATAATGAGTCTTATTATAGTACAGTTTTCTGACATATAATAGTCAGGATCGAACATAAAATAGCCTACTAGAGATGTACTTAAGGCTAATGTTTGTTTGATATGAAAAAAATTATGTGATAAATTGTAATTAAAAGAATGAATGAAAATAATAAAAATTGATATCCTTACAATGTAATATTAAATGTAAATAAAATAAAATGTAATGTAAACAAGAAATGTTTTTCTATCTGTATTTTGAAAAAAATTAATGGGAAGCCCAATATTATATTATATTTTATTTACATTTAATTTTATTATATTATAAGGATATCCATTTTCATTATTTTATTTCAATCTTTTAATTACAATTTATCACATTTTTTTTTCATATCAAACAAACATTAGACTTAATTACATCTCTAGTAGCGTATTTTATTTCATTCTTAATTGAGCTCAAGAAGGATTGGCGTATAATTTATTTAAACTTTGAATTCATCTATCGATACAGATATCAACAAACATTGTGCTATCAATGGCAAATGTATTTGCATTCTGTGTTTTAATTTACACAACATTTCATATTTTCAGAACTATTATTTTAATGTGTACCCAGGGTGTAAATCGCACTCGTTCCAGGTTCCATGTTTACAAGAAGTATAACACAATTTTCATTCGCCAAATCAATACTTTACTTTACTAATTTTTTTTTTATTTTTTTTTATTTTTTTTGCGTATGGCTTTTAGTGCCGAGAGTGTCCGAGGACATGTTCGGCCTCGCCAGGTTTGTAGCTGCTTCGAGACGGACACCCGATGGGTGAGCTACAAGTACCTTTGGGGAGGGAAGTTGGAATGGAAGGCAAGGTTGCCGGCGGGGGAATTCGAACCTGCTCGCCTCCCAGATGTGAGCGACTGCCAGCAGTCATGCCGTAACGACCACGGCTAACTCACCCGGTCTACTAAAAGTACTATAGGTACATGTTTCGGAAACTTGATATGTTTCCTTCTTCAGCCCATATGTTGGTGTGAAACATCATATGACATTGAAATCCTAACCAAAATAAAAATACAGTTCGTACTTTTCTCTTGTTCTTCTTTTGTTGAGCCTGTGTCATTAGACATATTAATGTCAACCATGGAATAAGCACTTATTATTTGAAGTGATGAATGAGTTACTTATATCCTGACTTGATCAAAATTTCTTGACGCCACACCCAATTATCCTTACAAGGAATAAATATTTAACGTTTCCACGTAACTCATTCATCACTTCAAATAATAAGTGCTTATTCCATGGTTGACATTAATATGTCTAATGACACAGGCTCAACAAAAGAAGAACGAGAGAAAAAGTACGAACTGTATTTTTATTTTTGGTTAGGATTTCGATGTCATATGATGTTTCACACCAACATATGGGCTGAAGAAGGAAACATATCAAGTTTCCGAAACATGTACCGGTACCTATAGTATTTTTAGTAAAGTAAAGTATTGATTTGGCGAATAAAAATTGTGTTATACTTCTTGTACCCAGGGTGTCCCAGTCAACAAGTTCACACATCTCTTAACTGGCTCAAGAATTTGGATAATGAAAGCCATTCAAAGCTTATTTTTAACTACATTATTTTAAATGATGTTACTGACAAATCATAGGTGGAATGTTCATGGTACACAAAGCTAAATATTGATTCCTGAGTGGGCACAGAATTTCAAGGCTGCTCCTTGGTTGGTTTTGCCTAGCACTGGATTGAACTCTTGTTTATGTTTCTACATAATGCTCACCACATCATATGGAATTCAATTCAGAAATATTCTGTTTCTGACGGTGGTATTTGAGCCTTGTTTGTTCAAGATTTGTTATACTATACATTTGACAGAAGTTGTCTACCAGCTACATTCAGGGCTCCTCTTTTCTTTATTTTTATTGTTGAAAGCATATTATGAAGAGTTGAAAATTAATTTTATTTGTTTGAGTTTGTGTATTAACTGTGGGTTGACTTTTCATCTCATTAAACACATGCAGGAGACTCAACACTACAATAATGTTTCTTTGGTGTTCACTTCAAGTTCGTGATCCATTATGAAGATTGTTCAGCTACAGCTACACCCAGACACTGCACTTGAAGATGTATATAGTAATAACTACCGTATATCAAAGTTGTCTGGGCTTATAGGCCGTGGTCCAGGCAAGATGTTATTTGCCTGACGTATCACCGGACACTGCATCCGGAATTATCAGCAGTGGAATGCTGACTAACGAAAGGAACGGACCTATGATAATGCCGGACGCAATTTACTGGTGAAACGTCGGGAGATAACATCCTGCCTGAATCACGGCCTACAAGCCCGGACAACTTGAATGCCGGCTGTGAGCCTAAGCTGTTGTATATAGTAATGTTGTGTGGCTTCCTGGGAGGCCAAGAGCAAGCCTTCTCTAGTTGACACCTGTGGGCAAACTGCGCATCCTAGTTTGAAGGCGTGAAATGGCATACATCCATCAGGGACCCTGCACCTGCGGGGTTGTATTAAGACATCGAGAGTGAATTGAACTTGAGGATTATCTCCTCACAAGTTCACTCCTCCAGCCCTTGTGCTGATGAAGACATATAGATGTATATTCCCTCAGTCTTGAAAGCTGTTTGCCTCTGTCATCAAATCTAGGTGGCACAATACCTCAGTCTCCTTAACAGCTCTTTTGTAACCTCTGTCCCTATAGCTGATCAAAACACCTCCTTTGATGGCTATCACCCTTCTGCACTCTACAATACAGCCACATGGAAAAAGCAGATCCATTAATATTATCATTAAGGGTAAAGTAAGAACCAGAGCTCTTTTTCTTCTTCTTCTTCTTCTTCTTTTTGTTTTTAGATTCACACATCAACATATGTGCCGTATGAAATGTTTGTTGTGAGTGGAGGGAAATGTTAAATGCTGAGATAATGTTTGGAGAATCATGATTTTTTAATTTGTCTTTCTTCAATGTTTTTGTGAATGTACCAACATTTTCAATGCAGACTTTTGATTCAAACAGTAAATTAACAAGAATCAATGAGATGGTCCCATTCAATACTATAAGACGCTTTAACTACCCATATGCAGAACAAAATAGTTGTTTCTTCAAGTGAGTGTGAGAAGGAAATTTCTCAGATGAATCTGTCACTCCACTTAATTATTTATAGAAATTGCTGGACCTTTCTTATAGTATTTTAAAGGTGTCCAATCAATCATTGTAAAGGATAAGAAGCATAGAAATGCTCGAAATGACAACACAATGACAGCAGGTTTGAACGAAGGGAGAGATAAAGAAAGGAAACACATAAAAAGGGAGAGTCTTCACAGCCAGACACACTGCCTACCTCCCAGTCTCATCAGCAACCAGTTCTTCAACAAAACCGTCTGTCTTAAGTGGATGGTATAGGATGGAGCGAACACTGGACAACACAGGTATTATTAGGCTATATAGAAATTAGTAATGTTCCAACGAATCCTATATATCAACCTCTATCCTCATCTTGGTGCCTCCTTTTCTACTCCCACCTTGGCACCCAGGCCCTGGTAAGTACAACATGAACGGTAAAATAGGCTTCATAACTTAGTATGTGTTAGTAATTCCCAGTGTTGTATAACAGAAGTTCCATCAGAAAAACCCATGCAGCATATCCATTCACCTCCAGTTGCAAAGGTTGTTTTTAACATATCCCCTCATAGGGGAATACAAGAATGTTGAGCAGCATGACCCTTGACACCATGCGATTGGGATGAGAAATGCATCATTGAAGAATAAAATCCATCTTCAAATTTTGCTGATGCTGTGGCTTGAAACATATCCAGGTAAGTAATTTGGGACATTTGTTATGTGTAGCCTACAAGGAACTATTGATACCTGAAGGACTTTGGTACAATTCAGCCTTAATTTTGTATTAATGAGTATATCCTATATGGAAAATGATTGAATCAATCGGCTTTCAAGTTTCGTAATGAGCAGTTGATTGTCAAGCTGGCTGGCCAAAAATGTTACATTGGTTCGTGTGCAGTGCTATTTGGCTTTGGCCCATGCCCTAGTGGTATGCAGTTCAACTATCAAAACATGTCTACTTTTAATTTTTATTTTGATACAGAACAAGAAATTGACCACTGGGTGTGAGATGTTGCCAATTATAATAGTACTGTCATACTGGAGATGTAAAACAATAATAGATAAAAAATTCAAAAAAATATCGAGCTACATACCACATGGATATGAAAGCATGTTATCAAGATGTCATGGCAGTCACGAAAGCAAGAACAGTAGGCTACTACGGTAGTCTTGCTGTGCAATGTTACCAAGTGATCAAATTTAGTCCCTATATCACTTGCATTGAAGTGTTTTCTAAAACAGACTTAGAATGTTCCAAGCAGTGCTGGATTACCCATTAGGCCCGACTAGGCCCAGGCCTAGGGCCCACAATTATCTGGGGCCCCCAAAATTTTATTCTGAAGATTTAGAAAAAAATTATCCAGAACTGAGACAGTTTCAGCATTATATTAAATTACAACGTCCTTTAAAAACTGAGTTCACTCATTCTGAACCTTACGAAATTCTTATTCGAGACAAGCTTGAGTCTGTTTTTTCGAACGTTGAAATTGCTTTTTGCATTTTCCTGACCGCAATAATAATGAATTGTTCTGTGGAGCGCTCGTTTTCAAAATTGAAACGGATCAAAAGTGTGCAAAGAAGTATCATGTCACAAGAACGATTAGACATGCTAAGTTTAATGTATATCGAGTCAGATGTTCTGCGGGAAATTGATTTTGATGACATTGTAGAAGATTTCATTGACCGAAAAAAAAAAAAACTTTTTATTACATTTTACAGAAGTTAAAAATAGTATGATTTGTTAAATTGTTCATCAAATCATCTGAAATGTTTTCAAATAACGATGATCTTTTCAATTGAAATGTATGTATATATGTATATATGATTTAATAAAAGGTGTATTATCCATCTTGAAAAAAAAAACCTCTTATATATACTTTATTAAATGTACAGGTGCACGAAAATAAAAATTATTTGAAAAAAATAAAGGGGCCCCCAAAATCTGGAGGACTTGGGGCCTCATTTTACCTTAATCCGGCACTGGTTCCAAGGAATCACATGAATCATATATCAGTATGTTATTTGAGTAGGATTGGGATGCAGTTGCTCTCCTATCTGTTTCAATAAGTTTTCAATGCAGTTGAACTGGGCTCATGTCTTAAATATTTGGCTATGCACAGGAAATATTTATCACATGTTTAAATAAACACAAAATTATAATATAATGTAAATTGATAAATCATAACGTTTTTTAATTAATTTATTTATTTAGGAGCTAAATGAATAGTTGTAAGTGAACCCGGATATCGTTGATCACACCTAATAAACAATTCCTATAATGAAGAATATGCTAATCAGTGCTTGTTATCCTTAGGTACCAGTGTCATCAGTCACTTTGATGTGTTCACTCAAATTGAGCACATCCTTTGGATGTCCATTTTATAGTACTGTAGTTATGAAACTTGGTAATCACTATTTGAATGTGACTAACCAACATATTTCTCACAGGTCGTACATCTTCATTACCGTACCGTATTCATCAATACAAAGAGGAAGATATGCCATAAAAATGGACCAAGAGTTTGTTTTGTTCTCTTCATAGAGTGTGCTCTTCACAAAGTGATATGATGGCATATGCCTTCTCATTGCTAGTGGACAATTCCAGATGTTAGATTTCTAGATATAAATGTGATATTATATTTGTTTTTTAATATTTGTATTGAAATCTTGATTATTTACTTAATAATGCTTTATTATTTATTATTTACATATTTTACGCCCACATTGGAGCACTTAAATCAATACATTTGAGTAAATTTCTTCTTTTTCTCCTCCCAGAACTTTCTCATCCTCTCCGACCTGGAAGCCCTTTGTGTGTCCGATATAGTATATTGTTTCCGTTCAACTGTTATTAGTTTGAGACTTATGCTTTTGTTCTTCAAAATCCTCTTCTCTTCTCTGTCTTTGATTTGTTGCCGAGTTATACCCAATTCTTCCAAATCATCCTGAACTTCTTTGAACCAATTATTATTGATTTTATTTTTCAAAAAGTAATCAAATAGTTGTTTCAATATCCTGGTTTCTGGCAGTCTTGATATGTGACAGAAAAAGGAAATTCTTCTTTTACGCATTGTAGTTATTATTGATTCATATTCACGATAGACAATATTGTTAGGCAACAATCTCCACTCTCCATCAACTTGGTGTTATTTTGTTAATAATTGTTCTAATAATTCTTCTGTTTATTACAATGAATCACCATCATGTGTCAGTTGGAATATAGGAACCATTAATTTTTTAAAAAAATTTTTATGCTTAAATTGAGTCCTTACCGATTTTTGAATCAAACAACAGTCATTGCCACTGACATGTGTTGCAGTTAAGGAACAATATGGAAAATTATTAATTATATTTTAAATATTTCATTGAGGTAGGGGGTTCAAATATTGAACTGCTACTAATTCAGTATTTTTCTTCTTTGTTTCAGTAGTAAGAAGATTTTGGAGAGAGAATTTTGGAATGGAAGTACCTGGAACTTCTGAAACAGACAAAGAAGAATCAGGACTCATCATAGAGCCAATTGGAAATGTTTCCGGAAGATCAAGTTTTGACCCCCCTGCCTTGATCCAGAAGCTCTGTGGAAATGACCAAATCTCACTGCAGCGTGCTCCATCAAAAGCGTCCATTTCTAAACTTGAAAACAAGTTTATGTGTCCTCAGTGTAACAGGAGATATCGTTGGAAACACTCTCTTGTACATCACATCAGGCATGAGTGCGGCATCTCCAGGTATCAGTGTCCATACTGCCCTTATGGAGCCAGACGGAAGAAGGAAATTTCTCTCCATATTCAGCAACACCATTTAGATCTTCTGGAGTAGAGTGTTGCCTGAAAATTATATATAAGATAGATGCAGAATTTAGTGTCAATAAGATACAGGTAAAAATAATACCAAGCAATTCCATATTTATACAGTATGTTCTTAGGATATGTTTGTCACTTCTACTTGCTGATTCAATCTTGGTAACTACTAGTTGTCGATTAAAGCTCTCGGGCATTTTGTGGTAACATTGATGTATTATTGTACAACTATTCAATAACTGTATCTTTATGTCCAAATAACTGGAGATTCTTGAGTGGTGTGAACACCACTGCATGGGTGCTGATGTGATGCCAACTAGCGTGAGCTCTTGAGGATTAAAGGAGCATGTTCAATCTGTTGGTCAGTGAGTAATAACAAACTGTTATTATAGATTACCTATACACGAATCATTTTTGGAGTATTAAAGTTGATTGTGCCAGCAGAGTACAATAATAAACCCTATGAAGGGCTAACAGGTGTTAGTGTGGGCATCATGTGTCACATTCAACAAGTACACAGTCAGGCCAGCATGTTTTCTGCAATGGACATGGCAATTGCAACAACTCTGCATCTCATATCAGGTAGGCTATTGAGTAATACCTCCACAAAGAGAAAGCACAGGTCAGGGAAATTTGGAGGCCATCAGACTATGATAACCAATTCAAGAGTGGGGAACAGCTTCACGAAAAGAATTGGAGGTTAAACATTCTTAAAACTCAGCAATTCTTCTAGGTTTGTGCCGTGTCTTGTGTAGGGTTTCGCCTAGGACACCAAGCTGGCTCATCGGCGGGCTCTTGGTGTCCCCGCCCGGACCCCACAGGAGCAACGAACTGCGCGCTACCTCCCTTTATATAGAGTGCATCTGCACTACTTGACTGCGAGAACTAAATGCTCAAGCAGCCCCACACAAGACACGGCACAAACCTAGAAGAATTGCTGAGTTTTAATTCACCGGCCGTGAAAGCCAATATACCATCTTAAACATTCTTGTTGACAAATTATATTCTGTATTCCATTACGCAACTGAGAGAAGAGTTACTCAAACTCTGCTGGGAAAAGAACAGCCTATAAACAATAATGTTTGGGAAATCCTTCCTTTGTTCTTTGTGAATTCTGCATCCCCCAAATAAGGACATTATGTGTGAAATGTTCCATTGGTGAACATGACATTGTCCATTGTGGGCTTATGTGTGCCATATGGTCTGCAGGATTTAGTGCCTGAAATGGTGGCATTGGTCACTTATACTGCTGTTAGTTCACAATTGGCCTATTGTACAGATATTTAAGGATTTTTTACTCGCACAAGTAACGTTTGTGATCACATTGTGCACAGGTATCTTGTCAATTGCAACTGTTCATGTCTCTACTGATCCCACAGTGTACGGTAGCTATGCTCAGGGCCATGGGCAGCCGATCAGCCCCTGGGACTTTGATTTTCAGGCATCTCTACCTGTGCTTCTTCTGAGTGTCTCTTGTCACTCAAAGCTATCTTTCAAGGGCCTGAAAATAATACCTACACGATATAGCAGCACAAAGAGAAACTGGGTATGGAATAATGTCAGAAGCCATTTTTCAGTGTTTCCTTTGTGTCCGGCGTCCCCTTACTTTAACTACTAAAAAGTAAGTTATTTATTATTTAAGAAAATATCTCATCTGACACAATGTTGCCAATATAGATATTTACTTTCGTAACCATCGTATAAACATGCCGCACAGTAGCGTATCCTAGATCGACCAATGGGAGGGATTATAGTAACAGGGATAACCGTTATTCGGGGAATAGCAGGACATAGCAATATGAAGCAACTCGGCTAAGGTATCTCACACTTAAGAAGTTAACAACGATCTCCAAATTAGTGTTAATGCACCCATAGAATATTGTAGGTCCTTATTATTTTTATTTTATTTTAAATTAAAACTAGATTAATTTATTTACAACTAATTGCCTCATTAGGCGGGATTTAAAATTATCTGAGGCTAGGCTCAGTTTGAAACAAGCTATATTTATCGGGGAAAAAGCTAGATTGGCAACCCTGGGAGGAGGGATTTATGCGTTGTCATGAAGAAGTGTGTGTAAAAAAAAAATAGCCTCAATGCGGAGCCGGACTAACAGGTGAAAACAATACATCACCAAGCAGACTCAAATCACAACTAGCCTACACCACAAACCATGAGTTATAGAATCATCTACTGGTACAAGTGTTATTATTTAATTTAAGAGATATGTATTTAGCTTATTACTTAACATCCGTTCCTGTTTTGTTTTTGTAAAAATTCCGAAAGGAGGGGGGGGGGGGTCTAACTCCCAGTAACACCCCGCTGGCCACACCACTGAAGCTGTACTAACATAAGAGTAGGCCTAGGTCTTGTGCCAATAATCATAC
Organism: Meconema thalassinum; assembly: GCA_946902985.2. NCBI lineage: Eukaryota > Metazoa > Arthropoda > Insecta > Orthoptera > Tettigoniidae > Meconema > Meconema thalassinum. The sequence continues at coordinate 70,559,906 of OX336390.1, forward strand.
ATGATAATAGCATAAATAGTAGATAGAATAGGCCTATGCAACCTACATGAAATGAATGTTTCAATGTTCTTCAATAGACATTGCTTTATGGGTTATGTTATGTGTTGTTATAACTAACGGTGTGAATATTGGCGAACATGGAATGGAATGACGTCCCAGCGAAAGACGACGATCAGCACTTGAATGCCAACTTTCAAGTTACATTATAAATGCCAGTTCCAGTGTCTGCAAACATGGCGACTTTCAAACATGCGTGGCAACAATAAATGCAACTGTGATTCAACCCAACAGTATGAAATTACACTATAACTTATTGAAGGAGATGTGGACTACAGTACCAACAAAATTGTTCCTCAGTTAGTCAACATGATTGTGCCCAATTAAATTGGGTAGGGAATAACACTTATCTAAGGAACAGATGACCTCACTGTTCCTCTAATCACCCTACTTCCTGTACTTGGTAGACCTATACCTAGACAAAACCCTGCAACAGTCTTAGGCATACTCAACAAGTAGGACTGCAGCAAGGAGACCTATAGGCCTATCCCAAAGTCATTGTTACGGTACTTTAAATTTATAGATTACTGTATGTCAATTTTGTATCATAATCCATATCAGGGGCGGCTCCTGAATAACATTTTAGGGTGGGCCAGATGATATTATTGTTGGTTCATTTTATTTTATACATTGTTTTATATACCGTATGCCATTTATTGTTGCCAATATTCCCATTCTCATAATTCCACAAAACACAACATTTGAAACAAATATTAATAACTGTACTCACCTGGCTCCTTATTTGTAAATATATTCTCCTCTCCTGTGCTTGGATGAAGCAAATTTTTCGATCACCTTGGTGTTGGTGTTTCAACAGGCTAATAGTGGTCTACCTGCGCATGGCATGGGGTAAACCGATCCCCTTAAGCCAGTTTCAAACAGGGACAGAAGCAGACAGAAATAGAGATATCTTCTATTTCATTCTAGAGCAATGTTATGGGCCAATTCTCCAGGCCCTTGAGAAGACAGGAAAAGCCTTTCATAGCCCACAAGAATTCGCGTGCAAGACAGTGCTATGTCCACTGTTTGGTCACCCGGCCCATTACCCTATATACTTAACATGGAAGGTTCTGTGCAGCGGCCCTTGCTATTACAATACACCGTACGAGACTGTCAGGAACTTAAGCTAGGGATGAGTTTTGTATACTGAATCCTTTCTAGGGATTCCAGAAGGGAAAAACACTTATTTTAAGTAGAATATCTGTAATTTAAACTAATTTTATACGACATTAATAAAACAAATTTTGTGCAGTAAGGCCTAATGGCCCAGGGTGGGCAGGGTCCTTTTGGCCCTTAATGATGCACCGCCCCTGATCCATTAATATGTGATGTGAGATAAGGTGAAAATGGAAGATATTCAATATTACATCTTTGATCAGTCCATCTGTTTAATCACTTTTTGTGCTTGCCACGGTGGGTGAGTGGTTATCGTGTTGGATTACTAACCCCACGCTTGCAGGTTCGCGCCTGGCCATGGTAAGTGATTTTTGAAAGGCGTCAAAAATGATGACATGCATGTCATACGAAACACATGGCTGCGAAACTTGGACCATGAGGAAGAAAGATGAGAGCTGCATTCAGGCAGCAGAGATAAGATTTGCCAGAGCCATGGTTGGTAAGACAAGAAAAGACAGAATTCGTAATGAGCATATCAGAGAATTGGTTCGGGTCGACAAACTACAGGATAAAATAACCTTGAAAAGGTTTGGCCATGTGCGAAGGATGGATGTTACCAGAATTCCAGAACAAATGTATTAACTGCAGCTTCATGACCGAAGACCAAGAGGACGACCAAGAATGACATCCAACAATTGGGTCAGGACTTGGACAGCATTGAAGAAGAAGGGAAGTACAGAGACAGAAATTGGTGGAGGGGCCTCATTCGCCGACCCATTTAATAGATGGAACAACGTGGGATATGTATGTATGTATGTATGTATGTCATACGATGTTGGCATGTCAAAGAACCCATTTGAATTCAGTAGGCCGTGTTCATAATGGCAAAATTAATCTCGCGATTTTCCGCCAACACAAAGTTCCTCATTTCTCTACTAGAAAGCGCTATAGTGTCAAGGTGCTTAGATATCTAACCTCCATGAGTTTCATAGTGCTTCAAGGAACAACTGAATTCGACATGCAAGCTATCCTCCGGGTGTCAAATAACAAAGCTTGCACCCGGCTCGCAAGGCCATACGATATATATTAAAAAAAAAAAAAAACTTTTTGTGAAAGTAGGCCTCAGTGTGGAATTAATCTGGGTTGAAGGTTGTGGGATTGAGTCTCAGACCCTGCTTGGCTTGGTGATTTACTAGTGGGGAGATCCATCTTGCTGTAAATGAAACTCTTCCTCAAATTTACCATGAATGCATGCCATTTTCCTCAACACATTTAGAGTGGCAATATTGTTCGAGAAGAATGGAAGAATAATGCATTTGAAATTGACTGTGTAGGCTATATAAAGTTCTGTCTGCAGTTATGGTGATTTTTCTGAGATAATAATATGTTCAATAACATGAAGATGGCAACAACTACCATGGCCTAGAAGATTAGGATCTTCTTTCATGTTATGCTTGTGAGAATTGTAAACGAGACTGCACTAATATTAACGACCAAAGAAGGGGAATCTAGCTATCCTGCTGTTTAAATGATGTTTGATTCTGAAATTTGCCCTATTGTAGCTTGAAGAAGCAGTGAGCACTTCATAATGATATATGTTGCCAATACCTCTGCACAAAACTTAGCATCAGAGGCCATTGGCTTCAACTAGAATATACTAGATTGTTAGCCTGTCGGCCGTCAAGCCATAATTCTAACTGTTGTATTGAATATCCTAGTTATATAGTTGTCCTATTGTAAACACGGCTCTGAGCCAGTTTGGTTAATTGAACTAATTTTGCACTAGTGTTACTTTCATCTTACTAGAGTAAGTTAGTTATAAGATTCACAGTCATTGTTGTTCTTCATCACATGCTATAAGTTAGATATAAGGGTTACCTAGTGTATACATTGTGCTGTATGCTCATTAAAGTGTGTCATTAGATGTATGTTCAGATGCTCTAGCTTTCTAACTGAAAGGTCCAGGAATTGATCCTTGGCAGAGAAGGTTTTAGTGGCTGGGGCTTCATTTTGCTCAAATCTTCATAATGGCAAAATTATTTGTTATTGTTTAAATCATTTGGGAATTTAAAATATCTATATTAATATATAAAAATGAGATGGTGTGTGCCTGTATTACTCAATCACGCAAGAACCACTGGTCCGATTTACATGAAATTTTAAATGAAAGTAGCTGATTTACCTGGTTAACATATAGGCTACTTTTTATTTCGATACTTTGCACTATTTAAAGATGGCGTCCATTTTAGTGATGTCACTACACCCTTTGGTTTCAAACTTTCATATTTCCATTTCAAATAAAAAGAGAACTCTAAGAAATTGCAAACTTTTGATGGCATGTACGAGGTTTAAAATTAAATTTTCTAACCAAGAGGTCCTTATTACTTTTCGTGTATCTCCAACGGTTAGCGAGTAAAACCTAAATTTGTGCTATAAAACACGGTCAACGCCAAGCGGTGTAGTTCGACAAAATGTTCCATCCTTGCTCTCCCTTAGCGCAGCACCTCGCCTATCTCCTGTTTTAACTGTCACCTTCACATTTTAATTTATTTATGACCAGTAGCGAAGCACGGGTACTTCAGCTAGACATCTAACACTTTAAGCTTTTCCATTAATTTATCTCAACTTGTGATATTTTGAGAGGTGAGAGTCAGAGTGATACATGTCATAAAGGGTGAAGTATAGAAACCCAGCCATGTGAAAATTATACACTGTAATCATGCAACCTAGTCTACAAGATCTTGTTGCAAATCACATATAATAATATTAAATATACAGGGTGTTTGGAAAAAGTGTATTTATTGTATTGAAAAGACGGAACTGAGAACAGGTTATTTAGTGGAACACTTGACTGTCACACACTTTTAACAGAACACGCATTGGTCAAACATCCATCAACACCACCAACTAGGAGCTGTGATGATTTCAGCCGGTCTGTCCGCGGATACCATCTGCACGTTACTAGAGATGCTCCACGATTTCGTACACTTGTTTTGGCTCTTCTTCACAAGGAATCCCGAACTCGTCCAATCACGCCTGGCTGGTTGAGGATGTGCGCACACTCATTGGTCACACACTCTTGTAACATCTGCACATTGACGATGTGTGTGGCATACACCAATGTCTTTAAATGTGCCCATAGCCAGAAATCCAGTGGATTAAGGTCCGGCGAACGAAGAGGACATGCTACTACCGTTTGCTAATCCATAGCAAAATGCCATGTCTGCCATTTCCCTCGAGGAATACTCCATCACACTATTTACGTCGTCCACATAGCACGGGACCACCAGTCTGGTGCTGGTACTGCACTGCACTGTCAGCAAAACCACATACTATGACTGAACATCCAACTCATGCAAAGACCTTCAATGGAAGGACGTCTACACCACTGAACACAACGCTTCCTCCACGCGGGTAAAATGGCTCATATCTCAAGAGGTATTTGTTTCCGGACATATGTTTATAGGAACATTTCTGCTCGTTTTGAGCAATCCCAACCCCTGTTGCAATATCGGACACTTTTTTCGAAACACCCTGTATATATATAAGGTGTTTCCTATTCATATTCCTATTTTTGACTGAGGGTGGAAGTTGCAAGATCCAGGGACAACTTATATAAGTGGCATTTTCCGACCAAGACAGTCCTGTGTGATTGTGGCGCAACCCAGGCAACACAACACCTCTTCTCCTGTCCATTGTGCCCGTACAGCTGCACAATGAATGACTTGACTGAAGGTAATTCAAGTGCTATCGAAGTGGCTAAGTTCTGGGCAGAAACTGTTTGAAGTCGTCTGTTTAACACATACTTTGTACTTCTGACACGAATAAATAAAATAAGGTGTGTTCAAAAAGTAACCAAGACCAAGACAGTAGGCCATTCGACATGCTTCCTGGTGTGGTTGAAGACTGTGGGGCACCCATTGGGCACACACTTTCCGCAAGTGGATTGAATCTGTAAATGGTCCAAAATATAAGGTGCGTTCAAAAAGTAATGAGCCGGAGGCTGGAATGCGCAAACCGGTGACTACATCGGCTAATCGTGGCGTATGTAACGAGGTGTGGTTCCAACCAGAGCGTGGAAGGTCACAGCCCGTCGCTTGAGGGCACGCTTGCACGTCACGTGACGATACAAAGCGACCAACAGCATGCATCAATCGTTCAACCAAGACCAAGACAGTAGACCATTCAACATGCTTCTTGGTGTGGTTCGATTGAACATACCTTATAAATTCTCTTGTATTATTGCTGTTATTTTGATAGTGTTACTTTACCTATATTTGATTTCACATTGCATCTGTTGGCTGTTCGTTAATCACACATTTCAGCCACATCATTGGGAAACCATTGGGTTTCATATGAGTGTGTATTTCCACCCTTTATTATTCCTGTCTTCTACAGAGTTGAGGATGAGGCGAGTGAGTACACACCGTAGCGTATGTGGCAACCACAGTCGATCTCATAGGCTTTGAGTAGTCCAGTCAAAATTAAACTGAAAATCTTAACTCCCTGGGAATAAACATTAATAAGGCTTCTATAGTTTACAGTGAGTGGACAAAAAATTATGAAAGTTATCTTGTATTTTGTTATATTATCACCATGTACTTAGTATTTACAATGCATTTAACATGTTTAGAATGTAAACATCGAACACACTCACTTTTGCTTTGGATAAGATTGTTACTTTGACCATGTTTTGCCCCTACGTAGCCTAAAACACTTTGGCATGCTTTCAAACAGGGGCGGATCTAGGGGAGGGCGAGGAGAGAACCGCCCTGGGCCCCGCGATCTGGGGGGCCTCGCGCCATGGATTTTTTTAATTTAATTAATTAATTAATTAATTATACTTATCAAACTAATTTATAATTCATATTTTTTTCAGTGCAGCTATGACCTCCCTTGACCGTTTAGCAAGTTTAGATTTCAGTGAAATAACAGAAGACTTCAGCCGGAAAGAAAGTCGCAAAGTAATGTTTTAGTATTTCATAGTTTACATAATCTTCTTCAAGGGGACTTAAAGGTTTCTTTCATTTTATTAAAAATGTACTGTAGTGTATTCAAAATATTGTAACTATTCTTTATTTTATTATTATTACAAAACTACTTTCCATTTGATCTGATTTTTTTAAATTTCCTATTGTTGTCCAGGGCCTCGCAAGGCCTGGATCCGCCACTGCTTTCAAAATTCGGTGGTAGCCTCATCATGTTAATCTATTTAATGTAGATGCTCTTTTAGTTATCAAATATTAGTTAAATATTTTTTTTACCTTTGCAATATTGATTGACCTCATAAGTCACCTGACATCAATCTCTCTGAGCACTTGCGGAACAGAATAGAAAGGCACATCAGTTGACTGGATACTTCAACTACGGTACCTCAATTTTTTCAATGAAGACCATGTTACACGCAGCTTGGAATAATGTTGTGCTAAAAGGTTCTTGAATGAGATCATTGTCCACTCATTATATTTGGATGTGCTGACCTCTAACGCAGGGTGTTGGATGCAGGGAGAAATCTCATTTGAGCTAATGAAGTACCCTTCCAAGTTTTATTTCTTAAAGCTGTCTTTGATCCATATTGGTTCAGGCTGCTGTACAAATCAATGGATTTTGAGACTCCAAACTGTACCAGAAGTCAAAGAACATTTCTCATTGGCTGCCAAGGTACCAAATGGTCTCCACTTGTTTTATGTTTATTTCACAGATAACATTAGAAATTAGTCTCAGATATGGTGAAAGAAACTTACTGTGTTCGTGTAACATGGCTGGCGTCAGAATGGATGAACAAGCTTTATGGGCGTGTGGGCCGCGGCCCTGTGGGGGTATTGGGTGGGAATTCTGGGGGTCCTCTATCCCTTTCTCCTGATCAAACATTGTGATCTTCTGACCTCATTGGGCCATTGGTTAGTTAGTTATTGAGGTTTTAAGGGGCGGAACTACGAGGTCATCTGCCCCTAAAGGGCCATTGGAAACTTGTTCATTCATTAGCCTACTGTATTTGTTTCAACTTTGATGGCTAGTTGTTTCCTATTCATATTGTTCAACTCTGGGAATGTGAATATTGTCTTCAACATTCTTGGAGGATTTCTGTTCCTGTAGACTGTGTCATCTTTTGATTGGGCCAAATAGCAAGAGTGAAGTAATTTCATGCAATTTGAAGATAAATATTAATAATTGTGAATGTTGTAATTTATATATTTTCTTGTTTCTACATTCCTGGAATATTGTCTAAATGTAAAATATGAAATACTGTAAGATTGACTTTCCAAGCTTCTATTTGACATCTTCATGGTGACCAAATGAATGAACAGAGAAATGAGTGAGTGAGTGAGTGATTGAATGAATGAAGTCTAAATAATTTGCTTGGCTATGGTAATCTAACTAGAATATCTCTATTTTGATTGCTTTATTTCAGCAGTTCTCATAGCACAGTGTGAAATCAGTGTTCTCATTTATAACTCTGTATGTAAACTATTTCCTCAGTACAATGTATAAATAATATTACAGATCGATAAGAATGTCTCATTGTAAATTTTTGAAAAATAATTCAATGTATGTTATTCTTGCATACATCCCGTTTCTGTGCATGACTGCTGCATCTGCAAAAAGTATGTTTCAAAGATGTGAGAGAATATAAATTTTCTTACATGCCATTGTTTCCTGCTTTTCAGGGCTTCAAAATTCATATTTTTTAAAAGATAATAATGCCCATTTTGAGTGCATAGGAATTGAAGTGGTAGGTGTGATCTTGCTCTGATCAAGATTTTTTGCACATAAGGTCTGAATATTAAAAGTTTCAAATTTCATATTTTTATCCTAAAAGAATACTTAAACCTCATGGCATTGCTAAAAATATTGAAATAAAGAATTTGCAGAGGTTCCAGTCTTGGACCAGCACGGCAATAAGTGTTCTTCAAGTTGTCCTGTCTTATGATAAATAATAAAATACTATGAAAGACATGACTTTTTCTTTTTTTCTAAATACAGTAGAATTCTTCGTATCTGGCAACAGCGGACTCTTGGTGATTGTGTGTTTGAGTCTTCAGTCTCATGACCAGTTTGATGCAGCTTTCCAAATCTCCCTGTTCTGAGCCAATCGTTTCATCTCTACATAGCTACCACACTCTACATCCAAGGCAATCTGTTTTACATATTCTAACCTTGGTCTACCCCTACAGTTCTTATCCTCGACCCTTCCTTCCATAACTAAGTTTGCTATTCCTGGGTGTCTTAGTATGTGTCCTACCAACCTATCTCTTCTCTTCATTAGCAGTTGCCAGAAAGATCTCCCCTCTCCCACTCGTCTTAATACCTCTTCGTTTGTAGCCCTATCTACCCATTTGATCTTCATCATTCTCCTGTAACACCACATTTTAAATGCTTCTATTCTTCTCTTTTCTGCTGCACCAACAGTACAAGTTTCACTTCCATAGAGCAACACGCTCCAGGCAAAGGCTTTCAAAGATGACTTTCTAATACCTAAATCTATATTTGATTAGAGCAATATTCTCCATTATATATTCACTAATAAAACTATTAATAATCTCCGTCTTTTCAATACAATGTTGTTGATAGTCTATTTATACAACTGGGTACATGTTTCGTACAGTCGTCTGTACTTCCTCAGCCCAAATATACATTAAGATATAAACAAGTATGATGCACACTATCAATCACATTCAATGAAAATATTCCATAGATAATACAGTACGATAGTTGGCGACATCCAAAGAAGAAATAAAATTATGTTGTAAAATTACACCAAAGCCCATTAGAGTGTAAAAAGTGCCTGTAGGCCTATGCCTGATTGTATTTGATGTCAACAGATTTCTTTTCTTGGTGATTAAACAGAATTCATTGCAATGACAGCTTGAGACATTCATCAATGGGTGTGCAGGCAAGCAATTTAACTTAATCTATTCATTTTTTGTGGCAGTGAAAAGCATAACTTAGGGTGAGGAATCAATAGGATAAATAACAGTAGATTTTAATATGTTAAAATGGTTCTTGGTTCTTATTTTTAAATTTTCAAATAAAAGTGAATGCTAAATAATGTATCTTAAAATCAAATTTCTTAGGAATTTAGCTTGCAATCCTGTGAATAAAGCACTGGCTCAAAAGCATGCTGAGATTCATGGGGCTCGGGCCAGAAATCCGATATCTGTGCCTCTATCTTATCAGGGCATCCTGTGATTGTGCTTGGCTGCTTTTATGTCGAGATGATGTTGGTTCTCCTGCCTTTCCTCATTCCAATTTTAATAATGAAGTTTTGAGACTGACTGCCATATATTTTTAAACATATTACTGTACAATGTTCAACTTCCAAAATGAAATTCTTCCACTGTATTCTACTAACAACCCCCTTTTACATTTTTCCAGCAGTTCCAGCTTTTGTTTCAGTGTCAGGACTCTTTTATTCCTCTTGGAATCATCCATCTTGCTCCTGGACAAATAAAGATACTTCCACTTAATACTTCCACTTAAACCAAATTGGTAGCTATTGAATGCTATGGGTGGTTTTTGTTTTTTGCCAGTTAGTTGAATGCTGGATATGAGGGATTTTACATACTTGAGCACCTGTTTCCATTTGTATGAGTTTCAGATGATCGTATCTTCTCTTTTCTAATCTCTATGTTTCCATATCAACATCTTCAACATGTTTTTTTTTTTTCTTTTCTTTCTTTCTTTCTTTGTAACCTTTCACTGGTAAACAAGTTTAGATTTAAATGTGCTGAATAGGCTTTTATTATCATTCCCAAAAGGTCTATAGTCTGTATTACGAAAGAAGAACGCTGACAGCTGTCATCAACTCATAAGGTGAGGTGAGTGGCGGGTATCTGTCTCCATGGTAACAACAAGCCGTGTTACAATGTACTCTGTCATATGGATTGACGCAGTGTCCTTGCATGGCGTGTCTCGTCACTCACTGCCACTATTATCTTGTTTATCTATTGGCGTGTATTTGCTTATTCTTTCACAAGATAGAAGATCCGCGAAAACTGCATAAGAATCGTTCCAGAGATTCTCATATTACACGTGCATATGGCAACAGACATTGAGATAACCTTCACAGTGGCAACGCGGCATTAACCTACGAGCTGGCTTTGACAGCTGTCAGCGTTCATCTTTCGTAATACAGACTATAGTACAGTATACTGATTAAAAAACTAGCAAACAAGCAAACAAAAGTTCCTGAGTTCTAGCCTCGTTTTGGGAATACAGCAACAACAGTTCCGAAACCAGACGTCAGACTGAGAGATTTCCGTGATGCATTTTGTTCAGTTATGTATATTAGACAATAGATGCATCTAAACTTAATCTCATTATCACTGATTACGTTTAATTTCCAATAGTAAATATATTTTTTCAAAGTTATGATTGAAGACATCTTTTAAAACTTTGCAAATGTAACGAGGAACTTGGTTTCCATTGTCCTCATTGTTCATTTCGTTCCAATCTGTTGGCTGTATTGATCAATACAAAATTCTTCAATTTTTTCCCCTTCATAAAACTGTTGATATTATCTGGTTGTCTACTGGAATGATTTTAACCGAAAATACACTGACCGGCAAAAAAAGACGATCACTTGAAAAATTCAACATTCCTTTCATTCAAATCATAAATATGAATGATATAGGCCTAGTACAGGACATACTGTAGTTATAGCATGGAAGGAAGGTTAGATTGGTGTCCTCGATGCATTACCATTCTTCATGTCATTGTTTCACTTAACAATAGCGATTCTTTGACATGATGCTGTTTCCCGCGGAAAGATGTGTGCGCCATCGCTATCGTCAACAATGCAATGTTTTATTCTTTTTTCTTTTGCTACTTGTTGGCATAGGAAATGATCAATACAGCCACATCCTCAGTTGTTCTTGTGCAATTCCGAAACGAATATGCGCTTGAGGTCTGAAGATGTTGCCAGGGCAGTCAGTGGTTCTGATCAAAAATGGTGGCGCGCACATCTTTCCACGGGAAACTGCATCATTGTTAAGAAATAATGACATGAAGAATGGTAATACAGCCAGGAAAACAATTAATCTTACTTCCATGCTATAAACAGTAACTGTACTGGGCCTAGAGCATTCATATTTATGATTTGAATGAAAGTAATGTTGAATTTTTTTCTTTGACGGTCAGTGTATTTGAATTTAACAACATATTTCTAATTTTGAAAGTATAACACACTAATGAGCCTCCGTGGCTTAGGCGGCAGCACGCCGGCCTCTCACCGCTGGGTCCGTGGTTCAAATCCCGGTCACTCCATGTGAGATCTGTGCTGGACAAAACGGAGGCAGACAGGTTTTTCTCCGGGTACTCCGGTTTTCCCTGTCACAATATCATTCCAGCAACACTCTCCACTATCATTTCATTTCATCTGTCATTCATTTAATCATTGCCCCAGAGGAGTGCGACAGGCTTCGGCAGCCGGCACATTTCATATCCTCGTCGCTAGATGGGGGCTTCATTCATTCCATTCCTGACCCGGTCGGAGACTGGAAGCAGGCTGTGGATTTTCATTTTCAACACACTAATGAGAATGTGAAGCTAATTACTAAATTGTTGGATTATGTGAAGAGAACTGATTTTGCTTGTGAATAGCAACTTCATACAATATTTAAGTACTGTGCATGGTAAATACTTGTTAGATTTTCTCTTTAATATAACCGTATTAAAATTCCAATAATGGCAAACATTTTCTTTTTTTTAAATATATTATTCTGATTTCAATGAAGATGTGAATCCAAAATTTTAATGTACAGTTTTGAAGCCATTTTTTCAATGTTGCCTGTACAAAGTGTCAATATTTATTTATACTTTCCAATCGGTCAACACACTTTTGCCTAATTAGATTAGCCGAGGTAACTATATATATATATATATATACTAGCAACCCGACCCGGCTTTGCCCGGGAACAGTTATGAATGCATTCCGTGTTAAGCGTTTTTTTTTTTTCCAATGTCATTGAACAACGACCAATATCCGTTTTACGTCTCGGCATGTTGGGTTCAAATCACTGACTGGACTATTAATTATATTATCATGAAGATGCATGTGCAACAAATTCTTGTCAGATGTAATTTAAGAATGGCGAGTTGCATGAAACACAAATTCCCCTTCCGTCCAATCTTAACTTGACTGTGAATTTTGCGGAACGAAACATTCACAGGTGAAATGAAGGAAAAGCCGAGTTGCACTTCCAGGGAAACTCCAAACACAACCACTCTTCTCAGAAGTCTTAACTCAACACGACTCAACGGTTTGCTGCTGGCTGTATCTGGGGCAATAGGTTCGCCCCTCTAGCTATGCTGTAACAGGGATGATAGACTCGCCCTTAGCTAGCGCGTAAACTGTCGCCTCAGTAGTTGAATGGACATGGTTGGAAGAAATTAAAACGTAAAAACACTTATAGTGGGCGATGTATTGAAGATAGACATGTGCTCTCGCAGACTTTTTTGTAGAACTTTTCATGCTGAACAATTCTTACACTCATATTATTTAGATATTTTTAACGGTTTGCCCAGCGTAAGCTTTCAAAGGACTCGGACACCGTTTTTTTTTCTTTCTTTTTTTTGTCTACTTTTACACTGAAATCGTTACTGCTGGGCTTCCTTTGATCATAAATAAATTATTTTCTACAGAAATCATCCTCGAGATATCCTTTACAGAATGGTGAAAACCGCATCAAAATCCATCCAGTGGTTCTCGAGTTTGCCCGTAACATCCAAGAATCGGGGACTTTGTTTTATACTAAGTAGAGATATAAGACACTTTCGTGAAAAAAATTACATGTATTAATATTATTTACTGACAAAGGGGGATTTTTACGATTACATGTTTCACCCATCATGTGGTCATCATCAGATCCTGATCACTAGGGTTTAAGTTTAAAATTACCCAAATATTTAAAAATATGTTTTACTATATTCTGTATAGCTCATCTAGTTAATGTCCGTATTTATGATTCGCAGTGAATCTTGTTAGGTTAGTCTATTCTATGTACTATATGTGTGCGATCTACGCATGAATATTATGCACTTGTAAATGGTTAAGCTACAAAACAATATAATTAAATTAGAACATGCACATTGATTTTTACTTAAGGTTACGAGTTCTTAACCATTAGAGTATCTTTTTCTGGCCAATTCATCGCACGGGGTTTCATACTTGACTAGCTTGCACCTAAAATTTTTCCTTTATCAGATAATAATACTGTAACAGGAACCAAGGTTCACTCACCAAATAAAACACAACTGGTAGCATGCGTTACTTATTACGGAATTTACTACTACTCGGTACAATTATTTACACTATAATTTATAAAATCTACACTACACTCACTCTGTCCGCAATTTGTCATAGTGTCACAGCACACTTACACGTACAGTCTACACAGAGTCTCTACAGCCTCGCACTGCCACTTCACTTAGGATCAGAGTCCCCTTGTTGCTTCTTGTGCGCTTCTGCTCGTCTTGCGACGAACCCAGATCCTCGACTGCGTCTTCCACGAAGAACCGCTACACCTAAGCAATCACTGCACTGGCACTTCCCTGTTAGACACCTGGTACTGTGTCGCTGCACTGTCCCATACTCACTACATGACTGACTAGACTGAACTGAACCCGGACTAGACTCTTTGTGAATAGAACTCTCTGCCCATGGTTTTGCAAGCCTTATGTACTTGCACCGAAGCCTCCGTGGCTTAGGCGGCAGCACGCCGGCCTCTCACCGCTGGGTCCGTGGTTCAAATCCCGGTCACTCCATGTGAGATCTGTGCTGGACAAAACGGAGGCAGACAGGTTTTTCTCCGGGTACTCCGGTTTTCCCTGTCAAAATTTCATTCCAGCAACACTCTCCACTATCATTTCATTTCATCTGTCATTCATTTAATCATTGCGCCAGAGGAGTGCGTCAGGCCTCGGCAGCCGGCACAGTTCATATCCTCGCCGCTAGATAGGGGCTTCATTCATTCCATTCCTAACCCGGTCGGAGACTGGAAGCAGGCTGTGGATTTTTTTTTCATGTACTTGCAATGGGACCTCTAGTAACTTCTTTCTTCATAACTGCCCGGAAGCCTACCTTGCTCCAGCTGCTTTGAGAATAGAACAGTTTAGTAGCCTGGGTGTCAATGGCCTGCGATGACTCACAGGATTTTTGTTATGAACCCAGTCTTGAGGCAAGCAAGAGGGAAGCAGGCCTGGCAACTGTCTCACCAGTTGGTGGATCTACTGCACTGCCCCCTCCCGAGAGCTGCTCGTCTGGCTCACGACAACACATCACAATATTAGTACATACTTACTACACAAACTGTAGTCGGTCTTTGGCCTCGCCAATCAGCCTCTTCAACCTTCTTCGGTCAATGTATTCTTCTCCGGTTAGTCCCATCCTGCTCATGTCCCCTCTGACCCCATCTATCCATCTCAGCCTTGGTCTTCCCTTTGGTCTTTTGCCTCTGATGTCTTCTTCCACCACTTGCCTGGTTATCTGGCCTTCTCGACGCATTACGTGTCCATACCACTTCATCCTCCTCTCTTTAATCACTGCCACAATATCCAGCAATTTGTACAATTCCTGAAGTTCTAGGTTTTTCCTTTTCCTCCACTCTCCTTCATCCTTCGCTGGCCCAAAAATCTGTCTCAGCACAGCATTCTCAAATGTCAGGAGTTTTATTTCTGTCTTTTGGATCGGAGTCCAGGTCTCTGCTCCATATAGGACCACAGGTTGTATTTCAGTCCTGTAGATTCTTGTCTTCGTGTGTCTCGATAGAAGCCGGGACTTGAGCAGCTTTCCGACTGCAAACCTTGACCGGTTTCCTGCTTGAATTCTGGCAATTATTTCTTGGTCTATTTCATTCTTTTCACTGGTTACTGCTCCCAGATATTTAAATGCTTTCACCCTTTCAAATATTTCTCCATCCACATCTAAGGATGTGTGTTATATATATAGTTACCCCCACCTAATCTAATCTAATCGGGCAAAAGCATGTTGACTAACTGAAAAGTGTAAATTGATAGCTAATATTTACTTTTTGAATGAGGTAGGCCTACATGATTTGGTGGGTTGACTGTCAACTCCTTGCACTAACACCCATTTATTTTGTTATCATTACAGATGGCAGCATATGGAGTGAATATGAAGATCAGTCAAAAAGTGGATATGACTTGCATGAGATGATGGATATCAAACTTATGGATGTTAGAAGTCTGGATGCGCGTGCTTCCTCCATGGCATTCGGCTATCCTGGTAGTTACCCAGGAGATTTGAGCAAGTGGTTTGTCGACAGTGCTAACCTGACCAAGCAACCCAGCAGTTATGCATGCTCTGTTTGTGGAAGGAGGTACCGCTGGAAGCAGTCTCTTGTGCTTCATTTGAGATATGAATGTAACAAGGAACCCGGTTTCCACTGTCCTCATTGTTCATATAAAGCAAAACAGAAAGGAAACCTTCAAAGCCACATGAGGCAGAAACATTCACTTTTTGATTTTTCAACTCAGCCATAGCCTGTAAGCTCATAAATCAGTTTTTAATACCGGATCAGGGATGATGCCACAATGAGCAGTGAGATATGGAAATGTGCTGGCTAGCAAGACCTCAACTACTACCATGGGGCATCTTGCTGAGCATTACTTGAACTGGGGATACCAGAGAAAATTGTCCCACCTCTGCTCTGCTCTATCCAACACAAATTTCACATGATCTGATCAAGAATTCAACTTCAGATGTAGCAGTGATAGGCCGTATCTGACCCTCTGAGTCATCGAGAGGTCTTCATTTTAAATAGACCGACTTTTGATTATTATGATGGTCATCTTGCTAATTCACTCATTATCATAAAAGAATTCCAAGCCATTATTTTCACAAGTTACATGAGTACCAAAACTCAGTGACAAAACTTCAGATATGGATCCACATACAGAGAGAAGGGAAAGGTATGGCATGACAACATAAGTCTGGAAATGTATAATTGCAGAGTTTTCCACATGCGATGGTTGCCTTTCTTGAATGATAGTACTTCTTCATGTTTCAGTCTTTTGCCTACTGACACCTGCACATTATCCAGGGTACTAAATAAGTAGAGGTAGAAACATTAGTTGGCCACCACACTTACCAAACCTAAACCTATGGTGAGAGTGTTCCAGCCAATTTTACAGACCAGGCGTGGATCTAGAGTTTGGCTTTGGGGGCGGGGGTCTGAGAATCAAAATTGTTAAGAAAATGGTATCACTAAAAACGCAATCACAAAATAACCAAACGTACAAAACCAGACCAATTTTTTTTGCAAGCTACATGGATAGAAATTTGATGTGTTTAGCGCACCAAAAATATTTGTACAAATTGCAACGGCGTGTTTTGCGACTTTTACATTGAGCTTCGAGAAAAGTATCAAGGTACGTTACAGTTTCGGCAAGTCGAGTTGGTACCGACAAAGGGAGAAAGTCACAGCTTAAATTGCCAACCAAGCTTGCAGTTTGGATGTCAGCAAAATTTTTTGCTGTGAAAGAAGCCCCAAATTCCTATCCGTGCATTGCTGCACATTCATCGTGACATCACTATAAACCTCGATTCGGTTAATCACAAGGTTTGCTAAACAAAATAGACCAGTTGATTTTGTTATATAAATAATCGTTTTTATATAAGAGGTATGAAGTTGTAAATATGTACAGTTGTAACAGAACATAATAATTCCAATAAAGATATTTCAGTATTGAATAAAATGAAAAAAAAAAAGTTTTTCAGTTAAAATTCGTTAAGTTTTATTTGTCTGGTTATTGTGTTTTCGTTTTCTGAGTTTGCAAAAAAAATTGGTCTCCGTTTTGGGGGGGGGGGGGGGGGGGGAAGGGAGTGGGGTCATGACCCCCGTGAACCCCTCATGAATCCGCGCCTGTTACAGACACATTTGGTGTAACATTCTTGCACAAACTTTATTAAAAGGTCGTATTTTCTGTTCTGAATCTATGGTGTGAATCTCTTTTTCTTCTTTCTGTATGTGGAATCCGTTCTTGGAGATTTTCTATTGAGTTTTGCTACACTCTGTAGTCTGTAATAATGATAATAGGGATAGTGATGATGGTGATGAGGTGAACAACAACCGTAATAATGATAAATTATTTGATTAGCTTAGCTCTAAAATGTGAATAGCCACTGCTATGCTAATCAAATAATTTTCTCATTTAGTGCTTAATTTTGGCCGATGAAGGGGACAAAAAATGTATATTAGTCCTCGAAACATGTACCATTTCTAATGACCACATAAGTGATCATTTTCAATAAAAGTATTGATTCAGGCGGAACCCTAGCCCATTAAAAATCTCAATTACTATATCAATACGTAACCAAAGTGAATGTTTAAAATAGTATTCACGGCATGAAAGCCTTAATCAATGTACGTAATATAGATATTTATTTTCGTTTTACTGTGCTAATTTTATCAGGCAATGTGTCCAAGAACCAGCACTATGATCAAGGGTGGCACACTTAACCTCATGTTCATTTGTTTCCTGATATGATCTTAAACAAACTGATTAGAAAGCTGAACATATAGTTGTGGTGGCTACAAATGGATTCTTACTTGCGATGTTACATCCAAATTTTGTTTGGAAGCCCATCACTAAATCTGTCATTATGCAACAGTGGCTCCTGTAAGATCTTTACAGTTAAGCAGTACATGTTCATGGTTGGCACCTGGCTGAATAAACTCTGTGTCAGTTAAGTGCCTTCAGTAGACAGAAGCGGCTTTGGTGGCGTAGTCGGTAGCATGCTGAACTGCTGTGCCCAAGATAGCGGGTTCAAACCTGGCCGAAGTCTTCGGATTTTTTAAGAGCGTTAAAACTCCTTCAGTATGCCTTCCTTCGGAGGGGAAGTAAAGCCGGCGGTCCCGTGTCATAGATTTATGGCATGTAAAAGATCCTTTCACAGACTAAACTTGTGTAAAGCAAAATTGTTAGGTTAGATTTCGTCAGAACGCTCTATCAAAGTTCCAACGTTCACCGCTAGGTGTCATTGATATCTGGTGGCGAAAGTTGGAACTACTTGAAATTGAACGGAACTTGTAGCTCACCCTTTAGGGTGTCCGCTGGAAGCAGCTACAGACTCAGGCGAGCCGAACATGACCTCGGACACTCCCGGCACTAAAAGCCATACGATAAATAAATAAAATAAATAAAAGTAGACAGAAAGACCCTTGCGATGTGAAACAAATATTAATTTCACAAGTCAATGATGCAGATAGCAGAGAAGAATGAGATACCTGTTACTGCCTGGTAGAGTGCTCTGCATAGGCTCAATATACTGCTCTACTGTATGTGTGGCTGAAACAAATGTTAATTCATATCTCAAATGAAGCTCAAGAGACTGCTTTCAGTGTTACTTTCTTCCACAAACCCCACTGTGCCTTGAGCTTGCGATATATTAACATCAGCTCAGGAGCACTCTACAGGATGGGAGGTCTCCCATTGTCTTTGCTATCTCCATCATGAACAACATAATAGTTGAAATTAACAGCATGTGTGGTAAATGTGCAAGTTCTTTGTTTTGTCTCCCATCAGGCAAGTTGTTCCATCTCATGTCAAACTTCTGTCAGGTAAATCTCCTAGCAATACAATATTAATCACTCGTGATATTTGATTGTTTTTGTGCCAATATCTCACAAATCTTCCTATCAGCTAAAACTAATTCCCAACACTGTACTTTGAAAGCTCTATTACTGGCAGCAGTTTGATAAGGGAGGGAACGACTCACCCTTACGGGATCGAGTGTTGACGCATCATATCTAAACATGTCATAATAAGGGAAACTTTCTATTGTATTGACTAGGCAGACCATTTAACGTTCCTTGCGGTTTGAACCACCATGTGTCCCAATGCATGTTATTCTAGGTCTCCCACCACATTCTTTCTAGGATTAACATTGTTGTGTGATATGAGCTCTACATGAATGCAGTGACCAGGAGGGTTATGCGCCCAGATTACCCAATTCAAAGATGATCTGTGTTCAGGTATGAAGAAGACCTTATGTTTGTTAGTGAGAAGTTGATTGGGAAATTCCAAGATTGATTTATAAGTTAGTGCTGGATGAGAACATGGAGAGGAGGTTTGATTCCATAATAATTTCTTCATGTGACAACATCGTGTGTATCAAGACCTGAAGTGTATTAATCATAAAAGAGTGAATGAAAATATTAAATGCACAGTTAAAATAATACTGTGTATGTTTACATAAATTATTAGGATTACTGAACTACAGTACTTAAAATTAGTCTTTTAAAATGTATCTCGCTTTCAAGAATCACCCCTCTAAAGTACCTTGTTTCTATGTTTGTATTTAAGTGGCGGCTGGCGGATAATCGCTCTGAGTGTTGCACTATTTTAATTGGGGGGGAGGTAAAAGACTTCTTGATATCAGAAAAGATGGTATACACGTGCACAGTAGAACTGAAGTAGCTCATTCATCATGAATACCACAGTTCAGAATACATCACATCCACCTCGAGATTGAGCAGATAAGTTATTTGAGAAACTTTACAATAAAACAGTGTAAAGTACTGTATACACGAGGGCTAGAAAGAACCGCAAGTGTCGGAGCGCCTCGGATGCCTTCGTCCGCCCTTCTCCTCTTTTCCTGACAACAGCGGGCAATGACCAGCCGAGTTACTGTTGGAATAGGACTTGCTCGGTCGAGCATCCACTATTCATATCTGGTCGGTGTTCGAGCCTAGCAATGACCACGCGGCGAGCGCTCCATGCAGTTGTTGTTAATTCATTTTAGGGGCTAGGGACATCTTGGTCATCAGCCCCATGTAGTTGGGTGAGTGTTGAATTTGTCTGATAACCTGTATTTCTGTGATAACTGTAGTAGCATGTGCAACTGTTGACTGTATGAAGTAGGCGCCCCAGAACTTGAAGTAAGGTACTATCTTGGCATTTTTCTGGAGGGAATGTGGAAAAACCCAGGGAAAACCCATACTCAGGATAGCTTTTGCCTGCGCCAGGATTCAAACCTACTATGTCTGGTCTTGCTACACCACAGGGCCCAACTATGGACCGAATAGAACCTAAGGCTTTCTGGTCAATCTTTTCTTTTCTTCCTAGAACTTCTTCATTCTTTCACTTCGAATCCTCCGTTGCTCCGCAAAAATCACCAATTTAGACCTACATTTTGGTGTATTCTCCTTAAAATTCCTGAGTGATTAAAGAACAAAACTATGAATTCCTATGCATGTAAGAGGAAACGCATTGCTGTTTATTGTTAAAAGATGACGGTATTTTTTTATTTAAAAAAATCTGGTCGTTGTACAACACTGCAACCTTATTACCGGCCGCCACAGGGGTGTTTTACTGGGCAGTGAAATATGTCTTTGTATCTTTACCAATTCAAACTCATAGAACAATTTGATGGTGTGGCACTTAAGTTGATATTGTTGTATGAGTTAGTGATAATATCAGATATTATATATTTATGATGGCTAAAATTCTTTTGGTCTGAACGTAAGCTTCTCTCATTTGCTTTAAGATGTGGTTTGTAGTGCTATGTGGTTGACTGTATAACACATCCACTCTTGTAAGAATATGTGCGTCTTGGGCCGTAATAGTAATGTGCCAAGAGACCCAGTAATATGTACAGAGATATTCAGTTTGCTATCTCAGTAATTATTTCTGATGTAAACAATGTGGAAATTGTATATATTTATTGTGTCATTGACACTTTTGATTTTGATATTTTTGTGTGTATATTATTCCTCGTTGCTTGTGTAGTGTGTTGACTGGCTGTAGAGACACCAGTAAATGTAGTAAAATCTCTCTAATGTTTATAGTCTCTTAGATATAAGAATTGGAGAAAATCAAGTAGATGTTCTTCTTTTATCAACATTGTTGAATTTTGACATCACGTATATTTTCTGAATGGCTAACACACTAGGATTGTGATCAATGTATTTTGAACGTAGAAACTGTCCGGTTCCTCATTCAAGAACTGTCTAACTTCCCGTACAGATTCAGGCATGTAAAGCTGAGCTAAGCTTACATTTCATTAAAACTTGTTCCTATAAACAAAAACATGTGTATGTTCACCATTGTTATTGCTCGTTAATTAATCAAATAGAATGAGAATATTGTCATCTTGAGTTTACTTGTACTTCTGTTTGATTTGAGGAATATACAGAGTGAGTCAGTAGAGGTGATTCTCAAGTTCTCAAGCTGTTTGATAATTATTCACCTGACTTTCTGTTGTATTGTCAGAGGTATGAAAAACACAGCTGTTTGCACGAGTCTCATTCTCTTCATCAGCATAGTTTCGGACATTGATTTGGTCGCAACTAATGAGTTATAAATGCAAAGTGGAAACAAGAAAGAAACTAAAACTCAGCAATTCTTCTAGGTTTGTGCCGTGTCATGTGTGGGGTTTCGCCTAGGACACCAAGCTGGCTCATCGGCGGACTCTTGGTGTCCCCGCCCGGACCCCCACAGGAGTATCGAACTGCGTGCCACCTCCCTTTATATAGAGTGCAACTGCACTCCTTGACTGCGGGAACCAAAAGCTCAAGCAGCCTTAACCTCCCTATGAAGGCTTCCAAAAAGATGGTATATTGGCTTTCACGGCCAGTGAATTAAAACTCGGCAATTCTTCTAGGTTTGTGCCATGTCTTGTGTGGGGTTTCGCCTAGGACACCAAGCTGGCTCATCGGCGGGCTCTTGGTGTCCCCGTCCGGACCCCCACAGGAGTATCGAACTGCGTGCCACCTCCCTTTATATAGAGTGCAACTGCACTCCTTGACTGCGAGAAAGAAACTGCTCACTTATAGTTTAAATGTGTTTGCTTACATCAAAGAAAGATGAATCACCTTATATTAGCAACACAAGAGCTGAAATAATATTGAAGTTGATTTTTTGAACAACTTACATAAGGAAAGAAATCGTGGTGGCACAGTGATGTTTGCCTCTCACCACGGTGGAATGAGTTTGATTCCCGGTCAATGCATGTGAGACTTTCGAAGTGAAATGCCATGTCCTGTGGTTTGGATTCCACGTAAAATGGAGGTCCAATGGCTCATGATTAATGGCCATGTAAAACTACAAACTTCCTTCCTTTCCTTTTTGTATGAAGAAAAGTGTAACAAAAGAACAGAACAAGAAGATAACAATCTCTCGACTGACTACCACATGCTCTATGCCTGTTCATCATTGATTCAGTTAGTTTCTATAAAATCATTAAAAATAAGATGTATGTTTATATAATGTATTCTGTTCAAAATCACTGGCCCCCTGCAGACTGATGCCCTTCCTCCTGACTCACCTTCTTAAAGAGGTGTGGATATTTTAAAAGATATCTACAAGCTAATAGGAGACACCAGTTCAAAACTAGGGAATGCAAGGAAACAAGTGGTGGTTAGCTTGAGGTACAGCAGAATAGTTGGTACAGTATTCACATTAAATCTCTGCCGGTGAGGATCGTTGCATTTCTGAGAATTTGAGCCGTCAACTCCTCTACTATTCATAAGACACAATTGTTTGTGTGCCAATTTGAGAAATGCCTTTGGTGAGGCTAGTACAGTCGATATACCTTTCCTGGAAGTAATGACGTAGCTCACCCGCAGAGATATAACTTGGGCACTGTACAGTGTTTTCTTGTCAATATTTTCACCATCCATTCAACACATTTTGCCAAGGTAGAATGGTTTTTTTTTTTTTTTTTTTTTTTTTTAGCGTATGGCTTTTTGTGCCGGGAGTGTCCGAGGACATGTTCGGCTCGCCAGTTTTTGTAGCTGATTCGAGACGGACACCCAATGGGTGAGCTACAAGTACCGTTGGGGAGGAAAGTTGGAATGCAAGGACGAGGAGTTGGAAGGTAGCAGCTGTGGCCTATAGTTAGGGACCAACCCCGGCATTTGCCTGGAAGGAAGATGGGAAACCACAGAAGACCATCTTCAAGGTTGCCGGCGGGGGGATTCGAACCTCCTCGCCTCCCGGATGTGAGCGACTGCCAGCAGCCATGCCGTAACGACCATGGCTAACTCACGTGGTAGAATGATTGTGAATGGAATGAACACCATCTGTCCTACATAACCTCTGAGGACAGAAGATTTTCTGTGGAGTCCTCTGTTTGGCACTCCAGCCACTTGGCCTCTACCAAAGCATTCTACAGTGAGAGCCTTCCCTATAAAACGGAACTTTGCCTACCCATGTGATGGGCGGAGAGTGATTAGTCAGCGCTAGATGACTAGCATTTGCCGATAACACAAGAGCGGGACAGATAGTTCCGAATGCTGGCATTGCATATTACATACGGAGCTGGCAAGATACTGTAGTTGAGATAATTACGACTTGTGGTGAAGTAATGTAGTCTATCTCGTATCCCGTGAACATGGTTAGGTATGGAACAAAACATCGAATTTTCCTAGTGGAAACTTACCTTCTCAAGAAGAAGTCTTCCAGTAAATGTATTCAAAATGTTCAGTGCAGTGCGATATTTACTTGTGGGGGAACCTCAAACAAAATGTATACAGAAACAATCCCCGTACTCGGGAGGCTCTCGAGAGCAAAATATCTGCACAAATGCGAAATATCAGTGACGATGAATTACAGCGAGTGTACCAAAATGTTGGTACAATGTTTAGAAAATGAAGGACAGCATTTCCAGCAATTACTCTGAAATTGCCCCACGGGAGTGTGACAGGCTTCGGCAGCCGGCACAGTTCATATCCTCGCTGCTAGATAGGGGCCTCAGTCATTCCATTCCCTAATGTGGTCAGTCGTCTGGAGGCAGGCTGTGGATTTTCATTTCACTCTGAAATTCATGTAAGTAAATATGATTATTAAATACGGTACATTAAATGTACACATAGAAAGCCTATGGAGATTTCAGATGAGTTGAGAAAATCCCGATCTGAAAGAATGAAAAAGTATTGGAAAGAGCGCAAGAACCAAGCAGTACTACCTTCAAAGAAGAAGTGATTGTGGAACGACTCAAGTGGTCCAATGTGACCAATCAAAATTAATAATAATAATAATAATAAATGTGTTAAACTAGTTGGGCGCTGTGCTGCTGCTAGTGCCTTGCTCGACACACTGCAGTACACAGTGGCCTGGCGACAACAAGGCCCCGTTCTATAGGGAAGGCTCTCACTATATAATGGTTCTAAATTTCTTACGTATTTCTAAAAATGACTTAATTTTGCTTGACTGCTTCTTCTAAATGTATTTCTACCCCTTATTATTTCAAATTTTACAGCATTGGGAATGATACGAGTTTCCTATGTGGTGGATGGGCTCTTCCTGATGCCAATAGCATCAAGGAGTTGGGAGGAAGCACTACGTACCATCTTGGCATTTGCCTGGAGTTGAAAGTGGAAACCACGGGAAACCATTTCAAGAGTACAGTTGAAGCCCGGTCATTTTTTCCACCTGGCCTAACACCTGAGCACATTTTGCTACACCACTCGGTGTTTGCATCATCTCAATGTTTAGGCTTTTCTTTCTGTCCACTTGAGTGAGCGAGTATTTGCAATAAAAATCATCAAAAACCATCAAAATGTGGATGTACTGAAGTATCCTGTCTTACTGTGAGGATGGTGAAACACTGTCGAGAAACACGCCCAGAGCACCACTCGACTGTTGGTCCAGACAAATATTTCCTGCAAAAGTAATATCAATGGAAGTTCCTTTTGCAATATTTATATTTTCAGAGATTGTTCACATGAGGCCCATTCAAGTTTGTGCTTTCTAAACTTGCCAAGGTTTTATAGTATTTATGCATTGTAGTATAGTAGAAAAATACTCATTAGCTTTGTGATTAAGTTTTGATTGGTTGACTGATGTTTGATTTATACTTAGGTATGAGATGCTTAATTGACATTTTGGTATTTTGTTAATTGGCTTAACACTAAGGCCATTGAAATAATTATAGATTTATACCATAATTCTATAATTCTAGCTACTAAAGTGCTGAGTAAATGTGTACTGTACTGTACATACACTCAGTGGCACAAAAAATGGATCTCAAGCGTTGTGACCTATAAATTGTTACTGTATATTTTGTACTACAGGCTGTCTCAAAGAAATGTACTAACACTTCGAATGACTATAAAATGATTATTTATGGACATAGAGACAAGTTTAAGGGCTTCAATTATAGAGGAGACATGTAATTGAAGACTCATGTTCGCAAATGTTCAGTTTGATGACCGTCAGTGTCCAGACAAAGCTGATAACGCGAAGCAATGGATTCGCAACCGTTACGGCAAAGTTCATTTGGGATTTCGTGACAGTGTCTGTCAATTTCCAATTTCGTGTTGGAATGTAGGATTTCCAGGGCAGACGCTTCATGATGCGGTGGACGCTATCTTTTGAGATGTGTGTCTCTCGAGCCGTTTGTCGTATTGATTTCGGTGGGGATTGAGTCAGGGCTTCCTGCACCTGTTCTTCATTTCAAGGACTGGTGGATGTCTGTGGTCGCCCAGAACGTTTCTTAATGACGTTGTGAACGGTTCCATCTGCTTCAAATTTATCTCTGATGCGAGCAATGATCCGGTGCGTTGGTGGTGGTTTATCGAACTCCTGGACACTGACGGTGATCAATTTGAACATTTGCGAACATGAGTCTTTAATTACATGTCTCTTCTATATTTGAAGCCCTTAAACTTGTCTCTATGTTCATAAATAATCATTTTATAGTCACTCCAAGTGTTAGTACATATTTTGAGACACCCTGTATTTAGTATTTTTATTTTCTGTAATTTACTAAATTATGCTGCCTGTGTACCATCTCTTGATGAATGCAGTACATTTGCATTTGTCTGTTGGCACAGGCTAGAGTAAAATGTGGCTTTTCACCGCGGTCTCAGTCTCATTCATGGCTGAGACTATATGGAAGCTACTGAGGTATGAGTGGTGCTGAGTAATGCCAGTGCCTGTGCGTGTTGTGAAAGGTTCTGCTCATAGGGTCAGTACAGCTGTACTGACTCAGTGAGGAAAGCAATGGCAAACTACCTCACTCCTCACCTTGCCTAGTACGCCTCATTATAGTGCTGCCTCGGTTTTGTTGGTTTCTACCACGTAACCTATGGTGTTTTTTTTTTTGAGGATCCAAGCAGCCTCCAGGATGACTACCTAAAGCCACGTTTACACCAAATGTTGCCAACTTTCGTAGACAACATGTTGACAACAAATGCTGGCAACAATGTTGGCGAATATCGAGAATGGTAAGATTTGTTGACAACAATTTAGCTCATTTTTGGCGCGTTTTGCCAGTTGCGTTCTCTCTTTCGACAACGGCAATCCCAGCTTCATAGGTTTTTCGTGCGGTTGTTTTATCCTTTAAAAACTGCATGGCGTTAAAATAATACCACTTGCTGTTGTACTCTTCAGCCCCCGAACCACTTTTCTTCTTCTTAAGTTCCCTTTGGAACTGTGCAACTAAAGATCTAACATTTTCTTGAACTTCAGAATTGGTGGTTTTCATTTCCCGCAAAATGTCATTCCAGGCATTGTTCTTCAGGTTTTTGTTTTTAAAGTCTGGGTCCATCGTTTTCCAGAGAACTGGTTGCTAACGATAGAGCTCGATCGAATTTAGGTCATTATCCCGCGACCAATCAAAATCACTTAAAAGGTTGTCCATATTGACTTGCACTTCGACAGTTCGACACCACAAACAGAAGTCCAGTACTACCAGCAATAGCCGTGACTAGAGTGAAGCCACGTGCGCTGGACAGTTGAAGGGGAATTGTTGCCAACATTGTTGCGGGTCACTTAAAGTCCTGTCAACATTGCTGCCAACAAATGTTAACAACACTCTTTGATCTTTACCGACTGCTGGTGGGTAATGTTGCCAACACTTTTTCGGTGTTAACAGCATTTTTGGCAGCAATGATGACAAAAATTTTAGTACGATTTTTGTAAATGTTGTCAACATTTGTTTGCAACACTGTTGTCAACTCCGGTGTAAACGCGACTTAACAGACTAAATTATGCTATTTCAAACATACAACAATGAAAAATAGCATTTATCGTACAAAGTATTCTCGAAATGTGCTTTGTGATCATTATAGAAAAATCCTGTGTATTTTCATTATCATCCTTCAAATGGCACTTAATGTGATAAATGAAAGTATTTTGAAAACTTGAAAACACTCTAAAAGTATGTATTCCCACCCCTTGCTTGAATCACTGCCTCTAGGCATCGAGGAAACCTTAAGTCTTTAAAGTTCAATATAGTAATTGCAATACCCTCAACAATATGGCAGTTAACTATCTAAGGGGTAAAATGTCATAACTCTTCTACTGAAGAAGTATTTACATTGCATTACTTCTGCTTTCTGCTTTACCCTCTAAAGAATTTGATTTTCCTTGAGAGATCCACTCTTTGTACCAGTCAGTGTATATATAAGGTGCATTCAAAAAGAAATGAGCCGGAGGCATAATTACAGAAACCAGTACCTGTATGTTAGAAGTATTGGCCCTGGCTGTTGAGGCACTTGTCCCACTGTGACACGAGGCGGTGAATGGCTGACTCATAAAATTACCTGGGCTGCAATGTGAACCAGTTCCGCACGTACAACTGGACGTTGGCGTCCGAGATGAATCGTTGGCCCCGCAGAGCCCTTTTCAGGCGACCAAACCTGGCATAATCACAGGGAGAGAGGTCTGGACTATATGGAGAGTGGCCGAGAAGCTCCCATTTGAATTTCTGCAGGAGTGCCGCGACTGTGTTGGCCGTATGAGGTCGTGCATTGTCGTGGAGCGACCACGGTGGCTATGGCGTTCACTGACACTCGGCGGTCCTGGGTAATGAGTGCATCAACCAGCTGGACGTTTTCATCAGTAATGCAGAGGGGTGCCCCAGACCGGGCATCATCGGCTAACGACACCCATCCTTCCCTGAAGCGCTTGTGCCACGCCTTGACCCTTGCAAGGGACATGCAGTGTTCGCCCCTACTCCTTTCGCTGTCAGAAACCGAACAACACCTCTTTGCTCTTCGGTTGACTCTTCCGTGTCACTGTTTGCAATGCGACTGGCAGTGTTGGGCGATTGATGCATGCTGCTGCTCGCTTTGTATCATCACGTGATGTGCACGGGTACCCTCTAGCGACGGGCTGTGCCCTTCCACGCTCTGGTCAGAACCACACCTCGTTACACACGCCACGATTAGCCGATGTAGTCACCGGTTTGCACATTCCAGCCTCCGGCTCGTTACTTTTTGAACGCACCTTATAATTATTCTCCATCTGTGTTTTCTGGAGAAGTGTTATCATTTAACAAGTGAGTTACAGTAGGCTATTTTCCTTTTATCATAGTAGTCTGTTTGTTTAAACTGA
The DNA here is from genome assembly GCA_946902985.2 of Meconema thalassinum. Classification (NCBI taxonomy): domain Eukaryota; kingdom Metazoa; phylum Arthropoda; class Insecta; order Orthoptera; family Tettigoniidae; genus Meconema; species Meconema thalassinum. The sequence continues at coordinate 70,588,385 of OX336390.1, forward strand.
GGTCTATTATTATTTGGTCATATTGCAATATTTTGCCATACTGCAGTACGGTATATTTAGAGTGTGTAGTAACTTAGGTATGCTAAATTACTTGTACATTTCGAACAGTGCAAAATAAATATCATTTTTATGAATTGCAATTTTGTAATGACAATATTATTCATAATGTACTTGTGGCAAGGTTTACATCGGGCAGACTTCGAGAACAATATGCACTCGCATTAAGGAACATAATAGATCTATCAGGCTCATTCAACCTGATAAATCAGCTGTTGCCGATCATGCATTAACACCTGGCCATGATGTCATGTTCCAAGGAGTGGATGTTCTTGCCCGTATAAAGCAATATCGTCCCAGAATCATCAGGGAGGCGGTTGAAATACGTAAACACCCAGACAATTTCAACCGCGACACCGGCTACAATCTCAGTGAATCCTGGCTACCTATTATCAGAACCCTGAGAAAGTAATTCACTGCTGCTTTCCGTTGTCCCTAACATGGGGCTATAATGGCGTCCATCTTTGGGCACCTTTTATATGTTCTTTGTTGCTTTCTCTTAGCAATCATTTGTCGTATTTCAGATTATTCCTGACGAAGAAAGACAAGGTTTCTTTCGAAACGCGTCGAATTTTAATATAATAAAACACGGCATAAGCCCAAATTCAACATTATGAATAGTATCACGGGCCGTGAAAGTCTAAATGATAATGACGATATTATTTATCTGTCACTCAAGCCATGTAGCTAGTTGACAAAGCATAGTGTTGAAAGACCATACAGTATAGGCTACTCTCTATTATCTGTGCACGGATTAACCGTACGTTTTCACCTAATTCAAATTAAAGATTGTGAATACAGTCTACTTACTTACTCTCTTAGCTCCACAAACCGCAGTCGGTTCTTGGCCTCGTCGAGTAACCCCCTCCACCTCGTTCCGTCCTTGGCAGTGGCGTATGCAGGATTTCCTTCTGGGGGGGGGTTTCATTAATAGAATACGTAGGGTAATTGTGCACATTATTAAAGGGACAGATGACCTTGTTGTTCCGCCCCTTAAAACAGTTATCATCATAGTAAAAATGCAATTTCTATTAATATTCATAAAAAACAATTAAATAACCGTTCTCTGTGCATGAAAACTATTTTAGGCCTTATTATTTTTTCGACATAATGGAAAAAAAAAAAATATGGAAAACAGTAACTAAATATTACAAGTGCAGTGGTATCATCATGACCATAGTTACGTGGTTGCTTATAATATTGATATTATGCGAGAGAAAGATAATGTTTTGCTCTCTGTGTTCCCACTGTCATTGCTATTGACTCTCAAAATCTGCGTAACTAGATGACTTTATCCGTATCATTATTTGGAATAAATTGCAGAAACTCCTCATGTACTGAATTATCTTTAACGAAACGGACACATGCAATTAAAGCAACCCGAAACGTCGTGAAAAATGTTACCAATCGCACACTTTAACAGTAAAACTGATCCATGGCTCGCTTCAACACTGAAGGAGGAGTCTCGCTGTGAGTAGAGTGCAGGACATTTACCAAGTGAGGAACGTGACCACATTTAAAATATATACAGGAGTAAGAAGCCTCAATAGCGGTAGCATAAAACAGCTGATAGATGGGACAATATCAAGATTCAAGTAAAGAAATGTCTCTGGGGGAGGAGGTTAAACCCTGAAACGCCCCCCTTTCGGTACGCCACTGGTCCTTGGCATCTTCCTCTTGTGCTCCTAGTAGCTGGATGTCCTTGATTACCTGGTCTCTCCATCTCATTTTTGGTATGCCTATAGGTCTTCGTCTGTCTGGCTTTTTCTCACACACTTCTCGCAGTCTAGATCCCTCTTCTCTTCTATACACGTGACCAGCCCATCTGAGCCTTCTTGTCTTAGTTCCGCAACAATATCGGGTTCTTTATATAACTCCTTTAGTTCCTTGTTCTTTCTCCTTCGCCACTCACCTGCTTCACAAATTTGTCCGAAAATCTTTCTGATGATTTTATTTTCAAAAACCTTTATCTTTCACTCTGTGCATTTGCTTAATCTCCATGTTTCTGCACCATATAGTAATACTGGCCTCCTTTTTTATTGTTATTATTATTATTATTATTATTATTATTTTTTATTATTATTTTTTTTTTTTTTTGTCGTTTCGGCCATCAATGGACCACGATGTTCTTCACTCATATGATCACTGTAATGCTAGTTTTCTTGTCTGCCAGTAGATCTTCATTCTTGATGAATGTTCAGCTCTCCTTTCTTCCGTCCACTTGCAGTGAGGGCGAGGCATCACAGATGTTAAAGGGTGTAGATTACTGGTTGATTTAACCACCTTTCTGAACAGGTTCCTATCCCAAACCAGAGCTTGATTGATTCGAGCTTCTGTTAGGTCCTTTTTAACTTGCATCGACCATTTACAATAGGAAATTTTTGTAGAGATTGATGAGTGTATTCGATATGAAAGTCGATGTTGCTCCATCCGTTCCAAATGTCCAAAGAAAGACATTCTCCTTTTTCTCATCACACTCACCAAATCTTCTATATGTTCAAATAATTCATTGTTAGTACCATTATCATTAACAGGTCCTAATATTTTCCTTAGAATTTTCCGATCCTTAAGTTCTAATTTCCTCAATGGGCCTTTGTTTGTCATCTGTAAGCATTCTGCGGCATACAGTGCTGACGACCTAATTACTGTGTTATAATGACAAAGTTTGACATTCTGGGACAAGCTTTTACTTTTGTAAATGTTTTTGCAGGTGTGAATGATGATGATGATAATTGTTGTTTTAAGGGGCCTAACATCGAGGTTATCGGCCCCTTTGCAGGTGTGAAAGGCACCTTCCAATTTGTAACATCTGCTCTCAATGGCAGCTATTTCTGAATTATTAGGGGTAATCCATTCCTCTAGGTATTTCAATTTTTGTACTTTTTTGATTTTTTTGCAGACCAATCGTGATGAATTTTGAGGCATCTTTGACATTTGTGATAAAATTAGTTTTATGGAAGGCCACTTTAAGTCCAGTTTTAGCAGCTATGATTTGTAGTTTATTAAGTTGGTCAGTGGCCTCTTCCATTGAATTAGCGAACAAAGCAATGTCATCTGCAAAAGCGAGACAGTTTATATTCAGGTCTTTTTTATAATGAATTCGAATACCATAATTATCTGGTAAGATTGTTAACCATTCTGGCCTAATTATAGTTTTATATATTCGTATTTTGGTCCTTCTTGATAACAGTTTGGATGTGAGTAATTTGTTAACTGAATATGATGCTCTGGATGCAGCTTTAATCCTCGCTTCTATCTCCTGTTCTTCTTCGTTTCTATTTGTTTATTAGTGTCCTCAGGTATTTAAACTCGTCTACTTCTTCAAACACATGGTTATCAATTTGTAAAGTTCCATGTCCTCTTGTCTTGTAATTTCTCTCTACCTTCATGAATTTTGTTTTTTAATCATTCATTTCTAGTCCAACTTCCCCTACTTCTTTGAAGAACTTTTTTGCCAGTCCTTTTGAGTCTTCCGAATTTTCAGGTATTGTTGCTACATCAAACAGTCTACAGTACAAAACAATCTTCTTCTTCTTCTTCCTCCTCCTCGCATTTGTCCCGCCTGGTGGCAGGGTCCGCTGTGAGGATTCGTTGTCTCCATTTCTTTCGGTCTTGAGCCATATCTGGGTGTAGATGTGCAGTCTTCAGATCATTATAGATCGTATCAACCCACCTCTGTCTTGGTCGCCCCTTGGGCCTCTTTCCCGTGACCTCCAGGTTATATGCTGACTTAGCTATTGTGTCTTCTTCTGCTCGCAGCACATGGCCAATCCAGCTTAAACGGCCTTCCCGTATTTTCTGATGGATCGGCGCCACTCCGAAACGTTTCCGTATATCAACATTGGTAACATGATCCATTCTAGTGACGCTGCCTGTCCACCTAAGCATCCTTGTCTCCATGACGCTTAGCCGACGTTCCACCTCTTTTGTAGTGGGCCAACACTCGGTACCATAGAGTGCGACTGGATGGATGACAGTGCGGTAGATCTTGGATTTAAGGTGGTCTTTCATCCGGCGGTCACAGGTGACACCTGTCGTCATACACCATTTCAACCAAGTCGCCTGCGTCCTTGCGTTGACCTCGTCAATGATTCTTCCATTGGCAGAGACAGTAGATCCAAGATATTTTAATTTTGTTACACGAGGGAGATCTTCTCCGTCAACGCTGATGGTCCCAACTTCTTGGGGATCTAAAGTCGTATACTCCTACAGTACAAAACAGTCTCTGTAATTGATACTGTACGGTATTATGAATTGAATACGTTTGAATTGATTTTTCTTACAGATTTTTGCAGTATAATCCCGGTGGGGATAAGTCATTTTTAGTACAGAACGTTTTGACTGGTCGACGACGACTTCTTGCTTTGTCCAGTCTTGTTTAGTAACAGCGAAATGTAAGTTCCATAAAGAGGTGGAGGTAGGCTTATTTCAAGGTTGCTGGATGGAAGGTGCTGTCTGGATTCTGTTGAGGGATCCCCTTAAATGGTCAACAACTGCTAAGCAGATCAACAACCAAAAGCAGAGAACCATTAAAGACTTTTTAGAGCACAATAGTGTGGTGAGTTATGCATTATAGCCAACTTTATGTGGTACTGTTTTAGAAAAAATAATAGAAGGCATTCGTCTTGCAATAAACACATGCTTTTGGATTATCCATGCCATAGACCCCGGATAATCGAGAGTTTACTGTATTTCCAGTCATAATGTTAATATGTAGACTTATCTCCAGTATTTGGATAGTTTTTCATTTATTGAAACAAATCATCACCTTGTCTAATAATCACACAGTATTTTTCAAATCCGTTTCTCTTGTAACCCTTAAAGTACAGTATAAGGCATATTACAATGAATGTTTTTTGAGCGGCTTCGGTGGCGTAGTTTGCTGAGCTTCTATGCCCAAGATTGCGGGTTCAAACCATGCCAAAGTCGTCGGATTTTTTAAGAGCATTAAAAATCCCTCGGTATGCCTCCCTTCGGAGGGGAAGTAAAGCCGGCGGTCCCATGTCATAGATTTATGGCATGTTAAAGAACCTTCCACTAATTACACCTGTGTGAAGCTAAATTATAGTATAGGTTAAACATTCGACAAACTCTCCGACGTTCGTCGCCATGAGCCGACTGCGGTGGCATCTGGTATCAAGTTCTGGACTAGTAGCCATTGACGGTGGTGTTTGGCGGAAGAATTAGGAACTATTTGAAAAATTCAAAGTCTGCACTCCTTACTTGAATTTAAAGAACAGATAACACACACTATTTTATAGTCATCATAATTAACACCGGTTATCAGACAGATTCTACACACACCCAAAATACACGGGGCTACATGACCGCGTTGTCGCAGCCCCTAAACTCAGGAGCAAACCAACCAATGTTTTCTGATGCGTTTATTGTGATAGGCTCTACAAAATGACCAAAACCGGAAGCCTTGTGTGGATGTTTTTTTATAAAAATAAATAAAAAACTACGAAAAAAATATGCAAATTTATGTTTTTTTTAATATATCACATAATCAAAAATACTAAATTTAATAACAGAGGTCAGTATTGTGGCTGTTATCGTACAAAGCAACCTCTAACAAACTGAGCATAAATAGGATAATAAAGGTTTCACTTATCAGGGAAACGGTGAAACCTGACTACTTAAAACTCAGCAATTCTTCTAGGTTTGTGCCGTGTCTTGTGTGGGGTTTCGCCTAGGACACCAAGCTAGGCTCATCGGCGGGCTCTTGGTGTCCCCGCCCGGACCCCCGAGGAGTGACGAACTGCGCGCCACCTCCCTCTATATAAGGTGCAACTGCACCACTTGACTACGAGAACTAAAAGCTCAAGCAGCCTTAACCTCCCTATGAAGGCTTCCAAAAAGATGGTATATTGGCTTTCACGGCCGGTGAATTAAAACTCGGCAATTCTTCTAGGTTTGTGCCGTGTCTTGTGTGGGGTTTCGCCTAGGCCGTGAAAGCCAATATACCATCTTTTTGGAAGCCTTCATAGGGAGGTTAAGGCTGCTTGAGCTTTTAGTTCTCGTAGTCAAGTGGTGCAGTTGCACCTTATATAGAGGGAGGTGGCGCGCAGTTCGTCACTCCTGTGGGGGTCCGGGCGGGGACACCAAGAGCCCGCCGATGAGCCTAGCTTGGTGTCCTAGGCGAAACCCCACACAAGACACGGCACAAACCTAGAAGAATTGCTGAGTTTTAATTCACCGGCCGTGAAAGCCAATATACCATCTTTTTGGAAGCCTTCATAGGGAGGTTAAGGCTGCTTGAGCTTTTAGTTCTCGTAGTCAAGTGGTGCAGTTGCACCTTATATAGAAGGAGGTGGCGCGCAGTTCGTCACTCCTGTGGGGGTCCGGGCGGGGACACCAAGAGCCCGCCGATGAGCCTAGCTTGGTGTCCTAGGCGAAACCCCACACAAGACACGGCACAAACCTAGAAGAATTGCTGAGTTTTAATTCACCGGCCGTGAAAGCCAATATACTGACTACTTAACTTAACAGTTGCCATTTTGATTCTTTTCAATGTTTAACTGTGGTGAAGACAGCTTTAAAAATTGCACATATACTCTACACATGAGGTAGTGTTCATGTATAAAGTTTCATTTGTTATGGTGGAATCAAATGGTTGGTTCCTCAGTTTAGGGGCTGCGACAACGCATTCATGTAGCCCCGTGTACTTTGGGTGTGTGTAGAATCTGTCTGATAACCGGTGTTAATTGTGATGACTGTATTAGTGTGTGTTATCTGTTTTTTAATTTAAGTAGGGACTGCAGACTTTGAATTTTTCAAATAGTTCTTACTTTTGCCGCCAAACGAATACTAGTTCAGAACTTAGTTACCAGACGTCCCCGCTGTCGGCTCTTGGCAATGAACGTAGGAACCTAAGAACGTTGTTTATGTTCTTAACCTATACAATTTAGCTTCACACATGTGTAATTAGTGGAATGTTCCTTAACATGCCATAAATCTGACATGGGACCGCCGGCTTTACTTCCCCTCCGAAAGAAGGCATTCTGAGGGATTTTTAACGCTCTTAAAAGATCCGACGACTTCGGCCGGGTTTGAACCTGCGATCTTGGGCATAGAAGCTCAGCATGCTAACAACTATGCCAAAGGGTTGAATCAGAGATAAATGTTTGTTTAAATTGTTAACTTTTGAAGGTGAAAAGATGTACCGACCCCCTTAAAGACAACCATAAAAAACAAGAAGTTAGTGATAGGGTTGACAAAACTAACCAAAACCGTGAGCCTTGTTTGGAGGCTAACAAACTTATATACTGCTAAAGGGTCGACAAAACTAACCCAAAACGTGAGCCTTGTTTGAAGGCTAACAAACTTATATACTGCTATATTTAGTCAAAAGAATTGGGATGATTCATTGGCTTACAAGTGAAACACACCAAGTCATAGAACATATTCTTGTGATAATGGGCCTCGAGTACTGGATTTATAACCACAAGTCATTTCTTAATATCCAGTATCTGTTTTCAATCACCAGAATTGCTGTTGAGTTTGGTCAGCACAAGTATGCCCAATTAGATTGGGCATAAAGTAGCAATTATTTTATAACCCTCACGGTACTTATCCAACAAAATGCCCCCTCCCCATTTGTTAGAGAATTGTGTTAATAAGTGTAGAAATAATTCAAGTAACATTTCATTGTCTGCCTCGTGGTGTACCGGCTCGCATTCTTGGCTGTCGCCCTGGAGGTCCGGTTTCGATTTCCGGCTCTGCCAATGAATTTCATTCTGGTGTAAATGGGGTATACTCAGCTTTGTGAGGCAAAAACTGAGAAGGCGTGGGTTCGATTCCCATCTCAGCCATCCTGGTTTTCCGTGGTTTCCCCACTTCTACTCCAGGCAAATAACAAGATGGTTCCTCACTTAAGGCCACGGTTGGCTCCTTCCCAATCTTCACCTGAATTACAAATACACACACTACTACTACAATAACACAGGTTATCAGACAGATTCTATACACATCCAAGTTCACAGTGCTAAATGACCATGATGTCCTAGCCACTCAAATGAAACAACTAACATTTCATTCAGGTAGTAGAGTTACAAAATCTAATTGGATACCATACTCCTATGTTGACCGAATGAAGAGAAATTCTGATTTTTAACAATAAACCTTTTTTCTGACTTAAAACGTGGTGACGTAGTGTTCAAACTGCTTGCCTCTTACTAAGGTGGACAAGGTTCGATTCCTGGTTAATGCATGTGAGATTTTCGTGGTGAAGTGTAATGTCTGGTGGTTTAGATTCTATGTTAAAATGAGATCCTGTGGCATATGATCGCAAGATTAACAGTCATAATTCTAAAACAACAAGCGTTTTCTTGTTCTCTGACTTGTAAGCCGATGGCATGTGACAAGTGACTGGGCATGTGCCATATGCCAGTTTCCCAAAGTTGAGACTGTTTGCTCATGTTTCAGATACCATCCCAGGATGGTCAACAAAGGACCCAAGATTGAACCACTAAACCTTGATACATGAATCAATTTACACGGCTATGGAGGTCAACAATTTGTCTTCCAGTATTAATATAAGGTGCGTCCAAAAAGAAACGAGCCGGAGGCTGTTACGCGCAAACCGGTGATGACATCGGCTAATCGTGGCGTTTGTAATGAGGTGTGGTTCCGACCAGAGCGTGGAAGGTCACAGCCCTTCGCTAGAGAGCACGCGTGCACGTCATGTGACGATACAAAGCGAGCAGCAGCATGCATCAATCATCCAACGCTGCCAGTCGCATTGCAAACAGTGACAGGGAGGCATCGAAGAGCAAAGAGGTGTTGTTCGGCTTCTGACACCGAAAGGAGTAGGGGGAACGGACATTCATCGCCGAATGTCACAAGTGTACGGCGAACACTGCATGTCCCTTTCAAGGGTCAAGGCGTGGCACAAGCGCTTCTGGGAAGGACGGTTGTCGTTAGCCGATGATGCCCGGTCTGTGGCACCCCCCTGCATTACCGATGACAACATCCAGCTGGTTGATGCACTCATTACCCTGGACCGCCGAGTGATATTGAACGCCATAGCTGCCGTGGTCGGATTGAGCGTCGGAAGTGTGCACACCAACATGAAGGAAAAACTGCACTTGCGGAAAGTGTGTGCCCAATGGGTACCCCACAGTCTTCAGCCACACCAGGATGCATGTCGAATGTCCTACTGTCTTGGTCTTGGTTGGACGATTGATGCATGCTGCTGCTCGCTTTGTATCGTCATGTGACGTGCACTCATACCCTCTAGTGACGGGCTGTGACCTTCCACGCTCTGGCCGGAACCACACCTCGTTACACACGCCACGATTAACCGATGTCGTCACCGGTTTGCGCATTACAGCCTCCAGCTCGTTACTTTCTGAACGCACCTTATATATTAAAATATGTCATGAAGCTCTAATGCAATTTTCAAGAAAGCTATTCTTCTCCTAAACTGAGATGCTGCAACCGAAAGAATAAATAAATAAATGAATTTGATTGTTTAGTCTTTCCTTGACCAAAGAAAGCTTACATTGTACAGGGCGTCAGGAAATGTTCTCCGCAGTGACTACTGGCTACTGCGAGTGCTAGCATCAGTTACGTTGGCCCCACGCCTGACGCTTGTATCAAAACAAACAGTAAACTTTGTACTCACCACAGCCATTCATAACAGATGCTGGAAGTGCTGATGACACACATGCTCTCTTATTGCAACACACACTGACGAGTTCGACAGCCTACTGCCCACACATGTGGGATTCACCCTGTCAAGCACACCATGCTGCCAACTAAACTGTTTTAAACAGTTTCAACATTTCCTGGCGCCTTGTATAATAATGCTCTGTTCATACATTATTATTCACTAGCGGACCCTGCGAGAAATCACGCTTGTTCATAAACCACACTTTCCCCTGTAGGTTTATAATGAGAGACTTAAGGAGAAAGGTTGTTATGTTTTTACATCAACCAAATGATTATAGAACACTATTTACATTTCAGTTAGAATTCCAAGTTCCATGTTCCCTCCCCCCAGGGGCTCACATCTAGTGGGACGTGGGTTGGCGACCACGGGACCCCAGCTGAGTCCGGCATTGCTTCCACTTGTGCCGGGCTCCTCTCCGTCTTCTTTCCTGTCGACCTCACTTGGTCAACTCGTGTTCTCTTCCGACCCCGACGGTATTAGAGTATCCGAGGCCTAGGGAGTCTCTTCCTTTCCCGCCTTAATTGGCCCTTATCTCATCTTTTCTGATACCCTCCTTCTGCCTTCTTTTTCTTTTCATGTTCTCTCCTGCCTTCTGTTCAAGGCCCTCAAGGAGGCAGGGTGTATGTAGCCCCACCACTTCTGGTGCACCCTGGATATTGCTACACCCTCAGGGGCTCACGGCTGGTGAGTTCGGGAGTTTGCGACCCCGAGGGATTCCTGAGCTGGGTCCGGTTTCCCCCTTTTGTCCATTAGCTGCCTTTCATGGCTCTCCTTCCTTCCAAGTCCCTCAATCTGCATTCTTCGAGGGTTGAGGGCATTTCTTTTCCTCCTGTCCTTTATTTGCCCTATTCTCATTATGTTTTCCATGTCTTCTTCTAGTATATAGGTTAGTAGTTAGTTTTAGTTATAGTTTACATTTCATTTTCATCTTCACGATCACCCACACCATTAGGGGCCGATAACCTAGATGTTAGGCCCCTTAAAACAACAATCATCATCATCATCATCTACATTCCCTAACTTAAGAAGGCAATCGCTGAAAATTGGATCATCATTACACTCACCGGTTATTCGATATTTATGAAATTATACGATTTGAGTACTCATTCCTTTGATTTACTGTTTCTGAAATTCATGCAAAATTATAAAGGAAAGACGTCAGAATATTAAAATGGCATAAAACAGGCGTCACAGCGGCCAAAATGTGAAGTGAACAGCAATTATGGAGGTTTTTTTCTACAGCAACAGTAGCTGCAAATCGCACACTTCGTACATTTTTTAAAAAGTTATTTTTGAAAGAAATTTTAGATATTTATGAAATTAGAATGCAATTCATCACTGCTAATATCTATTCTCTTTCATTTGAATGCTCATTTGTCACGATCGGTCGCTTGTGAGCGCCGCAGGAGAGACCTATACTATTGAAATAATATATATGATAAAGATGTACTGTTAATTGCACAGTGAGTGCTCCTCTTTTGGATTATTATACCGTGGTCGCATTATTTAACGTTATCTACTGTACGCTAGACATTACCAAGACAGATAATAATAATGTTATTGGTTTTACGTCCCTTTTAACTACACTGGCTTTTAGAGACGCCGGGGTGCCGGAATTTTGCCCCGAAGGGGATCTTTAACGTGCCAGTAAATCTACTGACACGGCTCCCTCGCATTTGCGCACCCTCAAATGCCAGCTGACTGCGCCAGGTTTCGAACCTGCAACCTTTACCAAGACAGAAGCTTCCTCGGTGGATCATTGGTAGGGTGTTCGCCACATGCTTCCAAGTTTGCAGCTTCAATTCCCAGCCAAGAAGGTCACAGTTTGTTATGGCTGAGAAAAATCCGCGGCACTCTTAGTCTGTATCAACCGACAGCGGTAGCTACGCTCGCCAAAGCGCAGCTCTGGGCCCTAAGGCCGAGCTCTCTGCTGACTCGGTATACGTGTGGGTTCGAGTCCCACCGTCAGTCGTCCTCAAAACGTTTTCCGTGGTTTCCCATTTTCAACACCAGGCAAATGCTGGGACAGTACCTTCTTACAGGCAACGGCGTCTTCCTTCCACATCCTTGCCCAGTTTCATTCATTTCTTCTCTCATTGACTCCTCTCATGAGGTTGGCATCAGGAAGGGCATCCGACCATAAAACCTCTCACAAGGAGGCTCTGGGTTCGATTCCTGGCTCCGTCAGGGATTTTAGAAACTGACATGAGGGCTGGAACGGGGTGCACTCAGCCTCGTGAGGATAATTGAGTAGCTGTCTGACAGTGAGGCAGCGCCCCGATCACGAAAACCAAGATTAACGGCCGAGGGGACCCCCCCAATATCTGCAAGCCAAATGGCTGGGCAGCGGTCGCTTGGTAGGCCTAGGCCCTTCACAGGATGTAGTGCCAGGGGTTTTAGATATACAACACATACTCTTAGTCTGTATCACTTCTTGTATTTTTTTAATTTTTACTGCCATGACAAAAATAATTAAATCACAGTCATATTAGAACAAAGAGAAAGACTTCAACACTCCAGATTCAACTTTATGACATTATGACTATCATAATGACAAAATTAACCATCTCATGTGACTAGCTTACCACGAGAGATATAATCAATGAGCTCGCCCTTCCGAGGGAGGCCTTTGCCCTTCTAGGGACAATACAGGCTTTATTCATTCATTCATTCCCTAACAGAGTTCCAGTTTCTCTGCCAGCTGGCAGTACAAACAGAATGTCAAAATTGTCTTCACCTTCAAAGCTACTGCTAGGTAGCGCAATCGTCAGTCAGGCCTGTTGTATAGTAGCTGAAGCATTATACATCTGTAAAATGCAGTCACCCGGAAGATCACCACTCACCATCAGAAAACCTACACCGTTATGCAGGAAATTACCCTCAGAAATCTTCTTAGCACCTAAGGTTACAGAATATTGCTTAAAATGTCCTTTACCTCAGCAATTCTTCTAAATTTAAAACTATTATTGATTCTCATACATGTTTGTGTTTCAGACATAAATTCATGGACTTTGCTCGCATTACAATTCATCCAACACATCAAAATTGGACTCAAGGATCGGACAGTACATCCCCTACAGGGTACCAAGAAGCTATGAATATCAGTGGCTCCAGCACAGAAGGGCCTGAAGTTATTTCATCAAGTTCTAACAATTTCTATAAATGCCCTTCTTGTGAAAGATCATACCAGTGGAAAAAGGCAATGCTATTTCATTTCCGCAATGTGTGTGGGAAATCTCCAAAGTATCAGTGTCCGTATTGTCCACATAAAACGACTCTCAAAAGCAGTCTGAAGTTGCATATCTTGCGCAAACATCCTTTCATAATAGATAATGGTAAAGTAAGGTACCGGTACAGAGATCCGCAGACTGATGTAAATGAAATTCTAAAACTCATACCTTAGTTATAGTACTTCCTTGGCTCATCTTGTGGTAGCAATCTTTAAATACCACATCTAGCTCAAAAATTTGTGTAACAATTTGGAACAGGGATTATGTGTTGTATGCAACTTTGTCAACATGTATGCATTAACTTTGAAAGAATAATAAAATTTCCGCCTTTCAATACTGTTTATTGCTAATTACTTACAGGGACATGTTTCGAGGGCTAACACTCCTCCTTCATCAGCCTGTCCAACAAAACTTAATCACATTGGAAAGCTTCAGTTTGAGATCTTTGTATTTGAAGCGTAACCTCTTTGCTTGGCTTGCCGTTTGATTCTTAATGTCGATTATTCAGGTCCGTATTGACGTAACTATAACTTTGAAAGAATAATAAAATAAGTAAGTAAGTAAGTAATTAGCAATAAACAGTATTGAAAGGTGGAAATTTTATTATTCTTTCAAAGTTATAGTTACGTCAATACGGACCTGAATAATCGACATTATGAATGTATGCATTAACCACCTTTTTTTAACAGCGTTTTATCTGTTTTAATAAGATGGAGTATTTTGGCAGTCCTGGGATATTCATCATTAGGTAAAGGAAAAAAACTATTATGAAGGTTCAAACTAAGTAAATAAACACATATATTTATATAAAAGAAACCTAATATTCTGAATAAATTGGAGTGTATTCAGTTATTCCTCCATAGTCATAAGGTAGCATATTGGAGGCTTTAGAATGAAAACATTTTTGGTAGATACTGAATTTTTGTCAAAAATTGGTTCCAGATACAATTTCATTTTCAAAGTCTTTTGTGGAAAAAAAAAAATCTTTGAAACTTTCTTTCTGTCACCTTGTGACCTTCTTCTGCTAAAATATTTGTAGCCTACTTCGAAATACAATATCAAACGTGCAACTGCAAGAAATATTATAGGCTACCTGGTTTTCATTCTCAGTTCTAAAATATATATTTGTAAAATGGTTTCTGACCAATTTCGTTTTGAGTTCTGTCAGAGGTCTGTTCAAGATTATGTACGGTATTTGAAATTTTAGACTTAATTTCTGAAATTCTCAGAATGCTGCTCTGCCTTCAGTAATAATTTAAAAAAAAATCTAATCAAATATGCTATTTTATTTGCAAGAATGTTTTTGTGGGCCAAAAATCACTTGTTTACCCAAAGACAAAAAAGAAGGCTGTTCCTTGTGAAAAAAACAACTCAATTGACAAATTGAAAGAAAGGAGGGAGCACAAATTAGTACCGGTATATATTCCTATCAAATTCTAAAAATAAGAAGTTACTAATTTTAGTAAAATAGGTACTATATTTTAAGGTTCCCATTGATAAGTTTTACAAGTTTATTATAGAAATAATCGTATGCTACAAACATATATAAGTTTATTTTATTAGTATGGTACATCATTTACGGAATATGACAACTGTACTTTATATGAGTCAAAAGTAATTGATATATTTATCCATTCCTTGCCTGCTGGATGTAAATGGAGTTGTGTGCCATCATGCAATTTAATGTTGTTGTTTTGTGAGTCTTTAGGGTAGTTCGATGCAGCTCTCCTTTCACCCCTGTCCTGAACTAATTAGAATTTGCATCTAAGATCATTAGGGCAAAAATGTAGGCTGAAAATAATTTTTGTAGGACAGAGAAGAAGGAGGTTTAGGGGCAGGTGAGCAGGTCTGCTGCACATTCTGTAATCTCCGTGTCATTTAATACAAATTATAAAATAACGCACCAGCTGGAGGAAAATGGCAAATATTTCTTTAAAAATATCAAGGTGCAATCATCTCCTAAATTTGTATTTGTTTCTTTACTGTTTGTTATTCATCGGTTGTGATCTAACAGCACATCTAATATTACAACATTATTAATTTTATGGTACTTTATTTGACTGATCAATTTTTTTGTATTTATGTAAATGCAAATACTGAAATAAAAATTATATATTGTAAGTGCGGTTTTGCTCCTGTTATCTTAGGTCATCCTTCTTATAGGCCTAACATTAGCAAAGAGAAATCGTACCAAATATGTAGATTAAGGCTTTTACGGCCCGGATTACTATTATAATTATTCATGTTTTTTTTTTTGGGGGGGGGGGGGGGGATCTTCTTCTTCTTCTTCCTAGCGTTGTCCCACCTGTGCAGGGTCCGCTTTTTTGGCCATTGACCTCCATTTTGTCCGGTTTCGTGTGTCAGCTTGATTTAGGCCGGTAATTTTTAAGTCACCATTTAATGTGTCTTGCCAACGCTGCTTCGGTCGTCCTGTGTGGCGTAGGCCTTCAACCTCAAAATGAAGGACAGAGTTAGTAACTGTATCAGGCGCTGCACGCAGGGCATGGCCATACCATCGGAGCCGTTTCTCTCTCATTTTGTCCACAATTGGGGCGACACCCATTTGCTCCAGAATTGTGTCGTTTCTGACATGGTCAATAAGGGAGATGCCCATTGTCCAACGAACCATCCTCATTTCCATGGTGTGTAGGTGACGTTCTGAAATGTTGTCGGATGGTTGACATTCAGCCCCATACAGCGCAACTGGCCGTACCACTGTCCGATGTATCTTGGATTTGAGACGAAGTGGCATTTTCTTGTTGCAAAGTACGCCCGTGACCTCCTTCCACCGCAACCAGGTGGCGTTTACCCTGACTCTTACTTCATCATTGAAGTTGCCATCACTCTGCAGACGAGATCCATGGTACCTGAAGCATTCTGTCTTGACTAGATTTTGGTTGGTTGGTTCTTAAGTTTAGGGGCTGCGGTAACGCGGTCATTTAGCTCCGTGTACTTTGGGTGTGTGCAGAATCTGTCTAATAACCGGTGTTAACTGTGATGACTGTATTAGTGTGTGTTATCTGTTTTTTAATTCAAGTAAGGACTGCAACTTTGAATTTTTCAAATAGTTCCTACTTTTGCCGCCAAACGCCACCGTCAACGACTACTAGTTCAGAACTTAGCTACCAGACGCTACCGCAGTCGGCTCTCGGCAACGAACTTAGCAACCTAAGAGCGTTGTTTACATTCTTAACCTATACAATTTAGCTTCACACAGGTGTAATTACTGGACTGAGGGATTTTTAACGCTCTTAAAAAATCCGATGACTTCGGCCGGATTTGAACCCGCGATCTTGGGCATAGAAGCTCAGCATGCTACCAACTACGCCACCGAAGCCGCTTGACTAGATTTTGTCCAACCACTCGAATGGTACCATCTGTTGGGTTTTATTCCAGATACTCCGTCTTTTTCACATTCAGACATAGGCCATACTGGGAGAGGCGGTTATTCCAGTCTTCAACTTGACATTGGGGTATTGCCATGTGAAAATAACATTTAAATACCAGACGTTTCGAGAGGAACCTTGCCTCCTTTTTCAATAGAATTTAGGTTCCTCTCAAAACGTCTGGTATTTAAATTTTGTTTCCACATGGCAATACCCCAAATAACATGATAAATTTTAACAGTACGATGTCCGGCTCCGTGGCTAAATGGTTAGCATGCTAGGCTTTGGCCCAAAGTGCCTCAGGTTCGATTCCCGGCCGAGCCATCAGGGATTTTAATCTCCTGGGATTAATTCCCGTGGCTTGGGGACTGGGTGTATATGACTTCTCCATCATCACCTCATCCTCATTACGATGCGCAGGTCGCCCACGGGCGTCAACTAGAAAGACCTGCGCTCGGCCTCTCCGGAGGCCATACGAATACGAACAACAACAGTACCATATTTGTTCAGATACATTGTACACAATTTGAAAGTGTATTTTTTACCCTGAGATATCTTGTTTATGGATTAAATATATTTTCTGATATAAATAAAAGTAGAATGCAACTCTCCTGAAGTAATGTATATTTAAAAGTTTAAACCAGAGGTCTCCAAACTATGGCCTGCAGAACAGCACCGGTCCTTGAGCACCATCAATCCAAGCGGCTTTGGTGGTGTAGTTGGTAGCATACTGAACTGCTGTGCCCAAGATAGCGGGTTCAAATCCGTCCGAAGTTGTCGGATTTTTTAAGAGCTTTAAAAATACTTCAGTATGTCTTCCTTCTGAGGGGAAGTAAAGCCGGCGGTCCCATGTCATAGATTTATGCCATGTAAAAGATCCTTCCACAGACTAAACATGTGTGAAGCTAAATTGTTAGGTTAGATTTTGTCAGAACGCTCTATCAAAGTTCCAACGTTCACCACTAGGTATCATTGATATCTGATAGCGAAAGTTGGAACTACTTGAAATTGAACGGAACTTGTAGCTTACCCTCTGGGTGTCCGCTGGAAGCAACTACAGACTCAGGCGAGCCGAACATGTCCTCGGACACTCCCGGCACTAAAAGCCATACGATAAAGAAATAAATAAATAAACCGTCAATCCAGCCCGCCATAGTATATTTTTATTACACTGTACAAAATAATAATACACAGATGCTTTTATTTCACGACCAATTAAGAAACACCAGAGGAGTTGCATTACTAATACTGCAAATAAATAAGTGTACATATTGTAAATATTTTCACCCATATTTTCAGACATAGATTTTATAGGCTACTAGCAGTAGTGCCCAGCTCCGCCTGGTGGATTTATTTGTTTTATGAATGATAATGAATACTACTACAGAACTGGAACATTATACTTATACAATCAGAAAAAAACAAATTTAAAAATATAACTTTTTGTGGTGGTAGTGGGGGTGATAAGTAGTACAGTATAATGGACGTAACATTCAGGTCATTTTCCCGTAATGATAATGACAATAATGAATAGGGAAACGGCTATTTACTAACTACAGTACTGACACATGTAATTTACAAACGAATTGAAAAATATGATTAGAAAGAGGAGTATGTGACATAAAAGACACTGCCTAGGGCCTATATCTCATTGGCTGTTAGAAAAGTAGAGAACAATAGTGTCGTCCTTTGTCGCATAGCGACGTAGGGAAGTAATCAGAGAACTTTGGAAAACTTCGGCTGTCCCGAGCTCCTGAGGTGCCAATAGTGTCATTTATCACCACATAGCGCTGAAGGATAAGGATCGGAATAAATGAAAGTAAATTCGAAGCACCAACGCTTATTGCAGCCTCAATGTACTACACCAAAACCATCGTACTTATACAAAGGCATAATATTTTCATGATGATAACTATTTTCAGGGGCCTAAGAAATCTTTTTGCACTGCAATTTATAAGGAGCAAGATGTAACTATTTTTGCAATTCATCTCCAGAACACGGGTAGGGGCGGCTTGATGCAACCTATATTGTAAGCCAACAATAGACTTATTAAAATATTCTTACAGTTAAACTACTACAAACATGAATAGTTCTAAGGCCTTAAACATGGTTTTCAAGTTCCTTTTGTCTGTTATTCTAAATGTAGGGAATGGAGAGAGTTGTCCAAAATATCAAGTGGACAGTGTTACCAGCAGGGTTTCAGAGGGTAAGTACGTAAAATTTTCGTGCAATTAGGTGAAACGGTGTAGATATGTGCTAAAGGGCCTAAATGCAGGGAGCGGAGTGGTCTGTCTGAAATTTAGAGTAGACAGTGTTATTCGTTGGGTTCCAAAGGGTAAGTATGCACTATTTGGTTCAAATCGGTTAAACGGTATAGATTTGTGCCAAAGGGCCTAAATGCAGGGAATGGAGTGGTCTGTCCGAAATTTCAATTTGACAGTGTTACTCGTTGGGTTCCAAAGGGTAAATATATATAGTTTGGTTTAGATCGGTGTAGATTTGAGCCAAAGGGGCTTAAATACAGCGAATGGAGTGGTCTGTCCGAAATTTCAAGTAGACAGTGTTACCCGCAGGGTTCCGAAATTTGGTTCAGATCAGTGAAAGGGTGTAGCTTTGTATAAATAACAGATAGACAGACAAACCAACATTGAAGATAGGTAGAAGAGTAATGGATCTGATGATGATCACTTGACGATCGTAACTGGTCATCCAGTTTTTCTTAATCTCAAGTAATTTTTTTCAGGATTAGGGAAGAACCCATCCCATTTGGGTACAATCGTGTTGACCGACTGAAAAGCACCGAACTTTTGTCTAGAAATGTAACGTGTTTTTCGAGGGGTTTTTTGCAACTGGCATAAGTCAGTAGGAAGCCATTCTATATTTATTTACGCGGCAAATTGTTCAGCCAAGAGAATTTTTCATGGTAATTTATTATTATTATTAATTTATTATAATTATTATTAAGGTATTTTCGGAGCATTTTATAAAAATTATTAACATTCAGATAGGTTTTCTATGTCTTAGAAAACGCTATCAAGCAAATTATTACGAACGACAATATTATAGAAAATTATGTGATTACGGAATTTTACGGAGTTTTGTCAGTTAGGGTATTTGAGAGACATGACTCACTGGGAATTCGAATACAAGCTGATTCCTGTCGAGAAGTATTACGCAAGGCTGGGTCGCAAGGTCTAGAAAAGACGAATTGTTGGAACGGAAATCGACTTCTCCCTCTCGCGCGCCGAGTGTAATGAGGCAGAGGAGGGGAACTGGCGGCGTGCTCAGCCAATCAGTGAGGACGACATAAGCTAGATGTCGGTACCATGGTGGGGGAGCCAACAGGTGCATATATCGTTCGACGCGCCGTGAAACGGGGACTATCTGTGTAGAACTTGCGGAGTACGGTTGGAAGTGCGTGTCGCTCCGATGTTCAGTGGAGTTGAAGACTAACTTTTGCAAAACTTAACCAGTGCGGTTGTACGAGTGTTTGGGTCCGAGGTACGGACCATAGAATTATCTAATCTACCAGAATATCATCAAATTCCGACGGAGATGACGACGTCCAGGAGACTGTGGGAAGCTCACGGCATCAGCAAGTACGAGGGAAATGCCTTGGCAATTTCCAATGGTAAGCGCAAATGACGCAGAAATACGCAATCTCTCATTTTTCTTTGTTTTACATTTCATATTTCAGTAACTTCATAGCTTGGAAATAAGAGTAAAATCAATTTATCAGACTCCGTTTTCACGTAATTTTCTATCGGTAATATTCAAATCACAACGCTCCAATTTAAATTTTGTACTTATTATTATTATTAATTTTGCTATACTTGTTTTATATAATAAATTCATTTCTTTTACAATGCAATCTTTGCTTTCAGTAGGTAGCATTAGATATAGACCAATTCCTTCTCCTGATACAATTGTTTGTTGGGTTAATGATCAAATCATACCACGATCTGAGTGAATAGTGTCTTGAAGGTGTTCTGCCAGAGCTAGACGTTGTTAAATACAAATTTAGATTTCAACATTGCATTGAGGTCTTGGCGCCCATTAAAACAACATAGCTTAGGCAAAGGTAAACAGTTACATTTATCACCCAACAGTTAGGGGCTAGCAAAACGTTTCATTTGTCGCCGACAACTTGGGGCTGAAAACCTAATAACATTTGTGGAAGGAGAAGGGTATATATTTCTGTGCCTGTATTTTAGGGGTTATTTGTCGGTATCAGTGTATATCATTATGGGGGATGAGAAAGAAAGACAGATGAGGTTACGTAGTGGTCATCAACGGGAGGGTGATGATACGAGCAGTATGTCGAGTGATGGTAGTACCGGGGTAGCGGATGTAAATCCCGATACTGAAACAGGGAGTGTAGGCGGCCAACCAGAATTAAAAACTTTACTTCTCGAGTTCATGTATCAGAACAAAGTTAGTAGTGATGCCTTAAATGCAAAATTAGAACAAAACAGTAGGGAAAATAAAGAAAGTACAGATGCCTTAAACGCCAAATTAGAACAAAACAGTAGGGAAAATAAAGAAAGTACAGACGCTTTAAATGCTAAACTGGAACAAAACAACGCTAAATTAGAACAAAACAGTAGGGAAAATAAAGAAAGTACAGATGCCTTAAATGCAAAATTAGAACAAAACAGTAGGGAAAATAAAGAAAGTACAGAAGCTTTAAATGCAAAATTAGAACAGAATAATGCAAAATTAGATAAGAACAACAAGGAAATTAGTGTGAAAATGGAGCAGATTAGAGGAGAAATCAGAGGAGTAATGGAAGAGAAGGTTAAAGAGATCATTGCAGATGTAGACAAGAAATTAGGAAAAGTACAGGAGGAGTTAGAAATTAGAATCAGTACACAGGCTGAAAATTTTAAAGAACTAGTGCAACTGGAAACACAGCAGGTCAAAAAGCAATTGGGGGGAGAAATTGACAAAATTCAGGTAGCAACTAAAGAGGTTAAGGAACAGCTGGGGGGTAGAATTGAGAAAGTCCACTCGCAAATTTTTGCAGAAGTAAATGATTTAAGAGAGAGTAATAGAGAGAGCATTAGCAAGATTGAGGAGAAACAAGCAAAGCTATATGATAAAGTAGAAGAATCAGAAGGAAACATTAAATTAACAGTAAACAGTATTGAGAGGAAGGCTGAGGAGAAAATCGCAGAATTAGAATTAAAATTAAAAGCTAGGATCAGGCAAGAAAATAGTCAGAATAGGCCAGTTTTTGTGAATAGCACACACAGGGAGGTAGAACTGGGTAAGTTCAGCAATCGACAGGGGTGCCCAATGGAGTTCATGAACACTATAGAAAATAAATTCGGGGAGAGGTTGGAAAATGGTAGTATTGAGTGGTGCCAGGTAGTTGAAATTTTAGAACAAGTATTTGTGGGGGAAACGAGGAATTGGTTTGCTGTCTACAGAGACAAGTTTACTGATATTAATGATTTTAAAATGAAATTCTGTGAAAAGTTCTGGAATGAGGTTATTCAGTCGCAGCATCGTGAGGGAGTAGTGTGTGGTAAATATAACCCTAAAGGAAGCTCCACCATGACCGAATACTTTTTAGGGCAGGTATTAGTGTGTAAATATCTGGATGGCTTGAAGGAGGAAAGTGATGTGGTAAGGTTGCTACTTAGGCACTTTCCCTATAGGATCAAGGAGGCTGCTTGTATCCAGAATGTAAAGACAATATCACAAGTAGAAAATTTGTTAAGCACATTTGATGCACTAGGGAGAGGGGGTTATGAGGACAATTTCAATCGGAACCAGGGTAATAATAATAATAGACCTAATGAAGCCAGGCATCAAGAAGTTCAAGGGAACGGTGGCGAAGGGGCCAACGCTCAAAATAGAAATAATAATAATCAGCTATATCAGAACAGAGGAAATGGCTATGGTAATCAGTATCAAGGGAGGAACAATGATTTCAGGGGAAATCAAGGGAGGAACAATGATTACAGGGGAAATCAAGGGAGAAATTATAATGACAATAATTACAACCAGAATAGGGATCAAGGAAGAGGACAGCCTAGTGGTAGTAATATACAGCCAAACAATGACAACACAGCCCAGAACAACCAGACCAGTTTAGTAGTTAGTAGTACTACGGCCAGCTGTAGCGGTTCTTTAAACGCGAACCAGGCTGCGAAGTAAGGTCAGAATCTCAGTCTGTAGCATGCCCTGTCCATACAATTATACAGGAACCCTATGACCTAAATGTAAGAAATGAATTATTACATGAACTAAATGATGAAGGTATTATTCAGGAAGTGGTTAGTAAGAGCCCCATAGTTAAATTTAACGTGTCCGAGGCGTACACAGATGTTTTAATTGATAGTGGTTGTATGAAGAGTTGCATAAGTAGTGCATTTTATGATAAAATGAAAGGAACTGGAGTAAATTTTGAGGAGATGCCAATTAAAAGCACTTTTGTTATCACAGCTGTTGGGAAGAGGTCTAAAGTAATTTCTAAGCAAGTTTTAGTAGACATTAAAATTAATAATCATGTAGAGAAGCAGATTTGCCTTGTAATTCCAAATTTAGTATTCAGTGTTATCTTGGGTTCAGAGTGGCTAAGTAGAGTGTCTGGTAACTTATGTTATGATGTAGGGAGTTTGAAATTTAAATGGGGAGATTCTGAAGTAGAAGTAGCGTTCAATGACCAAATTCAGAGAAGTAGTGTTGTAGGTGTGATTTGTACTTTAAATGAGATATCGCCAGCCGTAGAGCGGGGTTCTCCATGTTTTGTGGGCAGTGTGATTACGAACGGAAGTCTAGAGGACTCGTTACGTGAGGCAGCATTTCAAGGATATATAGAGGATGAACAGTGTGTTCGGCTCTATGATGTGTTATGGTGTAATAGGAGAGTGTTTGAGGATCGCATTTGTATGGCCAATTGCTATACACATTCATTGAACGTTATTGATAGGTCAGTATTCACAGGACATAGATATCCTGTACCTTTCGCTTATCAGAGTGCAGTTGAGGCACAAATTAATCAGATGCTTGAAGATGGGATTATTGAGCACTCTAACAGTCCGTATGTTAATTCTTTGATAACGGTACCCAAGACCGACGGCACTGTTCGTATTTGTTTAGACGCTCGTTTGGTTAACAGTAGAATTAGTTCAGATCAGCTGAAATCTATGTCAATAGAAGAATTAATGCAAACATTTGAGGGGAAGAAGTATTTCACTTGTGTAGATTTGAGTTCCAGTTTTTGGCAAGTGCCACTTATGTACGAAGATAGACCATTTACAGCTTTTAGTCATAAATATAACCTTTATCAATTTTGTAGAACACCTTATGGGTTAAAGAGTAGTTCAGCAGCTTTAATTAGGGCTTTAAACATCGCATTAGGGGATGACACAGGAGAGTTTGTAACCATTTACATAGATGATATGGTAATTAGTTCACGCAGTTTTGAGGAGCATCTACGTCATTTAAATATAGTTTTTCAGAAGTTAGATCAGGCAGGGTTCACTTTGAAGCTGTCTAAGTCGTCATTCTGTCAGTCAGAAGTGACATTTTTAGGTCATAGAGTGTCGAGTAGAGGTGTGACACCATAGGAAGGTAGGGTTAGCATGTGTGGACAGTAGCAACAGGGCATCGTTACAGATACTGAGAAATATGCTAGGTAGAGCAACGTGATGACGTTCATTTAAAGGGAGCCACTTGCAAGGTTGGAAGCAGGTGACGCAGAAACATTTATAGTTTCCAAACGTATTGGAAAAACAGCATATGTGCTGGAGAATAGTGAGGGAAACAGATTATACGGAACGTATAATATACATAGTCTACGAAAATATGTGTCATAAAGTGAGTGTGTTTAGCTGGCGAGCCAGCCTATCAAATGAGTAAGTGTGGTGTCTGGTGCGTGGAAGATCTGGTCTTAAGGCAGGCGTATCAGAAGTCACACAGGGGGGTAGTATGTAAGTAAATGAGAGTTTTTAAGGTACAGGGAAATATGACGGGATTGACGGATGCTGTTGAGCACTAAATTGTCTCGATGCACCAAGGCCATTTTTGGCAGCGCTGATGGGTTCCCATTTATCTCCAAGAAATGGGGGAGCGCTTGTATAGGGCTTGTTAGCTTAAGGCGTCCACGAGATAAAAGATGGGCCATCAGAATGCGAGACAGTCCTTCATGAAACTCATACATATCAGCACACGTGATTTCTGTTTACGGCCTCGCCATGTAAGATTTGTAAGTGTGTAATTTAAGGTAATTTGTACAAAGGTATTATTTGTGTGAGGAGAAATGGTCAGTGTTGAGAACTAGTATTAAGTAGAATATGGTCTACGGGAACTTAACAAGACAGGGCGATTACGGCACAGAAATATTTGGTGTTATATGTAATGCGCACTTACTATTTTTTTTTCAGAAGTCAATATTAATTTAATCTACTTTAAAGAGAGATTAAGTATTATGGTCACGAGGCGCTGCCACAATAGTGTGATCGTGTGCTCAGTGATAAGTGAGATTAAATTTCACCATAAGGAAGGAACCTCCAGTGAAATTAGGAAGTTCTATGGTGATATAAATATATCAGAACACCTTCAATGCGTGTGATATGACCTCATAAATACATAGTGCTCACACATTAATTATGTCTATTTCTCCAACATAGAGAAATTTGAGAGGCGGAAATATCCGTGGAACACTATTTTATATGAGAAACATTGGACTGGTTGCAAGGTGCAATCCATAGTGACAACAAACTTTGACGCAAAGTGCGTGAAGAAAAATTATGAGTGTATATATCTGTAATTTAGGGTGATTTCATTTATGTAATATGTATTTTGGATGGGGTTTATTAACGTGTCTGGGATAATCGGATAATGGACCGTCGTCACGGTAAATCATCCGATGATCCGAGGCGAATATGTAACGTGTTTTTCGAGGGGTTTTATGCAACTGGCATAAGTCAGTAGGAAGCCATTCTATATTTATTTACGCGGCAAATTGTTCAGCCAAGAGAATTTTTCATGGTAATTTATTATTATTATTATTAATTTATTATAATTATTATTAAGGTATTTTCGGAGCATTTTATAAAAATTATTAACATTCAGATAGGTTTTCTATGTCTTAGAAAACGCTATCAAGCAAATTATTACGAACGACAATATTATAGAAAATTATGTGATTACGGAATTTTACGGAGTTTTGTCAGTTAGGGTATTTGAGAGACATGACTCACTGGGAATTCGAATACAAGCTGATTCCTGTCGAGAAGTATTACGCAAGGCTGGGTCGCAAGGTCTAGAAAAGACGAATTGTTGGAACGGAAATCGACTTCTCCCTCTCGCGCGCCGAGTGTAATGAGGCAGAGGAGGGGAACTGGCGGCGTGCTCAGCCAATCAGTGAGGACGACGTAAGCTAGATGTCGGTACCATGGTGGGGGAGCCAACAGTTGCATATATCGTTCGACGCGCCGTGAAACGGGGACTATCTGTGTAGAACTTGCGGAGTACGGTTGGAAGTGCGTGTCGCTCCGATGTTCAGTGGAGTTGAAGACTAACTTTTGCAAAACTTAACCAGTGCGGTTGTACGAGTGTTTGGGTCCGAGGTACGGACCATAGAATTATCTAATCTACCAGAATATCATCAAATTCCGACGGAGATGACGACGTCCAGGAGACTGTGGGAAGCTCACGGCATCAGCAAGTACGAGGGAAATGCCTTGGCAATTTCCAATGGTAAGCGCAAATGACGCAGAAATACGCAATCTCTCATTTTTCTTTGTTTTACATTTCATATTTCAGTAACTTCATAGCTTGGAAATAAGAGTAAAATCAATTTATCAGACTCCGTTTTCACGTAATTTTCTATCGGTAATATTCAAATCACAACGCTCCAATTTAAATTTTGTACTTATTATTATTATTAATTTTGCTATACTTGTTTTATATAATAAATTCATTTCTTTTACAATGCAATCTTTGCTTTCAGTAGGTAGCATTAGATATAGACCAATTCCTTCTCCTGATACAATTGTTTGTTGGGTTAATGATCAAATCATACCACGATCTGAGTGAATAGTGTCTTGAAGGTGTTCTGCCAGAGCTAGACGTTGTTAAATACAAATTTAGATTTCAACATTGCATTGAGGTCTTGGCGCCCATTAAAACAACATAGCTTAGGCAAAGGTAAACAGTTACATTTATCACCCAACAGTTAGGGGCTAGCAAAACGTTTCAGAAACAAAACTTGATATCCAAAGGATTCCGAAAACCAGGTTTGGAGGCCAGATATATTTAATCGTTACTGCCCTCATGCTTCAGTTCGGAAAACATACCATAGCACATTTGTGACAGTGGCATGTGCTTGCAAGATGGACATGCTGACAGATGATATTTCTGTGTCCATTTCCTATGTCGTCAAGCAAACCTGCTATTGCAATGCTGTTATCCAGCATCTATTTAGTATCTCTAGGGATTGTGTCCTCCTTTGAAAAATAATAAACAAATGTCTGACTGCAACCATGGCAACGTGCATCTGAGGGATTATTTTCCAGTTTCCATTTATCTCTGGAATATATACAGAGTGTAACAAAAATATACGGCACCAAATGCTGGACACATTCCTCACACGTAGACGATGAAAGTATGTTATACGGACATGGGTCCGGAAACGCTTTGTTTCCATGTTACACCTCATTGTCTCCAACTCATTAAGCATGGGAAACACACAAGAACAGAACTTTAGAATCGTGGGGAACATGCACTCTTGGTTACATCTGGTTACGTTGTCATAATCGTAGGTGCACCGCCAGTGTTTTGTTTTACATGGCCTGTTGCCGTGCGACTTATGAGATGTGCCTTTAGATGTGCGACAAAACATGCACTTCATGCACGATGGAGGACCTCCTCATTTTAGTGGTAATGTCCGTCGGCTTCTAAATAACAGGTTTGGTGACAGATGGATAGGTAGAGATGGACCAATTGCCTGACCTCCACGCTCTCTGGACCCAAAATCACTGGACTTTTATTTGTGAGGGCATTTGAAAGCTCTTGTGTATCGAACCCCAATACAAGATGTTCAGAGTCTCCGTGCCCGTATTTTGGAAGTCTGCGAAACCATATGCAGTACTCCAGGGATACATCAGCGCATCCAAGATTCAGTACGACGGTGGGTTGGTGCATGTATCAATGCGCACGGAGGGCATATTGAACATCTCCTGTGAGCAAGAGTTGCATTTGGTATGCTGGTACGTTATGTTCTTGTGTGTTTCCCATGATTAATAAGTTGGAAACAATGAGGTATAACATGGAAACCAAGCGTTTCCGGACCCATGTTCATATAACATCATTTCTTCGTCTACGTGTGAGGAATGTGTCCTGGATTTTGTGCCACACATTTTTGTTACACCCTGTATTCATATCTGTTTTTTACTTAAGGTATGATGTAACAGGAAGTGGGTTGATTGTTTTCCTGGGCAAAATCAGATACAGTTGCTAGTAAATAATAGCCTACAATTTTAGTTTATCTATGAGGCTCCATCATCCAAGTACAGTACCAGTAATCCTGCAATCCCAATGTTACTCCACTTGATGGAATTTACTTTGTTATACTCTTGCAAGCATCTATAAGTACTTCTGTATTTCTCCCCATATCTACGGGGTTTAGATTATCCAACATGCATCTTTGCTTCATTATTTCCCCTGCAGGTTTACATGTTATTGACTTTTCTTGCTTATTTGTGTTTCAGACATCAATTCGTGGGGAAACAGAAATTTATTCCGTGTCAGAGAACTTGATGATGATCTCTCGCTTCAGCCACCAGCTCAAATCTTGACTCAATTATCAGCTAATACCTCTTCTTTGAAAAATAAATTTCTTGACATTTCTGCAGAGACTCAGGATGCAATGAACAGTATTGGAGTCAATAGTGACCTACTTCTACATGAGCAGATGTTTTTGACATCAGAAGATGGAAATAATGGGTGCCATAAGTGTCCTTCTTGTGGAAAATTATATCAGTGGAAAAAGACTATGTTATCTCACTTCCGTAATGAGTGTGGTAAACCGCCCCAGTATCAGTGTCCATTTTGTCCTCAGAAAACCACTCAAAAGGGAAGTCTGAAAACACACATCGTACGTAAACATCCCTCAAATGTTTGGTCTGATTATTAAAAAAAGAATACAATTTTATAATATATTACGACTGGTTTTTATCTATCTGCCACCCTAGTTTCTTTCAGTGTCAGAAGACTTCAGTTAGTGTTGTCCAGAGGAGCAAGGGCTAATAGAGCTGCAGCCCTCATTCAAAATGTTCCCAAAGTCTGTGACTTTAAAAACAGTGGTAATTCCTCTTTTGTTATTTTAAGTTTAATTTTGTTTTAGTCTACGATTATATCATTGCAAATACTCTTTTGAATTTTAATAATGCCAATGCCAGCTTTTTTAATTTTTATTTTATTTTTTTATTTTATTTTTTGTCACTTCAATTCTTATTTTCCTGTCCAGTAATGAATGTTTGCATGACTTATTTTCCTACACAGATTTATTCAGCACTTAACTAACCTCTTGTTTTATTTTCAAACAAGTCTTGTCAGGTTGTTTGTATGAATTAAGAAATTGGCTAAGAGTGCTCTTATTCATGATCTCATCAAGTTAGCAACTGCAATACCATTCAAGCAACTGCTGAGTGTTATTCATAAATCATAAGGAAAATGATAGAGAGGAAGAAGCTTCTCAGATACTTTGCATTGTAGTTGCAACAGTGTTAATGTTAATTAGTTGTCATTATCATCAGTTTCTCTTATCCAGCTACAACCACGTCGGGGCATTTATGGCACCTTTGCACCTTCCTGTATCTACCACCATTGT
The DNA here is from genome assembly GCA_946902985.2 of Meconema thalassinum. Classification (NCBI taxonomy): domain Eukaryota; kingdom Metazoa; phylum Arthropoda; class Insecta; order Orthoptera; family Tettigoniidae; genus Meconema; species Meconema thalassinum. The sequence goes on from OX336390.1 coordinate 70,617,581, forward strand.
TCCTCCATAATTGTTTTCTGGTCATCATACTGTTCTTGGTGTGTCTTAACCATCTTACTCTGGGCCTACCTCTTGTCTCCTTCCTTCAATTCTAGCCTCCAACATCTGCTTCGGTATCCTTCCCTTAATATGTCCAAACCATCTAAGCGTATGCTTTCGCCTTTCTGTCATAATATTTTTCCTTTCTGATTCTTGTCTTTACTGTTATGCTTCCTAACAATTTAATCTCACAAGCTTGGATTTCCCTCTCCTGCCTTTTTATCAGTGTCCAGGTCTGTGCCAGATATGACAGTATATCTTATGCATTATCTCTGAGCCTCCTTTCTCCTATACCCCTCAAATTCTGATAAAATGCATTTCCTATCTGACCTCCATGTCCAGCCTTGCTTCCTACATCAGTTTCTTCCCAAGGACTTGAAACTCTCTTCATTTCAGGCTGTTCCCTAATTTTTTTTCATTCTCTTTCTCCTCTAGTCAACACCTTTGTCTATGTTAAGTACGAGATGCATTCAAGTTATTACAGCTTAGATTTTTTTCTCCCAGTACTGGAAACAGATAGGAACAAGCCGATTATTTTAAAATAAGCGCACACTCCTTGTGAATGTGTGACAGAGATGGCAGCACTGTACGGCACACAGAATGCTAGTGGCAGAGGCAAGAGTTGGGACTTTTTTGTATACTTAAAATGGTGACTTTTCATTACAAGAACGGCGTATCATTTGTTTTCTCCATTTGCGTAGTGTGACACCGATTGAAATTCATCGCCAGTTGAGTGAGACATGTGGTGATGGTGTCATGGATGTGTCCAATGTGCGTCCGTGGGTGTGACAGTTCAAAGAAGGCAGAAAGTCGAGTGACGACCAACCAAGACAATCTCGGCCTCGCACCAGCCGGTCTGACGACATGATCAAGCGAGTGGAGAAAGTTGTTTTGGAGGATCACCAAATGATTGTGGAACACATTGCCTCCAAAGTTGGCATTTCCGTGGGATCTGCAAACACAATCCTGCATGAAGACCTGAAAATGCGAAAAGTGTCCTCCAGATGGATGCCAAGAATGCTGACGGACGACCAAACGGCTGCGTGCGTGACATGTTGTCATGCAATGATATGATATGATGACGGCATGAATTGGACTTAAGTTTCATCGATTGTGACAATGGATGATGTATGGATGCCGTTTTTCAATCCTGAAACGAAGCGACAGTCAGCTCAATGGAAGCACACAAACTTTCGGCCACCAAAAAATTTCGGATAAATGCCAGTGTTGCAAAAATGATGGTGGCCATGTTCTTGGACAGCGATGGCGTAATCTTTACTCATTGCATTCCAAAGGGCACAACGGTGACAAGTGCATCCTACCAAGATGATTTGAAGAACTCATTCCATCATTGTGTGAAAAACGGCCTAAAAAGGCTGCTCTTTCACCAAGACAACGCTCCAAATATTGAGCAAAAACGACACTGCAGGTTTTTCGTGTCAACTTTAAAGTGATCTCTCATGCTCTCTACTCACCTGACCTGGCCCCTAGCAACGTTTGGCTGTTTTCAGCGATAAAAGCCACTCTCCATGGTCGCACATTCACAAGTCGCACTGCTATTCCATCAGCTATTTTCCAGTGGTCAAAGCAGACTCCCAAAGAAGCATTCACAGCGGCCATGGAAGCATAGCATAGTCATAGTGAAAAATGTTCACAGCTGCAGAGAGATTACATCAAGAAGTGACAGAAGTTTTACAGTTTGTGAGGTGTTATAACTTGAAGGCACCTCGTAGTGTCACTCATAAAATCAGTTGCTTCCATTTAAGGAAGTTAGGGGCTGTTGTAGATCCTTTATCCCACAGGATGTTAAGTATTGACTGCACATTGTATGGGATTTAAAGCATTTCTTTCATTGAACTGCTTCCTTTGTGATATAATTCATGTATATTTTTAATTTATAAAATAAAATACAACTCAAATACTACATATTGTGAAGTACATTGTTGGTCTGTTGTGTAATTTTTTTTGTCCTTTTGGAAAACAATAAGCTACTTAACATTCAGGTGTTCCTTTATAATGTTATGGATTTTATATCCCTTTTAACTATTGTGGCTTTAAAGATTCTGGTTGCCAGGATTATGCCCTGAAGGTTTTTGTTAACATTGTCAGTAAATATCTTTATAAACAAGAATTATTTATTCATCTTTTGTTGTAGCGACCGCTGGCGGGTTAAGACACATTAAAACTTAATATGATTTTGTGGGCGAGTTTTGGATTTTTATAAATCCTTCTTCAGCACAATCACAAGTTAAATTTAAAATATTTCTCATTAATTAAAGACCTTTAAACACTGTATTCCAAATAGGTCTTTAATTAATGAGAAATATTTTAGTTGTGATTTTGCTGAAGTAGGATTTATAAAATTCCAAAACTTGTCCACAAAACTATATCAAGTTTTTATGGGTATTAAGGTATTGACAATGTGGTTGAATAGATAATTCTTGTGTATAAAGATATTTGTTAGTTGATACGGATCCACAATATAAAAATCCATTTTGGTTTATTTTATGGCTTATTATGCCAGTAAATCTACTGACAAGGATCTCTTGCACTTAAACAATCTTGAATGGGATTTGCACTAGGATTTGATCCTGCAACCTTCGGCACAGCAGACAAGAATCTTAGTTCAGTGACATGCAGCCAGTCAGATATTTCTTGATCACCTCTTGGTGCAGCGGCTAGCATTCTTGGCTGTCAGCCCGGACATCCCTGTTCGATTTCCAGCTATGACAAGAATTTTAATTCTGGCCTGAGGGCTGAAATGGGTGGGGTACCTACGCTCAGCCTCATGAGGTAAAACTGAGAAGAAGCAGGTTCGATTCCAATTTCAGCCATCCTAGAAATAATTGCTTTTCCATGGTTTCTCATTTTTTCTCCAGGCAAATGCCTGAATGGTTCCTAACTTAAGGTCATGGCTGCCTCCATCCGAATCCTAGCCTCATACTAGTACAGACATCACAATAATACAAATTATCAGACAAATCCTACACACACCCAAGTACAAAGGGCTACATGACCCTAAATGAATTAACTAGATATTTCTTCATGGTGAACATGGGTTGTGTGATAGTAACATCAATTGTGGGTTAAAATCACATTTGATGCCTGAGCTTTAAAAAAGCAGTCGATCAAAACTTTAATGCACTAAATCTGCCCAAACAGATTTTTACCATTGTCTTTTTTCTTTGAGATCGAAGGTAATTTTATTTAATTTTCTTATTTAGTGTACTTTTAGTATATGTTATTAGAAGAATTGAAATTCTAATTGTTAACAATGGAAAAGAGTGAATGTTGTTTGTGTCTGTCTGTTTCTTCAGAAACATAGATCTTTCACTTGGATATCAGTGGAAGAAGACAATATTATTTCATTTTTGTAATGAATGAGGGAGACCACCTCAATTTCAGTGCCTGTTTTGTCCTCATAAAAGTGCTCAGAAGCATAATCACAAAGCCCATGTCAGGTGTAAGCACCCAGATGAGAAATTGAGCTTGGGACAGGTTGAAAACTGTCTTCAGTTTTCATTACCATTACAATGTTTCGATTTTTGAACAAAGAATTTTGAAATTTGAAATTTAATTTTGAATTTCCAAATTTGTAATTTGAAATGTTAACATTTGAAATTTTGAACATTTGCATTTTGAAATTTAATATTTTGTATTTTGAAATTGAAAATTTGAATTTTGAATTATAAATTTTGAATCTTGAATTCTTTTTATTTTTAGTTTAGCCATCTTCCTCAAGAGTAGTGGTTACTCGAACCAGTTAAGAGTGTTGCACTTTTAACCAGTTATTAAACGTGATAAAAGAGAGCTATGTCCGTCACAGTACATTGGCACTTCTCTTGGCGTCACAGGAACCTTGCATTGGCCTCTGTAGTATGTACTAGCCAGTGTCTAGGTGAGTTGTATAGATGTGCCGGTCATTCGTGGCTGGTCGTAAGAGCATGAAAATTCTTCCTAAAGCCCGAGTAGAGCACTGGGACCACTGAATATGCATATGCACTGCCGGGGCACATTGCGCACTTTATTTGCATCGATCACTAAGGTATGAAGGCTCACTGCGCACATAATATGTTTTTGTTGTTTCCTATGGCTAGCGAGGATTCCAACCCTCCAGCTTTCTTGCGTTCCAATAGAGTTGTGTGAGGTTTCCTGAAGTTCTAGCAGTCACATCAAGTTTGTTGCAATGTAGCATGTGCCCCTTATCCATTTTACTTCCTGGTTCGTGACAAAGTGTGCATTCTTCAGATCTCAAGACGTTGATTCGTTTCAGATGAGCTGCAAGGCAGTCATGGCCAGTGTTAAGTCTGAAGAAGGCTACAGCTTCTCTTCTTGGTGTTAATTTATATTGATCCCATTTAGCATCAATGTCCTTCCATAATTTGGTTTCTGCTGTTTTCTTTGCCATTTCTTCATACCTATTTATGATAGTATTTTTCAAGATCCTTTCTGCTGACATAAAATAAGTCCGACTGACAGCTTGTTGTAGTGTGGTACCTTTTTTTTGCTAATCTGTCTGCCTTTTCATTACCTGCTATTCCAACATGAGAAGGGATCCACTGAAATGAGATCTGTTTGTGGAGTCTTTGAAGGGTTTTTATCATACAAAAAATTTATTTCAGTTCTTTATTTTGAGGCTTATAATTTGACGAGATGGCTTGGATGGCTGCTTTTGAATCTGTAATGATAACACATTTCTGATAATCAATGTTTCTGCCTAATAACTGATGGAGTGCATGTGAAATTGCTCTTATCTCAGCATCAAAGTTTGTTTTGTTTTGGCCTACTGGGAAGTAGAGTGAGAAGAGAGATGAATGTTTTCCTGCTCCAGTTCTATTTTCTTTGTCTTGTGAGCCATCTGTAAATATTTTTAGCCATTGATTAGACGGATATCTTTCTTCTATTGTACAGAGGGCCAGCTGTTTTAGATCATGTGGTGGAGAGTCTTTCTTGCAGACCTCTTCTAGCAAAGTAAGATCTGTAGTCACTTGTATATATTCAAAGGGGTTGACTGGCATACAGAGTGGTTCAAGTACCGGTCAAGAAGGAACGGCCCACATATACCATACCAACTGATGAGCTCAATGGAACACTGGGGCTCCCAGAAAAGATTGAAAAACTGGATAATTTTGGTTTCTTTGTAAATTTAATTGATATTGAAGCATTAGTCACATACAGCATGACTAAAGCCATTGCTCCATTTCTTCTTATTTCCTTTCATCAGCTGTTCTTCATGTGTTGTTTGTTTATAACTTTTATTGATATTCTGTGTATGTTTGTTTCAGACACTAATATTTGGAACAGAAGAAGTTTTTACCACATTGGTGAGACTGATCCCACTTTCTCAAGTTATCCATCCAATCGAAACTGGACATTTGCATCAGAAAATACTTCTTCTTTCAGAAAGAAATCACTTGACATTTCTCCAGGATATCAAAATGCTGTTAATCTCAGTGGATCTGTTGATGACCAGGACATGAGTACTGTAGAGGAGAACTTTAATTGCCCTGCCTGTGGAAAAGTATACCAGTGGAAGAAGACAATGTTATTTCATTTTCGTAATGAATGTGGGAGACCACCTCGATTTCAATGCCCATTTTGTCCTCACAAAAGTGCTCAGAAGGGTAATCTCAAAGCCCATGTCAAGCGTATGCACCCAGATGAAAAGTTTAACTTGGGACAGGTTGGACAGCTTGAACTCATATCAAGTGATAATTTATCAACAAACTCAACACTTCAGTTTTCATAACCATTGGAATGTTTCAAGCCATCTTCCTCAAGAGCAGTGGTTTACTTGAACCAGCTGAAGGTGTTGCACTTTAAAAAACCAGTAAATGTGTTTTGTAAACCCTCAATTCTTTTAGATTGGGTCTATTGCTGATTTCTGCTGAGTGTACTTCTCCTCTACCCTTCCCCCTACAACACTTCCCATCTGTTATCAGTTTTGCTCTGTTACTACAAGCAAAGGTTTCAACACCTCAAGTTACGTGTTAGTGCCATTTTAATTATAATTTATTATGCTATTATTTTTGTTTAACGACATGATAAATACCATGTTGACATGTTATGATTTCATTCTGACCTTGATAACCAAATAGACGTGTCAAGCACAAAAATATTTATATAATTCTCAGTAGGCTCCATGTTTTGGAGAATATCAATTGTCCTTCTAACAGAATATCAGACATAATAACTACTGCTGTTTGTTTGAGTCTTGAGCAGGTATGGAGATACCTCCGTGTCCTGAGCTAGTTGCTAGTTGTTTCATCTGTACATAGCTGCCAAACCCTACTTCTGGGGCAACCTGCTTAACATTATCTAACCTTGGTCTACCCCTACTGTTTTTTTACCTTAACCCTTCCTTCCTTAACTAAGTTTGCTATTTCTGGGTGCCTTCTCTTCATTAGCAAGTGTGAACACCTGTGCGACAAATGTGCCTGAATAGGTTACTCTAAAAAGGCTTGGTTTCTCAGAACCCACGCATGCGAGGTGCAGGGCCTCGCACATATCCAGCTACACGAGCTTATGGCAGTGGTTTCTCTCGCGCAGTCTGCGGAACCTTGCAGGGTCAACCCGCACTGATTCGTCCCGCCAGATTTGTGCGAGGAGACATTGTTTCTGTTCTTATATTTCCATTGTTATAAGCAACAGGAACTTTACGGACGAAATGCCCAACTGACAGGGTGGAGGGCCTGAATCAACCCTTATTTTACGGGTTAAGGAGGCCGCTCCGACTCCAAGTTCCCTATCTCAAATTACTTCTATACCCGTCCCCTACACGACCTATCATTCTCCAAAGGTATATAAAAGACACCCTGTATACAGTAGCCTACTGTATTTCAATATAATTTAATAGTTATCTGTTGGAAGCTTAAATATAAGCAAATGAAAATAGCTGTCACTTTTCGATTTTGAAGATATACAGTATTTCATTATATTCTCTACTGCCAGGTACCCTTGTGGTCCCACCAGCATTTATTAATTCAATTGGTAGATGATTTTTAAATCATTTATTTGTCCACAAAATAATTGAAATGTATTAGTTAACCCCCTAGGTGTGCGCACAGGTCGGGCCACTAGGGCCACTGCCCTACCTAATAAAGCGAGGCTAAGTAGGCAACCTAACTTGGGGACCCGCAAGAGCCCTCGCGGCTGGTTGCCCATAGGTAGTAACGGAATCCCCCTATGAACTAACTAACTAACTTGTAAGAAGGCTTAAGTGGGTTGGAAGTACATACAAAATATCACTTATGGGGCCCCCTAGAGCTAATATCACATAAGGGTTCCAACAGCACCTTACAAGTGAAGAGAAGGGCCTCTGAAAGCTTACAAAGGACTCTAACATATTATAGGGGCTCAAAATAAAGTTCTTAGACATTCAAAAGCTATAAGACATCTTTGGAAGGTTCACTATAGATAGCTTGTACTTGTAAGACGACCTTTGAATACTAATAGGGGTGTTGATGGTAAAAAAGGGTATTGCATTCTTTCATGGCTCCCAACACAGTTTACGATGCCCTAATAGTGAGTTAGAAGGACATTGAAGTTTCTCAGAGGTGGCTCCTACAACTAAGAGCACATTGACAATGCTGATTATTTAAGGACATAAAAATAGAATTGTCTCAGTCATCTTGATGTTCTTGCTGTTGAATCTGACTTGAAAGTAAAATGAAGAAATCCTAAACTTGCTTGCAAATGACAAGGCAAGGGGAAGCCCGTTGATATTTAAATAATAGGTGTTTTGGCAATTGGTTATGTATGATATCTGTAAAATTTAATGTAAATTCTTTGTATTATTTTTTATTTCTATTTTAGTAAACACATATAGTGTTTGCCATTCATAGTTAAATACACACAGGTGAAGAAACAGCCCCATATGTTAAGGAAACTTTAATAAACACACACAAAGTTGTTGTTTTCTTTTTTGCCCAAAGACATCAGGAGCCCTAAATATGGGCCTATATATTGTTAATATAAATGTTAATATATTCCTTCCCTCACATGTTTACTTCATTGCTACCCCAAGCTTTCTCCTCTTAAACAATCATACAAGCTTTGACACTGGAGTCTGTATTTTGACTAAGTACTTAAAAGATTAACACATTAATATTCAAATGTTATGAAGTAGGAACTCTGCTTTATAAAAAATCTTCAGTGTGCAAAAGATGGCTTATAGAACAACAAAAAATATGCAGGCTCATTAAGCCTCAACCTTGGTGTGTTTGAGGTGCTAAATGTGCCATCACTTCTCTACTGATTTATTCTGCAGTGAATAATATTTCTCTTTCACGATCTTTTAGTAATGACAAACACAGATAATGTATGTATATTTCTTTGCGCCATGTTATTAGTAGTTTTTGTTTCTTATTTATATGTATATGTTTTTGATTTGCAAAATAGGTAAGTTAATTAAAGAGAGAGGCTAATATTAAGTTGTTAAATAATCGAGAAGAAATGCAATTTTGTTCCTATCTTCTTTATGACTATTTAATACAGAGAAGTGTTTGATTTATTGATCTTATTTGAGAGCTTAACCTGAATTTGTAATAAAAAAATAAAAATAAAGAACTTGATATAAATTCAGTGTTTCATGATGAAATTTAATTGTGTTTAATGTGTACGGTAGTACAAGATCTCCTCACACTGATCCATGAGACTAAGATACTGTACATGAAACTGAATGCGACAAGTTAAACAAATACATAAAGAGAAACAGCCTAGCCTATATAAATGTGTGCGTAACGAAACTAAACAAGAAAACAAGAATCCCAAATTTGACCACCTTAAGATGCAAGTTTAAAGCGCTTCGGTGGCATAGTCGGTAGCAAGCTGAGCTTCTATGCCGAAGGTCGCGGGTTCAAACCTGACCAAAGAGCATTAAAAATCCCCCAGTATGCCTTCCTTCGGAGGGGAAGTAAAGCCGGCGGTCCCATGTCATAGATTTATTGCATGGAAAAGAACCTTTCACTAACTACACTTGTGTGAAGCCAAAATTTGTAGGTTAGAATTGATAATGCTCTACTAGTTACAATGTTCGCTGCCGGGTGCTGACTGTGATGCTATCTAGTAGCCAAGTCTGCAAGCTAGGTGTTGTGGACGGTAGCATTTGCTGGCAAAAGTAGGAACTACTGTACTTGAAATTATTGTCTGCAGTCCTTACTTGAATTAAGAACAGATAACAGCCATCACAATTAACACCGGTTATCAGACAGATTCTACACACACCCAAAGTACACGGGGCTACATGACCGCGTTGTCGCAGCCCCTAAACTGAGGAACCAACCATATTTGATGTTGATGTAACAACAAGGTATCAAGATCATTGCATACATACCATTAAGTTGTTGTTTTTTATTTTTATTTTTTTAAAGCATATGGCTTTTAGTGCCGGGAGTGTCCGAGGACATGTTTGGCTCGCCAGAGTGTGTAGCTGCTTCTATGCGAACACACATGGGGTGAGCTACAAGTACTGTCGCGTGTGGTGTGGTGTCTGGGGAGGAAAGTTTGAATGTAAGGACGAAGAATTGGAAGGTAGCGGCTGTGGCCTATAGTTACGGACCAACCCCAGCATTTGCCTGGAAGGAAGTTGGGAAACCACAGAAGACCATCTTCAAAGTTGCCGGTGGGGGTATTCGAACCTCCTCGCCTCCCCGATGTGAGTGGCTGCCTGCAGCCATGCCGTAATGACCACGGCTAACTCACTTGGTACCATTCAGTATGAAGAGTAAGGTAGGAGCATACCACAAAAAGACTAGTCTTTTAAGTACTGTAATACTCTAAATGTCCTCCATTTATACAGATACATGCACAACCCAATGTCACATTGTATCCGGATGCACTGAAGCATGGATTGTTTTGTAATCTTTCTCAATATTGGCACACAGACTCCCTCGCACTGTGACACAAGAACCTTCCAATGCTCCCACAAATAAAAGTTTCATGGGTTTATATCCAGTATGGTGTTTGAAGCCATCTTTCAGTGTTGCCTTAGTAAACATAACCCACTACAGGTACACTTGCACCAGGTGCACACAGCGGGGAGGGGTAACAGCCCAACGAGATAACAGACCCTCACACATAGGAATTTCCAGTCAGTCGAGTGCAATGTGTCCAAGTGAACTGCTCTCAACAGGACCGTGCAAGTAGGGTTGCCAGACGTTCCGTTTTACCGGGAACAATTCCGTTTTTTCTTGTTTTGTTCCGCGTACCGTTTTAGTCTTTAACGGAACGCCAAATATTCCGTTTTTTGGTTAATTTGATAATATATTCAATTTCGCACCAATTTTCAAATGTCCCACTTCAGAATTGATTATAATATCTAGCTTGTTTTCTGGTGGTACAGGGGCAACTTTGAAAGAGAAAATGATTTCTATGTCTGTGTCAGACAGATGGGTACATGTTATAGATTTATTAGGGGCAACAAAATTAAGGAATATCTTAGTACTAGCGAAGTTCATACTCAGTATTTTCCCCTCCAATGCCTTTACGGAGAGAGTTTTTTCTGTCATGAATATCAAATGGAGAGATGATAGAAACAAAAGCTCCATTAGTTTGATAAAACAAGAATTGTTCACATATTCCAATTATGATGAAAATTGTAGTGAATTTTATCAGAAGGTACTTACAAATAAGAAATCCTTGCAAAGGGTCGTTCAAATGAAAAGTATTTGTAAGTTGCTGGTGTCATAGGCCAATATGATATGTCAGCAATACCTAGTTTTAATTTTGTGTATTTGATTATGTAATGCTTATTTAATATATGTGTATTATTTACTATAACATTTAACAACCTTGATTTAAAAAAAAAATGCAATGTTTTGGAACATGTGTTCCGTTTTTCCATTCTTGAAATCTGGCAACCCTACGTGCAATACCCTAACCAGGTAAGTAAGCTGTACAATACAGTACAATCAGAATTGACCATTTACAAAAACCACATATTCACTCCAAACAGGCAAATTCCAGAAGTCAATCACCACTTCCAGTATCTCAACAAAACATCGCATAAGCGGCTTCGGTGGCGTAGTTGGTAGCATGCTGAGCTTCTACGCCCAAGATAGTGGGTTCAAACCCAGCCGAAGCCGTCGGATTTTTTAAGAGCGTTAAAAATCCCTCAGTATGCCTACCTTCAGAGGGGAAGTAAAGCCGGGGGTCCCATGTCATAGATTTATGGCATGTTAAAGAACCTTCCACTAATTACACCTGTGTGAAGCTAAATTATATAGGTTAGGAATGTAAACAACGCTCTTAGGTTCCTACGTTCGTTGCCAAGAGCCGACTGAGGTGGCATCTAGTAGCCAAGTTCTGAACTACGCCTAGTAGTCATTGACGGTGGCGTTTGGCGGCAAAAGTAGAAACTATTTGAAAAATTCAAAGTTGCAGTCCTTACTTGAATTAAAAAACAGATACACACACTAATACAGCCCAGATACACACACTAATACAGCCATCACAATTAACACCGGTTATCAGACAGATTCTACACACACCCAAAGTACACAGGGCTACATGACCGCATTGTTGCAGCCCCTAAACTGAGGAACCAACCAACCAAAACATCACACAGACTACAACTAACAAATACTGACGAGTTGTATTACTAATACTGCAACTAAATAAATGTATATATTGTAAATATTTTCACCCATATTTTCAGACATAGATTTTATAGCCTAAGTGTAATGGATCTGATGATGATCGCTTGACGATCAAAACTGGTCATCCAAGTGTATATATTAATCTCATGTAATTTTTTCAGGATTAGGGAATAACCGATATCATTTGGGTACAATCTTGTTGACCGACTGAAAAGCACCAAACTTTTGGGTTTATATCCAGAGAATAGAGGAGCCAAGGAATGTGCCCATGGTCCAATGTTCATGTTCCTCTACAAGGGAGAAATGTGCCCCTGAAGTTTTGATGTACCTGTGTGTATTATATAAAACCAAGCACCAGTGTTATTATATTGTTGAGTTCTTGCAAGCGTCTGTGATGACAGCCACTTTAGTCACTTTTCCTGTATAATTGCCTTTAATTTTTATTGATTTTCCATGTGTGTTTATGTTTCAGGCATTAATTCCTGGAAAAACAAGGAATTCTACGATCTTAGTGACATCGAACACATTGTTTCTCTTCCTCCATCAGATCACAATTGGACTCAAGATTTGGAAAATACCTCTCCTTCCAGGAGGAAGTGCCTTGACGTTTATCCAGGATATGAAGACTCCATGAGCCTTAGCTTACCTGAATATAAAAGGAATAAGTTCAAAGCGATGTATTACGATGATGATAATAGTAGATGCCCTTCTTGTGGAAAATATTACCAGAGGAGAAAGACAATGTTATTTCATTTGCGTAATGAGTGTGGGAGGCCTCCTCAGTTTCAATGCCCATTTTGCCCTCAGAAAACAACCCAAAAGGGCAATTTGAAGACCCACATCAAACGTAAACACCCTAATGAACTTGTTGACCCATTAGCATAGAGCAGGTAAAATCTTTATCCAGTGGCATCATGATAGGAATTTGTCTGCCAGTGGGTGAGGTAGGTCAGGAGCTTGGCAGATGAGTTAATTGGTTGAGAAATAATGGCAACTTTGAACGAAAAACTCACATCAACAATAATTAATGATTGTATCTTTATGACATTGATACCCAGATTATTTTTTTCTATTGTAAAACTCAGCAATTTTTCTAGGTTCCGCGTCTTGTGTGGGGGTTCGCCTATGACACCAAGCTGGCTCATCAGCTTGGTGTCCCCGCTCAGACCCCCACAGGATTAGCAAACTGCGCTACCTCCCTTTTTATGAAGCGCACCTGCGAATGCACGACCTACTAGCCGGGCTGTGCCACGCTGACACTCGAATCACCTTTCTGTGGTTTCCACCGTGGCCCACATTTTAACCGAGTGTGTGGATCTTGCTGACTTACGAAGAAATCTTGGTTTGCAGATGACACTCAAACTTATAATAGCCGATGACGCGGTGGCTGCTGATCACGTTATCCGCTTTATAAGTGAGAGTGGGTTAGGGCCAGCAAGCTAAATATTCCAGTGTAAATTGACTCAACAGCTTGTTCGTTTTTGAATGATAATTTTTTGTACTTCCATAATGTTTGTTTATTTTTATTTAATTTTTTGTTTTATTAATTTTTATTAATTTTTTAATGAATTTTTGGTCTTTTTAAATTTAGGTGTCCACCTCAAAATATTAAATTCAATTCCAAATTTGTATTCTTTAATCTGTGTTAAGAGGGGCAGATGACCTCGTAGTTCTGCCCCTTGAAACAACAATAACTAACTAACTAACCTCTTCACTGCGAGAACTAATAGCTCAAGCAGCCATAATCTCCCTATGAAGGCTTCCAAAAAGATTGTATATTGGCCATGAAAGCCAATAGCCTTCATAGGGAGATTATGGCTGCTTGAGCTATTAGTTCTCGCAGTGAAGAAGAGCAAGTGCGCTTCATAAAACGGGAGTTTGCGTAAAGTTCGCTACTCCTGTGGGGGTCTGGGCAGGGATACCAAGAGCCCGCTGATGAGCCAGCTTTGTGTCCTAGGCGAAACCTCACACAAGACACGGCACAAACCTAGAAGAATTGCTGAGTTTTAATTCACTGGCCGTGAAAGCCAATATACCATCTTTTTCTATTGTAAACTTAATACAGTGAGGTTCTTTTCTAAATGACAGAATCTCGCAAGGGCCACGCGATGGACAGGTTGCTATGACTCATGGCCAGATAATTAGCTTGTATTGATTACTAAACAGTGAGACGGGAAGCCCTGGATGCTGTCATAGCATTGATTACATACGGAGCTGCAAGATACCTTAGTTGAGATAATTAAGACTTGTGGGTGGTGAAGTACTATAGCCTACCTCGCATCCCTATCCTATTGGAAACTTATCTTCTCAAGAAGAAGTTTGCAGGAAATGTATTCATAAGTTTCAGTGCCATGCGATTTTTACTTGTGGGGGAATCTCAAACAAAAGGTACAGAAACATTCTGCGTACTCTGGAGGCTCTCGAGAACAAAATAACTGCTTTGATTCAAAATATTAGTCGGGATGAATTACCAAAACTTCCGACATCGGTGCAACGTGTGTCTAGAAAAAGGACATCATTTCCAACAACTACTCTGCAATTCATTCTCTAAGTAATGATGAATATTAAATATGTTAAAAAGTGTAAATGTGATGAACTAGTTGGGCACTACGCTCCTGCCTCGACACACTCCAACACACAGTGTTCTGCCAACCAAGCTGCCCTTGCAAGTTTCCATAATTTAGAGAAGGACTTCACTGTATTATGAAAATGTAGCATTTCCTTCATGTTTAAATTATAACTAGATCGGCTGATCTTCTGGATATTTTCTATAATATCCGCAATATTTAATCTCATTTTGAAGGTCTAATGCTCGCCTTGAGTTTTGAACTTGGCTTTGTTGAGAAGTGAGCGTACGCTACTGTAAACAATGAAACTCATTAGAATTTTTATAGTTTAGGGTTATGGGTTTTTTGTCCATTTTAACTATCATGACCAAAATTTCTCCCTGAGAGGATTTATAATTTGCCAGTAAAACTATCAACAACGGTTTCTCACATTTAAGCACCCTCAAATGCCAACTAACTGTGCTGGGATTGGAACCTGCAACCTTGGGCTCGGCAGGCAAGAAACTTCTGCATCACACACCCAGCCAAGTTCAGGAACAAGAAGAAGATGATGGTTTTAAAGGGCAGAACACATACCAGTGTGTTATCTGCCCTATATTAGAAGAAGGAGAAGGAAGGGTGGGTGGGTCCATATTGGTCTCTTGCGCCAGTGATTGATTACGAATAGCTCATGACGCCATTGTCTTGGTCAACAAAATAGCACAGTATATTGTATGAAGGTTCTTTTCTTATACCTGGTTCTTGAAACTTTCAAGTTTACTTAGAAGTCAACATGGCATTACAAAGAGTACCAGGTGACATCACCTTTCTCTCATTCATCTTTATTTGATGTATTCTTGTGGCACAAAGTCTAGGGAATTCATTATTGTTGGATTAAATAGATTGTAATTTGGGATCTAGCAAAACTTTAAATGAGAGACAGAGAGCGTTATTGTGAAAGTAAGTGCTCTTGAGTTTTTGGCACAGCTGTTCTGGCTTTGTCAGTTCTGTTAAATGTCTATCTAAAACAAAAAAGGGGTTTGTTCCTTATGTTTTTATTGTCCAACAATAAAAATGGATTTCATGAATTCTAGAGAGAATTCTAGATTTGTGTTCAGTAGTAGCTCTTGGCCTGTTTAACCTGTGCCCCTGCACATCTGATGATGCTCGCATGATGAGCGAAACATGTCATCCCTTAGTTTTCTCCTTCTTCAATAGTTCTTCTTATTCTTCTGCTTTTACGGCCTCATTGGACCACTTCAGTCAATTATTTCTTGGTCCTCTTCTTCAGTAAGTTTCCTTACCGAGTCGCCCAGTAGCTTTTCATTCGCTCTGATCTTCTCAGGCGTTCCTCATTTGTAAATACCCTTTTTATTGTATTACGTTTGTCTATTTTTGTCTGAAATCTTATTTTTATATCCTTCAGTTTTTTGAAATTTTTTGTTTGTTTTGCAAGTCATCCAAGGTTATTTCAATAGTTCATAAAATATTTTTTTTACATATTCCAGTACCGTAATTGGAATTATTTTGTGTTGGCCAACTGAAAGTTAGAATATCAAATCTATCGTTGGAAATTCTTTAAAAAAAAATATTTTGTTTCTATCTTAGGAGGTCATAAATATTTTGAATAAAACGAGAAACTTAAACTGTATTGGACTTGGATAACACCATGGCAAAACTGGAGGGGAATCTTTGAGCCTTTGAATATCCATTTCATTCTCAAGGAATATGCACATTTAAATTTTCCTATTTTTCATTGGCTTAGGTAAATTAAATCTCCAGTTTTTGGTGTTATTCTCTGCAGCCACGGTGGGATTGACGCCAGCTTCTCAGCGCAGGACTGAGCAGCCACTGAGTCTCCTTTGAAACAGGCTCTAGTCTTTGTGGGTAGAGAAGGCAATTGCGCATGCGCCAAGCGGGAGGTCGATAGCTGAATGCGTCAGTAGAGAGCCTAGGCTCCAAGCAGTGCAATCGTGAGGCGGACGGTATTTCAGCGCCTGCATGTTCGTTTGTGAGTTTTAAAACATGGATTAGTGTAGTGATTTAATAGTGCATTTAAAATCAAGACCATTTTCTTCGTTGTCCTGTGAAGAGAAATGTGCAGTGAAAGAGAGAAGACCAAAATCTCATCTAAATATTGTACAGAGAGATAAACATCAGTCACGATGCATTGTTATGTTTTTATTCTGTTTGGTGGCGATAGTATAGAATGGAGAGAACTGGGATTGCGTGTATTAAAAATTTTCATTGTAGAGCCTGAAAGCATCAAATTTCTAATAAACATATTCTTAATTGGGAACAATATCATCTTCTGGGACAACACAAAATAGATCATGCTCTATGAGAGTGAAATACACGAAGACTGGAGTTTATCTACAAAAAGCTATAAGTGTGAACTTAAGAATGAATGTAGCTTCGCCACTGGATAGCACACCACTACTACTATATTGCTGTATTGGTTAACGCAACTGTGCTACAGCATTTGCATTTGTACCAACATGTCTATAGTTGTATTTTCACATCTTTGAGATACAGTCGAACTTGGATAACTTGAAGCTCAAGGGACCGGAAAAAACTTCGAGTTATCCACAAATTCGAGTTATCCAAAACGGTCGTTTGGGAGGGGGGTAGGGTGTATAATAATGGAAAACAACCCTTTAAAACATCAAATTATTTTATTTGATGCTTTTTAATGACATTTTAAATGAAATTACAGTATCTTCTTTTAAAGAAAACTAGTGGACCCGTGCAAGAACTCTCGCATAATGGATTGTGTGCGTCCCCATGGGTACAGACTGTAACGTTAATTAGTTAGTGCCCCATGTTGGTAGCGACAAATGTAATGGTCTTGCTTAGGCTGGGATGACAAGTGAAACGGTATTTACTTTGCTCCACGTTGAGCGTACAAATGTAATGGTTTCGCTAGCCCACACTGTTGGGTGAGAAATGTAACTGTTTACCTTTGCCTAAGCTATGTTGTTTTAATGGGCGCCAAGACCTCAATGCAATGTTGAAATCTAAATTTGTATTTAACAACGTCTAGCTCTGGCAGAACACCTTCAAGACTCTATTCACTCAGATCGTGGTATGATTTGATCATTAACCCAACAAACAATTGTATCAGGAGAAGGAATTGGTCTATATCTAATGCTACCTACTGAAAGCAAAGATTGCATTGTAAAAGAAATGAATTTATTATATAAAACAAGTATAGCAAAATTAATAATAATAATAAGTTTAAAATTTAAATTGGAGCGTTGTGATTTGAATATTACCGATAGAAAATTACGTGAAAACGGAGTCTGATAAATTGATTTTACTCTTATTTCCAAGCTATGGAGTTACTGAAATATGAAATATAAAACAAAGAAAATGAGAGATTGCGTATTTCTGCGTCATGTGCGCTTACCATTGGAAATTGCCAAAGCATCTCCCTCGTTCTTGATGATGCTGTGTGCTTCCCACAGTCTCCTGGACGTCGTCATCTCCGTCGAAATTTGATGATATCCTGGTAGATTATATAATTCTATGGTCCGTACCTCGGACCCAAACTCGCGTAAAACCGCACTGGTTACGTTTTACAAAAGTTCGTCGCTAACTCCACTGAACATCGGAGCGACACGCACTTGCGACCGTACACCGCAAGTTCTACACAGATAGTCCTTAACTCCACCGAACATCGGAGCCACTCGCACGCGCATCCATACTCGTCAAGTACTATACAGATTGTTTACGTTTCACGGCGCGTCGAACGCTATATCCACACGCCGGCTCCCCTACCATGGTACCGACATCTAGCTTACGTCGTCCTCCTTGATTGGCTGCACCCTACGCGCTAGATCCCCACTCCTTCCTCATTACACTCCGCGGGAGGGAGAAGTCGATTTCCGTTTCCACAATTCGCCTTTTCTAGACCTTGCGACCCAAGATTCCGTCATGCTTCTCGACAACATTAAGCGTGTACTTGAAATCCCAGTGAGTCACGTCTCTCGATATACCCTAACTGACGAAAACTCCGTAAAATTCCGTAATCAGATAATTTTCTATGATATCGTCGTTCGTAATAATTTGCTGGATAGCGTTTTCTAAGACATAGAAAACCTATCTGAATGCTAATAATTTTTATAAAATGCTCCGAAAATACCTAAATAATAATTATAATAAATTAATAATAATAATAATAAATTAACATGAAAAATTCTCTTGGCTGAACAATTTGCCGCGTAAATAAATATAGAATGGCTTCCTACTGACTTATGCCAGTTGCATAAAACCCCTCGAAAAACACGTTACATATTCGCCTCGGATCATCGGATGATTTACCGTGACGACGGTCCATTATCCGATTATCCCAGACACGTTAATAAACCCCATCCAAAATACATATTACATAAATGAAATCACCCTAAATTACAGATATATACACTCATAATTTTTCTTCACGCACTTTGCGTCAAAGTTTGTTGTCACTATGGATTGCACTTTGCAACCAGTCCAATGTTTTACGTATAGAATATTGTTCCACGGATATTTCCGCCTCTCAAATTTCTCTATGTTGGAGAAATAGACATAATTAATGTGTGAGCACTATGTATTTATGATGTCATATCACACGCATTTAAGGTGTTCTGATATATTTATATCACCATAGAACTTCCTAATTTCACTGGAGGTCCCCTCCTTATGGTGACATTTAATTCCCTTATCACTGAGCACACGATCACACTATTGTGGCAGCGCCTCGTGACCATAATACTTAATCTCTCTTTAAAGTAGATTAAATTAATATTGACTTCTGAAAAAAAAACAGTAAATGCGCATTACATATAACACCAAATATTTCTGTGCCGTAATCGCCCTGTCTTGTTAAGTTCCCGTACACCATATTCTACTTAATACTAGTTCTCAACACAGACCATTTCTCCTCACACAAATAATACCATTGTACAAATTATCTTAAATTACACACTTACAAATCTTACATGGCGAGGCCGTAAACAGAAATCACGTGTGCTGATATGTATGAGTTTCATGAAGGACTGTCTCGCATTCTGATGGCCCATCTTTTATCTCGTGGACGCCTTAAGCTAACAAGCCCTATTCAAGCGCTCCCCCATCTCTTGGAGATAAATGGGAACCCATCAGCGCTGCCAAAATGGCCTTGGTGCATCGAGACAATTTAGTGCTCAACAGCATCCGACAATCCCGTCATATTTCCCTGTACCTTAAAAACTCTCATTTACTTACATACTACCCCCCTGTGTGACTTCCGATACGCCTGCCTTAAGACCAGATCCTCCACGCACCAGATACTACACTTACTCATTTGATAGGCTGGCTCGCCAGCTAAACACACTCACTTTATGACACATATTTTCGTAGACTATGTATATTATACGTCCCGTATAATCTGTTTCCCTCACTATTCTCCAGCACATATGCTGTTTTCCCAATACGTTTGGAAACTATAAATGTTTCTGCGTCACCTGCTTCCAACCTTGCAAGTGGCTCCCTTAAATGAACGTCATCACGTTGCTCTACCTAGCATATTTCTCAGTGTCTGTAACGATGCCCTGTTGCTACTGTCCACCCATGCTAACCCTACTTTCCTCTGGTGTCACACCTCTACTTGACACTCTATGACCTAAAAATGTCACTTCTGACTGACAGAATGACGACTTAGACAGCTTCAAAATGAACCCTGCCTGATCTAACTTCTGAAAAACTATATTTAAATGACGTAGATGCTCCTCAAAACTGTGTGAACTAATTACCATATCATCAATGTAAATGGTTACAAACTCTCCTGTGTCATCCCCTAATGCGATGTTTAAAGCCCTAATTAAAGCAGCTGAACTACTCTTTAACCCATAAGGTGTTCTACAAAATTGATAAAGGTTATATTTATGACTAAAAGCTGTAAATGGTCTATCTTCGTACATAAGTGGCACTTGCCAAAAACTGGAACTCAAATCTACACAAGTGAAATACTTCTTCCCCTCAAATGTTTGCATTAATTCCTCTATTGACATAGATTTCAGCTGATCTGAACTAATTCTACTGTTAACCAAACGAGCGTCTAAACAAATACGAACAGTGCCGTCGGTCTTGGGTACCGTGATCAAAGAATTAACATATGGACTGTTCGAGTGCTCAATAATCCCATCTTCAAGCATCTGATTAATTTGTGCCTCAACTGCACTCTGATAAGCGAAAGGTACAGGATATCTATGTCCTGTGAATACTGACCTATCAATAACGTTCAATGAATGTGTATAGCAATTGGTCATACCAATGCGATCCTCAAAAACTCTCCTATTACACCATAACACATCATAGAGCCGAACACACTGTTCATCCTCTATATTTCCCTGAAATGCAGCCTCACGTAACGAGTCCTCTAGACTTCCGTTCGTAATCACACTGCCCACAAAACATGGAGAACCCCGCTCTACGGCTGGCGATATCTCATTTAAAGTACAAATCACACCTACAATACTACTCCTCTGAATATGGTCATTGAACGCTACTTCTACTTCAGAATCTCCCCATTTAAATTTCAAACTCCCTACATCATAACATAAGTTACCAGACACTCTACTTAGCCACTCTGAACCCAAGATAACACTGAATACTAAATTTGGAATTACAAGGCAAATCTGCTTCTCTACATGATTATTAATTTTAATGTCTACTAAAACTTGCTTAGAAATTACTTTAGACCTCTTCCCAACAGCTGTGATAACAAAAGTGCTTTTAATTGGCATCTCCTCAAAATTTACTCCAGTTCCTTTCATTTTATCATAAAATGCACTACTTATGCAACTCTTCATACAACCACTATCAATTAAAACATCTGTGTACGCCTCGGACACGTTAAATTTAACTATGGGGCTCTTACTAACCACTTCCTGAATAATACCTTCATCATTTAGTTCATGTAATAATTCATTTCTTACATTTAGGTCATAGGGTTCCTGTATAATTGTATGGACAGGGCATGCTACAGACTGAGATTCTGACCTTACTTCGCAGCCTGGTTCGTGTTTAAAGAACCGCTACAGCTGGCCGTAGTACTAGTTACTACTGCACTGGTCTGGTTGTTCTGAGTTGTGTTGTCATTGTTTGGCTGTATATTACTACCACTAGGCTGTCCTCTTCCTTGACCCCTATTCTGGTTGTAATTATTGTCATTATAATTTCTCCCTTGATTTCCCCTGAAATCATTGTTTCTCCCTTGATTTCCCCTGTAATCATTGTTCCTCCCTTGATACTGATTACCATAGCCATTTCCTCTGTTCTGATTTAGCTGATTATTATTATTTCTATTTTGAGCATTGGCCCCTTCGCCACCGTTCCCTTGAACTTCCTGATGCCTGGCTTCATTAGGTCTATTATTATTATTACCCTGGTTCCTATTGAAATTGTCCTCATAACCCCCTCTCCCTAGTGCATCAAATGTGCTTAACAAATTTTCTACTTGTGATATAGTCTTTACATCCTGGATACAAGCAGCCTCCTTGATCCTATAGGGAAAGTGCCTAAGTAGCAACCTTACCACATCACTTTCCTCCTTCAAGCCATCCAGATATTTACACACTAATACCTGCCCTAAAAAGTATTCGGTCATGGTGGAGCTTCCTTTAGGGTTATATTTACCACACACTACTCCCTCACGATGCTGCGACTGAATAACCTCATTCCAGAACTTTTCACAGAATTTCATTTTAAAATCATTGATATCAGTAAACTTGTCTCTGTAGACAGCAAACCAATTCCTCGTTTCCCCCACAAACACTTGTTCTAAAATTTCAACTACCTGGCACCACTCAATACTACCATTTTCCAACCTCTCCCCGAATTTATTTTCTATAGTGTTCATGAACTCCATTGGGCACCCCTGTCGATTGCTGAACTTACCCAGTTCTACCTCCCTGTATGTGCTATTCACAAAAACTGGCCTATTCTGACTATTTTCTTGCCTGATCCTAGCTTTTAATTTTAATTCTAATTCTGCGATTTTCTCCTCAGCCTTCCTCTCAATACTGTTTACTGTTAATTTAATGTTTCCTTCTGATTCTTCTACTTTATCATATAGCTTTGCTTGTTTCTCCTCAATCTTGCTAATGCTCTCTCTATTACTCTCTCTTAAATCATTTACTTCTGCAACTATTTGTGAGTGGACTTTCTCAATTCTACCCCCCAGCTGTTCCTTAACCTCTTTAGTAGCTACCTGAATTTCGTCAATTTCTCCCCCCAATTGCTTTTTGACCTGCTGTGTTTCCAGTTGCACTAGTTCTTTTAAATTTTCAGCCTGTGTACTGATTCTAATTTCCAACTCCTCCTGTACTTTTCCTAATTTTCTGTCTACATCTGCAATAATCTCTTTAGCCTTTTCTTCCATCACCCCCCTGATCTCACCTCTAATCAGTTCGAATTTGTCACTCATTTCCCTACTGTTTTGTTCTAATTTAGCATTTAAAGTTTCATTACTCTCTCTATTTTCCCTACTGTTTTGTTCTAATTTTGCATTATTCTGTTCTAATTTTGCATTATTCTGTTCTAATTTTGCATTTAAAGCTTCTGTACTTTCTTTATTTTCCCTACTGTTTTGTTCTAATTTTGCATTATTCTGTTCTAATTTTGCATTTAAAGCATCTGTACTTTCTTTATTTTCCCTACTGTTTTGTTCTAATTTTGCATTATTCTGTTCTAATTTTGCATTTAAAGCATCACTACTAACTTTGTTCTGATACATGAACTCGAGAAGTAAAGTTTTTAATTCTGGTTGGCCGCCTACACTCCCTGTTTCAGTATCGGGATTTACCTCCGCTACCCCGGTACTACCATCACTCGACATACTGCTCGTATCATCATTCTCCAGTTGATGACCACTACGTAACCTCATCTGTCTTTCTTTCTCATCCCCCATAATGATATACACTGATAAAGACAAATAACCCCCAAAATACAGGCACAGAAATATATACCCTTCTCCTTCCACAAATGTTATTAGGTTTTCAGCCCCAAGTTGTCGGCGCCAAATGTAACGTTAATTAGTTAGTGCCCCATGTTGGTAGCGACAAATGTAATGGTCTTGCTTAGGCTGGGATGACAAGTGAAACGGTATTTAATTTGCTCCACGTTGAGCGTACAAATGTAATGGTTTCGCTAGCCCACACTGTTGGGTGAGAAATGTAACTGTTTACCTTTGCCTAAGCTATGTTGTTTTAATGGGCGCCAAGACCTCAATGCAATGTTGAAATCTAAATTTGTATTTAACAACGTCTAGCTCTGGCAGAACACCTTCAAGACTCTATTCACTCAGATCGTGGTATGATTTGATCATTAACCCAACAAACAATTGTATCAGGAGAAGGAATTGGTCTATATCTAATGCTACCTACTGAAAGCAAAGATTGCATTGTAAAAGAAATGAATTTATTATATAAAACAAGTATAGCAAAATTAATAATAATAATAAGTTTAAAATTTAAATTGGAGCGTTGTGATTTGAATATTACCGATAGAAAATTACGTGAAAACGGAGTCTGATAAATTGATTTTACTCTTATTTCCAAGCTATGAAGTTACTGAAATATGAAATATAAAACAAAGAAAATGAGAGATTGCGTATTTCTGCGTCATGTGCGCTTACCATTGGAAATTGCCAAAGCATCTCCCTCATTCTTGATGATGCTGTGTGCTTCCCACAGTCTCCTGGACGTCGTCATCTCCGTCGAAATTTGATGATATCCTGGTAGATTATATAATTCTATGGTCCGTACCTCGGACCCAAACTCGCGTAAAACCGCACTGGTTACGTTTTACAAAAGTTCGTCGCTAACTCCACTGAACATCGGAGCGACACGCACTTGCGACCGTACACCGCAAGTTCTACACAGATAGTCCTTAACTCCACCGAACATCGGAGCCACTCGCACGCGCATCCATACTCGTCAAGTACTATACAGATTGTTTACGTTTCACGGCGCGTCGAACGATATATCCACACGCCGGCTCCCCTACCATGGTACCGACATCTAGCTTACGTCGTCCTCCTTGATTGGCTGCACCCTACGCGCTAGATCCCCACTCCTTCCTCATTACACTCCGCGGGAGGGAGA
Source organism: Meconema thalassinum (assembly GCA_946902985.2). NCBI lineage: Eukaryota > Metazoa > Arthropoda > Insecta > Orthoptera > Tettigoniidae > Meconema > Meconema thalassinum. The sequence continues at coordinate 70,641,890 of OX336390.1, forward strand.
AGTCGATTTCCGTTTCCACAATTCGCCTTTTCTAGACCTTGCGACCCAAGATTCCGTCATGCTTCTCGACAACATTAAGCGTGTACTTGAAATCCCAGTGAGTCACGTCTCTCGATATACCCTAACTGACGAAAACTCCGTAAAATTCCGTAATCAGATAATTTTCTATGATATCGTCGTTCGTAATAATTTGCTGGATAGCGTTTTCTAAGACATAGAAAACCTATCTGAATGCTAATAATTTTTATAAAATGCTCCGAAAATACCTAAATAATAATTATAATAAATTAATAATAATAATAATAATAAATTAAAGCCTCCGTGGCTTAGGCGGCAGCACGCCGGCCTCTCACCGCTGAGTCCGAGGTTCAAATCCCGGTCAGTCCATGTGAGATCTGTGCTGGACAAAACGGAGGCAGACAGGTTTTTCTCCGGGTACTCCGGTTTTCCCTGTCACAATTTCATTCCAGCAACACTCTCCACTATCATTTCATTTCATCTGTCATTCATTTAATCATTGCCCCAGAGGAGTGCGTCAGGCCTCGGCAGCCGGCACAGTCCATATCCTCGCCGCTAGGTGGGGGCTTCATTCATTCCATTCCTGACCCGGTCGGAGACTGGAAGCAGGCTGTGGATTTTCATTTTCAATAATAAATTAACATGAAAAATTCTCTTGGCTGAACAATTTGCCGCGTAAATAAATATAGAATGGCTTCCTACTGACTTATGCCAGTTGCATAAAACCCCTCGAAAAACACGTTACAAGACTACCCGCTCGGTTTAGTGCTCTGCGGGCTGTAGGCGACAAGAGTTCTCGCAGGGGCTATCGCCTTGTTTATTTGTTTAAAATCACTTTATAAACAAATAAATTATTTCCGTTGACTTTTCAAGAAATGCAAGATTTTGCCTGTACTTTTAAACGATTTGGAAGATTTTGGTACAAACCACACCTTCTAACTCCCTCTGGTTTAGGAGCTTGAGTTTTGTGATACATACACCTTAGTCTTAGCGTATTATATAATAAGATAATACTGTACTTGAAATAAACTAAAAATTAACGAGACCAGTCTTAAATACTCTGGTATCATGGTAACCTATAAACAAAGAAATTTTCACTTAAATCCGGCTCACTTGCTGTGATTGTAACTAAACGCTCACTTGCTTGTTAAGACTCGATGCTACCGGCTCGAAGACTCGCCGCACACTGACGAAGCAGGGGAGGGGGAGAAACGCTATCCGAACTTTGCCAATCGTCCACGAACACCGAAATTGGCTTACGAAGTCTGCTTCCCTTCCGAGGCGTTGTCGAAGCAAGAGTGGGGAAAGCGATAAAGCTAGAGAGAAAGAGAGATGCGCTTACTGACATTGAGCGGAACCGAAAATCAAACTGAAACTGACAAAACCTGTTTCAGCCAAACAAATCTTTATGACTTCCGGAACCAAAACTTCAAGTTATCCAAAGAAACTTCGAGTTATCCACAATTTTTTGCATTGTCAGTATAGGAAAATCAACGGACCGGAGAAAAACTTCGAGTTATCCAAGTTCGACTGTAGTAATGTGTTTCTTGTGATTTTCTCTTGAATTCCGAAATATTATCTTAATTTTATATTTGGATAGCCTATTTAGTTTTATTTTAAATATCCAAGAACCAAATTTTATTCTTTTCATAACTAGAGTAACTTGCTGTACAACAAGTATATTGTTCCTCAATTTATGTTGTTTTTACAGTAAAATGTAAATATTGTTTTATAAATGAGTGATAAGGTCCTCACCGGCTTGCCGGCGGACTTGAGCAAAATAAAATAGCTCTCACGGACCAAACACACAACAAGCTCTACGGTTAACAACCGCAGTTGTAACTCGGAGCTTGCTCCATACAAGGTTGACTACCTTTGAAAGTCAAACATGGAAGGAAATCTTTTAAGGAATAATCCACCTAGACTGCATTCGGATACGGTGGGCAGTCACCTGAAAGATACCCTAGATGAGTCGGAGCATCTAAAAATACCCCCCCCCCCGACAGATAGAAAACCCAAATTTAGACTGAAGATAGGACAGATAAACTATATAGCAACACACAATATAAATTCCATCATACAGCCAGGAAAACTCAAAATTTTGACAGACGAAATGGATCGCAAAGGGATTCTAATAACCGGGCTTCAAGAAATGAGAAACACCGATCAGGAACCAATAGAATCACAAGGGTATAGAATTTACAAGGGAATACCAGGAAAAAGAGTAATGAAGCAATGTTCACAATTCGGAACAGGATTTGTAGTCAATCTCAAAATAATTGAATCCATCATAGAATTTAAAGCATTATCCCCTAGGCTCTTGACACTAACTCTAAAAGCTGCAAATAGAACATATACCATTCTAAATGCCCATGCCCCAACTAATGATAAAAATAATAAGAAAGAACACAAAGATGATGTGGAGGGATTTTGGGAGCTTTTAGATCAGACAGCAACAAACATAAATAAAAGTCACACCATAATTTTAATTGGAGACTTTAATGCCCAGTTAGGAAAGGAAAAAAGATATAGAGACATAATAGGAAAATGACCAGCACAGAGAAGAACAAACAGGAATGGCATAAGACTGGTGGAATTTTGCAACTTACTTCAAGAGAAGACCAAATAAACTCAAAACTTGGAAACATCCAGATTGGAAAAAAGGTGAATGGCAACTAGATCATGTTTGTATGCATAAGAACTATCACAGGGAGATCTACAATGTGAAAGTTCTGAGAGGAACAGATACTGAATCGGATCATTACATGATAAAGATTAAAATTAAATTTACCCTGTTGACAAAGAAAAAAACTCACCTAAAAAAGAAGAGAACATACGACCCTCATAAACTAATAAATAACAAGGGATACAAAGAACGAACTAGATATATTAAAATAACAGATGATCTAGAGGAAATAGTTCCCGAATTGAAAAAAATAACTGAACAAGTAGGCCCAATAAATCCAAGGAAGGAACACCAATGGTGGAACGATGAGTGTGATAATACAGTGGAAGATAGACATCAAGCCGGGTTACGGTATCAGAGTCAAAAAACAGATGAATCACACTTGGATCTCATAAGACAAAGGAAGATAACTCAAAAAATAATACGAGGGGTTAAACGGCTATACCAAAAGGATATACTTCTGATGATCGAAACAAATAGCGCGAAAACAAACTCAAGAGATTACTACAAAATTTTTAGCAAACAACTACAAAGATATGAACCTCCAACATTAATGTTAAAAGACAAAAATGGCGAGTTAGCTCATAGTAATAAAAGAAATACAGAAATTTTAGCAGAAACATTCAACAAGTTGCTAAATTGCGAAGATCCACCAGAACTGCTTCAAATAAATACAGACACCACTATTAAAACACCATCAGAAAACATAAATCCACCCACAATCCAAGAAGTCTACAAAGCGCTGAGAGAGCTCAAAAACTACAAAGCGAGTGGAGAAGATCAAACATTTGCAGAATTGTGGAAATATGCAGCAGAACCAGTAAAGATTTCATTACACCAATGCATAGTGAACATTTGGATCAAAGAAGAACTGTCAGACCATTGGACTACTGCTATAATACATCCATTACACAAGAAAGGAGAAAAATCAAATCCTGACAACTATCGAGGAATTTCCCTTTTGGATATCACATATAAAATCATGTCACAAATTCTATATAATCGTTGTAAAGATCAATTAGAACTGGAAATAGGAGAATATCAAGGTGGATTTCGGCCATGGCGAAGCTGCCCTGAACAGATAATCACCTTAAAATTAGTAATGGACTACTACAAACGTAGACAAAAACAGCAAGTCATAACCTTCGTAGACTTCAAAAAAGCTTATGATTGTATACATAGATCTTCATTGCTGAAAATACTAAGGAATTTCAGACTTCATCCCAAATTAATAAAAATTATAAAACTAACTCTTAACAAACACCAAATCTAAAATAAAATTCAGAGGAGAAATATCTGAACCGTTTACGATTAAAACAGGATTAAGACAAGGAGATGGTTTATCGCCTCTACTTTTCAATTGTGCTTTGGAATATGTAATGAGGGAATGGTACAGGGAAAATCCTAGGAACATAAGAATTGGAACCAAGAAAGATCAAATAGGCTTAAATTGCTTGCGATTCGCAGATGACTTAGCGTTACTGGCTAATAATATTTAAGAAGCCAGAAATCAAATAATAAGCCTACAAAATATAGCATAAAAAATTGGACTTCAGATATCATTTGAAAATCCACTTGTAATCAATCACATAACAGTAAATAACAAGAAAGTTAAAATAGTGAAGCAATTTAAATACGGTACTTAGGAGAAATTATAACTTACAACTTGGATGAGAAACCTGCATGGCAAGAAAGAACTAATAAAATGATAAAAGCCCAAAAATTAACATGGTCTACATATAAAAGAAAATGTCTATCAATCGCAACAAAATTAAAACATCACAAGACAGTGGTTCAACCAGAGGTGACCTATGGAAGTGAAACTCTTTTTAAAGTTACTCAGAAAAACAGAATCAACAAAATTTTAAAAGTAGAAAGAAGAATAGTTAGAACATGCATAAATAAAAAATATCAGAAAGATGGACAGTGGCGGATAGTACCAAATGAAATGGTATACAGAGAACTGGAGCCCATCACTGATACTATTCGGAAGAAATGGCTTTCTTTCTTTGGTCACATCATGAGGACACCAGAAACCAGGTTATCTAGAAAAATTGTAGTGAAACTTTGGAATATGAAACAACAAGTAGGATGGATTAAGGAAATTAGAGAAGATATGAAAGAATTGGAAATAACCTTGGATGACTTACAAAACAAAACAACAAAATTAAAAAAAACTGAGACATACAAAAATAAGATTTCAGGCTAAAATAGACAAACATAATACAGTAAAAAGGGTATTTACAGATGAGGAACGCCTGAGAAGATCAGAGCGAATGAAGAGCTACTGGGCGACTCGGAAAGGAAACTTACTGAAGAAGAGGACCAAGAAATGATTGACTGAAGTGGTCTAATGAGGCCGTAAAAGCAGAAGAAGAAGAAGAAGAAGAAGAAGAAGAAATGAGTGAAGGAAAGAAAAATAAAGTGTTTCCTTTTAAATCTGAAAGTCAACTAATATTCAAACAATATGTTATAACCGAATCTACCACTGGCAATGCAATCTGAAATAAATTAACTATAGGAGTATTACCTTGCTTATTGGCACAGGTAAAGGAACTTTATGGACATGACGGGGAGTTGGATTGGGTCAGTGTATGAACGGCTTGGGGGTGGGAGGAGGAGAGGTTGACAATATGTGTCGCGCACAGATATGAATTGGGTTCTGAGCGCCTCCTGATTTTAGTTCCTAACTAAATTGCTGTGAAATCTCGTATAACAGATATAATAGATGGAAACAGGGATCTGACTGGTGTCAGTTCATCCCTCTGTACAGCAGACACTGGACTGTAAGTAAACATGCAGTATTGGGTTTACTGTCATGAAATTTTACCTTTATTATACCCGTGACAAACTGAGAGAAAATAACTATAAACTGATTTATTGAATGGCATTGTGCATCATTGTTGCAGTTACGAGCATGACAGATTTGACTTGCCTACTCCATGCTGTCACCAGTCTATATCCACTGTACTAAGGCTCGACTGGCTTCAGGAATATTTTCAATGTTCATAGTATGCATTGTCTGTTGTACGAGGGTTTGTTATTTATTATACTATTGATGATGATGATAATTGTTGTTTTAAGGGGCCTATCATCTAGTGTTCAGTAAAATACTATTTCATTGATTCACTTAAAAATTTGACACACATGTATTCAACGTTATTGGAAATGTGTTTTTTATCAGTCATCATAACAAGTGTGCCCAAATGGCTTCTGTAATGTATTGTGAGTAAATGGTGTTGATTTTGCTCTTCCTTGTTGTGATGGATATGGGGCTTAATGTGCAATTAAAATCTTGTCGTACAGTATTCAAGAGAAAGAGAGGTACCAGATAGGCTAACAGAATACGATGGCCCTTTCTTTAATAACAAGCAGAAAAGAGCACCATGACTTTTCTATTTCCATCTGTTTATACAGGGTGATTTTTTTTGCTGGAGCGGGGCCAGCGGCCAGCTACCGGGCGCGCGCATGCCTCGCGCCAGCCAACCGAACTCGGGCAGATTGCGCGCAGGTAGCAACCGTAACGGAGTACATTAATTAATGGTAAATGCACCAGCAAATCATGATTAAAGAATTCACCTGTTGACAGAAGATGCTGAGAATGTTCTCCTTCAGCTGACAGACAGACGTTGTACCATGTAAATAAATTGGCGTTTACACGTTGTAATTCCCTTCTGTTGTGAGGGATATCTGCTGCCGTATTGTTCTCCAGCTTCACTAGAGCACGGGTAATTGATCTGTACACTTTGTATTTTAAATTACCCCACAATTTAACATCAAACGGGCTTAGGTCCGTGCTTCAATTTACCACAGTAAACACGGAGTAGCTACGAAATACGACGATGTAACTTCCTAAGTTACTGTCTCTCAGCTGAAGGAGAACATTTTCTGCATCTTCTGTGAAAAGGTAAGTTCTAACCTTTAACTGGTGACGTGAGGTCATCCAGACTCCCAAGAAATAAAATCCATCTGTGCTTCTTTAATTATATCTTGCAGGAAACTGTTGTTTATGTTACCTTCTTATCTGTATGTTGACACTTCACACCCTCGTTAATGAAAGCTCAGTGACCCTGGTTAGCTCGCCTCATTAGGTTGACGTTAATGTTTATACCTGCACGCAATCTGCGGTCTAAGTTCGGTTGGCTGGCGGAAGGCGTGCAAGTGTCTGGTAGCCAGCCGCTGGCCTCGCTCCAGCAAAAGAATCTCACTGTATATTCTTTTGTGTAAATATGTAATTCTGCTTTGATATAATATGTTGATTTGTAATATATTTAATTTTACAACTGCTAGTGAGAGATAGTTGAAAGTCCTGCTTTCTATGTGTGCTATACGGTACTTTTGATTTGACAAATAAAAAAGATAAGTGTGTCATTGCATTATTATTATTAGTAGTAGTAGTTTTTATACAACGTTATGTCCAACTAAGGACAGTGATTGAACCTATTTAACAGATGAATATGAATTTGCTTTCTTCTCTTTCCAAAATGTTTTCATTCTCTTACTATAATTATTCTTCCTTTCTTCTGTCGATGCAGTTTTGACTCTCCTCCGAGGGTTTGCAGCAAAATGATGTTTGCTCAGTAATGTTCTGTTCCATGAAATTTCATCTGTTATTGATTTCTTGAAGGTCATTTGCAATTTTGATTATCCTGTTATTCTTGACTTTTAGTAAAGAGGCTTGATTGAATATTATTATTGTGTTGGTAGACATTTTTCAGTGTTGCCTTGGTAAATGAAATATAAATGCTTTTCAGTTGATCAACACTTTGGTTGGTTCCTCAGTGTAGGGCCTGCGACAACGTGGTCTGTAGCCCCGTGTACTTTGGGTGTGTGTAGAATCTGTCTGAGCAGCATCGGTGGCGTAGTTGATAGCATGCTGAGCTTCCATGCCCAAGATCGCGGGTTCAAACCCGGCCAAAGTCGTCGGATTTTTTAAGAACGTTAAAAATCCCTCATTATGCCTTCCTTCGAAGGGGAAGTAAAGCCGGCAGTCCCATGTCATAGATGTATGGCATGTTAAAGAACCTTCCACTAATTACACCTGTGTGAAGCTAAATTATAGGTTAAACATTTGACTAACGTTCTTAGGTTCCTACGTTTCAGATTTTTAATGCCCTGCTTGTTATGGATTTAGGCCGTTTTGGCAATTGCTTTTTCTTTTATATGATAGGAGCTTCCTACCAACGTACCTTTTCCATCATAATCTCAATTTCGATTTTTTTGGATTTGGTATCTTTTGGAAATAAGCTTCTCATGTTCCCCACGATTCTAATGTTCTGTTCTTGTGTGATTACCATGCTTAATGAGTTGGAGGCAATGAGGTGAAACATGGAAACAAAGCGTTTCCGAACCCATGTTCATATAACATAATTTCTTTGTGTATGTGTGAGGAATGTGTCCTGTATTTTGTGCCGTATATTTACTAGCGGAAGTGGCCTGTTTGCCATCTCTTGATGAATGCAGTCCATATGCATTTGTCTGTTGGCACAGGCTAGAGTAAAATGTGGCTTTTCACCGAGGTCTCAGTCTCACTCATGGCTGTGATTATATGGAAGCTACTGAGGTATGGGTGGGGCTTAGCAATGACATCCAGGGCACAGTCCGTGCCTGTGGATGCTATGAAAGGTTTTATTCTTAGGGTTAGTACTGCTGTACTGACTCAGTGAGGAAAGCAATGGCAAACTACCTCACTCATCTTGCCTAGTACGCCTCAATATAGAGCTGCTTTGGGTTTTTGTGGGTATCTACCCACATAACCTAATAGCGGTACTTTTTGAGGATCCAACCAGCCTTCGGGCTGACTAACTAACAGACATTTTTGTTACACCCTGTATATTACAGGGTTACTCAACTCATTCCTTTGAGTTTTGGCTCTGGGCTCGAGAACTAAGCTAGTAGGATAAAGAGAAATGCTGTGCAGCTACCGTACCAAAGTGGACATTTCTATAAGGTGCGTTCAAAAGTAACGAGCCGGAGGCTGGAATGCGTAAACCGGTGACGACATTGGCTAATCGTGGTGTGTGTAACGAGGTGTGGTTCCGACCAGAGCATGGAAGGTCACAGCCCGTCGCTAGAGGGCACGCGTGCACGTCACGTGACGATACAAAGCGAGCAGCAGCATGCATCAATCGTCCAACCAAGACCAAGACAGTGGGCCATTCAACATGCTTCCTGGTGTGGTTGAAGACTGTGGGGTACCCATTGGGCACACACTTTTCGCAAGTGCAGTCGTTCCTTCATGTTGATGTGCACACTTCCGATGCTCAATCCGACCACAGCGGCTATGGCGTTCACTGTCACTCGGCGGTCCTGTGAAATGAGTGCATCAACCAGCTGGACGTTGTCATCGGTAATGCAAGGGGGTGCCCCAGACCGGGCATCATTGGCTAACGACACCCGTCCTTACCTGAAGCACTTGTGCCACGCCCTGACCCTTCCAAGGGACATGCAGTGTTAGCCGTACACTTGTGACATTCGGCGATGAATGTCTGTTCCTCCTACTCCTTTCTCTGTCAGAAACCGAACAACACCTCTTTGCTCTTCGTTTGACGCCTCCGTGTCACTGTTTGCAATGCTACTGGCAGCGTTGGACGATCGATGCATGCTGCTGCTCGCTTTGTATCGTCACGTGACGTGCACGCGTGACCTTCCATGCTCTGGTCGAAACCACACCTCGTTACACATGACACGATTAGCCGATGTCGTCACCAGTTTGCGCATTACAGCCTCCCGCTCGTTACATTTTGAACGCACCTTATTGTAGATCTCCATAATCACCTGTTTTTGCTCACCTGTCACCATGAGAATACACACTACTTGCTTCTTGACATTGAGAGATTTAGGCCTGTTCAAAACTTGCTAAATTAAGTAGTTTTGTTAAATATTAACTTTCTTAAACATTTTATTTTCTTCTTCTTTCCTCGATTTTGTCCATCTTTGGACAGCGTAACATAACCCATTGCATTCACTGTCTCTTATGTCCTTTATCCTTTCTTGCCTTCCAGTAGTTCTTCATTACTTCACTTTGTCTCCTTCTCCTCTCTTCCGTCCAGATGTTAACCCGCTTCTTCTTTTCCTTTTCCTGGAAACCCTTGAAATTATTGATCATATTTCTGAAAAGTGGTCTGTCCTGAATAATATCTATTGTTACTTCCATCTCCTCCATATCCCTTTTTGTACTTTGTACTCATTGATTACCATTCTTGCTTTTGTATGCATGACTGAAAATTTGTTTCGTGAGTCTGGTGTTATTCATCCTCATTACGTGTTCAAAGAAATTAACCCTCCTTTTCCTGATCGAATTGAAAATTTTTTCAGTTTCTTTATTTTTGTAGAGGTCATCATTTTTTCTGTATGTGAACTCTCCATTTTCTGTTTTTAATGGTCCAAATATTTTTCTAAGTATCCTTCTTCCCTTTTTCTCTAACTCTTCTATTTCACCTTTTTTAATGGAAAACATTTATTCTGAAGCAAAGAGACTTTCCGGCTTTACCGTATTGTAATGTCGGATTTTGGTTGCAATAGAAAGATTTTTCTTATTGTAGGTATTTTATTAATTCTTTAATTATTTTGTATTTTGCTTGATCAGAAATGAACCCATGGTGTTAGCCTTTGAAGATATGATCGCCGGTGGCAGAGGTGGGAACTATTCTTTGTTTACTTGTGCCATGCTGTCAGCCTGCTTGGTTGGGAGGCACAGTCGCGAGGGTAGAATATGGCTCAGATCCAGTAGCATCAGTCATCGTTCTCCTCTCCGTGGTGACATGAGCTTCTGTTACGCTTAGCTGTGCTGTTGCTGCTTGACTTAGAAGAAGTCTACAGCCAATCATCGCCGTGTCCCCCTGCTCGTCCCGCAAGGCTCTAGTTGCGTATTATCAACAGATGCTGGTGCATTCAAGTTCATCGGCAATCGCATCTTCAAAGGCTAATATTTATACATATAAAAGAATTCGAATTTTTATAGATGAATTAGCTGAAGACGATGTAAGATCTCAGGATTTGAACCCAATACCTTCTGTTCTCTAGGATCCTTCCAGCCAGACTATCTAATCTGGGAATGTTCCAGTCCGAGCAATGGCATCACATGCATCTAGGAAACATGAGGATTCATGTTCAAATCTTGAGCACATCCCTCGTTTTCAGCCGAATTCCTCTATTAACTTTGTTTGCATATTCATTTCTGTTGCACAGTGCTGTCTTCTATTGTTATTAACTTTATTGGCCACATTGTACCACTTGAGTCCTCCATGTACACTTTTTCTTTGAAGGTTGTATTGGTTGATTCTGTCTTTATTATTGATTGGCATCACATATTTGTGTTTCAGGCAACTTTGATGAAATTATGTCAGTTCGCCTGGATCAGAATTGGATGCAAGGTTCAGTGTATATTTCTTCTGGCAGAAGACAGTCCCATGGAGTTATTGCACACAATAGTAATGATTTTGCTGATAAGAAGAATGATTCCTTAATACAGAATAATAATAGTTACTATTTATGCCCTTCTTGTGGTAAGCCATATGTGTGGAAAAATAGTATGTTGTTTCACCATCGTTATGAGTGTGGGAAAGAGCCTCAGTTTCAGTGTCCTTATTGTCCTCAGAGAACCACCCAGAAACAAAGCCTTAAGGCACATATTAAAAATAAACATACATCAGAGTTCCAGAAAGGTACAATATAATCATGAAATTCCATACATGAGGCTGAGGCACATACTGTAGTAAGTGATCAACATTACATCTTCCACTTCTACTATACCCACTGAGAAATCATTTAACACATTTCCCTCAGGTCTATTCTTTGCTCCTCTTACCCTAAATGAGTGTCCCAGAATCTCGGCTCAATGTCTTTTACTGTATGGTACTTAAAATAAATGAAACTTCAAATAATAGAGATACAGTATTCATAACAAAATTTGATTTTAGTTAGTAGTTCATCATCATCATCTTGTACAGTTTCCTGCCCCAGGCTGGGTCTGTTTGGAACATAATCCTCGCCACTTAATCCTTTCTTCCCACCACCTCTCCGCTGTCACTCTGGTCCAGTCCTCGCCTCTCTTCTTGACACATTCCTCTACTCCTTTCAGCTATCTATCTCTTGTTACTCCGATCCTACTTCGCAGGAACTTCATTTCACTTGCCTGTATTCTGCTTATGTCTCTTTTCTTCATTATCCACCTTTCTGAAGCATAGGTCAGTACCGGGATATAGTAGCTTCTGTATAACACTTCCTTGCTTTTTTTGTGCGACATCTTTATTCCACACTAAGCTCCTAATGCTTCTCAGAAATGCTTCTGCCTGTCTGCCACGTTCCGTAATCTCTAGTTATTGTCATTTAAAGGGGTGAGGTCATCTGCCCCTATAAAAATTTGATTTTACTTGGCACATTATCTTCTTATGATTTTGAAGTTGGAGAATACAGAGACAGCTGGAATGAACCTTTCCAAAATAATCATGATCATAATATTTATGTATTATGCTCTAAAGAATCATGTTTTGATTTGAACTTTAATTAGAATCTGCAGTATCTGCCTTTTGATCATGCAGGGTGTGGCACTTTTTTATACCAGGTAGATGTGAAAGTCTTCCTCTTTACTATTAAGCAGAATAAATCAGTCCTCCGCAGCTCATTGACTTCGAGTGAGGGTGTCTGGAGACAGCTCACTGTTATCCTACTGACTCTTAAGGCCACCACACACAGAAAGCTAGGCTAAGCCAACTAAGCTACGCTGTGTTATGAAAAATATCGCTCTCAATGCATTTAGGTACAGTGACACACACAGGCCGCTATGCTAAGCTATACTATGCGAAGCTAAGCTAAGCTAAGCTAGACAGATCGCTAGGCAGGCGATTTTCTTAGCTGTAGCTGGCCTGGCGCATGCGCTGTTCATTTCGGAACAGTTGATCTGGCGGGCTGTCGCTGACCTTTGAGTTGTGTGCGTAGCCGTGTCGTGTGAGTGTAGTGTAGTGATTCAGGTATTACCGAACTTCGTTTTATTCATACAATGGGTGACAGGCCAAAAGAAGAACGTATAATTGAAGAGGTGAAAAGATATCCCTGACTTCAAATTTCTACAGAGACTTGACAAGAAAGGAAAACTGTTGGTAGGAAATAAAATTCTTCATCATTTCCATTCAGTTCATGAATCAAATGATGGAATTCATCGCGTATTTTTCTTCTTCTCTCAATTTCACGTATCCAGAATCGTCCTCTCTTCCTTCTTCATCTTCGATGACAGCAGCCAATAAAAGGGCCTCCTCTGCAATGCCAGTCATCCTTAAACTCCTGCCTAGCTTACTTTAGTTTAGCTTTTTGTTCGTGACATAGCACACCATAGCTTGGCATTGCTTAGCATAGCATAGCGTAGCGTAGCTTAGCTTAGCTTTCTGTGTGTGGTGACCTTTATATCTACTGCACATCACATCCAAATTGGTGTGTGTGGTTGCTATTGGCAACAAAATGCATACCATGTTGTCTTATGTTACATTTAATTTTTTTAAACCAAAATTGATGTATGTTGTGATACAGTAGAGTCTCGCAAACTCGGCCTAATGTGGACCGAAGGGTGGCCGAGTTTGCGAAAATGCCGGGTTATCGGGAAATGTGTTAAAAAGAAGAAATGAGCTGTTTGTTTTGGTTTAAAAGTAATGCAATGCAGTACATTTATTTGTTTTTAACAGAAACAAAACGAAAACGATTAAGCCACTACAATTACATTACTTGAATATATAGTTCAGTACTGTACTGCATAAAAATCAAGTAAAACAATTACTGTAAATTATAGAAGAAAACTTAGAAAAACCAGGCCTACAAATTATTTCTATAATATGTACACTGTACAGTATATGTACACAACATTTCCCATAGGCAAATAGTATTTTCACTTAATGAAAATTACCATTTACTTTTTTGCAAAAAAGTAAGTAATGTTCTTTTGCTTTTCACTTTGAACCCTGTTTCTTGAAGCCTCGTCACGAAGACGGCGAAGAAACAGAATTGCGGAGAATGCGCAATCAAATAAATATTTAGATCGTAATCAAATAAATACATCGCTCTGTGCGAGAACCGTTTGTCTACTTCTTACTGCCAACAGTTTGTGCATTTACAGTACTGTACTGTTCAACTACCTGTATTTATCAGGTCGTCTTCTTACTATGTATTGTAGGTCAACTTGTTTCGCGTCGTATTTAACTGTCGATAATTCCATTAATGGAGAAGACGAAAGAAAACATAATAACGCTCTGTGCGGAAACACAAAAACAAACAAAAATCATGATTTATTTTTTTCTCCTGTCAGGGTGGCCGAGAAATCCGGAGTGCTGGGTTACCGAGTGCCGAGTTTGCGAGACTCTACTGTATATTACAAATGTATTTACAAATACAGTGAACCTCACCATTTTGGGCTTCATTAATTTGGATTCCGGATAATTCAGACAGGTTTTCATCACCGCAGTACTGCGTAAGGACATCAATCACACCAAAGTCATCTGTTGTAAAATGTCGATTGCATCCCACTCCCTTCCTGTTCACTCCACTCGCGGCCAATAATAAGTACCGTAAATATCATTATTGGTCACAGGCACGCAACAAAGGCAGTGCCTGCTCAGTTGGCTTTTTGAAGCCCACATGACGAGTTACTGTCACATGGTGTTAAATTCTATCTCTATGATTGTTTAAAAGTGTTTGAAAGTGTCGTACTGTTGTCCTCTAGAGTAAATGTACCTTATACATTTCCAATACAGTACAGACAATTTTTATTACATACTGTTTATGTACGGTACTGTATATAGGGATACATAATACAGCCTTTGAATGTATTGTAACTTTAATTTACTACAGTATGTACATATTAACATGTTCATCTAGTCTTTCTTTAACAGTTGCATACATTGTATATTATATTCCCAATTATAACTTCAGTTAACTGTGCGTACTGTACAGTACAATATTTTAGAAAACATTATTTTCTATATTTTGGACTTTCTATAATTTGGACTAGACCTCGCCCCCTTTAGTCTGAATTAGTGAGAGTTTATTATACATGTTAAATTCATAACAAATTCTCTTTGGAAATTTAAAATAAAAAGATTTGCTATAATAATGTCTGGTGTTTCATTTTCCTTTCTCATTCTCAGTAATAAAGGTCAGTGGAACATATCAATAAGTCCTCTGTGGTGCAATTTTCTGCCGTCAGTAACCCTACTGCACCGGCTTCGGTGGTGTAGTCGGTAGCATGCTGAGCTTCTATGCCCACGATTGCAGGTTCAAACCCGGCCGAAGTCATCGGAATTTTTAAGAGCGTTAAAATCCTTCGGAGGGGAAATAAAGCCAGCGGTCCCGTGTCACAGATTTATGGCATGTAAAAGAACCTTCCACTAATTACACTTGTGTGAAGCAAAATTTACAGGTTAGATTTCGTTGAAACGCTCTATCAAAGTTCCACAGTCCACCACTAGGTGTCAGTGACATCTGGTAGCAAAAGTTGGAACTACTTGAAATTGAATGGAACTTGTAGCTCACCCTGTGGGTTTCCGCATTGAAGCAGCTACAGCCTCTGGCAAGCCCAACATGTCCTCGGACACTTCCGGCACTAAAAGCCATATGCTTCATACATACATACCGGCCATTTACTCGTCTTACTCGTAGCTGAGCTGTCTGCAGCTGGCTAAGAGGCAGTTGAGCTGCCTTTAGTGCAGCAATGGTGAACGAGAGATGGTGTGGTTACAGCTGCTGGTTTGTGGAACTAAACCTCCGCTGAAGAGTGCTTGGAATGAGATAATTTAACTGCATGCTATCACTGAACATAGCCTGTCCCCAGAGACCAGCCCATTCAGTCTTGCTATACAACTCCAATGAGGACCTCCTACCACTCACATGTGGGACATGGGTTGGCGACCACAGGACCCCAGCTGAGTCCAGCATCTCTCTAAAAGCCACAGTAGTTAAAAGGGACGTAAAACCAATAACTCTCTGTCATTTTTCCTCTCAATCTCTGTTGGTCAAATCTTGTTCTCTTCCGACCCCAACAGTATTAGGGTGTCCGAGGCCTAGGGAGTCTTTCATTTTCCTGCTTTAATTGGCCCTTGTCTCATCTTTCCTGATCCCTCATTCTTCGATGGGCCAGACCTCTTCCTTCTCTTTTCCTGCCTTCTGCTCAGGGTCCTAAAGGAGGAAGGGTGAGTGTAGCCCTGAACCTCTGATAGTACTACACCCTCAAGGGCTCATTGCTGGTGAGTCTCTAATCTCAAACTAAGTTGTATAAATTTTAGCAAAGAAGATAGTTTTGAGGGAAATAACAAAAACAACTTTCAGTGGTCACTGTAAATAATTTTAATGATCCCAAAATGTCTTTATGATTTCAAATATGTTTAAATTGAAATTGATGTGCTGAAGATGAGCCACAGAATGGCTCGAAACATGTGCATATCTTAATTCAATTAAATGTGCAAGTATCGAAATGGATCAAATATATTTGAATACATTATAGATATTGCAAATCAATATGGAATTTTCAGTAAATTGAACCAAACTGGCTTAGCTGTGTTGAATGACCTAATCCTCTAAGATCTCTGAAGTTAAACAACATTGGACATGGCCTGTACTTGGATAGATGACCAAGTGCTCTTGGCTGGGGATGGGAAGAAGTGCAGAGAGGAACTGACCATCATACCACTGCTCAGTAGTGCTAACAAAGCTTATGGGCAGAAAACCCTTATTCTTTACAACATATACCACACTGTCAAGAAGTTTGTAAAAATCCAGCAGATAGAGTGTCCATCAAGTGACTAAAGAGCATCCAGTGTTTAGAAAAGACTGTGGGTCTTATGGGCTTTTATTTTTAACGGAAATCCCCCCTACACTGGTTTTGTTCCCTCACCTTTTATCATGAAGGAACTCTGAACATATATATTTTTCGTTATAATAGCTTCCTACAATTATCTGCCAACTGATAACCTTTGTTATTGCGTACAAGTATCGCTTATATTACGTCTTAGTAATTTAAACATTTCCGAGGTTAGCACGCTGGAATGAAGAGCCTCGTCCTGTGCTGCATGCTCGCCCGGAGTGGAGCACATGCTCAGTTCCGCCGACAACATAAGTTCTGAAGCACTATCCGTCATTGGTGTTACTGTTGTGTGTGTTTTATTTTCTGTTCGATCGAATCATGGCTGCCGACAGTTGGGTTCCAACCCACTATCTCCCGAATGCAAGCTCACAGCTGCGCGCCCCTAACCGCACGGCTAACTCACTACAATATTACAAATATTAATCTAAACAAAACAACAAGAATAAAATTGAAAGAAATTAAATTACAGCCTAACTAATAACTAAAGAGGTGATGATCACGAGTATTGCTGACATAAAAATTGTTAACATCGTCTGCATACATCCGAGAAGGAAGGAAGGGTTGTGCTCTCGACATCTGTCAATCAGTAATGCGTCATATCACAACGAAATGAATGTCGTTATTGGTTCTCTTCGCATACAGTATCCTTAATACTGGTCCAATCCGTTAACACCTGCAAAACTGCTCCTTCCTGGGCGTGTTCTATTTCAGGTAGCTGCTGGGGTTGTGGTTGTCTCGCTAACTTATGAAAGCGCAGTACTCGAAGCGGGTGAACATAACGTATGACGTCAGCGCTACCTCTGCTTAGAATTAGCAACACTGTCGCCATAAGGCTCCACAGTCTTTTCTAAACGCTGGATGCTCTATAGAATATGTGACACAGTTTCTGGCAAAACCTTTCTCCTTTATTTCACATTTCGTATCATTTCACTACTAGCTTGCCACAGTGGGTGAATGGTCAACGTGTCGGTCTACTAACCCCAAACTTGCAGGTTCGCTCCTGGCGGTGGTAAGTGATTTTTGAAAGGCGACAAAAATTACGACACCATGTCATACGATGTTGGCATGTCAAAGAACCCATTTGAATTCAGTAGGCCGTGTTCATAATGGCCAAATTAATCTCGGGGGTTCCTACCAACACAAAGTTCCTCATTTCTCTACTAGAAAGCGCTATAGTGTTCAAGGAGCTTAGATATCTAACCTCCTTGACTTTCATAGCGGTTCAAGGAACAACGAAATTCGACATGCAAGCTACCCTTTGGGTGGCAAATAACAAAGCTTGCACCCGGCACCCGAGGCCATACGATATTATTATTATTATTATTATTATTATTATTATTATTTCACTACTTTCCACTTTCATACTTGTGTGCTTAAAGTGTGTTGTGTTTGAGTCTTCAGTCTTTTGACTGGTTTGATGCAGCTGTCCATGTCTTCCTGTCCTGAGCTAATTGAGTCATCTCTACATAGCTACCACACCCTACATCCAAGGCAATCTGTTTAACATATTCTATCCTTGGTCTACCTCTACAGTTCTTATCCTTGACCCTTCCTTCCATAACTAAGCTTGCTATACCTGGGTGTCTTATTATGTGTCTACCAACCTATCTCTTTCTTCTCTTGTCCATTAACATTATCATGTTGGAAGCCATTTTTCAATGTTCCCTTAGTAATCAAAATTTAATGTTTTTCAGTTGGTCAACATGATTGTACCCAATTGTAACTTAATAGGTGGTTCCATAATCCTGAAAAAAGTTTACCTGTGTTTAATTTATTGGACGTGGTCTTGGAAGAGAGGAAAACTAAGGCACGTGAAATTCCAAGATAATTTTATAATTTTAAATGATTATGTCGACTTCGCGGGGGTCTGGCGTTACGGTGACGGGACGAAATGTACCGAGAATGCACTGAGGTGTGTGGTGTCATAGTACTGCTTGAGCTTCCTCCTTTCCCCACGCGTTCCGTTGAGCGTGACGTCATCCAGCCAACTACCTCCTTTGACCTTGGGTTGCACTTTTTTTTTTTTTTTTCCTAATGGACTTTGAGTTCACGCAGCATTTGTAGCATTTAAAATGATATAAAGTCTAGTCTTTCAGACTGACTATCAGTGTTTTTTGATACTGAAGGAATGAAGAATCATGCATGGAAAGGACCAAACTTCAAGTTACGGCATATCTTCATGCGTTACACTGCACATGGTTTTCATGGTAAAATATGTACAATAACGAGATTCCACAAATCGACAGAAAAGTGTATATGTCGCCTATGCTCCCGGTAACCATCTTGGAAACTGTGCTGAAAGATCACAACCGATCAGCATATTTGCTCAAGACTGATACAAATCAGTGTTTTCTTATTAATTCAATAATTACATTTCTTCCTTTTTGTACACACTGTGTTTCTTCTTCTTCTGTCGTTTAGGCCGACTGTGGACCACGTTAATTTGATTTCAGCTTTTGGATCTTTATTTTTGCCCAATACTCCTTCCTTCTATCGCTCTGTGTTCTCCTCCTTTCTTCAGTCAATAGTGCCTGGACCCGTGATGTAGGATGACTCTTAAACCCCGTGAAATTCTTTATTTTGGCTTTGTATGCTTCCCTGTTGCTGATTTCAGCTTCAGATGTTGCCATTTCTTCTAGGTCCTTTTTCACCTCCTGATACCAGCGAGCTGTGGTTTTCCTGGTTGCAAAGAATTTCATTTTCTGGTTGGTTAATCTACCTGGGTCCATTCTGTATATATGTCCAAAGAACATGGCCCTTCTTTTCCGGATGGCATCTGAGATTTTATCCAATATCCAATTATCCAGTTTCTATTAGCTCCAACTTTTTGATCATTCCTTTCTTTGTCAGACACAAACATTCAGCTGCATATATGCCTTCCGGATGAATCACTGTCTGGTTTGTCTCAGTTTTGTGTTGATCGAGATGGTCTTCTTGTTGTAAGTGTTCCACACATTGTGTTGAATGACTGAAAAACATTAAATTTTGAGTGTCCATTAATGAAATCCACAGAGAGAGAGGAGTTACATACTGAAAAGTGTAGCACAAGGATATTTGAGTGTTTAAATTTTTTCAAAGTTTGTATATTTTGCGATATGACACAAAGGTGTTTTATTTCCTCTCTCTCTTCAATATAAGGACTGTACATTGGTGAAATTCTTCCCTATTATCCAGTGGTGGCTGGTGAGGCAATAAGTTGTGTGCTGTAACCCATCCCCCCCACGAACTCAGGAACACTTAGTGTGAGCGTGCTAAAACAGAACTTCTCAGTGTTACCAAAGCATTAAAATGTATTTTGCTGTAGTGAAATTTTCAAACTAGACATCTGCAACTCAAGAAAATCACAATATTTTGTCCTTATTTTGACAACATAAAAAGTATAATTTTTATAGTTCATCGCTTTACAAAATGTGGCTATGACATAGGTAAGTTGGGAGTATTAAAAGACCTTCTGGCGGGAACAACTGATGGCTTCCTCTATTTTTCTCCCCCTTTGCTTTGAGCGATTGCTATAAAATCCTACTGCAGCGTCTAGAAGGTCCCACCTGTCAAGTTCTCACTTCTTGTGACCAGTGCTGCTGCTCTGTGGTCAAACGATGAATCGCTGTGATGTCTTGCCTCTGGCCTTGGCAGTTGTCCCAACAGCACAATAGAAATGTCGGGCATGCATGAGCAAGAGGCAGAGTACATGTTTGCTGTCAATAAACTTAGAAATTCTCGCTTAGCTGCGATCTACACAGCCAGTGGCGGACGCTGATTGGAGCACACTAGATACCTCATTGTGAGAGGTGTTGAAATATTTCTTATTCTTTGGCTGACGTCTTTTTTAATTCGCTGTATTTGATTGTAGGTAATATTATTAAAGTGATTTATTTTCAAACAAAACAATGTGCTGCAGCACTTCAGCACATAATGAGCGACTGCCCCTGCTATTATCCATTGTGGAACACATTTTAAGGTACAGATTTCAGAGACAAACACTCCATTTGATGTGAAAAATATTGTTGCAAGGGGCAAGATTTCATGGACATGAGAAACAAATAATTCAACATGTAGATGAAACTGTACATAGCCTAATACTTGAAGAGACAATAAATTAAATAATTTCTGCTTGTATGTTGTATGTCTTCTCTTTAGAGTTGTTATAATATTTGTGTTAAGTTGTTTCCTTTTGTTGTCATTTTGAAATTTAAGTTGTGTGCTAGGAATGCCAGTTTAGTGTTAATATCACCAAGTGTAACATACAAGAGTGAACTGTGTGATAATGAGAAAGAACAACCATCCAGACAAAGACTTCTCCTCTAGAACAAAGAATTAGTGGACATAGCTTACTTTTCATGAGGAAGGAACAAACGTTGGGTGAGTTATGCTTGTTTTTATCCCTTTGTTCTTCTTGTATAATATTATTTTGTTTCTTAATGTATTGTACACTCTGTTATGCCAGTAGTGTATTACAATCAAAATTTGATGGTCTTCCCTTTGTAAATGACATGTAATTAGATATCAAGTGTGGTATTTTAAAATTACAAGATAAAGAATGTAGTCATCACTTTGTATTCTTGTTCAAGCATACTGCATTGTCCACAAAATTGAACAATCCTTTCATGCTCTATTTTCATGACCATTAAGACTTATTTACATATGCCCACATTGGAGCACTTAAATGAAACCAAATACATGTAAGTTATCAAAGAATTAACAGGGAATTTAGCTGTCATCATCTTCCTCCTCTCCCAAAACCTCTTCATTCTGGATGACCTGGCGCCCTTCTTCATCAGATATGACATATTGTTTTCGTTGCATAGTTTTTAGTACAACTCTTATATGTTTGTTCTTCAAAATCCTTTCTTCTTCATATTCTGAAATGTTCATTGAATGCATTCTTTCTTTCCGACGTATGCTTGTATTTGTGACAAAATCTTGTAGTATTTATGAGGAGTAATTGGATGGAGGATCAGTAGGAGTTGTCATAACTTGAAGAAATGTATGAATATGGAAATACTGTCGTCATCATCATTTATTGTACATATCAGGCCATTAAGGCCCATGACAGAAAACAAAGAGGTATAACACACACATCAAATATACAATATTACAAAACACTATCCTAATCAATCACACAGGAGGCATTATCCCGATCACAATCTCAAGCATTTGTTACAAATGCCGTTCCATTTTTCTCTATCCATTGCATCATCCAGTACTGATGTTGGTTCCGCCTGCTGGAACGTTCTCATCACCCTATCCTTCCATCTCGTCCTTGGACGGCCTCTTGGACGTTTGCCAAACAGCTGAGCATTGAACACTCTGTTAGGGATAGATTCCACAGCTCTTACGATGTGTCCCATCCACTGGAGCCGTCTTCCTCTGATGATCCTACCCACATCAGTTTTCCCAAAACGTTGGTATAAGTCCTCTTTTTCCCTCCTTTCCCATCTTCCTTCTTCCCTATTGTAAATAGGTCCATATATCTTTCTGAGCACTTTCCTCTCAAATGCACAAATGCGCTCTTCCAGTGTTTGTGAGGTCGCCCATGACTCGCATCCATATAACAGAACCGGTTTCACTAGTGTCATGTATAACTTAACCTTGCTGTTTTGTGAAATAAAGCGTGACTTAAATAAGTTATTGAGACCAAAAATGGTACTATTGGCTCTAATAGTCCTCTGTTGGATCTATTTTTCAATGGAAATACTGTACTAAAAAATATGGGTAAAACATTTGAATATTAAAAGTGTGATGCTGACATAATGTCTATATTATGAAATGTAGTCATAGTCATGTTACTTGTTTCCAAGTGTTGTATGAAGGGACTGAATACAAGTAAGCGATAGACATGGAGTCTCAGAGCTCCCTCTCTCTAGCAAGAGACAGGAATGTATTATGGTGAACTCTTATACATTGTATATGATATAAGTCAAGTTAGTGATTTACATATCAAAACAATTGTAGAAGATAGACAATGTTTGGCAGCTTAAGATTTTGTTTTTTCTGTCACAATCATTTCTTGTTATAGTTTCTATTGTTTAATGTCTCTGTAATTAAAATGAATTATATCTGTTGTGTCCATATACTTAACCTACTTTCTCTTAAACTCTATTTGCAAGATGGGGACACTTCACAATCTTGTTACATATTATTGTGTTGTGTAGGAACAACCTTTTGTGACATATTAATATTGAATATTATTTTCACTCATGTTGGTGAATTTAAGTAGCAGACATCAGATAATATTTTTCAAGATATTACATATTTCTTTCTTTCTTTCTTTCTTTCTTTCTTTCTTTCTTTCTTTCTTTAACTCAGAGAAACTTAAATTAATGGCTCTTCTTCAATCTGTTTTTGATTTTGTTTTTCTCTCCACTGTATGCAGATATTACAGCACAGCATGTTTTCCTTCTTATTTGTTGCAGAGGTCTCAAAATCTTGGAGAAGGCACACCTCATGGCATTCTCCTAGTACTACCCAACAAAGCTTCTCCGATGATCCACCTTACTCAGAATTCTGCAGGTCCAGAGACAATAATTTTCCAGGCTTTCAAATTTCAACAGACCTCATTAAGATAATGTCCCTTGGTAAAGGAAGAGAAAGTTTATTGTCTGAAACTTCTGTACTTAATTCTTCATGGCAAAGACTGTTACATTCCGGTCGAAATATTCCCTCTAGAAGATTACTTCCATCTCTGCCTGGAGTTAGTCGTAATTTCCGAGATACGGCCACTTTACCACCATCGGAATGGAGAACGCCGGGTGCACACCGTTGTACAAAATGTGGAAAACTGTATCGGTGGAAAAAGAATCTCATCTGTCATCTACGACTGGAGTGTGGAAAGGAACCCCAGCTGCAGTGCCCGTACTGTCCTCACAGGACTAAACACAAGAGCAGTCTGGTGAAGCATGTGGAGAGGTTACACAGACAACCACCACCAAAGACATAACTTGTTTACTCCATCTCCTCAAGGCAGGTGTGCTCTAAATTGGAGCATGTTAAGCAGGAGCTTTGGGGGACATGCTTTGAAGAAGATTATGCTAAACTCTGTGTCTTCTAATCTAGTGAGTCTGCTACTCGGCTTTGGTGATAAAGTTGTAGCTTAAATCCAAGCCTATGTGATGTAGGCCAGTATTGACATGATGCTACATAGTGGCCACTCTACCTCATATAAACTATAGATCAGGAAGCCTCCTTTGAAAGATCCAACCAACCTTTCGATTAGTAGCCATTCACTGCCACCAAAACTTAACTCATAGAAAACTGAAGGATACTTGTTTATTGTTTGTGCCATTGATCCTCAACTAGATTTTAGATTTGCCTTGTGTATTCACTATCAGAGTATTGTTGTAGTAATTTAATCCAAAAGACAAACAAGCTTTGTAAGCTGGTCTGGTAGGTGGTGCTAGAAATTTCAGGTTCAGTCGCATCCACAAAAAGGGATTTATAAGGTACTCCCATTACCCAGGTTAACAAGAAGGGGATGAACCTCAATTAGTGGGTTCTGAGCTAGTCAATGCACTCGGTGCACATTCAATTTTTAATTTGATTTGATACATATTAAGTTTCCTGCAAGCCTCCGTGGCTTAGGCGGCAGCACGCCGGCCTCTCACCGCTGAGTCCGTGGTTCAAATCCCGGCCACTCCATGTGAGATCTGTGCTGGACAAAACGGAGGCAGACAGGTTTTTCTCCGGGTACTCCGGTTTTCCCTGTCAACATTTCATTCCAGCAACACTCTTCACTATCATTTCATTTCATCTGTCATTCATTTAATCAGTGCCCCAGAGGAGTGCGTCAGGCCTCGGCAGCCGGCACAGTTCATATCCTCGCCGCTAGATGGGGGCTTCATTCATTCCATTCCTGACCCGGTCGGAGACTGGAAGCAGGCTGTGGATTTTCATTTTCACATATTAAGTTTCCTAAGTGGTGCTCAGTATTGAGGTTTGTAGGATCAGCTGCATGTATCCTCAGCATGTTCTTTTGTCTCTGCCATAGTCATGCATATGAACAAAGATGTTAACCTCTTGGTCTAATGGTAAGAGTGACTTTTTGCTGATCAAGATTCCAGGTTTGATTCCTGACAGAGCCAAGAAATTTTAAAGAGTATTGGAAAGGCCCGATAGAGGGTGACTAAGCCTTGTGAGGCCAAGTAGGAAGCTACATACGCAATGGCCACCATTCTGCATAACAACAGACCTGCTCATTTTATACCATTTTGTTATTCACTGCCCTACCTCCATTCAGTGTTTGACTGTGAGGAACACCACTCAAGTAGCATCAGATGGCTGTAGAAGTCTTTGATTGCCATAGATCTAACAATGATTAAATATAGACTTTCGTGGCCAATGGGACAAGAAGGTTCCCCCATTCTTACATAATTTTTGGAAACATGTACACTAACATCAAAGGGCTTTGGCAAAATTCAATCTTAAAATGGTTGTTAACCAGCACTATCAGAGATCCAAGATATAGTACCATCAGGCATGTTCAAGACAGTGAGCAGGTTTGTCATTCTAGCTGTAAGTTAACTCCTCCTTGAAAGCTGTGACCAATGTTCAGGGTGATGGAGGTGAACTGAGCATGTGTTTGTATATCCTAATGCAACAATGGTACTGATTGCTGTGAATAGGAAAACAGACTCACATGAAATTATGTTGATCATTGATTGGCTGTCTGTGACACACTTGCCTTCCAAGTAAATACCGGAAGTGCTTTAAGAAGTTGAACTGTTCAGTGGGACAAACCCAGTTCATAACATTTCAGGGTAGCATTACTCACTGTCAGTGAGCCACTGAGGTTGCAGACCTTTTAGCATCATGTGGGACAGAGCACTAATACTGCCATGGATTAGTGAATCATTTGTATTACTTCTCGTATCCTGATCTGTTCACCACCGTGTTTTCTTAACCTAAAACTGAACCATTTCTGGGGCATTGTTCGTAGCAAGATATACAGGCTTCTCTTCAGTTGAGGAGAAGTATAGATCATGTCAACAGATGTTCCATATTGTTATTTTCACGACAGCTGTGCCATAGTCCCCAATTCCCCAGCTTATTAGTTTGTTTACATTTTAGCCTGAGTATGGTGATGTAACATCAATATGCTGGAGAAATTCACAGCACTGAGATCATACTAATGTCCAGGAGATAAATCCCATTTGTAGAAAACCTATGCTGTGCCCGTTATGTTATATATGTAGGTGTCATTAACCCAAATTTGAACTTTGATGCATCTTCTGGGATACAGCAAATCAAACCACTAAATTTTCTTTTCACTTAGCATAGAAAATCACGACTGAGCATTGCGGCAAACCATGAATGTTTTTCTTTGTACAGGGTCCAGCAGAAACAATCTACATCCCACAGTAATATTACACAATGACTGTAAAGCACCAAGTGGAAATTGACAGACAGCATAATGCCATTTTGTCACACAATAATATAACAATGTGCATGTCATCGTATGTTTTGAAAATTACACCTCTTAGATAGCCACCATCCCGAAACTATTACCAACACCGGCATTTCAGGTGTAATTACCTGGACTTCTTTCCTGGTGTGTCTTGTCTTTAGAGTTTTAATATTGGAGGTAAGCTTCGCCTCTTGAGGTACCGTAACTCTACAAAAAGCTGTAATTTTCAAAACATAAGACGTGCATAGTGTTATATTATTGTGTGACAAAATGACATTTTGTTATCTGTCAATTACTACTCTGTGCTTTACATTCTCTCAGTAATGTTACTGTGGGTGGTATATTAAAATACCTCCCAAACATCCATGTTACTGCAATCATTGAACGTATCCTAAGTGATTGCAGTAACATGGATTTTTGGGAGGTGTTAATCCAGAGTTTCAATTCTTCAATATTCAAAACTCTAAATTTGAATTTTAATTTTGAGCCACCTACTAAAATTTAAATACTTTAGACTAGATATGAATCTCTTGAAGCATTTGGTGAGATCTGTCTTGTTTATGTTCTAATATGGTCTACTTGTATGGTACTAATTAGTCAAGGCCATATGTAGCACTGGATAACAGTTACATTAAGAAAAAAAAGAGCAATGGTTATTGTTAATATTTTTTTCAAATTAGAATTTTGTACAGTAGGCCTACCACAAATGATTCGAAACACTCTGATATGTTCCGATAGATCGTTATTGGACTCGGTGCTTAGATTGAACTGTGCTGTTTTAGAGTGTGCTTCTAGTGGCAGCATTCATTATGAAGGAACTACAAGGTAGAAAGTTAACCTATAACATTCACCTATATTGAAACAAGTTTGTGGTGCTGAGTTGTCAATGTTTGATATTTGTTATCTCCTTCGTTGTGAATGTTTAAAAAGCAGAATTGTGTTCATGCATTTAGGAATGTTCAGAGTATGAATATAGGTACTTTGTCATTTTTTCTTGTGTAAAATTTAATTATCTTCATATTTTCTGCAGAAATTCAGTCTCCTTACTTTTAAAATATCTTTTATTATTTTTTCTTATGTGCATGGTACAGAAATTTATTTGTTTAGTTTGCAGATGTGGATATTTTTGTTTTACGTGGGATTAACTATTTGAAAGCTGAAGAGAAATCATGGTTTAGAAGATTTTTGTTTTTTGTCCACTGCTTAATTAAATAGTAATTTCAGTGGACCTTTCAGCTTGCCACAGTGGTTGGTCATATCGCTCATATTGGCCCGTATTGACGCAATTGATTCAGTAAAGTTTAAATTTATTTTTTATCTGCCCTTTCAATACAGTTAAAATCTTGGTTTATGAAAGATACATGTTTCGGGATATTAAGAAGTCCCTTCCTCAATCTACTGAGTGACTTCAAGATAACATTTTTACACAATTAAAAGAATCGATCATAAACATGAAGAAAATCACACATTTGTATATAATACATTCTACTTGCTAAACCCTGTCAAAAATATGCTAACATTTGCATACCTATATACTGAAATAGTTGGTACATTAAAAAACATATAAATTAAAAAAAAAAACCACTGAAACAACACTACTACGGGTGGCCTTGAATAGCCTTGCTGAAAACATTTATGCACTGTGAAGATTTTCCTTAATATTAAAAATGGGGGACATTGTTAAAAAAAAAACTTGATTAAAAATGAGTCAGATAATTCTATTAATGGAGGCTAGTTGTTACACATCTGTAGTATGTCCATTCATTGTGAAAAGTTGATTTTCCAAGACAAAATCTTCTCTGGTTTGGCGTGTTTCAATTTATGCTGGCCCATTTTATTTATACAATTGGTGGATGGTAGAGATTACTGCCCAATTGCGTGAAATTCGGTGTGCCAATAATAAGCATATGGGTGATGAAATTTATGGTCCTGTATTGAAAGGGCGGATCAAAAATAAATTTAAACTTTACTGAATGGGTGAGTGGTTATCGTGTTGGTGTACCAACCCCAAGCTTGCAGGTTCGCTCCTGGCCATGGTAAGTGATTTTTGAAAGGCGACAAAAATCACAACACCCATGTCATACATTGTTGGCATGATAAAGAACCCAATTTAATGGGGGTGTCAAATTACAAAGCTTGCGCCCGGCACCCGAGGACATACGAAATTATTATTAGTGGGCCTTGAGGTTATGTACCTAAAGCAGGGTAATAAATTGTGGACCTCTTACACTATAGTGTCATTCATTCTGTTAGCTAGTATTGCTTGTGAGATCATGGTCATCACTAGGGGGCGGAGTTCTATGACCTAAAAAATTATGAACTATGTATGCATTTATGACTAAAAACATAAAAATATGACCTATAAAATTCAAAATATGACTTTTACCTCACACAATTTACAGAATAACATCAGTTCATCCGTACTGAATATATTTTCACCGAACTCGCGAACAAAACTTCGCAACTTCCCACAAATTGAGACTTTCGTTTTAGGCATATTGAAAGGAACTGAATGACTGAAGCTCCCTAATGAGTGACCAAGGTCATTCAGTGTGTTGAAGGGGGAAGGGGGAAGGAGAGAGATAAGAATGATGACAAATAATTGCGGAATTACCTCAGCTTCCGTGTAATCAATAGCCCGGTTTCCAGGAATTGACCCAGCTAGCAAACAATAACTCTTACCTGTTAGAAACATTCCATACACTACCGGTACTTTAGAATGGTTCTTCAGTAGTATATTCCAGTCTTTCCTGAACAATAATTTCTAGAGCTTATTCTGATTTTTATAAAACTAAATTCAAGTGAAAATTACCAAAATATGGCATTTATAATGATATTTTGTTCAAAATATGCCATAAAACTTAAGAAAGCCTAAATATGCATTTATATGCCCAATAAAACCTGTTTAATTTTGTTTATCATGCTTGGAAACGTGTTGAAAATACAAGACTATAAGATATAATGTTAAGGGAAAAAGATGGCTTGTCATAGAAATCCGCCCCCTAGTTGTCACTATGATTTCCAGGAAGCTTCTCTGCAGTGTCCTCTTTATCTCACTTGTCAGACTTGGAAATGAGTCCTTGTTGTGGTGACATCATTTTACCTCAGTGCAGATGGCTAATGCACCTGTCCAGAAAGCAGGAGATGTGGGTTCATATTCTAACTATCTTACTCAACAGTTAACAAGTTACCATAATGCCTGGAGGGATTGTGGAAAAATCCCAGGGATAACCACACTCAGAATGACAACTGCTAGCGACAGGATTTGAACCAGCAATCTTTGAATTTGCTGCAGATCCCCATTATAGTTGTAATGTAATAGGTATTATGTGTGTATATATGATATATGTGTAAATTGTAATGTTGGTACTACATGTTATGTTATGTTGGCACGTCTTAGAAATAAATCAGTTGAAAATACTTCAGGATACTTGGCAATTAATGCTTTAATTTCAGGACAATACTCTGATTCTTTGATCACCTTAACTCTCCCATTTATTTTATTTTTGACTTCTCCCAGTCTTTCTCCTACATCCCTCCAATATACTACTATTTCTTCCAACCAGTCCCTACCAATCAAAGGCAAAAACAACTGAGGTGTGTCACATAATACCAACTTCAGGTCATGTTTGTCTCCTACATTGTCACTAACCTTAACTGTTACTGTTCCTTCCACTTTAATCGGGCTACCATCTACTGTTTTAAGTTTAGCATCACATCCACTAATACTTAAATGTGGAAACAATTCTTGCAACTACTTCACATGAATTAAACTGTATCCTGAGCCCGTATCAATTTCCATTAATACCTTTACACCATCAATATTGGCTTTCACTAACAATGGTTCATTATTATGTGTAACAAGGTTTACCTCCACTCCATTCACATAGTTCCCAGTATCTCGAATTACCTCATTATTTCTGTTTTTATTAATATCCTCAGTGTCGTTTTGTTGAAAGCATGCTTTCAATCTGTCAATTACAGCTGTGGAGGAAGTACCCCCAACATCCCATCCTCGTCGCCAGTGTAATGACTCCTTCATTCTTGTCCATTTGTAACTCAACTGATTTATTTCTAAGACGTGCCAACATAACATAACATAAGATGTAGTACCAACATTACAATTTACACATATCATATATACACACATAATACCTATTACATTACAATAGTTTTGAAGCATTACTCAGCACACTCAGCTAAGCTGCTGGATTAAACTTACAACAAAGACTATATGATTCATCAGACTACACAGCATGTTTTAGTAATTACTGAAAATATGTTATGTAAATCAAAGTACAGTATATCTGTGACTTGTAAACCTAAAATCAAAAAGAAGGTCAGAAGTTTAAGTTTACAAGCACAATAACACTTTGTTGTAAAGTTTGGCGCATCTGGAGTTTCTCCTCTGCTTTCAATCACAAAGACTAATGCTTGGCCTCTAGGCAATCACAAAACAGATGAACATTGAGGGGCATATTGTCAGAAGGGTTTCATCGGTTCCAGACCCTGTCAAGAACCCCTCATTGATGCAGTAAAACTAGAAATTGTTGGAGTTTTTAAAGCACTGATAGTGAATCTTTACTGGATTCAGGAATGTAATCTGTAAATGTCAGTTACACAGGCATTATTAATGCCTTAGTCGAGTTAAAATGTTGCAAAGTGAGAGCTCTAAGTTAAATGACCAGTACTGGGGGCAATATGCTGAAGGAAGGAAATGAAGAGAAGAAAGGAATTGGCCACCCTTCTGCAAGATAAACTCTGACTCACAAACACACCTTTGGAGGTGCAGATCAACCTAAGGGCTGAAAACTCTGTTCTTGTATTCTTATCTTGTATACTCTCATAACATTAGTTCTCTTGTCATACTGCCATCTAGGAGGACTAGCATGCAATCATTTTCCAAGAAGGAACAATTTCCATGCATGTTTGACGAAAATTCATAATTACAGTTTATGTAGGTTTGTCTAACCCTTTCATTGGACCCCTCCTAAAATAAAATTCTGGATGCCCTCCCGCAAGCATTCAGAATTTTCTTCCTTGGTGTGTAAACACACATATTACTGTACATTTCCTCTGTACGAGCCTATGGCTCTTTGGAATTAATTGAATAAAAAATATCTACCCTAATTCTTCTTTCTTTTTCCGTTAGGGACTTCTGAGGACCACGAACCAATTTCAATGTTTAGTCCTTTGTTGTTCTTTCTTCTTCCTCCAGTGCTCCTTCATCTTTTTGCTGTGTGTCTTCTTTCTCTCTTCCGACCATTTTGAGCCTGTTTTCTTATATTGCCTTCCTTGGAGTCCTTCCATTCCCAATACTTTTTTTTTTTTTAATTTCTCTCTCTAGCGCATCTTCTTCTCTTACATTGTTTCTTTCTAAATCTTTCTTTACCTCTTGAAACCAGGCTGTTGTCGATTTCTTTTTCCAAAGATATTTAAAAATCTGTTTGGTTAACCTGCTATCATTCATTCTATATAAATGTCCGAAAAATAACAATCGCATCTTCTTTATTGTCTCCGTTATGTTTTCAATGTTCCAATATATTTCTTCGTTACTATTATTATTGGTATTCTGCCCGAAGGCAGGTCCGTGCTTCCGAAGAGGCTATCCTCAGCCGGAGTTTACGAGCGGTAGGATGGCCAGGGCGTTTCCGCTCCTCCTTTCCCCGCTAACAGCGCGTGGTCCCACTGAACCGGCATTCCATCCAAGGTCCAACCACGCCCAATGCTGCTTAACTGCAGAGTTCTTATGGGATCCGGTGGTTCGACATGGCCAGGCCGTGGGCTTTAATCATTAAAGAATAATTAAATGATTGGAAGTCAATAACTTATTGCTTTAAAAGTAATAAGTTGCTAGTCGCATCTAATCATAAATTTTAATCATTAATCCCAAGTTTGGTGGTGATTATTGTTTTTAAGGGGCATAACATCTAGGTAATCTACCCCTCACCCAGTCATATGACTTTGATTTGTCAGTCTTGCTCTTAGTTTTGTATATGCAATGAGGTTTAAAATTTACTTAGATTCGTATCCTAGTTTGTTTTTCTTTTGTAATATTCTGTATCTACTGCCAAAGATAATGCTAGTATTCTGTGTTCCTTTTATCACAGTGAGACATTAGGCAATTTGAAGTTCAGTTAAGAGCAAAATGTGCTTCAAGTGTTTAGATCTTATTTTCTAAAACTCAAGTTCCTGTGTTACAACCTGTGATTCTTCCAGTGTGTTACATTTATAAGAGCAATCATGTTTGTGAGATAATTTCCCTGATATGAAATTATTAATTTTTTAATTGTCATGGTTACAATAAATTTTGACAAGTGTGCAATCAATTCTCTTCTTGGCTTATGCTATTGATAGTCATAACATAGTATAGATAATCCCAAACCTCAAATCCTTACATAACTTTGAAATATTGGTAAGGCTGTTGATTATCCAAATCAGTGGAACTAACTTTTTCAAATATTGGGGCAACAAAATAAAATATTAGTCATATTTGTTTGTAATTATTACAAAGTATTATTGTTGTTAGAACAATCCAGATAGATCAGTTTAATCTAACCGTATTGCTTTCCAGCAGAAGTGTTGCACCTCACTTTTATCGATTGAAATAACAATATTTAACTTCCTTTGACCTAGTTAACCTCTCAAACAAGCGGCTTTGTTGGCGTAGTTGGTAGCATGATGAGCTTCTATGCCCAAGGTCGCGGGTTCAAACCCGGCCGAAGTCGTCGGATTTTTTAAGAGCTTTAAAAATGCCTCAGTATGCCTTCCTTTGGAGGGAAGTAAAGCCGGCGGTCTCATGTCATAGATTAATGGCATGTAAAAGAACCCTCCACTAATTACATATGTGTGAAGCTAAATTATAGGTTATATTTGACTAATGCTCTTAGGTTCCAACGTTTGTCGCCGGGAGCCGACTGTGGTGGCATCTAGTAATCAAGTTCAGAACTAGTTGTCGTTGACAGTGGCTTTTGGTAGCAAAAGTAGGAACTATTTGAAAATTGAATGTCTGCAGTCCTTACTTGAATTAAAAAGAGATAACACACACTAATATAGCCATCACAATTAAAACTGGTTATCAGACAGATTCTACACACACCGAAAGTAAACGGAGCCACATGACCGCGTTGTCGCAGCCCCTAAGCTGAGGAACCAACCAACTAATCTCTCAGACATCTCTCATTTAAAAATGAGGATTTATTCTGGAATTAATTGGAGAACCAAAACCCTTCAGTAATATTGCAAAGGGCAAAATGGCCCTTGCTTTATAATTTGAGGAGTCAGAAAGTACCCGGTACTTTGTCGCCTTAAGTCGGTGTCTATGACCCATATGATTAGTTATGCCATGTACAGATAGAAGCTATTAACAAACGCTATACAGGGTCTTTCACATAAAATAAGAACGGCAAGCGGCAGTTTTGTTATTCGCTGCTAAGGCGGCCTTGGCCGAGCTTGTGGAGCGCCATGGCCCCCTTTTTTTTTTTTTTTTTTTTTTTTTTTTAAGTTCCGATGGACTGTATAAAAATAACAGATTGACATACCAAACTGATTTTACTACTAAATGTTTGCTTGTTTTATTCGTATGTCTCAACATAATCGCCAAAACGATTGAAACATTTGTCGTATCGTTACACCAGCTTTCCAATGCCCTCGGCAAAATATTGTGCCGCCACTGAGGTGGGTACGACTGGAGAGTCTCCTGAAGTGTTTCCTTTTTGGCGAGGCGTTGCCGCCCAACCATACCTTTAATTCTAAAAAAAGGGGGAAATCATACACGACCACACTGTACCTACGTTACGATATACTTTTACATAGAATTCAAGTGTGAAGTTTTGGACCATCTACCGTTTAGTCCAAACCAGCACTGAATGATTTTCACCTTTTTCGATAATTGAAGGTATGGTTGGGCGGTAACGCCTCGCCAAAAAGGAAAACTTTAGGAGACTGTCCAGACGTACCCACCTCAGTGGCGGCACAATATTTTGCCGAGGGCATTGGAAAGCTGGTGTAATGATACGAAAAATGTTTCAATCGTTTTGGCGATTATGTTGAGACATACGAATAAAACAAGCAAACATTTAGTAGTAAAATCAGTTTGGTATGTCAATCAGTTATTTTTATACATCGGAACTTGAAAAAAAAAAGAAAAACTGCCCTCATATAAATGTACTATGCGTTCGCTTTCAATAGTACAGCAGGGGGCCATGGCGCGCCACAAGCTCGGCTAAGGCTGCCATAGCAGCGAGTAACAAAACTACCGCTTGACGTTCTTATTTTATATGAAAGACCCTGTATAATCATACCTTTAATGACCAAGGAAGTCTCAAAAATATATTTATCATCTGCTGCGAATCAGCAATCTCTTCTGTGTAACTAAGGTAAAATAGGAACTTTGTATTGAAAATTGTTTTATATTTTTTGGCATATGATACCGACGGGAACATGTAAAATAACACAAAGAATTGGCTATTCACGACCACAATGATAAACAAAGGGCTATCTGCTATTAGGTTGTGTTATGTACATATAGTCCATGTAGACAGAAGCTAGAGACACGTGTGGAAATTGAACTCACAACCTTTGTGTTTGGCCACCGCTCTGCCATTGAGCTAACATCTTGACTTAAGTCCTGTTGTTCACATCGCTGGAACATAGGGCTTCAACGAAGCATCGCCATCGGACTCGGTTGCGTGCCATTGCCTTCGCTTCTCCCCGCGTTCTCCCTGCTTCTGCAGCTTCCCTCTCCACTGTCCTCCTCCAAGTTTCCCTCGGTCTTCCTCTTCTGCGATGTCCCTGAGGATTCCAACTCAGGGCTTGCCTCTCTATTGCCATCTGGTTTTTGCGCAGTGTATGTCCAACCCACTTCCACTTTCTTGCCTTCAACTGTAAGTCCACGGGCTTCTCGTTTGTACGATTCCATAGTTCTTCATTGGATATTACATTTGGCCAAAACACCCTGAAGATTCTTCGTAAGCATCTGTTTATAAAGGTCTGGATTTTCTTTATGATAGATTTTGTTACTTTCCAAGTCTCACATCCGTATAGCAATACTGATTTTACATTGCTATTGAATATTCGGAGTTTAGTACGTGTGGAAATCTCATTGCTTTTCCAGATAGGATGCAACTGGATAAAGGCTGCATTTGCTTTCTTGATCCTGCTGCTCACATCCTCTTCTGCTCCTCCAGTTTTAGAAACGATGCTACCAAGATACGTAAATTCTTTAACATCCTCTACGTTTCTTCCGTTTATTTGAAACTTCCTATCGCTTGTTACGTTTAATCTTAGCGATTTGGTCTTCCCTGAATTTACAGTTAACCCTAGCCTTCTTGCCTGTTCCTGTAGATCTTTCAGTTTGGCATTCATGTGCCGAAAGCTTTGTGAGAGGAGACACACATCATCAGCAAAATCTATATCTTCTAGTTGATCAGTTAAATTCCAACTTACTCCTCTTCTTTTACCTTCATTTGTTTTCCTCATCACTTCATCTATCACAATTAGGAAGATTGATGGAGAGAGAACACACCCCTGTTTTACACCTGTTCTTACTTCAATGGATGGTGTCAATTTCCCTTGGTGCATTACTTTGCACGAGTATCCGTTATACATTTCTTGCATAACTCTGATAACCTTTCCCGGAATACCATAATTTGCAATTATTTTCCACATGCTTCTTCTGTTTACTGAATCGAAAGCCTTTTCAAAGTCTATAAACACTAGATATAGACTGGCCATAAATTCCATGCTCTGTTCAAGGATAATGCGGAGTGTATTAATCTGATCGACACACGATCGGTTTCTGCGAAACCCTGCTTGTTCTCTTCTTAGGTGGATTTCAAGGTAGTCCTTCATTCTGTTGAAGATGATTCGTGACAACACTTTGCTAGGAATAGATAACAGCATTATTCCCCTCCAATTATTGCAATTTGTCAAGTCGCCCTTCTTCGGAAGTTTAACTAAAGTGCCGGTCTTCCATTCTTCTGGTATTTCTTCCCGGTTCCAGATTTTTTCAAACAGAGGGTACAGTAAATCTACTGTTGTTGCTAGATCTTCTTTCAAGAGCTCTGGCGGAATGTTATCTGTTCCCGGCGCTTTGCCACTTTTCGTTTGCTTTAGAGCAGCTCTGATCTCTTCTCTACTAGGTGCTCCACTCTTGATTCTACCAAGAACGTCACATTCATTTCGATTTCCATCTTCCTCTGCATTTTCATCTACACCTCCCTGTTCTTCTCCGTCCTGTTGCTCTTCTTCCTCTGTTCGTACCTCTCTATTCAGCACTTCTGCAAAATGTTCACGCCATCTTTCCAATTGCTCATCTTCAGTAGTCAGCAACACTCCAGTTTTACTTCTCACAGGACGATCTATAGGTCCCTTCCTCTTTCCTAGCAGTCTTGTGGTCTGGTAAAGTTCCTTCATGTTTCCTTCTCTGGCAGCCCTCTCCGCCCTTGATGCGAGATCACTTGCCCACTTCCTTCGGTCTGATCTTGCACTCCTTTTCACCTCCCGGTCTACTCTCGTGTACTCTGCATGAAGATCCATCTTTTGTCTCCTAGTTTTTGTGGTATTCATCTTTGCTTTCAGTTTCTTCCTCTCTCCCACCTTTTCCCAGGTGTCCTGGCTCATCCAATCCTTCCTTTTGTTATCTCTGAATCCCACTACTTTCTCTGCAGTTTCTAGGATTGCTCCTTTAATTTTCTGCCATTCTTCTTCTACTCCATCTTCTCTTGTATTTAGTATTTCGTATCTGTTACGCAGTTCTAATCTAAATTCTTGTTTGACGTTGGGGTCCTTCAGCTTTTGAACATCAAACCGCTTTTTTGGAACATCAAATTTCTTCTTTGCAGCTATGATTTTAATGCGCACTTTGGCTAACATCAAATGGTGATCACTACCTATGTCGGCTCCCCTTTTGTTTCTGACATCTAACAATGATCTTTTCCATTTCCCACTTATGGCAAAGTGGTCAATCTGATTCTGCGTCCTGTGATCAGGTGATACCCATGAGATTTTATGACATTTTCTATGTGAGAACACCGTTCCTCCGATGGTCAACTCATTGCTCGCACAGAACTCCTTAAATAGTCCTCCGTTTTCATTCTCCTCTCCAACTCCATGTCTCCCCATTATATTTTCTATCCCAAGGTTTTCGGAGCCCACTTTCGCATTTAGGTCTCCCATCACAATGACAATATCTCGTTTCACCCCATTCATTGTTGCCTGCAGCTCTGTATAGAAGTAGTTTTTGGTATCCATGTCTGCTTGTTCAGTTGGGGCGTAACATTGGATGATAGTTACATTTCGTACCTGCACTTTGAACCGCGCTGTTATGATTCTGTCTGATATAGGTCTCCATTCCAGCAGACTCTTCTTTGCCGTTTTATTTAGAATTAGGCCTACACCATTCACATGGTCGTCCTCTGCATTGGGTTTGCCTGAATACAGAAAGGTCATCCCCTCTGGTAGTCTATTTTCTCCAAATTCATTCCAGCGTACCTCGCTCATTCCCATTATGTCTAGTTTATAGTTGATAAATTCTGCTACAGCTTGATGTAACTTTCCACTCTCGTGTAAAGTGTCCGTACATTCCAAAATCCGATCCTCGTGGTCCAGTTCATTCCAAAGGTTGTCAACTTGTTGTCCGTCTGGCTTTTGCTTCTTGAAGTTTCTTTAACAATAAATTTTAAGAGATGCAGGTTGTTAGCCCACAGTCCCCGAGTGCTTTAGTGGGGCTGCCACCTTATGGCCTAAGCACATGCCATTATAGCTAGATGGTCTGCTATGTCTCTCACAAATTCTTTACAGGGAGAGTTGAGACTGGTCTCCCTAACCCTCCTCCTTTCTTCGGGCTTGGGACCGGCAACGACACCCATGGAGCTACTCAATCCACCCCATGGTTGCCGCAGGCGGAGTTGAGCTAACATCTGGAAAAAGTATAAACGGGAAGTAAAGTGCCAAATGAGGGTTTAGATAGCTAGAGATTGAGGAGGGGAGGGACTTTTAAGATGGTATTTAAGTGGCACAAGTTATAAGTGACAGTAGGAGAGGATGGCATAATAAAGTGGCAAATTAAGAGCTACTTGTAAGGTGATTAGATTAGATTAGATTTTATCATTTCAAATGTCGACTTCGTCGTTATGCTTGGGTCCAACGTTATGCGTTACGGAGACGAAAGTGACGTCATGCAGCCGCGCAGGAAGTGAGTGCGTGACTTCATGCATGCGCGGGAAGCAGAAGCTAATGGTTATTGGAGTCTGTTGAAAGAGTCCTGGGGCGTTGAGCGACCTGGGGCTTTGAGCGAAGCGAACACAAGAATACAGGGTGACTTCTAAGGAGATATACAAGATGCCATATAAGAATACAGGGTGCCTCCTAAAGAGGTGTGCAGGATGTCAGAGCAAAATACGGTACAAGATGCCAGATAACAATACAGGGTGACTCCTAAAGAGATATACAAGATGCCAGATAAGAATACAAGGTGACTCTTAAAGAGGTGTACAAAATGGCAGAGAAGAATACAGGGTGACTCCTAAAGAGGTGCACAAGATGTCATACAAGAATACAGGGTGACTCCTAAAGAGGTGTACAAGATGTCACACAAGAATACAGGGTAACTTCTCAAGAGATATACAAGATGCCAGATAAGAATACAGGGTGCCTCCTAAAGAGGTGTGCAGGATGTCAGAGCAAATTACAGGGTGACACTTAACGAGATGTACAGTATGTTAGATTCAGTTCAAATACAGGGTGACCCTTAAAGAGGTTTGCGAGATATCAGATTCAAATAATGGGTGACTCTTGAAGAGTTGTAAAAGATGTAAGATTCAAATACAGGGTGACCCTTAAAGAGGTGCCCACGCGGGAAGCCTAAGTTAATGGGTAATGGAGTCTGTTGAAAGAGCCCTCCTGAGCCTTTCTAACATGTGTAGCATTTGTAGCATGCGTCATTTGAAATGATATAACGTCTAGTCTTTCAGACTGACTGTAATTTTTATTTATTTATCCATTTGATCAATTACATGCATACAATACATTTTTGATATAGGACACATCAGAAATTACATCTATAAAATAAAAGAACTTACAAATACAATAACTATTTGTAACATGTTATAATTATAGATCTTAAGAGATACAATCTTATTGGACAACTATTTGCACCTAACTCTATTATCACAATATGAAAACTTAATTCTATAAATACAACAACTTACAGCTAGGTATTACAATTAAATTGAAAAGTAAAATATACCGGTAATTATAGATTTCATCGCACCTATACGCTAAGATATTCAACTACAGAGTAAAAACAATGGCACTGCCATTGGTATATATAAGTGGCACTAAGGGGGGAAGTAAGTTGCAATTGATAACCAACAGTTTGTGGTATAAAACTCAGCAATTCTTCTAGGTTTGTGCCGTGTCTTGTGTGGGGTTTCGCCTAGGACACCAAGCTGGCTCATCGGCAGGCTCTTGGTGTCCCCGCCCGGACCCCACACAAGACACGGCACAAACCTAGAAGAATTGCTGAGTTTTAATTCACCGGCCGTGAATAGCCAATATACCATCAGTTTGTGGTATGCTTGGCACCGTTTAAGCTATTCCTGGTTTGCGAGGATATTTGGTGCCACTCACATGTTGTTTTGCAGGAATCTCAATGTTCACTGCCAAAATAGTTCACGAGGATGTTTTGCTTTTCCTTGTGGGAAAATTTTAATATATTGTAGGTCTTTAGTACATTTATTACTCCAACTGCTGTGGATACTGCATGGATGAAAGTGTAGAAGGTTTCCGTGTAATATTTTCCAGTGAATCTGCTATTTTATGGTAAGTATTTGCATTCATAGTTCTTATTAATTAGTTCTATGATTTCTGAAGCCAACACATTCTGTTGCCTGATGTGCATTACAGCATATTATTTATTGAACATCACTAAACTGATACTGTTCATGTAGAAAGGATAGTTTTAAAAGTAATGTAATTTGACTATGACCTGATCGGGTAGCTAATTATACCAAATTTCATATACACAAGATTTTTATAGAATTTCCCTTTGTCATTCCTCTTATGTTAGAAATTTGATATTGTAATCAATACATATCTAATAAACTGAAATGGTTAAATTCAAGTACCCCTTCATTATCTCCTATTTTGCTACCTCCTTGCTGCCTCCCCCTTTAATACCTACCTCTTAAATACCACCTAACTTAACATCTTTCTGCGACTGCATTGCCTCTTAATCTCCTCCTAAACGGTCAATCTATGCTTAACCATCACCTTGCTAAGGGA
Source organism: Meconema thalassinum (assembly GCA_946902985.2). NCBI lineage: Eukaryota > Metazoa > Arthropoda > Insecta > Orthoptera > Tettigoniidae > Meconema > Meconema thalassinum. The sequence continues at coordinate 70,682,123 of OX336390.1, forward strand.
ACAGAAATCCTTTATTTGCCACCTTACTGTCACCTCATTCCTTAATATTTTTGCCTCTTCGTCAGGAGATATGGATGAAGTTAACTGTATGGCTTGTACTAAATGTACATAACATATTGGTTATGAAAATAACATTCGTGGAATTCAGACCAACAGTGTAGCTTCATTGCAGAGGAATTAATGCTTTTCAGACCTTTCAATGCAGCTGCCAGTGTTTTGCCCCATTGTGCCATACACTCAACTGGTGTGCAAATATTCTGGGTTTCTTCTGAAAACATAATTTTTTTATGTTAAACTGCCATACAAGCAATTTTATTAAAAGTGGAGATTCAGTCTCTCTCAGTACATTGACAGTGCTTGTGGTATTTATACCTTTCACACCTTTCAGCTGGGGCAACTGGGGTGAAACTCTGGCAACTAGTTCAAGAAGCCTAAAAATCATTAATTCCCTTGAATTATAATATATTATTTAAGGTTTGTGCATTTTCACAAGAAAGGTGAGAAGGTATTTTGATGACAATGAGAGGCTGAACAGTGAGGTTATCTGCCCCTAGGTGAGGAGGTAAAGACAGTGACAATTTATTAAAGTTGAAATAGTGTTCATGTTTGGGATTGTTGAGGTACATGAATCACTCATGAAACTGAGCATTTGTATAAACTCCTAGTGATGTGCTATGATGATTCTTTGTCACACGGTTGACAATCCTATGCCCAGTGGTCTTAAATTATGAAGACACAAAAGGGTGTAAACTTAATTAATTGTTAATATTTGCACTTTCAATTGAATACAGTGAAACCTCTATTAAGTGACCAGTGACGGTTCCATGGAAAACTGGTCTTTTTTTTTAGGGGTTCGTCTCTTAATAGGGGTAGGCATTAAACATAATTTTATACTGCTTTATTAATAAAGTACTTGATTACAATTTATCTGCATTTGTTCACATTTAGTACAAATTAATTACAATTAGTTATTTTCTGAGCTCTGTCATTTAAAAAGTCACGAATTGATCTCTGATTCAGATTAACACATCTTTTTTTTTTTTTTACAATTTCACTTTCTAGAATATCTCTGAGTCAGTTCGAAAGTCCATTCATTTGTTCTGGGTTCGAACAATCTTGTAGGAGAGCCAGGTTTTTTTTTGTGGTATTTTGTATATGTTACATAACACTTTTTCTAATGACATTGTATGCTGATGCAGTTCTGTGCCAACAGAACCATTGTTTACATCATCACCCTTATCACCATCTCCAATGGGAAGGCAGACGAGAAGTGGTCGTTTGAAAGAGGTCAGACTGAGGAAATGCCTGGTCTTTGGTCGGGGAGAGTGGTGGTCCTTAAATGATGGGAATACTAGTTGCCATTTCTGGTCCGTATTGACGTATATGAATAGTTTATAGAGGTAACAAATACATTGACCTTATGAGGTTTTAAATCGGTTCCAAGAAAAATCGGTCTTTAAGAGGGGTGGTCTTTTAGAGAGGTTTCACTGTATACAGTTTAATGTATACAGCAGATGGTAGTTCTACTCCGGAGCAAGTGAGGTCAAGATCAGTAAAAATTGTGTACTATTTAGAGCATGCAATTCTCTCTCTTATAGCCATATGTTTGTCCTGTCCTTCTTCTTGCACTAACTGGTTACTTCATTGGAATATTAAAGTTATATGTGCCAGATGTTGTGTTCTGTTGATGTTGCAGGCTTACAGTACAGCTATCCCAGCATTCACCTTGATCCAGGCCAACCGGAATATGGAGGAGACATGACAGCTCACGCTTGTCCCAAGTGCGGTCGAGTCTACAGCCTCAGAAACAATATGGTGAGGCATTTACACTATGAATGTGGCCAGGAACCTCGCTTTAAGTGCCCGTACTGCCCACAGAGGACCATCCGTAAGGAGGGCATAAAGAAACACATTCTGAGGAGGCACAAGAACTGTTCTTGATATCGCTCCATTGGAGAAGGCTGAACTTAAAATTCCTATTGAGCTTGTGCTTTGGACAGATATTATTGTTTTGTGATAAGTACCATTTTTAAGCTGGTTAAATATATCTTTACCATCTGAACCAACTGCAGAAGCTACATGTGCTAAGGTGCAAGGCTACTCTAGACGAGTTTGAACTCCCATTGGAATGGTTTTCCATCGTTTCTCATTTTCACCTCCAGTTATTTATTTATTTATCGTATGGCTTTTAGTGCCGGGAGTGTTCGAGGACATGTTCGGCTCACCTGAGTCTGTAGCTGCTTCCAGCGGACACCCTTAGGGTGAACTACAAGTTCCGTTCAATTTCAAGTAATTCCAACTTTTGCTACCAGATATCAATGATACCTAGGGTGACGTTGGAACTTTGATAGAGCGTTCCGACGAAATCTTACCTAACAATTTAGCTGCATACAAGTTTAGTCTGTGGAAGGATCTTTTACATGCCATAAATCTATGACACGGGACTGCCGGCTTTACTTCCCCTCCGAAGGAAGGCATACAGAAGGATTTTTAACACTCTTAAAAAATCCGACGACTTTGGTCGGGTTTGAACCCGCTATCTTGGGCACAGCAGTTCAGCATGCTACCGACTACTCCACCGGAGCCGCTACCTCCAGTCAAATGCTGGGATGGTACCTTCTAATAGGTCATGGCCACTTCCTTCCAATTCCTTGCTCAGTTTTCATTTCTCCTCATTCATTTCATCTCTCAGTAACTCCTCTCTTGAGGTTAGTGTCGAGCAGGACAGGAAGCATAAGAACCATCCACACTGTAGAAATCCATCACGTCCCATCCCCTACTCCATAGAAATGGGTATAATAAGGGTAGACATATACATATTTTTACCGTCGGAACCATTGTTATTTGGCGTACGTGGGAGAGTCGGAATATACTGTACGCTAGTCAAGTGCGAACACCTGTGCGATGACTGAGCCTGATAAGTAATCTAAAACCCACAGTAATTAAAAGGGATGTAAAACCAATAACATTACATATTATCATTTGCCTGGAGTTGAAAATGGGGAAACTATAGAAAACCATATCAAAGACGACCAATGGTGAGTTTAGAACACACTTATTTACCGAGTCCAGAGATACCATAGCCTAGTCCTACGGCATTGTGCCTTAACTCACATACCTACCTTGTTCGGTGACATTGCATATCTGAATGACTGGGATTCTACTGGGAGTTACTCAGTTCAGGTGATGATTGAAGACCATTCTGAGTAATAATATACCTGGGAACAAGTCAAGGAACTCGATTTATTAGTTGTTCTTAATTTATTTCAGTGACATGGAACACTTTGATCATCAGCCCCATTTATTTGGACATGTAAACCTGTGTTTGTGTAGTGACTGTAATTATTAGGATCGGGAATGGGGTGGGTGCTGTGGGGCTTGAAATAAGTTACCATCATGGGATTTGCTTGAAGGGAGTGGTAAACCCCAGGGCAGGTGGTTGCTGTAGCACTGGGATTCAAACCTTTGATCTTCAGACTTATTGCAGCTCCCCAGTGAAGTCATTCAGCTTAACCTATCTATGCTTGTGATCAAACACTTTTGCTAGGAAATGACCTGTAGATATTCAAGGATCTTGTTCCCAGATTTACTACCTTCTGCCTCCCTGAATTGTAATACTTTTGCTCATTATTTTTAAAGGATAAAAAAGTGGCTCAGGTGTTTTGACATTGGTCTTTCACCACTGCATTCCAGGTTCGAATCTCAGTCGGATCATGTGAAATTTGTGCTGGACAAAGTGGAAATAAGGCAAGTTTTCTCTGTTTTCCCCTGTTTATTCTACTATTGCTCCACTATCATCCATCTGTCATTCCCCCAGAGGAGTGTGACAGGCTTCTTCAACAGGCTTGTTTCCAATCGTCAGGACCAAATGGAGCATTCCTGACCTCGTGCTTGACAAAAATCACAGTACATCATAAAAATGATAAAACCCAATGTTTTTGGCATAGTGGTAAGACAACAATCTATGTCAAGTTGTGGTGTTATGACTTCTGTTTCCTCTCACTCGCAGTCATCTTGTACACAGACAGATGTGAACTGAATGTAGGGTTGGTATACAAGAGTGACAAGGAAAGAGCCACAGGCCAGCTGACCTAGGGGTAAGGGTCATTGCCCTCGTTGCTTGGACCTTGTGGAAAACATTGAAGGAGATTTTTATTTATTGATTATCTTCAACACTGCTAAGGACAGAAAGAAATGCAGGATGGCATTTTCTCTTACCAGTTGAATGCAAGTAACCTTATTTCAATTCCATTCTATATAAACACCAATAGAAAATATTATAGAAAGCTTTTCAATTGGTCAACACAAATTGTGCCTAATTACACTCGGCGGGAAAACAAGTACAAATGCCCTAACCTGAAAGAACTACTACATGAGTTATTTATCGCAAAATTACACGCTTTTATGTACAATGAAAATAAAACGGGGGTGGGGCTTAATTGGAAAAAAAAAGCATGTTATTTTGTGATAAATATCTCATGTAGTATTTCTTTTAGGTTAGGGTGTATAAATACTTGTTTTCCCTCCTAACTATGCTTTTTTTATGGGCTAGGGTTCCGCCTCAATCAATACTTCTATTGAAAATGACCACTCTGTATGTGGTCATGAGAAATGGCACATATTTCGAGGACTAATAGACATTTTTTGTCCCCTTCATTAGCCAATATTAAGCACTAAATGAGAAAATTATTTGATTAGCGTAACACTAAAATGTCAATAGCCACTGAACCATATAGATAGATAGGATTGAAATGATTAAGGCACAAAACTCGATAAAACACTTTTAACTGGGTAAGTTCTATTCATTGTTCGCAGACCATAAAGGAGCATTCCACATATTCTTTTCATAGATATCAGGTCGATAACAACTACACTGAATTGAACTGACCCAGTTAAAAGTGTTTTTTTTCTTGAATTGTGCCTTAATCATTTCAAATATCCTATCTATCTATCTATATGGTGCACCATATTAGGTTCAGTGGCTATTGTCATTTTAGTGCTACGCTAATCACATAATTTTCTCATTTAGTGCTCAGAAGGGGATAAAAAATGCCTATTAGTCCTCGAAGCATGTACCATTTCTAATGACCACATAAGTGGTAGTAAAATTGGTCCATTGCTTTTCCTAATATATGCAAATGATTTAGGGAACAATATAGCATCAAAAATAAGATTGTATGCAGATGACATTATCGTCTATAGGGAAATAAATAATATAGAGGATTGTAAAATATTACAAAGGGACCTCGACAGTATCCAACATTGGGTTGAAGAGAACCACATGAAGGTTAACGGAGGTAAATCAACTGTCACAATATTCACAAACAAGAGATTAAAAACTGAATTTCAATATACATTGGATGGGGTAATCGTACCAAAAGATGACAAGTGCAAATACTTAGGTGTGAGATTTGATAGTAAATTGCACTGGAAGGGTCATGTTGGAGACATTGTTGGGAAAGCATACAGATCGTTGCATGTCATTATGCGACTACTTAGAGGATGCAACAAAGAAATAAGAGAGAAAAGTTACCTAAGTTTGGTTCGTCCAATATTGGAATATGCAAGCAGTGTATGGGATCCGCACCAGGAATACCTAATAAAAGAAATTGAGAGTGTTCAAAGGAAAGCAGCAAGATTTGTGATAGGGGATTTTAGGAGAAGAAGCAGTGTATCAGATATGTTAGAGAAGCTTGGGTGGGAAACATTAAGTAAGAGAAGGGAGAAAAACAGACTTGTAGGGTTATATAGAGCATATACAGGAGAGGAAGCATGGGGGGAAATCCGTGAGAGGCTCCAATTGGAAAGTAATTATATTGGCAGGGCAGACCACAAATTCAAAATTGGACGGCACTTTAGCAGAAGCGATTGGGGTAAATTTTCATTCATTGGGAAGGGTGTGAAGGAATGGAACAGTTTACCAAGGGCGGTGTTTGATCCCTTTCCAAAATCAGTCCAGTTATTCAAGAGCAGAATAGACAAAACCAGGGAAAAGAAAGAAGTGGTATAACTTAGTGCTGTATTCCTAGAAACATTATACGTGCTATGTAATTCCTACAGCAGTTGTGAGAGGGGAGTTCAATCAATGTGTGAATAGTACATTAAGTTACTGTATTCTTTTAATATTGTGTAGTGTTTGTTACTGTATTCTTTTGGGTGTTTGTTACTTTATTCTTTTAATATTGTGTAGTGTTTGTACATTAAGTTACTGTATTCTTTTAATATTGTGTAGGCTTTGTAAATTATGTACCTCATTTGCCACCGAGGTTGACACCTCATTGCAAATAAAGTGATTTTGATTTGATTTGAAGTGATCATTTTCAATAAAAGTATTGATTCAGTCAGACCCTAGCCCATTAACAAATGTAATTAGTTTATCAATACGCAACCAAAATTAATGTTTTAAATCTTAAAATTCCCGCCTAATGTAATTGGGCACAATTAGTGTTGACCAATTGAAAAGCGCTCTATAATAGAACTTGGCAGCACTGAAAAGAAAATATATCATGAGGTGAGCTGTAGAGGAATTATTAGTCTATTTGACTTTTAATCTCAGAAGTGACTTGTTAAACAAGATTTTTTAAATTGCTAATTTTTAAAATTTTTATAACATTAAACTCATCTTGCATTGTTTTGACTTAACTACAAACTACAAAGTTTCCTGTGCGTAGAAATAATTTAACCTGTGAAATTGTTTCATTGGGAAATTATTATCCACATGTGTGTTTGAGTCTTCAGTCTTTTTACTGGTTTGATGCAGCAATCCATGCCTCCCTGTCGTGAGCTAATCATTTCATCTCTACATAGCTACCACACCCTACATCCGAAGCAATCTGTTTAACATATTCCAACCTTGGTCTGCCCCTAGAGTTCTTATCCTTGACCCTTCCTTCCATAACTAAGCTTGCTATTCCTGGGTGTCTTAGTATGTGTCCTACCAACCTATCTCTTATCTTCATTAGCAGTCGCCAGAAACATCTCTCCTCTCCCACTCGTCTTAATACCTCTTCATTTGTTACCCTATCTACCCATCTGATCTTCATCATTCTCCTGTAACATCACATAACTACAGAGAGTCCAGTTTGTATCAAATACCCTCGCTCGCCCGCGGCGCGAGCCTGTCTCCCGCCACGCACTCTGCCGTTATGCGGCGCCTGCCCGGCACTGAGTCACTGAGTATAGGAATTTGTACTTACCTAGTTCACAGCTGGTGCTGAAAATGTTCGCCATTCACTGCTACTCATCGCTGGCACCTTTTTATGAAACTGGCATTTACTCTTTGAACTTCCTCAGCACCGATTGACTGTATTTCAGCTGTAATATAGTCTTTAAGCTCATTTATAGTGTGAGGGTTTCTCGCATACACTCTATTTTTAAGCGTCCCCCACTAATAAAAGTCACATGGTGATAAGTCTGGGCTTCGCGGAGGCCACACGTTCCGACTTATAATCCTAGTACCAAAAATGCAACGCAATTCTATCATGGATGCTTTGTCATTGTGAGCAGTGGCAGAATCTTGTTGAAAATAAGTTGACAATCGCTCTCCGTAAGTCAATTCATAAAAAAAATTGGTCAAGGATCACATTGAAGTACAAATTTAAGTACAAATTCCTATACTCAATGACTCAGTGCCACCCGCGCGAGCGCCGTGAAACGGCAAAGTGCCTGGCGGGAGACAGGCTCGCTCCGCGGGTGAGCCGGCTAGCGAGGGTCTCCGATACATACAAACTGGACTCTCTGTATTAATAATTCTTGAAAAAGGTACCATTGAACCCTTTTGATCTTTAATTTATTTACCATACATAAAACATGTGTTTTTTCTTTCAAGGTCTTTAAAGAGACAAATACAAAACGCACTGTCTTAACAACACTTGATTTATCATGGTTCGAAAGTGCTCTTAACAATGTGTGGACTAATAAAGAAATGTACAATGCTGTTTCAAATTGTTTGGATTATTAATAAAAGGTAAACCTTTGGTGTGGTTTTTTTTCCTGGATTTCCCAAAATAACCATTCGTTTTAACTTGGTATGGTAGTATTATTGTAAAACTTTTGCATTTTAAGTTTTGTGATCAAAGAATTGCTTTTCAGTTGGTCATCACAGTAACAGATATATCATACTTACTATCCTGGAAAAAATAACAAGGATTAATTATATGCTTTGATACACTTTTCTAACGAAGGGGAAAAATACACAGGGTGTAACTAAATACGTGGGAAGACTCCTGTGATTCGATAGAGGACCTGACCACAAGAAAAACATGCCTGTAAACATACGGTGTATGTGCGTTTGTTGCCGTGTTACAAGCATTGTTTGTGGTTTGCATAACACAGACGGCGGGATGATGCTAGTTGGTCATTTGTGGAGGGCACACAGGCCACTATTCAAGTCTGTGTGTATTTGTTTTGTATTCAGGGACCGACACCGTGGCTTGCTCATTCTCCAGATCTCAACCCATTAGACTTCTACTTATGGGGTCATTTAAAGGCCATTGTGTATGCCACGCCTATTCATAACATAGACATGCTGCATCAGCGAATATGGCAAGCATGTCAGCAGATATGGGAACGTATGAGATAGTCAATGATGCTGCTCATAGACGCCAGCATTACAGCGCGTGGTAGCCATTTTGAGCACCTTCTGTAGAGAACTGTAAGTAGTAACGTACACTTTATCAACACAAATGATCAACCTGCATAGTGAAGCGATCTGTGTTATGTACACCACAAACAATGCTTGTAACATGGAAATGAAAGTAAATACATCATATGTGTACAGGACATGTTTTGTTTGTTGTCAGGTCCTCTATCGAATCCCCAGAGCTTTCCCATATATTTAGTTACACTTTGTATAACTTAATGAAATGTACAAGTGTGTAATTAATCCATGTTATTTTTTACAGGTTAATTAGTGTGATACACAATTAATATTGCAACTTTTTAGACGGTGAACACAATTACTGGGACATGCGAAAAAGTAACCTGAAAAAAAAGTCATGTTATTAAAATATATATATACAGGGTGTCGGAAAATTATGTCGACAAACTGAAACCAGAGGTTCCGGCCCTTATCTGAAGCAACTTGAGATAGGACACTTATGGCCGGGAACGATCCATTAAAAATCTGTGCGACGTTAAAATTTTAACGAGGCGAATCGGCAACACCGTGCCAAGAAAGTGCGACTTTTTCTAATATTTCCGTTCCGTACCAGCCGCGGAGGAATACTGCCACATCCCGTCTGGCAAACTAGCTCAGTAGTGAGAAAAAACTTGCGCTGGCTCTGATTCGAGCCGCTACCAAATGACTCGTTTCAAGGAACACGCTGCGCCCTGCAAGATACCATTGTGCTAGTTCGCCAGACAGGAAGTGGCGGCATTCCACCGCGGCTGGTACAGAACGGAAGCATTAGAAAAAGTTGCACTTTCTCGGCGCAGTGTTGCCGATTTGCCTCGTTAAAAGTTTAACGTTGTACAGATTTTTAACGGTTCATTTCCGGCCATAAGTGTCCTATCTCAAGTTGCTTCAGATAAGGGCCGGAACCTCCGGTTTCAGTTTGTCAACGTAATTTTGCGACACCCTGTATATTAGTTATGGACTACACAAGAGGGAGAAAACAAATATATATATTTATATTTTTAGTCACATGTAATTTTTTTCATTTTATTTTTAGCATGTCCCAGTAATTGGGATTATATTGTGCTGATCAAGTGAAAAGTTGCATTATCAATTGTCAGTAAGGCAACACTAATAAATGGCTTACAAACTATCTAATTGGACACATTACTGTGTTGACCAACTCAAAAGCAATTCATTGATGAGATAACAAGGGCAACACTGAAAGAATGGCTTGTAATACTTATTTACGGGGTGTTTGAAAAAGAACTCCCTAATTTTAATGTGTCCTTGAATCTGTACAAAGTGACATACACTATTCTAGTTTGTGGTGTGTGATTGATCAACTCGCTAAGTTTGGCTCCCCTGCAGTTGGCAGGTCTGCTTGACCGTGAGACAGCCCCAGGGTTTGTTTCCTCTGCTCCCTCAGTTCAGTCCAGACGTGCATGCAGTGCAGTGCAGTGCAACTCAGTAGCAATGTGTACTCCGCAACAGAAAGCGCAGTGTGTTACTTGGCTTGTGAAAACTGAGTCAGTTATAACAGTGCAACGTAAATTTTAGACGTCAGAATGGTGGTGAACCACTTACAGCAAAATCTATCCGTCATTGGCTAAAGTCTTTTAAGGAAACCGGTAGTGTTTTAAAAGCAAAATCACCAGTTAGACCGAGAACTTCTGAAGATGTTGTTGAACAGATCCGTGTTTCGTGTGTTCGGAGCCCTAAGAAGCCATTGGTCAGGCGTAGCCTACAATTAGAAGTGCCTAAAGGTACTGTGTATGAAGTTGTACGTAAAAGACTTATGTTGCGCCCCTACAAATTGCAACTGTAAATGAAATGAAACCTACTGATAAAATCAAAACTTGGAGAGTTGATGAATCACACACCACAAACTAGAATAGTGTATGTCACTTTGTACAGATTCTATGACACATTAAAACTAGGCAGTTCTTTTTCAAACACTCTGTATTTAAAGTTTCGGTCACCTTGGTTTCATAAGCTTCTGTTATCATAATTTTGTGAGCCCCTGGGGAAGGATATTTGGCTTGTTTCGCACTTCAAGCCACGAACTGTATGCTACAAGGTGGCACTAATCCCTCAACTTACCATAGTGACTCAAATGTGGCTAACCTCAGTGAAATTGGTCGAGAAGTCTTTAATGTTAATAGGGTTCAATTCTGGACAACAGAAATATGATTTCTGCAAGAGGCTAAACTGGATCTGTGGGTAAGAGAAAATAATTTATCTTGAATGTTTGAATATTTTCAACTAGCAACAGCCTGGTATCATTAACGGTTTACCCAGTGTAAACTTAAAAGGTGCACGGACGGCAGATCCCAGACGCAATTCAGAAAAGCCGAAACTCCAGACACATATACTCTTCTCTGAAGTCTTAACTCGACACGACTCGACAATTTAATGCTGGCCGAAGCTGGGGTAATAGGCTCGCTCAGAATCTAGTAATTTAAATTTCCACTGAATGGAGATTGTTGGAAAAAATGAAAACATAAAAGCACTTATAGTGGGCGATGTATTAAAGATAGAAATATGCTGTCATGGACTTTTTTGTAGAACTTTTCTTGCTAAACAATTCCTATGCTCATACTATATAGATATTTTTAACAGTTTACCCAGCATAAGCTTAAAAGGCACACGGACATCAGGTTTTTCTTTGACTCGATTCACTGAAATCGTTACTGCTCGACTTCCTTTGGTCATATATGAATTCTTTTCTATAGAAACTTTCCTCGAGAAATCCTTTACAGAATGGTGAAAACCGCATCAAAATCCATCCAGAGGTTCTAGAGATTACCCGTTACATCCAAGAATCGTGTTTTATACTGTGTAGAGATATATACTGTACTGGCATATCCATTTACATATAAGTGCATTCACACAATCACTCTGTAACATTACCTGTATGCATTACATCTATGCAAGCCAAATACGAAGATCTGTTCCTGGTAAGTGATGTTAAATGTTTGTGCATATACGGTATTCCCCTGTTTCCTCTGTCAGATTCATTGTTATTGATAAGGCTTTGATATTTTACATATCATACAACTTAAAATACTAATAATGTCAGTATAATCCTTCATCATTCTCACTTGACTAAATGTTGAGCAGTCTCTACACCACTGCCACATCACTCTGCAAGCCACTTTGTATGTATTTATAAACATAAACATTGTCAACTAGTCAAGGAGTATTTACCCCATGTCTTGGAATACTGACCTGTATCGAATCACCCATCTATGAGCTTGCCACGGTGGGTGAGTGGTTATCGTGTCGGACTGCCAACCCCAAGCTTGCAGGTTCACTTCTGTCCATGTCATACGATGTTGGCATGTTAAAGAACCCATTTGAATTCAGTAGGCTGTGTTCATAATGGCAAAATTAATCTCTGGATTTTCCGCCAACACAAAGTTCCTCATTTCTCTACTAGAAAGTGCTATAGTGTCAAGGAGCTTAGATATCTAACCTCCTTAACTTTCATAACGCTTCAAGGATTGATAAAATGTGACATGCAAGTTGCCCTCTGGGCGTCAAATAACAAAGCTTGCACCCGGCACCCGAGGCCATACGATATTATTATTATTATTATTATTACCCATGCATCAACTAACACTTCTGTTTGTGATAAAAGATACATTTTGTTTTCAGTACAAAATCTGTTTAGGCCTACTAAGTTAAAGATGGAACCTTTCTCTTTTAATATTACAGATAATTTTGTGTTCTTAGTGATCAAAAGGGGACAACCATACTGGACCTATGAGAAAGAAATTTATCTATAATTTCTTTACACTTGAAATATTTTCTGTGATATATCTGTTAACACATATTGTTATTGATGTAAACAACTTGAAATTTTGACCTAGTTCCCTTTATATTGCAATATACTTGAAGCTGTAGAATTGAATTGGCATTATTCGGGATGACAAATTTGCCTGGTGAAATCCATACTGTTGAGATCAAATGTATTGGGATTATTTTTAATTTTCAACAAGTAGAATTAACATTATCACTGTAGGCCTTCTTTATCAGAGTTCTGTGATGATGATGACGATGATGATGATGATTGTGATGATGATGATGATTATTCTCTCCTTGGTTAAACACCACTTCATATGCTCTCCAAACATTTGTTTCTTTTTCAATCGTAACAATAAGAAATAGTAATGCCTGTGATGTTTAA